>JBBMOI010000002.1:29185000-29317500 GCA_038088405.1 Porites divaricata | reverse complement strand
TTCTACATTCAATGTAATAACAAGCCCCTGAATACTTTAAATTCGAGACTGGCACCATCTTAGCCGGCACCTGAACTAAACCTCGCTCGGTCCGCAGTCTATATAGCTTAGAAGGTCGCCCCAGTTTTCCTATTCAATAAGGACTGGTCTAAACTCTCTCCCCATCCTACCCCTTGAAGGTCTGTCTACATCCCCTGCACGTCTCGGCATAAGCACAACAAGCAACTTGTGATGCCATTTGCAAGACCTAATATAAAGTACTATATAAACTTATAATAGTTTTAGGCCCTGAGCAGTCAGGCTGTGGAACGATTTTTCCCTCATCGTGTGATTAAACTCAGCCAAGATGTGAAGTCCCTTGAGGCTGTTATCCGCCAGACTGAATAGCTAAAGTGTGAAGTTTTGGTAGTCGGTACCTGTGTTTTACTTTGGTTTTTATGGTTAGTGCTTTACACTTACATCAGAAACTTCGAATAAAACTAGAAGGCGTTTCTTCAGCTCTTGGTATTAAGTGCCTTTGATAATGATGTCTAGCCTGTTGGATTATTTGATTTCTCAGGAACAGCCAACAACTGTATGTTTTCTGTAAAATGCCTGTTCGGAGAAGCAAATATTGCCTAAAATTTTCTATTTTTTGAAAACGGCTAAAAAGTTCTAGCTGAGCGTTCTATTTATGTACAATTTTCGAAGCTTATCTATTAAATTTCCTACGATTTAGTCTGAAGTGTAAGTTTTCACATTTCACTCCTCAGGTTAGGTTTCTCGTACAAAAAAAGAAACCTAAAATGTTCAGATTCAAAACTGCGATGAAGGGAGAAATCAGAAAAACTCTCACTTTCGTAATACCTTAAATTGCATGCAATATTTCGGGAAAATAATACTAAAGACTCAATTTCCGCTGGGATGACCGAACAGGAACAAATTTTATAGCCCCACTTAGAATGAATTTGTAGAGATCCTAAAGTACTGTGGATAGCCTAGCAATGTATGTAAGTAGTAATGCAGGCTAGAGTAGGTCCTAACCAATCAGAGAGCAGCAAAGACAATAGAAGCTATTGTTTTAGGCGGTCACATGACCTAATTTACATAATTTTGACGCAATTTGTTCACGTGACCCATTTCGACCAATCACAGCGCAGTAGGCTTAAAACAGCCCAAATCGCACGCACTAACTTCCCCGCGACGCCCCCAAGGCGCATGCTCAAACTTTTTGCCAGGAGTGACCGCTTCACCGGCGAAAAGTAGGGACCTTAAGATCCGACGGCGGCGGATGTCTGCGACGGCTGTCATGACCGAGGGGGACTGGGAAGATGTTGCCGTCGCAAGGCGCGAAAATTATCCTTAAGAGACCAAGTCGAAGGCGCGGGCGACTTTGTTTACATATTTTCGATTTTTATCATAAAGTACCTCAGTCATGGCTTCCTTCAGAGAGATTCGTAGCATTCTTCTGCAAAGTTTTGATGATGGCGTTATATCAGAGGACGAGTTCCTTCTTCTTTATGACGTTAACACATCCAAAAACCCAAATTTTCCTTATGAATGTTATGGAAAATTTAACCTTAATGATATGGATGACAGTGAGTGTTTATCCGAGTTTCGTTTTCATAAGAGGGACCTTTCCGTTCTTTCTGAGGCCCTACATCTTCCTAACTACTTTATATGTCAACAAGGAACAATATGCTATGGAATTGAAGGGTTGTGTATCGCACTTCAAAGGTTTGCGTACCCATGTAGACTCAGTGATTTAATCCCACGATTCGGCCGCCCAGTTCCAGAGCTAAGTATGATTTCCAGCCTTGTTGTTTGACACAATTTATCAGGAACATAATCACAGAATACCTCAGTGGAATGATACACTCCTGAACCCAGTACTTCTCGAAACCTACGCTCGTCCAATTCAGCAAAACGAGAGTCCATTACACAACTGTTTCGGTTTTATAGACGGAACAGTACGACCAATTTGTCGACCTGACCAAAACCAAAGGATTGTGTACAATGGGCATAAGCGAGTACATGGTCTAAAATTCCAATCTGTGGCACTACCCAATGGTATGATAGCCAACATGTATGGCCCAGTAGGTAAGTTTTATAATTGAAGCTGTTTGGTTGAATTTGAAAATTTCATGCCAACTATAAACTACAATATCACTTATGTTGATCTCATTTTAGAAGGCAGAAGGCATGATTCAGCCATGTTGGCGGATTCTGGTCTTCTACAAGATCTCGAGCAACATGCGTTCTCAACAACAAGAGAACCAATGGCTCTCTATGGCGACCCGGCATATCCTCTGCGTGTTCACCTCCAGGTGCCTTACAGAGGTGTGGGACTTACACCGCAAATGGAGCTATACAACAAAGCCATGAGTTCCGTTCGCATGTCTGTAGAGTGGCTTTTCGGGGACATTGTAAATTATTTTAAATTTCTAGACTTTAAGAAAAATTTGAAGATCTCACTTAGTGCAGTTGGCAAAATGTACATTGTGGCTGCCATTCTGCGAAACGCCTTAACCTGTATGTACGGCAACTTAACTTCGGAGTATTTTGCTTTGGACCCTCCTACTATTCACGATTATTTTGCTTGATCAGGAACACACAACGTCCAGTGTCTGTAACATTAAGTCTTTAATCAAGTTTATTTGAATCAAAAAGTCTGAACATGAAGCTGAAATAACATGGAAAACCTAACAATTAATAAAAACAAGTGTACAAAACAAAATCACGAAACATATGCCTGAAAACTACATTATTGCACAATGCAAAATCAGGCCCTGACTTAGTTTTGTTTTTCTAGAAGTTTTACGATAATTTGCGACTGCTGCTGCTGCATTAAGGTGAACATTTGAAAATTTTGCATCTGTTCTTGTTGTTGTTTACTTTGCTGCAGCATGACCTGCATCAAATCCTGATTCTGCTTTTTTGACTGCTCCTCCTTCTTACTCTCAGCCTCTAGTCGCTGCTTCTGCAGCTGCATTTCTTCCATTTTCCATTTTTGCATGAGGTCGTTCTTTTCTCGCAAATCATGTGTCATCACTGTGTCATCTCCACTTCTTCGACGTTTTGCTCTTGCTGCTGTTTCATTCTCTACCTCATCTTTCCTTTGTCTTTTCTGTGTCCCTCCAAGGTTTTCTAGAGCTCTGTTTCTCATTTCCGCTGCTTTGGCACTATCGACTTTCTTTTTCTCATTTTGCGTTGTTTCTTCAACCACGTACAGCTTCTTTTTCTGCTATCTCTTCAAGTGCTTTTTCAACGTCACTCAAATCCGTATCTATTCCACTTGCCTTTTCTTCATCTCGCATCTTTGCTCTAAATTTGTCGCTCAAAAGCGTATATCGTTCTCTGACAGATCGCTTCGTCACTCTGAATTGGGGATGTTCAAGGTTGTTCAGATTGTTCGCTATTTTATCCCAAATTTGGCCCCTTGCTATGCTTCCTTTCTTTGCCTTGAATGGTTCAAGAACGAGAATCTCCTGACAAAGACAATTGTCATGTTGTTCAGTCCACTCCATGTTGGTTCTAAAGATAAAAATAAAATGTTATAAACGCTTATTTTCTTTTTGTTATTGTTGCATGTTACATGTTGTTTGTCTTTTTTTTTTACTACAAGCAGAACCCTTTTTTGTTTACCGCAAATGCAAGACACTTTCACAAACATAAATAATCGAGAGATGATCATTTACTGAGCGTAAATACAATCATTGTTCAAAACGTGAAGAAAAGAAAATAACAGAACTTACGGAGCAATCTTCTTGGCACTCGTGCGGATTGCAGCCATGACCTGTTCAGTGGAGAAGAAAAATAACATGCTTTTTGTCTGAAAAATCAGGTCCTAGAAGAGCAGCAAACGAATTTAAAACATTATTGACTCCATAATGCGCAAAATATTCAAAAATTATAAAAGATATTTTATAAAAACACAGCAATCTACTCACGTTTTGTACGAAACGGCAAACTAGTTGTTTTGACGTCTCAGACAACACAGTTACGGCGGGAATTTACGTGGGACGGCTACCGGAAGTAGGTAAACACGCATTCAAACTTCCCCCCGCCGTCGTAGACATCCGCCGTCCTCGGATCTTAAGGTCCCTAATGTCTGATTGGTCGACGCGCGACCACGTGATATTGCCAAATTCAAAATGGCGGCAATACCTCCATCATTTGTTTATTCCAGTGGAAGGAAGATTAATTGCGGCTTAATATGAGTTGCAAATGCATAGACGGATATTTTTAGAATAGCCTAGACTTTTTACTATCCTTTTTCACCCATTCCTGCGATGCTCGCGGCTTGGCCGGTTTACCGTATTCAACTTTGGACTTGTTTAAGCGATCACTCTTCAGTACGATCACGAGGGACAACAATATTTTTGAAAAAAGCCGGATCACTAAAAAGAACGGCCTTTGTTCACAGCTCAATGCAGCAACGAAATAAGACACTATGGGTCCTCTGAAATTTCTTAGACACCTGGAAGTTATTTATTTTATTTTATTTTATTTTACCAAGCTTGAACTCACGTTCTTCTCATTGTGAACGGGTGCAGTTTTAATATCAAAACTTAAAAGCCGTCTATGACCGAGCAGGTTTTTTTTTCTTTTTTCTTTTCAATGGTTACTGTGCTTGATGTGAATAAGATAATGAAATTTTTAAAATTAGGGGAATACTATATATAAAAGAAGAGAACTACAAAGGAGTAAAAACCCAGATGTTTCCATCAATGAATTTTATTGACACTGTCACTTTCCTTGAGTACACATTTGTTCGTCAATAATCTTGTTTGTGAGGCTGCACTTTGTTTGATTCAGGATCAATCAATCTTTTCTGAAGAGAAATGAAAAATAAAGTATGTTAATATGTTAGATACTTCGACACTGCCTTAGCCAACAACTAAGAAGAAAGTAAACTTCATATCAAAAAAAGAAAGTGAAAACTGCTTCACTGTGAAACGACAACCCCTTCAAATATATATCACATTAAATCCATGCAAAATGTAGTCCTGATGCTAAGTTTATAGGAATAGAAACAAACGATAATTGACAATGAAACTATAATGTTTGAATGAGATCTGTATTTGAAGTGTTCTCTCATAATTCTGACAGAAGATCAAAAATTGGAAACTGCATATCCTACACAACTGCAGTCATCAACATGATCCAACTCCAAACTTTAAACTCCTGTAAGTTTAATTTGTGATGACTATTTTTTTCCTTGGAAAGAACTTTTGAATACTTTACCCATAATGCCATAAGCAATAATGTAAACTCCTGTGAAATTTTTTGAGTAAATAGCTAGGTCATTTCCAACCTGAGGAATATTGACCAAAATATGAAGAAAAAACGTATTACCAGTTAGCCACTTCTTAAAATTAACTATTATTCTATGGTAATACATAAATTCTGTTTGACCCTTTGAATTGGTGAATCTATGACTAAGTTTTTTTACACCAACATTTTCAATTATTAAACCTCGTGATGTGCCCCTATCAACACTTATCTGAGATTTATGCCATAGTTGATAATCAGTGTTAAGTATCTCTAAACAAAGTGTATAGTCAAAATTTTTAGGTAACCTGTAAAAATTAATTCCCATCTTGTACCTATATCCACCCTGTGAATTCTTTACTATTTCCATATAAATAACCTTATGATTGTAGTCACGAAAGTTACCTTTACTAGGTGCTAAGTCTGCTATCTTTTTCATATAAAAACTAGTACCTGTAGTTATTTCATCAGTCCATTGACTTGCGTCTGACATGAGATAACTAAACTCATCTTTGTAATGGCTTGGTTGAACTTGAGCCGTATGTAAATGGTTGACAATATATTTTTTATTTACTGCATCATTATCCGAAGCGGGATCTTCAAGATTAATTATTTTATGTCCACTCATGTTTAAACTTCCTGTCATTGGGACACTCCCATCTTTTTTTATGTAAGGACTAAGATCTTGGGGAGTTGATTTATGATCCACATAAAATTTAGTGGTAGCGTCTGAGTCATTTGTTGGTGGTTTTAAGTTGGTTATTTTTTTATTGTCCATGTTTAGATCATTAGTCATCTTATTTGTTCCATCAACGTGGAGATATGCTAAATCAGTATAAGCTAATGGTGTTGGTTGGTTACCTCCATTTGGAGCTGGAATATTGTATATTCAATTGTTATTCATGTTTAGATTTCCAGTCATTGATCTTGTTCCATCTAGCTTTAAAAAGACACTACCATCAACTTTATTATCATCAACATATTTTTTATTTGCGGCGTCATCATTATTTGTTGGCTTTGCAAGATTATTTATTTTTTTATTATTAGCATTAAGATTCCCAATCAATTTTACACCAGGAGTTAAATTAGATGAATGAACATCTACATACTGTTTGGTTGCGGCGTCATAATTATTCAAAGGCACGCCTAAGTTAGTTATTTTTTTATGATCCATGTTTATGTCTCCAGTCATTGGTTTACTTCCATTTCTGTAAAAAAAATTATTGTCTGTGTAATTTTTTGTGGCTGGCTCATCTGCATCAGATGGAGCTTTAAGGTTTAGAATGCGGAAGGAGTCCTTCATATCAATGTTGGAATCTATTGTTAATGATGATGTTTTTCCACCACCAGAATTTTCATCAACATACTTCTTGGTTGCTGAATCGGTGTCTGATTCTGGAGCACCAACATTTTTTAGTTTTTTTCCCACCATATCATAATTACCATCTGCAGTGAGATTAAATCCAACACCTGGAGCACCTTGAATTCCTCGCGCAAATGGATGTTGATTAGAAGAATGTTCGTTAAATATTCCCATTTTATTATTTAAATAGATAAAATACTAAATATTTCCAGTAAAGGTTTTTGCAATGCGCTTCTTTGGTTTATCAACATACAAAAATGAATAAGGTTTTCGAGTTGCAGATTGATATTGTTTTTTATCAACTCCCAATTCAGATGATATTCTGTTGGCTTCCCTCGATGATGGAAATTCGTATAAACAGTAGTGAAAACAATTCAGTCGAATATCCTTTGGAGTTTTGTAAAATGATTGGCTCAGATAAATCACTGAGCAATTCTTATGTCGTCCTTGAATGAAATAATCTATTATTTGTCTCTGGTTTTTATCACAGACGTAATCATCAAATATCACAAGTTTTTGATTGTCTGCATAATCCATTTCTGTTACTGGGGTTATTTCATCATTACTCACATTAAGTATTTCATAGCCGAGTTTATGCGACAACTCTCATTTTTTCGATTAGTCTCTTGTACTTATCCTGCTCTAGATTACGCGCATAAAGATAAATCTCATCATAGTACAGAAATGGTTTCATTAGCATATGATACAGCAAATTAGTTTTACCACTTCCACTATTTCCACAAATTAACATTCCAAATGTATCTGATGGCATGTAAGGATACAGCTGTTTGAATTTTTTATCTGGGTTGTCAATACTATCATAATTAGGTATTTCCATTTATCTAATTACTATACTAATGCGGCGTAGCCAAGGGAGGGGGTCTATTATATAATTATTATATAAATGGACATTCAAGAAATTATTAAATATTCTAAAAATAAGATTGAAGCAGATGATCTTGCTAAACAGGTGAGACGACGAATAAAAGAAACTGCTTGGGAAAAACAGAATCGGAGAGAAGGATTTAGTGAGACATTTAAACCTTTGATTTCACAGTTTGAAAAACCTGAAGACTCCAAAAAAGAAAATATTTTTACTCAAAACCAGAAAATGCTTCGAAATCAGTTGGCACTTACAGAAGGTCTTAGAGATACTCAGTTGGCTCTTACAGAAGGTCTTAGAGATAATCAGAAAGCTATTACTGAAGGTTTTAAAAAATATGAGCGATTACCTGATATGAAAGAATTACCACAAATAAAATCTGATGATGATGATGATTATTATTATGATGCTAATGATTCTTATTATGATTATATTTTAAAAGAAAAACAAAGTGAAAAAGGACCTGGATCAGAAGAACCTGAATCAGAAGAACAAAATATTTTTTACTTAGCTAACAGGTTTAAAAAAGAAGAAATCGAATATTTATATAAAAAAGGTTTATATGGTCCTCATGAATTAGAAATAAAAGATAAAGATGAGTTAAAAATCGCTTATGATGATGCTAATGATGTTATTAAAAGTTTAAATGGAATATTAGCCGGAAAGGGTAATAAAGTAAATAAAAATCAAGAAGAAATAGATTTTATTAATAAAACAAGAATGGAACGAAAAATATTAGTTAAGTATAAGGATACTATAAGTGATATTATAAAAGCAAAAGAAAAATACAAAACTGGAAAAGGTATTTTCTTTTACTCCCCCCAAGAACTAATAAAAAGATTTGAATTACTCGGTGGATCACTTGCCGCAGGAAACAATGGCGTATTAAATGAATACATTCAAATAGCTCATCGACTTAGAGATCTCGGGGTTGTTACTAATAACCAACTTAATAAACTTTTAAGAAATTATCTAAACATAAGATAAAATGAATGAAAGCGCGATTCATATTTCCTCTGTTAAAAGAGAACAAATAGGAGTAAACAAACCTCGTGATTTTATAGTAAAATTTAATCCTCCTTTGAAACTTGACCCACAATTTAAGCATTTTCTCGGCTTGGACAGGTTGTCGATGACTTACTCTTGGTACAGCATCAGAAGTAGTTATGGTAACAATACAATAAAATACACCCATGATGAGTCAACATGGAATACAATTACTTCTACAGATGGAATGTATTCCTACCAAGATATAGAAGATTACATTCATCAATATATGGATCAAAAGTCTCATCACACAACAGACTCCAAAGGAAAAAAGAATTACTCTATCAATTTAACTTTTATTCTCTCTACCTATCGAGTATTGGTAACACTTGATGGTGATTATCAACTTGATTTGAGGGGTACAGATTTTGGAGACTTGATCGGATTTGAAAAGAAACTGGTGACTAAAACAGATTATGGAACACGACTCCCAAATATTACGAAATCGATTGACTCATTAAACATAAACTTATCTGCTATAAAAGACTCTGTTGTAAATGGAGTAAATACAAACACAATTGCTGTTATTCCAACAGATAATCTTACAAGGAGTTATCCATTTACTTTCGAACCAAGGAGGACATTATATTGTCCTGTAAGTTCTAATTATATTTCTGAAATGAGAATATATGTAACTGATTCAGCCGGAAAACCTATTGTCCTCAATGGTATTGATTGGTTTATGACACTGCTGCTTCGTCATACTGAAGACTCACCTTTAGTATAATTCTATAGATAAAATGATGCGACAATCAGAGTTTAAAAGAAAATACAACCCAGAAATGGGAAAATATGTAAGACAACATATTTATGGAGAAGGAATAATGGATACAATAAAATCCTTTTTTAAACCAACTCCAAAGCCTAAAGTAATTCCAAAGCCGCCCAAAAAAGTAAGATTTGACTTGCCAAGCCCATCAGCTACTAATAAAAAATCGGGTGATAAAATCGTAAAATTACTTTCTCGTGAAAGTTCTCCCTCAACCAAACCATCACGTAAAATGTCTCAGGAAGAAATAAACAATAGAGTACTTCATATTTCGTCTGGTGGGAAAATTATATAATTATGAAAATAAAATGAAGAAGTCTTTTAGAAATCAAAAATATCTTGAACGATATGAAGATGTTGTTTTTGACCTAGAACAAGCTATTAATGTGGCTCCAGACCCCGGTGCCAATCAAACTCGAAATAATCTTAAATTCGTCGTTGACAATTCAGGTGAAGTAACTCCATTTGATTGGTATAATGCTAGAATAGCGTTAGAGTTTAAGTTGAGAAACTTCATGGAAATGATTTTGCTATTGGCGCTAATGTATATGATGATAGTCTTACTGCTAATAGATTAGCGCAAATTATTGCATATGAAGCTGACCAAGTGAGAATAGTAAATGGTGCTAATTCTTTTATTTCAAGATTATCTGTATTAGCGAATGGTAAGGAACTTTATCAGTGTGATTACGCCAATCATAGTGTAAATTTAAAAAATCTGCTTGAGTATAACAAATCATATGCTAATAGTGTGGCAACAAATGAATTTTATTTTCTTGATACATCCAGAAGTGCTAATGAAAATAGATTTACTAGAAGAAATGTTACTCATCGACAAGATGGAGCTAACCCTGGTGGAGATCAAGCAGGTCTTATGATAGATAACACTCCTGCATCATATAATGAAGGATTGCAAAACGAAAACCTCTGCTTGGAACTTCAAGCACAGTAAACTGTGAAATTCCTCTCAATAGATATTCATTCTTTGAGGCACTTGAAGATAAACTACTTCCAAACACAAAATAGAAATAAACTTTGAGATTGAAAAAGATGATAATCTTATATGGAGGAATGGTGGAAATGCTTGCCGAGTAGTCATCACCCGTCTTCAACTGTTTGTACCTCGATTAGTATTCAATTCAGAAGGAAGTAAGATTTATATGAGTGAGTATCTCAAACCTTACAAATGGACTTACCTCAATGAAGTTGTTGAAGCTAGCCTCGCTGGCAACCAAGGAGTTGGTAATTTTAGAATTACAAACGGAATTTCAAAACCACGGCATGTATTTGTTTTTATAATCAATACTCCAAATATTGAATCACAGGAAGCAAATCCATTTTTATATAATACTTTCAGTGTTTCCACAAATCCGCGAACTCTAAATAGATGTTATCTTGAAGTTGGAAATGGAAATGAGTACCCTGATACTCACTACAAACCTTCATCAGATCCTTCAAGAGTTTTTAGAGATGTAATGTCTTATGTATATGCCAACAATGATTTTCAAGGTAGAACACTTCTTAATAGACAAAATTTTGAAAATATATTCCCGTTTGTGTATTTTGATCTAACTAAACAGAAATTAGATATAAAAGATGGAGTTACAAAATTGGCTTTTCATTATGAGTTATCTGGAGCTACTGCTGCAAATTACAATATTTACGCCTTAGTACTTCACGAGCGAGAAGCAGAAATAGAACAGCAAAGTGGAAAACTAATTCTTAGAGCACAGTCCCCTTCACTTGGCTACGCCGCATTAATTTAATAATTTTAACATAAATAATATAATTTAATATAAATAATATAATTATTATATTAAAATGACAACTTATATTGAATATGGTGTAACGCTTACACCCAATCAAAAGTCAAAACTAATGACAGCAATTAGAAATAAATCAGAAATAACACTTCGATTAAAACATTCTCATCTTCGCGGATCAGATGAATTAATGTTAACCAAAAGACAGATTACTAAGATAAAAAAATCACTAGCAAATGGAACAGGATCAGATATAAAAATAAGTACAACACAGATTAGAAATTCAGTAAAACATGGGGGAAACTTATTCACTAGTCTAATAAGTCTTGGTTCAAAACTTCTTCCTTATGCAGTAAAGGGAATTTCCAAAGTTGCTCCTGTACTTGCTACTGGAGCTGCAACTGCACTGGGTGATATAGGAATAAAAAAAAATATTTGGAAAAGGAATTACAATTCAAAAAAAATTTTCCCATTTTTACCTCCTATTGCTGGAGAGTTCACCAAAGCACAAATAGACCAGATTAACAAAATTTTTAAAACAGGAGGTCGACTTGTTATTAAACCAACTCGTAAACAAGTAGAGGGAGGATTTCTGGGGACACTTGCAGCTATTGGAATTCCAATGGCGATAAGTCTGGTTTCAAAGATTTTTGGCTCTGGTTTACAGGTTGATAGGGGATCATCTAGTAATACAAGAAATGTTTATGTTCCTCATCCTCCACCCCCTACATCCACTCATGGTGAGGGTTATCCATATCAACCACCACCCTTTATTGGTACTTGGGAAAACCCAATAGGAATGGGAGTAAAAAAAAAAGCTGGCAGAAAGCCCAAAGGCAAAGGACTACTATTTGGAAAAAACAACCCATTCAACTCAATTCCCATACTAGGCTCCAGTTTGTAATTAAACCATTATCCAACTTTGACTTGATGAAATGGGTGAAAAAACTTGTTATTAAACATCTCAGAGGTATTTACAGTCGAGACCGTCTACCAAGTAAGATTAAAAAAGAATGCGGAATAATCAATCTTGATGGGACGTCTGGTCCTGGTACACACTGGGTTTGTTATAGAAATATAGATTCAGTCGTTGAGTACTTTGATCCATTTGGTTTAATAATGCCAAGTGAGGCTTTAAAATATTTTAATACTTCTGGAAAACGTATTGTGTATTCGATAGATGAAATACAAAATAGCAACTCTGTTCTCTGTGGATATTGGTGTTTATACTATCTATTAGAAAGACAAATGGGGAAAAGTATTTTAGATGTAATACATCCTCATTTTGATAATGACAATAGCGATTTTATAAAAGCATATTTTGGTGGTTAAAACCAAAAATTAAGATTAAATATAATCTTATATTTAATCTGTATTAAATTTTATTCTTCTTTTTGCAGTTCTTTAATCTGCTCAACTTTTCCGTTTAATACTTTAACAGTATCAATTATATTATCAAATTTCGTGTAAATATCAGTAAGTCTAAAAAGTTTCTTCTTTTGACCCGACTTTAATTTCAACCAAGAATAATTTTCTTCTCTTATCTTTCTCCACATCTCACACTCGCCAGCCATTAAAATTCTAGAAAGATCACTATTTTTATTTCTAAGAATCTCTAGCTCATCAATTATTTTGCCCCTTACTTCTTTCTCAAATTCCTTGAGTGTATTAATATCCATATTTTTTTGTATTTCTGCAAAAAACTTAGCTTCCATTTTTATTTAATAGAATATACTATTTCCCTTTACAACTTGCCGAAGTGTATTTGATTTCTCAGATAACTCCATAAGCAACTCAAATATTTTTATAAACCGATTATCATTTTCCAATCTTGCAATAACAGCATATTCATAACTCTCATTTAACAAATTATATATCTTGCTAAGTTCACTTTTTATAAAATTAGATCTCGTTGTCATTTTTATCTAAACATTATACTAAATGAATGAATCATATTGCATTGTAGATAAAAGAGTAACTCCTTTAACAGAGCCAAGTGGTTACCAGAAAGATAAAAGAGGAAGGACTCAGTTTTATTGTAAATGTGCAGTTTGTGGAAATAAAAAAGCTAGATACGTAAAGCAGAGGGCAGTTCCCCAAACTGGAAGTGGAACTAAAAGAAAAACTAAAAAGAAAAAGTCAAAAAACTAGTAAGCCCGTCTGAGAAGGCGGGCAAACAAACTGGAGGTGATGTCTTTGACACTGTTGTAGGAACAGCTGCAGACGCATTTGTTGAACATGCTTTGTCTTGGATGGGTCGAAAAGCAGTTGAAATGGGGCGGTATGGAACAAGTGAATTAATGAGAAATAAAAAACTACAAAAAGAAAGCTGTAAATTATGGTATTAATAAACTAACTCCTTTTATTCAAGATTCTGTTGGAAGAGCAATGGACCAACTGTCAACCAAAGTTAGACCTAAAAAGAGATATAAAACTGATAGAAAAGATCTGGATGGGCGAAGTGGTAGGGGTATTACCCCAATGACTGTTGTAAAAAAAGCACCAGATATTTCAATGAAAACAACTCAAGAATTGATTCCATCTTTGAAACCAGTTTACGATAGATATAAATCTGGAGATATTATGAAATCAGCTTTTGGATCGGATCATGGTATTACTTCTAGTAAATTTTGGAGAAGACCAACAGCTTCCGAAGAAAAAAAGATGGGAATAATAAAAAAAAGGTAGTAATCCTGAATTATTTTTTAAATTTGAAAAACCATATAGAAGAATGTATAAGACAACATTTTTCGAGAAAAACCCAGAAGCTTTAACAGATATGAATAACATTATTTCAGCTAATCCAGATACATGGCCAGATATTTTAAGAAATAAATATGGAATTATTGTTGATGAACACTTTTGGGAAAATAATCGGTTACTAAGTTTTGGAAGTGGAGTTGATATTCACAAATGGATTGGAAAATTACCAAAACCAAAAGCAGGATGGACACCAGGTAAATACAAGTATATGGGACCTTATAATCCTCTCGAAAAACAATTAAGTTATAATCCTGAAACTGGAGAAGTAACAGAGTGGAAAGTTAAACCATATAACAAAGTTGATGAGAAAGCTGCTTATCATGTTTTTTTTTTTATGATATGGGAAAAAACAAAGGTGATTGTGATAGAGAGATGGTACAATCATTGGATCAGATTCCCTATGGTGAAATGCCAAAGTGGGGAACAACAACACGATTCTTGATTAATACAAAGAAAAAACTTGGACTTGATATTCAAAAAAGCGTGCGCCGGCTTTGAGTAGTGATTGCCCTCAACAATTAGCCGACGAACTTCACAAACCAATCACAAGAAACTTTCAAAAGAGATCAGTAATCTCAAACGGGGTTGATGAAATTTGGGCTGCTGATTTGGTTGAAATGCAAAAGTTTAGTAAGTGGAACAAAGGGATTAAATATCTTTTGATGGTTATAGACGTATTTAGCAAGTATGGATGGATTAGAGGTTTGAAAGATAAGAAAACTGAAACTGTTAGTACAGCATTTGATGAAATTTTCAAGAGTAAACGTAACCACAAATGCTATGGACAGATAAGGGTTCTGAATTTATTAGCAAACATTTCAAAGATTTTCTGAAAAAAGAAGGAATTAAACTATATCACACTGAAAATGAAGAAAAATCTAGTGTTGTTGAGAGATGGAATAAAACAATGAAAAACAAAATGTGGAAGATGTTTACTGTGAATAACAACACTGTTTACTTTGATAAGATAGATAAGCTAGTTAATGATTACAATAATACGAGACATTCTAGTGTGAAAATGACTCCTGTTGAAGCAAGTAAAAAGAAGAATGAGAAAAAAGTTTGGTCTTATTTGTATGGTGATTTGATTTACTTAAAACCTGGTAAACCAAAGTTTAAGATTGGAGACAAAGTTAGGATTTCTAAGTATAAGAGAAAGGTATTTGATAAAGGTTATACACCAAACTGGACAGAGGAGATATTTGTGATTGATAAAATTATTCCAACAAAACCTATTACGTATTCTATTATTGATCTGATGGGAGAACCAATTGAAGGTTCTTTCTACGAGCAAGAGTTACAGAAAGCTAAACAGCAGACATATAGAATAGAAAAAGTTATCAGACGAGATAACAAGAAAAAAATGGCATTAGTAAAATGGAGTGGATATCCTGATAAATTTAACTCATGGTTGAGTTTCAAGGATTTGGTTGATTTTTAAATATAAATTTATATAATATATAAATAAAGAATGAATAATTTTCCCGGTGTTATCTATTTAGGCGGTAATTTTTTTAATAGTCATAATGGTATTAATAATGTTAAAGGTTTTGAAGAGTCATATTATAAAAATGAACAATTTAATCGTTTTAATTTAAATGATATTGATAAAATAAATTTAAATCATCCTTTTAAAATATTAATAAGTTATATTTTAGTTAATACAAATAAAAGAAATATAAAATATATTAATAAGTTAAGAATAAATTTTGATTTTGATTATTTTAAATTGCTTGATAATTTTAATAGGTATAATATTGCTTTTGATCCAAATTATCATCTAGTAATTGAAGATAAATTATTTTTATATAAATTTAAAGAAGATTATAATATTATTTTAAAAAAAGAAAAATTTCGTCGTCATGCTAGTTGTGTCTATTTTATTTGTCTTAGTGATATTGATAAGGGTGAAAAAGAACTTACAAAATTAGACAAATGGAAAAGAGAAGTAATCGAAAATAAAGTAAAATTAAAAGATCAATTATCATTAATAAATCCTTATGTTTATAATAATATTAACTTGCTTTATAAATCTAAAGATAAAAAAAATCACATATCTATTGATTTTTATTTTTCAAATGAAGGAATTAAAGTTTTTTTTGGTGAAGAATTTAATAAAAATTAATTTAAAGATATTAATGTATACCCTGAAAAAGATCCTGATTTTTTACTTAGTATTCTTGAAAACTTTGATGTAAAAAAACTTGATAAAATGAAATATCCTCATCTATTTAATTATTTAATAAATACAATTTCTTTAAATAGTTATGTTTATTTTGGAGAAGATTTTGATGAATTTCGTAATCCAATAGACAATAATAATTATGAAAATAAAAGTATTGATGTTTCAGGAGATGACTATTTTAAAATACTTGATAATTATTATAGATATGGAATTGTTTTTAATTCTAAAGTTGTGCATCAAGGAAATAAATTATTAATAAAAGATTTTTTGTCTCGTTATTATGAAGTATCAGAATTAAAAAGAATAAATCATTATCCCCAAGGTTTAGAAATTATTAATCTTGATGAAATTGATAATGGTGGAATTGAACTATCAGAAATAGAAAAATGGAAAAGAAAAATCATTATTGAAAAAAATCATTAAAAGATAAATTTGTATTATTAGATCCTTATAATTATGATAATTTTTCTATATTTTATAAGTTATCACAGGAAGACAATATAAAAAAATATCATTATAAAATTGATAATTATATTAATTTTAGATATGCTATAACTGAATTAAATAAAGTAAAAAAAGTAAGAAAAATTAATTATAAAGAGAAAAAAGAATGTGAAGATAAGATATTTAAAAAGTATAAAGAAATTTTAAAATAAAGAAGATTAAAATTTCTATATAAAATTTATATAGAAATTGGTATCTAATTATTTTCTTCTACATCAGATGTAACTAATTCTTTAATAAGTTCTTCATCTTTGGTCTCATCTTCTTCACTTGCTTCGCTTGCTTCGCTATCTTCATCACTTGATTTTTCAAATGTAAGTAGATTCACGTGGTTTCAATTGTTTGATATAACATTCGTGAACTTTGATTTGCAATGAAGTAACTGTTTTGGAAATAAATACTCCTTCAATAACCAAAGCCATTTTGACATTACAATATTGATCAATATATTTTAATGGATTAACATCTTTCTTTCCTTTTGTTTTAAATAGAGAAAGTATCTTTTTGGTTTTCTCTGAATAAATAACTTTTGCATAGAGTACTGGAGAAGCTGATGTATCTTTTTTTGTTTTCTTTTTTCCTTTTTTATCAACGACCTCAACCTGTTTGTAATATAATGGCGATGTCAATGATGATGCTACATCAGCCCCATATTCATTTTCAAGAAAATCAGTTGTAATAGAAGTAATATCATTTATTACATCAAAAAATCTTGCTCTTTTTCATTTGGTTGACTATCTTTCCCCCAAAGACATACAGGGACAGAGTAACCAACAAGCTTTTTAGTTTCTTGATTTTTCTTTTCACTTACTCCAAAAGAGAATAATGTAGGCGTTTCAATTACAAGAGGACCTTTCTTGTTATTACCATAACTTATCTCAATTGGTATTCTCTTATATTTGATATTGCTGTCTTTCACTTTAAATTCTTTAGCATCTGTGAATTTAACATTTTCTGGAGTAACCTTTTCGTAAGCTGTCAACTGCATCTTTTTATTATAAGAAAAACAAAATCTTTAAATCATAATTTATGTTTTAAATCCCAATCTTCAAACAAACTATATTTTAAAACTTCATAAAGATAACGTGATTCATATCTTGGATCTTTTTTATTAACATTTTCATGAATATATTTTAGATGATGAAATTTTGCATTAGCCACTTCCAGATCACCTCCTAATGGACTTTCATAATATTGCTTATATTTTTGAGTTTTTGGATTAAACTTCATAAAAAGACTTTCTGGACTTTCATATTTTTTATCAAATTCTACATTATCAAGAAACATTGATCTTAATCCATCTTCTTTATCTCTATTTGCCACATATTCTTTTCCATTAAGTTCATAAAAACTATCATGGGATCCATCTACACTTCTATGAGCAAAAATAAATGTATAATTTTAATGAATTTTATTTTTGTCAAATTTACAAAACATTTCTTTCAATATTTTTATCCATAGTTTTAATCTTTTTTTAACTCTTTCAAATTTCTCATCAGTTGTTTTACTCAAACTATTTACAAATATGCAATATAACCTTAAGTTAATTTCAATTTTAACAAAATTAAGATAGCTTGTACAAATTTGCATTAATCTATCTCTTAATTCATATTCTTCTTGGCATTTTTCTTTAAATTCTTCAAGTAATTTATATAATCTTGGACTTGTAAACCTTCTTGTTTTACCATTTTCAGTATTTTAATATTTTCTTCAGCATTTTCAATCATTTCTTCATTTTTTTAAAATCTTTATGAATTTTTATATCTTCTTCTGATAAACTATTATCTTGTAAAATATCAAAATGATTTTTTTCTCTATTTATTAAATAACTTATTTCTTCAAATAAAACAGTTAAAAGTTCATCTCTTTCATCTTGATCTCTTTCAAAATATCTTTTAATAAAACCACGAGACAAATCTGATTGGAAATTTTTAATATTTTGTTTAAAAGCTTCGTTAGGATCAATTTCACTGTCTTTTACAAAATGAAAAAATATTGAGTATCCCATTTTTATTAAAAGATTATATAAAAGGGGGATTGCAATCCCTACACCCCCTGCTAAAGTTTTATTTCGAAATAATTTTATATAGAAATGTTAAAAATTTCTTCATAAAAAAAAGCCTATGAAAAAATCATGGGCAAATTATATAAATATGGCAAAAAATGGATCTCAACAAATAGGAAAACAAGGTGAAATTATTTATTTAAAACTCAATGGGGCAAACCCCTAATTCCCACAAACTTTCAGATAGTGAATACAAATTATTATCTTCAGGAGAAATATTTTCTCTATTGATTGTTCCATCAATATCATTAGGACAAGAATCAAATACTTCAGTCTGTTCGTAAAACATATGCATAATATTTGGGAAAGCTTCATTAAATCCATTTTCATCCAAATGTTCGATTTCGATTGGTCCAAACTGCTCGAGATCCTCAAAAATATCAGTCAACTTCATCAATAATTTCACATACTCATTCTCATTTTTGCGGAAGTTACTATTTGGAATAGCTTCATTACAGAATGGACCTTTTGTTATTTCAAATAGCGGTGTTAATGTTTTATTGAAATGGTTTATCAGATTAAATATTTTTTTGTTTTGAAAGATCATTGAATTGGCTTTGTATTTTTTGCTTTGAGCTGCGTTGCTGACCATTTTATACAAGTTATTAAATCTTTAAGCCTTTTTTAATAAAAAATCAATTTTATTTTTTCTGACTCAATTCTATTTATAAATCTAATCAGCTTGCAAAACCAAACTGTTCTTTTTGGTTTGTGAGCATTAAGAAATTCCACTTATTTAAAGTTCGTATTCTTCTTCTTCTTTAAAATTTTCTAAATAATAATCTAAAACAATATTATAATATCTTTTTTTCCTTTTATCTTTTTTATTAGTACATAATTTCATTTCCTTTACATCATAGTAGAAGCCGTTTAAGCTAAAACTGCAGCCGTATTCTTCTTCGCCGTATTTTAACATATTTTCTTTGTTATTAATAATATAACAATCTTGTCTACTATATTTGTCGTGTATTCTTAATGGGAAAATAAAGGTTCTTTCTTTATGTATTTCATTCTTATCAAATTCACAAAACATCTCCTTCAATTTTCTTATTAGAAGTTGCATTTCCTCTTTAATCTTATCAAATTTTTTCCCTTTTGTTTTATCCAGCCCATTTACTAAGATGCAATATAAATTTAAGTTCACCTGCATTTCATCAAAATTCATCATTTTATCAAAAAACATTTCGTCTTCTATATTTTCTATTAGTTTATCCATTATATGTTGATTCTCATAATATCTCCGAACATCAAAAATAAGATTATATAAATTATAAGCACTTTTCTTCCCGTCTTCTTTTAGTATTTTTTTCACTTTTTCATCTATATATCTATTTTTATTACCAAAATCAATACTTTCACTCATTATTGCTTCTTTAATTTTCCTAAACAATTCACCTAAAAGTTTTTTTCTTTCTTTATTAATATAATTTTCATCACTATCTAGATAGCCAAAATAAATATAAAACAAAAAATTATCCACGTTTTGTATAAAGGCAGTATTAGGATCAATTAAATCATCTTTGATAAAATAAAAAAAGTGATCGTGTACCATTTTATTATATGTTTTAATGACTTTTAAACTTTTTTATTTAATAAAGACAAGTGATTTTTACTTTATAGTAGTTATAGGAGGATGATTTGTATCTCTCTCACTTGGTACTTTTTCCCATCATTTTCCGCGAGCGACCCCGCAGGGGAGCGAGCCATTAAGTCTGTCGAGTTTCCCAAATTTCAATGACGGAAATCATTTAGGGTTATTTGTAAAACAACAACAAGAAATAAACAGGGGGAAAATTGAAAATTTAATGACACAATTAACCGGAGGAATTACGTGAAATAATTGGATTTTAACATTTTTACAATTTTGAAAAAGAGTACAAAAAATTCCCTGATTAATTTCCGTCATTTATTTTTGGGTGAAAATGACGGAATAATCGGAAAAATGATGGGAAAAAGTACCAAGTGAGAGAGATTCAAAGCATCCTCCTATAACTACTCTTCTGAACCTAACAAAAATCTATTCGTCCATTTGTTTACTTTTACTCAAACTTGTTCGGTATTTGTCAAAACTCATAGTGTGGAGTTAACGGTTTTTAACCTTGGATTTACTTATCCGTGTGGTTACAACTCAGATTTTTGAGAGGAGCCTTGGTCTCACAACCCTGAACAAATCCTGGGGGAAAATTAAAAGCGAATCAGCCCAATGGTGCTCCAGGCAAAAAAAAACATGAACGGTGTTTTGTCGTAACAGAATCAACATTATCAGTTTTTTTGGATAAATGATATATTCCTTGCATTCCTCACATATCATGAGTGTTTGAGTTGCAGGTTTTTCCTCAAGGTACAAAATTTTGCTTTCCATTAGAAAGCGCAATGCGTGGTGTTTATGACAAATCGGGGTAAGGGTCATAAAAAAAAAAGACTTGCGTGAATCTTTCACTCCAAACTTTTATGTACATAAGATCTTAACAGCGTTTTAAAAACCTTCTCATTTGATGAACAATGCGCCCGATCAAAAGAGAAAGGTGGTTAAGAAAACCCACTTTTCATATGAGGGAAACCCGCTATCATCTCCATGGAAAAGCTTAAATTAAAATTCAGTAAATTAAACCGATTTATTCACAAGATAACGCATATTATTTCAGTATCGCTATTCTTTAGTATCGTTCAAGTTAACCTTATTTCGGCTTGGTGCAAGAGAAAGGTGATTAAAAACCCATTTTTATGAGCGAGTCACGCTATCATTACGTTCATAACATTTCTACAGATAACTGGTTATGATTCAGTAAACAGTCATTCACAGGGTAACACAGCTTGCACTTGTAGTGTACAGTGAGGTGTACCTCAGTTTGAAAGACGTAGAACAACTGAAAAAAGATAAATGTGAGGAAAATACCAAACTATTGCTCTAAGCCCATGAAGCCCAAAGCTCAACTGCCAATCAAGATTCCTCAGTGGGAGTTGTTTATCCCTTCCCCAAAAAGCACTATCCAGAATTAAGTGTTAAGATAACGTTCCTTACTGTCACTGTTTCTTCCCATCTTGTTTTTTTTATATCTCCTAGTTTGACCATACAACTCGCAGCACAAAATGCTGGCCAAATTTAACCTTCGGAATTGGTACGCTAACACAGTTGTCAAAGTTGACGCATTAGTAGTGGAAGAGGGCCGACGAACTATCACCTATCTGAAAGGTTATTCTTACCCAAAGCTTTATTGCAAGATAGTAAGTAATCAGAAACCTACGGCAAATACAGTTAGCTTAGCTTGTACAAGAAGAACAACTTTATGCTGCATGCGGGCTAAGAGTAAAGAACTCCTAGATCTATTCATCAAACTTACATGTTCTTAGTATTTATGCCTTTCTATACGAAACAAATTTTAATAAAGCAAAACTGTAGCATCTACGAAAAACTCTCAAGAGTTTGCGTTTTAAGGAGCGATAAAGCCAATAACTCAATACTTCAAACCATCCATTTTTCAGCTTCAATTAAAACCCTTGTACTTTGTAATTTATTCAAGGTTTTTGCTATCACATTTGCGCGGGAATTTTGCCATTTGGGGATAACGATGAAGAAAAAATGACAATCGTCTTATTCGTATCATTATCCTCAATGGCAATGTGATGGCAAATCTAAAAACCTTGAATAAATTGCCAAGTACAAGGGTTTTCATTGCAGCGTAAAAAGTGGATGGGTAGAGGAATGGAGTTGGTGGCTTTATTTCTCCTCAAAACGGAAACCTGCGAAGCCAAAACTGAACTGGTAGGAGATTCCGTAGATCCTATATTTTGCTTTGTTACGCCGCGATTTGTTTCGAAAAAAAGAGACAAATACAAAGTAGGTTTGATAAATCAGCAGTTCTTTTATCTCGGCCTGCATTTAGCACAAAGTTGTTATTCTTAGACTGCTAACTATATTCGCCGAAGGTTTCTGATCACTGGGTGAGAATACCCTTTTAGATCAGGAGATAGTTCGTCGGCACTCTTCAATCCACTACTTGTGCGTCAACTTTCACAAAAAAATGTGTTAGCGTAGCATCATAAGGTTAAATGTGACCAGCATATTGTACTTCAAACTTGGGATATATTAAACTACAGAGCTCTGAGGCTTGTTTGCTGAAGTTAGGGGAAACTTTGTAGTGGGATTTCGAAGTTATTATTTTTTTGCAAATATTCGGTTTTAAATATATGATGATATCTCAAACATTTTTACGCCTACAAGAAAATAACAACATTTTCTTGAAGTTCGACCATTTTTTATTAAGGATACCAAAAATTATAGAATTCGGTTAAATCTTTCCTGCCCGAAAAAGGCCAGTCTAAATAGGTTCGGGCCACCTTAAGGTTTGCTTCAATCGGCTTGCCATACAAGGAGGGGCTGATCCCACCAACCCGAGAGAACTGACTGTTTGACCTGTAGTGGCTTTTTATCAAGTTTTTCTCACATCCGATTAGGTTAGAATTAATGAATAAAGACTATTTGCTTCATCGATGCGTGGAATAATTTTCTTTGGCGGTTTTTTTTTTTTTAAGTCGGCAAGTAATCGGAGAGTTTTCCAAATTTCCGACCGTCCTAGACTCCCCAAAATTTCTTGGTTGCAGGCTTCGTACCAGCTGAGCGCAAAATTAAAAAGGGCCGCCAGACAAAACCCCCACCCATAGATCAGGTCAGTAATCTCTATTTACTAAGACTGCGAGCAGTCTCCTTTTTCTTCACTTTTAGTGAGGGCAGTGCACGGGCGCGCGAGCGTCGAGCGCCTTCAGCCACACGAGTGGCCTTTCTCACTCGACGTACAAAAAAAAAACAGAGAGTGCTCGTAGTATGCTATATTTTATTTTACTTATCACTAGTAATAGTTGACACTACAGCTGCCCCCGCTCTGTATGTTGTTGATCAATGGTATTCTTGGTCCTTGAGTAGCTCTTTGAAATATACCGATTCATAATGAAGATTTTCACACACACTCCATATAATAGGTCAGATAAAAACAGAAAATGCAAGGTTCCATGCACTGATTCAGTTCGACTGACACAGCTTTGATCAAAACATTTTTAATAGCTTGGAGAATATTTTATTCTAAACCACAAGAAAGAAATTTATTAGAAGTTGGATTTTTTTGCTATTTCTCTTTCACGTTTTACGTACAGTTCATTAGTAAGCTGTAGAAATCACAGGTAACCCAGGCTCTGTGTTATTACCACAGTACGCTTCCAGAAAAATGTCAGTGTTTGTATGGGTTAAAAATATGATCCTAAAATTTGTAGGAAATACTAAATAAAAGTCAATGAAACTTACCTTGCAGTTAGTGGTTGTAGTCCTTACTGCTCTAACGAAGTTTCGTGATAATTTGTTCAAATTCACTCTATATGCAATTATAATAAACAAGGTAGGAGACTTCGCCGCCATGCTCTCATTCAACTCAACTTTTTCCACGAAATTCGAACTCCAACAAAAAAATAAACATGTCAGGATCGTAGTAATAGGATAGCAGCAGATATAGAAACCAATAAAGTTTTCCCAGATAGAAAAACGAATCCCGCAGACTTTGACAAACTCGAAGTTTGTAATCCAAAATGGCCGAGAATATGCTCGCCGAAGTAGCCGGAAAATAAGGCCTGGGCACTGTACAAAAAAAATCCATCTCGGGTGTCCTGGGTTGACCTTTCTAGAGACCGATACATAGCTTAACCAAAGTTAGCCACCCCTGCTGGAAATCAAGAGCCACAATATATTTGGTCGAAGCGGCTATTGTTCACTTGAGACAAACGCGACTCGCCCAAGCAAACTATATGTTCTAGTGCACGTGTCAAAATGAGAAAAAAGGAAACGTGTAAAAGGTGATGTTTGCATTTTGCAATTTTTTTAACTCTCGGAAAATTCCAATTTTCAAAGCGCAAAAGCTTAATTGACCACGCCGACAACGACAACATTACAACAAACTGTGCATCATACGATCACACTTAATTTGATTGTTTATTTTAAAGAAGCGTGATGCACTTGCTTTTTTTGACTGTAGTACTATCACAGCGCCTGGGTTACCTGTGATCAATTCACGCTGGCGCGTTCTAGTCTTTTTTAACTATTAAAACAATAATTTTAAAACAACTTTTTCGAAGGACATCTGTGAGCAGGGAATATGTCAGCACAAAATTTAACTGTCGGCAAATTTCTGTTATCGTCCATCGTTCTGCTAGTGATAAGCTAGCAGTTGATTCACTTGTCTTGCTTGTTTGTGGACTCAATCAGAGAGAGAGGAAGAGGTTGTTTACCACAAATTCCCAGAAATTCCTGTTGGGATGTAAATGGTAAACGTTTTTTTGGTTCGTCCCCCACTGGAAAATTCCCGGGACAAACGGAAATACTGAAAAGGTAGTCCCGTTTGGGACGTTCCGAATCGAAATTTCTTGAGTTCGTACTAGTTTCTGGCCTCTTGGTTTTTAGCCGAGCGTTACCCTTCAACAACAACAACAAATATGGCGAGTCACAGCAAATGGGACAAAAAATGTGTACCAGTGTTCATACTGCTGTTATATATTCCTCTCCAATTCTGGAAATATTCCTAACACATAGCTGTTCCTTGTCTTTAAATGTGTCCAAAATCAAATTGCTGTCAAGTTTTATAATTTTTCGTTTATCTCCCGCGAAAATTGCAAATTTTGTGCAACGTGTTTTCTTTCATTTTATACACAGCTGGGTTATCAACTGGGCTGTCATGTCAGAAATAGAAAATCCTAGCAGATCAGTTTCTCCTGGGCCTGATCCAGTGAGGGATCGTCAAAATTGGACAGATGGGGAATCCAGTCTAACGCGTGACAATGCGGAAATGTTTGGAAAATGGTACCGTCCTTACCCAACGAAAATTCCTAACTAAAATTTCCAGAAATTTTTTAATAAATAGTAAACAACCAGAGTGTCTGTAAAATTATTTCCAATCAGAGATTTGTGAATGATAAACTAGTGTCTAGCAAACTCTCCAAGTGTTTATAACATTTAAACTTTTCTTGATTTAATAAAGAAAGACGAGTGGCAGTAACCAAAATGAAGATTTCTTGCCACTTGCTACCCATTGAATCTGGGCACTACAAAAAGATACCCAGAGCTGAGACGCTTTGCCCCCTTTGTAATAGATCCGAAAATGGTGATGAATTCCACTATTTGTTGAAATGTACTCACTCGACTCATCACTTTCTCATATAAGGGGTACCTTCTCGGAGAGCCTATACTCGATAAACAGTAATTTTACGAATATGTCTTGCAAAGTACTGTTTTTATATATCATGTCTAAGTGCGATGAAAACATCATAAAGCTTAGTACCTCTTATATTGAAAATATTCTTAATTGTTATAAATCCAAATTCTAATTTAACTTTCTTAACATACGAGGAGGCATGGATAATAGAAAGACCATTGTCCATGGAGTAGGGTAGAAGCCGTACTTAGCCAAGTAATTTTTTGTCTTAATGTTCAATATTTAGTTCTTGTTCCTTTCTCTTTTACTTAACTTTTCTTTTACTTTGTTTCATTTGTTGTTATATTGATTGTTTTGGTATTGAAATCTTCATGTCGAAGATAAAGTCAACAAAGTTGTTGTTGTTTATATATACAGATATACGCACCTTATAACTTCACCTGCACTTGAGGGGTGTTTTTTGGTCCATGACTTTCAAAACAGCTGCTCCACAGAATGGCGCTGATAACCCGTAACGCAAAAGAATTTCGAAGTATGACTGTGCAATAAATGTCATAAAAATCTATCTAAGCGGTCCCTTCGGGGATTTTCTGTTTTACATCATCCCAACCATCTCTTACTTGCAGGCGTGAACAGCAGAACCGTCACTATCACCCAACGACTCCATACGACCCTGATCTATGAAGCAAATCGAGATTCTTTCCGGTATACTGACCGTATATTTCAACTTCAAGTACTTTTCGTACGAGCTACTAGGATGCCTCCTCGGGATTTCGCCTTCTGGGCCAAATCCCTGCGGGAGCAATAATCTCATCGGATGTGAGAACCCCCTGTGAATGAGGGAAAAAACATGTCAAACCACATACACTGTGCACACTACATCCGCTTTTATTTAGTTGAGAAATCAAATAATTTAATAAACGACTTATAATACAGAAACTCCAAAGACCATTCTAGACTAATTAAATTAATTCCCAACTTCAAAAACGCAAAGATAAGAAAATACAATTTGATGAAACCACGTGAGAGGTTCCCCGTTCTATCTTACAGGTTTAAAAAATTTACCATAAACCCTCGGCTTGTATTTATACAATGTACAAATAATAATAAAATAGTCTATATACAGAAAATCTATAATACACTGTTATAAAGATAACTGCTCCTCTTATGTTACAAATAGGACACTTTGAAAATCTAAATAGGCTTTTGGGAATAACAATCATTAATTTCGAGACTTAAAGATGGTGTTTAGAGTCCTTCAGATTCGAGGACGAGAACCACTACTACGAGATTTAACTTGAAGTTTTTTCGCGTCTTCTCAAAATATAGAATTCCTGGAAAGCTTCATTTTACCATTTTTTACTAGAAAAGTTAGCACTGTTACCTGTTGTGAAGGAGGTTACGCGCTTTCCCAATCGCAAAATAATAAAACTTCTAACATTTGATATCTTGTTTTCGCCACCACGACATTCGCGCAAAAACTCGTAGTAGAATGACGATGGCTACCACATTTTCCCGCCAAATAATGACGCTGGTTCACGCGCGTGCACTACTTAGTATTGAGAAAATCTGGTACTCGTACTCGTCTTAGAATTTAAAGGGCTCTGTTGATAACCATAACGTCCGGGGAATGCATTCATGTATCCGGAGAGGTCTAACGCCAACTTTTCAGCCAACTAGCCAAGCGTTTACTAACAAAGCAAAATGCAAATCTCACTAGCCAAGTGCGATAAACTCAGCGAGAAAAGTTTAATTATTTGTAAGATTCTGTTAGAGTCTGTTGTTACTTTCGTTTTCTCAATTTGCTCTCGTAATTTGTTAGACTTCTAACTTGGGTGATTGCTATCTGGTTTCCTTATAATAAAGTTTTCATTACCAGAAATTTAACAATTAACTACACTTTGGCCAGTTGGCGATTGTTAGCCTCAAGCAGCGTAACACACCCTGTACCCTTGAAAACACCTCAAAATACTCTTCTAAGTAACTCTTCAACAATGCTGGCACTAGTCCAGCTTTTTATTATTCCGTCTATACAAACAATGCATTCCCAAGAAACTATAAGACAAGGTCTGACCTGCAGAACCCTGGAAAACAATCGTAAAAGCCAAAGCCAAAACTGGCAACATCAGAAAAATAATTAAGACTCTCCCAACCCCCTCCCCCTGCCCTTTAGTTTTCCCCTTCTATTACGTGTCTTCAAACCGAGGGGGACTGGGTATAAGCTGTATATTATGGGACTATAAACACAAGATCTATACATAGCAATGAAGAATAGACCCAAGTTTGGCGTTAATAAACAAATACTGAAGTACTGTAGATTACAGCCACTCCAAAATGAGAAAATTTACATAAAGCGCATTGTGCCCAAATGCCACATAATTATTTCTTTTTACATCCCATAATATACGGGTTCTTACCTGGTCAGTCTCGGTTTGAAACTAGCCATTTAGCCTTGTGGTTTAAAGAGAAATGCTTATACACGTTCATGTAAGGTATGAATAGAGCTATCTGCCATTTCAACAAACAAAGCCAAATGTTTATAAGGGCAGAAAAATAAACACCAGAACAGCTTGCCACACAAAGCACAGCTGCATTCATACAGTTGGGATATTAAAATTTCCTGCAACTAACTTGCCTGTGTGACTACAGCTGTGCATTGTGTGACAGTCATCTGTAATAACATAACTCAGAAATTAGAGCAACACAAAACTGATATTGGTATCAGTAAATGTGTTACATCCAGTTTCAACAACTTACAGAAAGGTGGAAATACATGTAGTTTGTGAAAATACTTTTCTTTGACAATAAAGCAGTTCTCCTCCTAAAATACTTATTCTTATCAAACTTGAAGTCACTTCTAGGTTTGAGAATGAACCCTACAGTCATAAAAAAAGGCACTCCATTCACTGTAAGAAGTTACAAGGTCATACAATACATTTCCTCCATTTCCTCAATTATCAACTCAACTTTTCATTTTATATTTGAAAGAAATTATTGATCACTACAGCTCCTATAAGAAGCAAACAATGCTAATGTCACAACAAAACAGTGAACATGTTCTGGTGAAACAGAACTGTTTGAAGTAACAAAACTACATAATTTAGCAGAAGTAAAAAGTGGAGTCAAAGAAAGAAACAGTAACTCATTATTTTGGTGGAAGTTACCAAGAACATTTAAAGTATGAGTAATCAACTATAGCAGGATATATTGTAAATGCAACATTAACTGACTAGAGGAAAGAGGAGCAGTTCAAGCTTAAATGACTACTGATTTCTCCTGTTTTATTACAAATCCTCAAGCCCTTTCAATTACCAAAGAAAATGGTTGAAACAAAAAATTTATAAAAATTAATGATCTAAATTATACTATTTCTACCAAATAATACACATATTAGCACTACAGTGGTTCTGATCTGAAACTGACATAAAAATAATTAATGAATATTTTTCAAAAATCCCCAAAAAAGGGTCAAGTTGTACCTAACCAAATTAAAAGCAATATTGCCTTCAGATTATGGTTCGTACCACCAAACCTACATTGTATGTATGCATCTTATTAATAATGCTTGTCAGTGCTATAGCATCAGAACTGGTCCAATAGTCTGTGCCTCTGTGAAGGTATTGTACAACTTGAAGTTGATCACTTAGGTGGCTGACTAATATCAACAACAACAACAACAACAAAAAACTAAAATAGCATATCCCACTTATATGTATGTTTTACCAGATTAATATAACATGTAGGTGCAAAATGTCTACATAAAATTTATGATGAAATCAGCTTTCCAATTAAAATTTGTTCACACTCTACATGCATGGTTATTTTTACTCACACGGTTGCTAAAACCTTCTTTGACTACAATGACCTTGCAACATACTCTATAAGGCAATTTTACTTTGTCTTATTCCAATTATTCCAGTTACTCAAAAACTCAAACGTAGCTCCTGACATGGTCAACTTCACTGTTACTGTAACTATCAATAAAGCAATCATTGTCATTATTATTATCAATATTGCAAGTGTAAGATGTACAAAGACCTGAAACTACTCTTTTTTACCACATTTTTTTGCATGTCCATGAAATTACACAAACACACATTTAAAGTAACCACCCAAAGTATACATAACCAAACCCAAACAACAATTAATATTTCGCCATGAACATACCTACACACTCTCAGACTACACAAACTCCATTATTTTCTCCAGTATTCTACAAAATGCCTATGGAAATTGGCCAAGCTCTTTATTCTATTTTCCTATTTATTTCATTTGCACCTACAGACAGGTCTACAAAAAGCCCAGGATAAAGCCGCTTCAAACAAAATTGATTTTCCTCAACAATTCAAATTAATATAAAATTATTTCCCAATTCCTTTCACCTTCTAGGCAGCCCTAATTCATGAATAATTAGGGCTAGGAGACTAAGAGAATTTAGAATCAACCTACATGTAGGTTGAAAAATTTCAACCTGAATTTAATTTTGACCTGTGTCATCAATATTGTTTGAATGACTAAAAATTAACTTATTCATTATGCTGTTAGAGGTCACTTTAACATGCTTGCATGCCATAACTACAAAAAAAATCATCAAGAAAGAAAGCATTATTAACACTGTATGCATTGAGCCACAGGATTCTTCAGTTTGTCTGTATCAATACTTTGATACAAGCAAACTGGCAATCAGTACAAGCATAGTTATTACTGTACACTTGCTTAGAAGCACAAACTTAGCTCATCAAGCTCTCCAAGTGATGGATTCTCTCTGGCAGTGGCTTTCAAAACAGAGTGTACAAAGTCAGATGTGTGGCCAGCAACAAGTTGGTTTCCTAAGAAAAAAACAACAGGAATTACTTATGGTAGGCTCCTACAGTAAAACATGTACATGCATATGCTGACAGCATCGTAAAAGCATGTGTTATACAGCTTAAAGTTAAAACTACCAGTGACATTCATCATACACAAAAAAGCTGCTTTGAGATGCATAAATGCATTTTGAAGGATGTGTGTACTCTAACTCTTGTATACACACAAGAAACTGGGAAAGATGAAAACAAAACAAATTACAAAATTGCTTGCCCTTCAGGCAAGTTGCTGCTGAAGTTTATGAGACCAGAGCTGTCATGCAGGCCCATCAACCCCCCTTTCACTAAATTTACCACATGTATATGCAACACATACATGTAATAATATTAAAACATGCAGAGGCCTGAAGGATTACTTCACTAGCCCCGGCTTACACAGCCCTTTTCCGAGCTTTTTTTCTCCCCGATGATTTTTGATAGCCTGCAAACAGCAGATGTTTCTCCTCGCTCATCACCACAGAGGGACGTTTTGCAGGGAGGAACGTCTATGACTCAGCGACAAAAATTCCATAATGATGACGCAAAATCTGTCTGGAATCCGGTCAGAAGGGCTGATTTGTCAACAGCACAGTTTCATTGTTTTAGCTATTGTTTACGAATGACAGACAAAAGACAAAAGACAAAAGGTGGCAAAGGTCAAATGTAAATGGGATGAATCTCTCACAAAACGGTCAATATTTGCGGAATATAGTCTTCTCCAGAAGAAGCATTTGAGTTTTGCTGGAGCTCACTCGCAGATGAACACAACACTTCAAAGATCCACTTCCAAAATAGACTAGGAGAAACACAAGATTAAACAAATTTGTATTTGGAACCCCAAGACTACCAGATTTATTATGTTAACATTGATCTACGTCAATGGAATTTCTGTCGCTAAGTCGCAGATGTTCCTCCTCGCGAAACGTCCCTAAGCGGTGATGAGTGGGGAGAAACGTCTGTCATTCACAGGCTAGATTTTTGAGGTGTTGGACACTGTAGCCTAAGACATGAATTACATCATCATCTACACTGTATAAACAAGGAATTTAAAACTGTCAAAGGCTTGACTTTCTTGCAATGAATTGTTTTATGGAATAAGGCCCTTGGTGAATCTTAACCTAAATCAAAAGGTGCTTTTTGCTACACAGGAATATTCAAGGTACAAGTAATTTGTACGGAGAAGCAGATGTCACCTTCAAGTACATGACTTTGTACACTACGCATTCACTGATCAAGAATAAAGTGTAATAGTTTTGGTGTCCGAAGATCATTTTTATTGCTTCCATTCATTAATCTTGAGCACCCCTAGGGTCCAAGAGTGTACTAGAACCAACTATTTAGCGGGCAATCTTGAGTAAGTGCAACAGTACAAATTAAGCACTCAAGAATGATACCAAACCTACCAAATGTAGCCTTGATGAGGGACTCAACTTGACCACTTAAGCTTGGCTTTGGTGCTGCTACTGGAGAACTGCTTTTTATTATGATCTCCTTTCTCACCTTTTCAATGACTTCCGTCAAGCGTTCTTAGGAAATGACAAGATAAAAAAAAATTGGTGAAGGACAATACTCCCTTACCCATAGTCTACCAACCCTGATTTTGTCTCTTTTCACCCTTTAGCCCCAATATTGACATACAAATTCTCCACACTGATCTCCATACATTTCCTTAAAGAATAAGTTGAGAGACTTTGATAAACAATCAAAGAATTTTCTCTTGGGTGATCATTAATTCTCATAACTTTATCTCTTGATAGTGAATGGATATCATTGGGGGAGAATTGATGTTGATCACTATTGGGACTTACCAGGTTAAAAGCTTCAATAGATGTGGTGTTTTACCCTTGGGTAAATGGCATTTACCAATGGAAAAGCAACTACTGTACTTGTCTTTAACCTCTCTTCTCTAACTTGCCTCAAGTGGGAAAGTTTCAGTGGACACATACATTTTACAGGGCTCGACATCGAATTTCATCCTGGCAACTAAGTTTAGGATTCTAGTTGCCTGATCAGGCAACTGAAATTTCTGTTAAGTTGTAGGTTAACATGACTCGGTATTTTTGTATCAAGTCTATCTTTTGAACCATCAAAACTGTTTTTACAGTGTACATGTATATTTGTGAAGGTTTGTATTTACATGTGCCGTGCGTGACTGTGTAAATTAAAGAGATTGAAATAAGATATTTATTTCTGTTAGCATGGAGCACACACCATTATCACAGACCTCATTAATTAAATAGAGAGTGAATAATTGCATTTGTGGCCACAGCATCCTAGATGTACATTTTTTTATTGCCACTTCATGAGGCACTTGGAACTTCTTGCAAAACACATCAATAATGACATCTTGATGGCAAATACTCTTGTTAGGAAACAGTGCTACATTTACTTCACAATAGAGTTGTACATTTAAATGCCCAAAACACTGTTGTATTTTGAGCCTACCTGTACACTGTAAAGATATGTCACTAAGCAATAATGCCAAGACTGAAACATTTGCTCCAAATATCCCTAATCTTTTTTTACAAAGCTGGACAGCTGTCTAATGTTGAAGAATGTCTACAATGAACAGTGGGCTTCTGTAACTCAATAAGAGACAACAAATTCCTGTTACTTTGGTATTTCTGAGTTTGCAACCACATGCCAAGGTGGCCATGTTGGTGGTCAAAATAACAAAAATTTTGGCAGGATTCATGACTTGAGCAGCAAACCAGCAAGTATCAAGTTGTTAATAACATTATTATTAACTACCAAAGGACCCTTATATGAAAATCCACATGCAGTTGAGCAGTACTGTACAGCATGACGGTTACAATGGCAATCAAAGAAGAAAAATTCCAAGTGATGAGGATGATCAAATGGGGGCAAAAATCAACACCCAAAAAAAATCCCTAGGGTTTCCAACAAAACCCCGGATGAAAAATTAACCCCACCAAAAAAACTTGCAGAATTTCTAAACCTTAAAAATTTCTGGAAATCATTAAATAAATCAGACATTGTATATTTGCATTTGTTTATTCCTCATACATGTACATCTGTTATCTTTTCCACATCTAAAAACACTTGAGACACCCAAGAACATCTTCTGTTTCAACAAGAACAGTAATAATGCAGAAAGACAACTCTACACATGCAGGCACTACCATGAATCTGCTGGGAAAAAAACCTACATTGTACTTAAATCAAGCCACCCATTAAAATACTAACGTCTTGCCAAATTTTCCTACCCAAATAATCCTGAATCGAAAAATTCAACCCCCAAAAATATAATTCTTCGATCATCCTTGTCACTTGAAATCCAGAATACAGGGTAACCCCACGGGAGGAGAATCCACATAAAAAAAGCTTACGTTGTTCCATCTCCAATCCCTGTAATTTCACTTTGTTAGCCTCATGCTGAGCCTTCTTCTTCAATCTACAAGCCCTGTAAATGTATAAGACCAAGACGTTAATACAGTACCATCACATGACTTTAACTACAGGTACATGCAAAATCTAATCTTGTACCTTAATCACAAAACCCACCATCTTTCCACACACTTAAGGACTGATGGGATTAAAGCAATGTCACATACACTGTACTTTCTGAGGGGCAAACAAGTAACAAAACTTGCCAATTCAACAAATTACAACCAAGCTTGCTTATTCTACAACTGTAGACAACAGCAAATGAGCAATTTTCATCTTACAGTTAAGATGATAATGGCAAATTATGGGTGGAAGTGATCGTTGTTACTTCTTTGGATGCAATACTGACCGTAGATGTCCTCACAGCAAACAATAAGGACTTAAATCTTGTCGAAACTCAAACTGTGTATTTAGCAAGACCAGTACATGTTAACCATCATCTCGTTTTGACAGAATAAACAAACTTGACTGCGATTGCTTATAATGGCAAATTTTATCACTTGTTTGCCCCCTGAATTACACAATGTACCATGTAACACTGCATTTACTCCATCAATTCTAAAGAAAAGATGACAGGTACCATGAATAAGGTCTGTTTATTCTTCTACTGATATTATTATACACTTAATATAATATTAATATTATACACTTGGTATTATTATATACTAATGCAAAGTTTTTTATAACTGCCCATGTAAAAATGCTCATCATAATCAATTAATTTACACAACCAGGTTTGAAGCACTGGCCAAATTTGGAATTTGGAAGATACAGTGTAAATGTATTTGATGTTTGTTCAAGCACTGATGTCATTGGTGGAATAATACAGCAAAATTATCTGTGCACAATGTTGCACAAGACAGTGGTGTGGCCCAGCTTAGCTGTTATGTACAGCAGTGCAGGCCTCAAGAAAAAGGCACAAGATTTCACAGCTATACATGTATTCAAAGATGAAATAAATGTAGTTTAATTGCTGACCAAAAAAGAAAGCAACAAGACACTGTACACAAGAATACAACTTAATGGACACCAACTGCTTTTTTGGGAATATCCACTGAAAAACAACACTCCTTCACATGCTGACACTTCCAAGGAACAGGAAATGTTTCAGCAAAATTTGATACAGCTGAGGATGTTATAAGGTTAAAAATATACATGTATCGTATGGCTAATTATTGAATTTGGCTTTTGTTTCTGCTTATTTTATGCATCATCCTAATTGATCAGCTTTAACCATTTGGAAGTTCTCTTAAGAAGCCACCCTGCAGTTAATAACTAGAAATTTAACACTCTAGTACCATTATTCACAAAAACAACACTTGGCTACATCTGTGTTTTTCATACATGCATGTAAACTCATAATGCTCTGCTTAAAAGTCACCATTAATTTCTGATCTCTGATATTCGGGACTAATAATTGAGGGGTCAGAAGAATGTCCAAACTGTCATCTGAGAACTTTCAAATAACTTCAATGTACTATAAATAGCCAGTGAAGCATGAAACAACCTGAATTTAAGGCAGCTTTAGTACTGGATGGCACAAGATTTTTTGCCACTATTGACATTCCATTCCCTGTAAATTTTCCATCTCAAGCGAGGTCCTATATCGCTAAAATTAATTTTAATATCCCACTGAAACGTTGTTATTGTCTTTTTTCCTGTAACAGCAGGGATTTTTCCAACATTTTCCCATGAATCAATAACAATATGCCAAAGTTCAGCAATCGTGAGTGCATAAGTACAAGAATTTATTTTTGACTCCTTAATGAAAACAAACAAAATAAACCTCAGCTGACCAACATGTGCCTGCACTCTTCACAGAAATCCAGGACCAATAATTTTGGATCAAATTTTAAGACTACAGACTGGATTAAAGGTGGCGAGTTTGCCTTACCTAAAACAACAGCTGTTGACACGAAAAATTACACAATAACAAATGAACTTTTTACTTTAACACAGGCGCGAAGGAAGACTGTCATTTAAGCTCACATGTGCAAGCACGAAATTGACAAGAGCAGTAAATTTGCCATTTCCAGTTGCACATGTACAGTAAACTGTTCTAGAATTTTCTAACAAAATATCATCTGATATGTTTGGACTTTCAGTACAATTGATCAGATAATTCAATACCTTGAAGCAAGCTTGTTTTTCTCTTTCCTCGACTTGTTCCTGGCGTTTTGTGGTAACTGGTGGATCGGTTTTAAATCACCAATAACTTTGTTCAAGCGATCCAATTCTCGGCTAATTTCCAACAGTTTTCTTGGATTTGGGGAAAGGTCATCGTGTTCCCCCCTCCGACCCTTCCTATTCCTGGCTAAGCCAGCTCCTTGCGAGTGATTACCCACATCAAAATCATCATCGCTATCCATCTCCTCATCTGCCGATTCCTCTTCCATCGTCGGGCTGTTAGGCTCAGCTTCCATCGTTTCGGCTTCACTGTTTCTCTCAACTTTCTTCTGCGATAGTCCTTCCTCGTGCTCCTCATACAATCGACCTTTCATATCCGCAGAAACTAACTGTGGCATTTGGTTAACTTCATCGGTACCCAAACCTAATTTTCTGCCCGGCAAAACAATCATTCTTGTCGGTTTTCCTTGGTCGGGCGTCAATTGTTCCACGGTGCTCCGCCAAGCATTTTCTTGGGTCAGAGTCCAGGTTGGTTTACTTAAAGATTTCCTCTCCGCTTGTCTAACGTTGGTAGGGTTTTCAAATCTGTCGTTATACTCACAGTTCGAAGCAATAGAAGCGACAGGTTCTTTTTTTATTTCAATACTTCTCGGCCTTTCAACATTTTCTGCAGTAAGCTCTAAAGCGATATAGCCCTGCGGCTTGCGAGGTGTTGAGCAATCCCATGAAGAGGATAATTCGCCTTCCGTTCGAGTGGCTATGCGATGAAGTCGCTCCATTTCTGGATTTATAAGCGGCGACAGTGAGCGGTGATCATCATTTAGCTCGGCTAAAGTTGGCCCGGCTACTTTGCATTCCTCACTTATTCTATCACTTCTGAAAAATTCCAACTCCACATCAAGGTCTCCCCCATACCCGCCAAGAGGTGAACTGGGCAACGCTTGGAAATTGTCCCAACCAAATTTTTCTCCGTTCGTTCCCCCCATAAATATCGTTCTTCCAGCGTCAAAATCATCGTCTTCGAACGGAGAAAACACACTCCCAAAGCTGTCCTCAAATGAACTCTCCACGTCCCGTGGAAGCTACGAAATAAACATACGAAGAAGCAATTATTATATAACTGAGCAAATACAACTCGCAGTTGACGAGGGAAAATTCTTAGAAAGAGCGTGGATATTTGTTCTTAGAAAATAAGGGGCAATTTTTCCCATTCAAATACTTACTGGAGTAAATTCTACTCCTTGCAGCATGTACTTCTACGATTGAATAAAATGTAAACGTTCGGTTTCAAGGGTAAAACACAGATATTCTGCCAGTGGTTCGAGGCAAAATTTTCGTCTTTGTTATTGTTTTCATTCCGACCACTGGGTATATCGGATCACGAGACCTGGTTTGTCAAATAAGACTCTATCAACCAATCACAACGCTAACCTTGGCCATCGGGCTCCACCCACTGAAATCAACTGACGGCGATTGTCACGGTTACAGAGCAAAACACTCGAAAAATGGCAACCTTTGCTCAAAGGGATGGCTTTTTCCGAGACACCTTTACAGCTGCTGCCTTCGAAGGATATACTTTTCCTTTCCTGTCTACGGTTGTTTGGCAAGAAGGGCCGGAAAATGGTGGGAAAATGTGGCAAAACTGGTGTTTCCTGAACCTATCAGGTTTGAGCTACGTCACGGATAAAACACTGTCACATTCCGTAAACACGCCCTGATTGGCCAATCCATGGCTCTATACATGCAACACTGACGTCATCATCACTCAGCAAAATAGGACGCTACTTCGGTCACGTTCACGATGTAAACAAATGCACGTTTTCCCTTTCCTCAAAAAAACACTATAGGGATTTTAGGCAACAAATTATAATTTAAAAAAAAAGCGACAAAAGAAATTTAATACGACCCAAGTAAAACGAGTTCTTCAAACAGTGTAAAGTCTCCTATACATCATATGTTAACATGAGTTGTAAGATACAGAATGCTTTGTATTTCCTCGTAGAAGTGACGAGAACTCAATTTTAGCTACAAGAAGTTAGACAAATAATACTTTGACTAGTAATCCTATTAGCTCAAGTGATTAAACCAAGTGATAAATAAAATGAAAGAAACAGAACCTGAAAAATTGTTTATCCGGAATTTCTTAGGCAAAATTAAACCAGTATTAGTAATAGTTGGATGTACTCTAACCTCATATCAAATAAATTCCAGAATTCATAAACGATATATCCCAAATGACATTGTTATATTTGTACAAGAAGCTAACAAAATTGTAATTTGTTAAGAAAAGAAATCATTATTCTAAAACAAAAAAAAGGTTTATCACCGACAAAACAAATTAATGGACTCCCAGTAATAATATTACCCATGTTATACATCCTGCTGTAGCCCGATAGATTCAGCACTTCAAACATCAAAGAATGTAAGAGTCAGGCAGAAAATTTGATGATATTAAGATTACCGAAATACTGAATCTTTTACTTCTCAAGCTGGCCCAATTTTTTTTTAATTACATAAACAGACATATTAATTCCTACACTGTTCCTAACGCTATGTTTAAACATATTTTTTCATGGCCACAAGAAAAACTAACTACTAGGCACACCTGTACACACTGTACAAAAGAGTGGCACTGAAACCTGTCCGATATGTGATCCACTTTCAAGATTGCTACAGTGCTGCTTCACTCTGTTACAGAAACTGTGCCAAAACTGAAATGGTACATGCATAGTATGCCTGCTATCTTTCTACTTCAGTAAGTTGTAACAACACAAAAAGCACTGTTCATTCAATTGCATTTGTGCAGTTTAAACCATGAGCAGCTTGGAGGGTAATTTGTATAAACTATATCAGTAGACAAGTACAAGGAGCAATAATTAAGAAAAAACTTGCTTGTAAAATAATGATTGTCCTCTACACTGTACTCCCGTTGGGGGTAAACCTGAATCTCTACCATGGGTCCCAAAGTCTTTTTACGTATGGGTCCGGTTTTTGCTCCTACACTTTTGTGGCTGTCTTTGACCACGAACCCGAAACATCCCACCCACCACTTCCCTGCTAGCAGAGGTCTCTCACGACGAGGCAAAAATGAGAGAAAGGAGAGAGTCTCTTTCCTTTCTCTCATTTTTGCCTCATTGTAAGAGACCTCTGCTAGCACGGAAACCCACCACATATATGCACAAGAAAAAAGCTCAAGGTACTGAATCTCTAAAACTGCCTGTGGAAGAAAAAAATCATGTGTGGGCTGCAATACTCGTCAAATTTTGTTGAAACACGGACTGAAAGTGAGGATTTTTCAGGTCATGCCTTCTCCACCAACTTATTTAACTTTTTGCTGAGTTTATCTCTCCTCTCCTTCCTCAAAGTTGAGATTCTCATACATTTGCAGAAGGGTTATACATCCACGTGAATCAACATTGGAGAGGGCGTAATGTGACAGGTGTTTCAACAAATGAGACAAGTACTGTGGCTTAATTAATGTAGGATTACTACATAATCAGGTCATAATGTGATTTTATCTTTAAACATGTATGCACTAACCATAATCTTATTAAGGGTACAGTCTGTAAGGTATAATTTTACAGTCTACCTTCGAGCCCAGTGGCTCATGTTATCACATAAGGAGCATTGGTTTCTGTAGCAGGAAGTGACTAGGAATATTTGCATTCGGCAGCATAAGAACACAACCAAAACTCAGCCTGGGCATGAACATTTAGCTGAAAGAAACTTAACTTTTGTGTTTGGGTTAATGAAAATGGAAATACGTTACAGACCTTAGACTTCATGTGTTCCCACAGCCCATCGTTTCTTTAGATCACGAGCGCTTCAGAAAGAAAAACATTGTTTAGAAATACTATGGGATATACTGAGAATGCTTAATTCAGACAATTAATTTTACAGTTGAAATGACAAAAAAAATCAGCTACAAAAGCATTGAAGATACTGTGCTTGCCTGATACATCAGTCTCAACAACAAAAAAGAACATGGCTCTGTACAGTCAAACCCATCTCCAGATCAACCAGAATTTCAAAACTACATGTAGCTGTCAGAGTAGGCAACTGAAAAGTTTCCACTCCAGCATTTTGAACAGCTGCTCCAGGATATGAGGTTTTTGTGTCATAAATACAAAGAAAAAGGGCTTGCAGATTATGAGTCTCACTGCTTATGCAGGAGAGACTAACGACATCCATAACTTATTGTTTTTTTTTTTTTTTACAAAAAAAACAAAAAACTAACCCAAACTTCCACTGAAAATCTTGTTTCATTACCTACCAGCATGTGGTCCTTCCATCTATCCTAATTCCTTAAATCCTAAAAGCTTTCCAAAAAAGCTATTCCCACTGAAATAAAGCCCAGTAAATGTCTGGCCAGCAAAAAAAAACACAAACAAGAAAACAAACAAACAAACAAACCATGAAGATAAACCAACCATGCAAACAAACAAGAATATTGCCAAACTTTGGAAACTGATATCTTGCAACTGCAACAGAAGGCCAAAGAGCTCATAAAGAGATTTTGGGCAGTTTTAGCTCTTATAGCCAAAAAACAGCTCAAATAGCTTAAACAGCTATTTTTTTCTCTGAAATTCTCAAGGCAAATGGCTACCATAAAATTCTGAAAATACACCTCAGGGCTTATATTTTTCAAAGGCCCTTTTTGAGGGGCTTATTTTTGGAGGTGCATGTATTCAGAGGGAAATTTGCTTTTAAAATCGATTGGGCTACCCTCATAGTTGGAAGGAAATTTACCATTTTGCTTTGTTTTACTTGGTATTTGAGGGCAATTTCCAAGTACAAGCCCCCGGGGGCCTTCTATTTGGAGGGGTGATTTATGGGAGGGTTTTTTGCGTTACGAGTTGGGGGGGCTTATATTTGGAGGGGCTTATACATGGAGAGGCTTATTTTTGGAATTTTGCAGTAATTTCACAAAAAATTCAGCTGCAGCAGAATTCAGACTGATGATTATTTTGAGTTTGTAATGATGCAGTGTAAGTGAATGCACTGAAGACTGTCATTCAGTAAGTATAATGTTGCTATGGCAAATACCATTTTTAGTCAGCTACAGTAAAAACCCACATATAAGAACCTAGTGATTTAAGAACCTAAAGGCTGAAATTTGGCATTTAAATACCCAAAAATATAAGAACCTGTTCAGCCTGGCAAAGAAAAAATAGGTTCTTATACAAAAGGTTATTGTGTATATGTTTTCTTTGATTTACATTTGTTTGGATTTTCACTAGAAGTATGTTTTCCATTAGAGCTACCATACAATATAGGCAATTCAAAATCATAATATCTTTTTTAAAAAATATAGAAATGTATTATAAGGTTCTTCTTGGACCTTGATTGTTTGCCATTATATATTAGTAGTACAATATTTTATTTTCTATTTATTTCTGCCAATGGTTACACTTTGACAGCCTCTGAAAAATAAGAACCTTTTAAGAAACTTATAATCAACCGGAACTGTGAAAAACTACCCTAAAATATTTATAAGAACCTGTTCAGCCTGACCTCAAAAATTCTAGGTTCTTATGTGAGAGTTTTTACTGTGTAAGCCAATCTTGGCTATAAGCCGAGACCCTAAACTTTTAAACTACACATACAGTAAAACCAAACATGTTCGAAAAACATGTGACCTTCTCCAAGATTATGGTTTGCTTAACGGGTTTACTAATCAACACAAACAGCTCACATGATCAAAGTTTTAAACAATAATTTTGTTTGGGTTCAGTAAGCATAATGTTGCCATGGCAAATACTGGTAATTGAATACACATATATGGCTTATTACCACAACCACTTTGCCTTTTCTCTTTTAAGTGCTGCATGGGTTTCCAGGGAAATACAATGTTCCAGGTTTTTTAACTCATTTCTCCCTGGTCCAAAAAAAAGCAAAATTCAAAAATCATATCTCACCAAGTATTTACAGCACAATGGAAAGATATACGACTTTTACAAGAGAAGAAAATAGAGCCAGAAAAAAATATTTCATTCTATAGCAACTAATAATATTTATTTCAAAGGCATTAAATGATGACTTTGTGTCGTACAGGGTTCATACAAAATATTGCAGCCTTTTTTCAAGGCCTTTTCAAGGACCTTTCAAGGACCACATTCAATTTCAAGGGTCACACACATTCCCTGTCCAAGCTAACAGGACTTTAAGGCTTGAACACCACTAACTTCATCTCCTTCTCTACTTTCTTTAGTTCACTTGTCTTCAACTTTTAGTTATAACGTTTTGCATAACACAAAATACTTATGTAAGTTACCCTAACTTCACTGAGCTATGATTTACATTCTGTCTTGGACAAAGCATTTTAAAAAAACACTTTCCCTAGCTGAGCATGGGAAAGGAAAGCATGACACACCCCTAAGAATGTCTGCAGGGGAGGCTACACTTTCCCTTCATTACTTTTTTACTGAAGAAACCAACAAAGCATGGAACTTTGATAGAAAGACATTGTACATGTCACTTGCGCAAAAGCATCAAGACTTGAAAATTAAAAAAAGACGCTGGTCAATTTGCTTTTGCAGGGTGCAAAGAAACTCAGTTTTTAATTATGGCTTGCCATATGGGCAAGTTGTTGCTAGTATGTACTAGCCCAAGCCTTTTAAGTAGCCCCAAAAAGTTTTTGATGAGTAGCATTGATTAGAGTTCTTTTGTAATTTGAATTTCGCAAAAAACTTCACCTGCCCTTCAGGCAAGTTAAGAACAGAATTCACTAGCCCGATAGCAAAATCCACCAGCACCCGGGCTATCGGACACAACTTCTTTGCACGCTGTTTTCACTGATCACATTTGAAGCTCGAACCTCGATTACTTTGCATCTCAATTTCTATCTATTAGCTGCTTTTGCACCTGGGCTTCACTGTTTAAAGTTGCTTTACAAAGGAAAAGAATACCAAAGTATAGGAAAGGCAATTATCTTTCGATCCCACTTCATTCAAAGAAATTTTACGAACTTTTCAAGGAGTTGAACAGGACTTTTCAAGGAAAACTGAAATTCAAGGGCATTTCAAGAATGTTCCAACCCTGGTCCTAGATAAGGTGAGCCAGTGGTTATTTGCTAACAAATTATCTCTGATCATTGAGAAAACTAGCTTTGTGGTATTCCATTCTCCGCAAAGACAAATAGCTCATAAGTTGAATCTTAATATCTCCAATATGTCTGTTAAATCTGATAACCAAGTTAAATACCTAGGACTCATTTTTGATTCTAATTTGAACTGGAAACCATACTTGCACGAATTGAGCAAGAAGATTTCAACAGGTATTGGGGTACTATCTAAAATTAGACATTATGTAAACGGAAACATATTACTTCAATTATATTATTCACTTATTTACCCCTTCCTCACCTACGGTTTATCAATTTGGGGCAATACTTATAGTTCTACTCTCAGAACTTTGATAATTCTTCAAAAGAAAGCAACACGTATTATAACTTTTTCGGAACCAGGTGATCACTCTGAGCCTCTTTTTAAGAAATTAAACATTCTTAAATTAACTGATCTTGTTACCCTTCATAATGCACTCCTCATGTATAACTATCACCATAATCTTCTTCCATTTTCCTTTGAAAATTTCTTTAAAACGGTAGCATCCATACACTCATACAATACCAGGCTTGCGTCTAAATCAACCTATTACCTCAATACTATCAAAACAAACTATGGTAAATTCAACTTTCGCTTTGTGGCTGTAAAAGTTTGGAATAACCTTGATGAAAGCATTAAACACCTCCCCCTTAAATCCTTTTTAAAAAAACAAAGTCATGTCAAACATCTTACAGTCTTACTGTTCATGAGTCTTTTTTTTTCTTTTTTTTTCTTTTTCTTTTTCATTTTTTTTCCTTTTATCTATTTACTAATTCCTTGTTTGTTCTAGCTTTAGTGCCAACCTATCTCCTATGCCTGAACATTATTTAGCTTTACTCAGCTCGATTAGCTTTTTAGTTATTCTGAGTAAATGTTACCTTTTTTTGTATTAATATATTATATTGTAAATTAAGTTAACTTTTATTTAGTAATAAAGCTTATGTTGTTGTTGTTGTTGGTCCTTAAATGAAATCAAACACGCTAAAATTGTCCTTTTTAAATAGCTCCAGAGGTGCTCGAAAATCTTAAAAACATTTTCAGCAACGTTTGGAAGTCTTTGGAAAATCATCAGAAATCTTCAGACTCAGACGTCCCTGGGATGTTTTCAGAAATCCCGTTCATGACAAAGCGAAAATCTCACGTTTTTCAGTGACTCAAAAATGTTGACAGGTATAGTAGTTGTTTCAAATTATGCAATCATGTGATAGGCTTGAGCTGAGGAGTCAGTTCATACATGTAAGTAGGTGGAACAAGATTGTCTGGGTGATCACAGTCCAGAATAGGACTTTTTGTAGACATTAGGGCCATTTATACGAGAAAAAATAAGACGCGTCTTAAATAAGACGCAAACTGGACCATTTATACGAGCATGTCTTATTTAAGACGAAAACAGCTGGTATAAATGGTTCCCGTCTTATTTCTGTCCTTGACTCATTTTCATGTGAATGTTGGCCGTAGCAATGGCAATCCAACGGCAATCCAAATCTTCCCGCCAAAAATTAACGCATGCGTACTATGCGTTTGCGTCTTATGTAACACGTGAAGGTCATTTATACGAAGTTTTTCTCGTCTTAGCTAAGACGCGTCTTATCTAAGAACAGGTGTTAAGGGCTGTTCTAAAATAAGGCGCGTCTTAGCTAAGTCGTGTCTTATTTTAGACGAAATGTGCCGTTTATACAGAAAGTTCACGTCTTATGTAAGACGCGTCTCATTTTTTCTCGTATAAATGGCTCTAGTGACTGACGTTACCACAACCTTTGAGGCAAAGTGAGTTGTATCACGTCAGTAGATGGTATTTAACTCTGGTCCTTAATCTTACTGGTTAATTAAGTTACAAAGTGTTAGGTAGTTAATATCATTAATGCATTTCGATCTGTCTTTTTGTCATTGTTGAACAGTCATTATTTTATTGTTAGAAAGTCAAAATTCAGGGGCACCCAACGACAGTTTTCTGTAAAATATCTGTCCGGAGAAGCAAAAATAGCCTAGAATTTTTTATACCTTGAGGAAGGCTAAGAATTTCCAGATGATTTTCTGAAATTTAATTTTTCGCATTTCACCAACCAGATTAAGCTATTTTTCGCAGAAAAAGGAAACCTAAAATTTTCCCTTGTCGATCGATTTCAGCTCTTAGTCTAAGATTTTTATCTTACCTCAATCAGCGGTTTTTAGTTTGATGGCGTGTGATTTCCTTGCTGATTTCAAGAGTACCTTGTTTATGCTCCATTTGTTTTTTCGCCTGGTTTTCATTTTCGCTTGCATGATTTCGTGTTCTTTCAAGACAAATTTATCAGTTCGTCAGAACCAGGGGTCAGCACATAGTCAGAAACAAAAGCTTTCAAAGGGCTTTCAAAAGGTGAATGACGCCAAGATGAGCCTACGCAACTCGTGACCAGCGTTGAAAGAAATAGAGCACAGCATTACCAAGTGTAATGGCACAGGTTCCCAAAGCACAGATCACCCACTTCCACGGTTTCTTCCTATTAGATCTCTAGAAATACATTCTAGGCGGCGCTATAAAATTTGCACCTGTTCGGTCATCCTAGGGGAACTTGAGTCTTTTGAAATTACAATGGCTTTAGTTTGATTTTCTCGAAAATTTTAGACGCAATTTAACTTACTTACGAAAGTGAGAATTTTTCTGATTCCTCTCTCCATCACAGTTTTAAATCTGAACGTTTTAGGTACTCCTTTTTGCATGAAAAATAGCTTAACCTGGGCGGTGAAATGTGAAAAATTAAACTTCAGAAAATCATGGAAAATCGTAGGGAATTAATTAAATAAGCATGAATGGAACGGTCATCTAGAAATTTTTAGCCGTCCTCAAGTAATAGAAAATTCTAGGTAATATTGGCTTCTCCGAAAAGATATTTTACAGAAAGCAGTCGTTGGTTGCCCCTGTACTTTTTCCTACTTCGCCTAAGAATCAATGTCCTCCTTTTGTACATTTTGTCAAAAATTAATGGGAAACATATATTTTTTATTTACTGATTTTACTGTAAATCAGATAGATCCGTTTCAGCCCTAAAAATGGGGCCGTTTAATTTCGGAGAGTAAATTAAAATACAGTCCTATTTTTAATTCTAATAATTGGCTCCCTTGATCAGGGCCAATGACAGTACAATTACCTAGGGATGATTTCGACCCAAGAGCTGAAATGGGCCCCAGCGTGGGCTGAAATTGAGCTGTGTTAGCCTAAATTGTGCTCAAATGACTCCAGAAGGGGCTGAATCACACTTTGGCCTGGAGGGCTGAATTGGTAGATCTATTCATTCATTCATTCATTCATTTATTTTTGCCTTTAACAAGAAATACAAAAATAGTATACAGAAATACATTAAAGATAATATACGTACAATATTCCAACTAAATTATTACAAGATCAAATATGGTAAAGGCAAGGAAGCCTATATAGAAGCCGGGGGCTTATAAACTATAGGCTTCCTGGAACTATGGGGTAAACCATACAAGTTAAGGGTACTGAATGAAAATTTCGATTAATTTAAAAAAAACAAACAACAAAATAGAAAAAGAAAGAAAGAAGAGAAAAAAGTAAAATAAAAGGTGTGTAACTCAACAAAGATTCAATTTAACTAAGAAAGAATGAATTTTTTAAGTCTTTTGCCAAACAAACTGATACTTTCACTGTTTTGAATTTCCCGACTTAGCGAGTTGAAAAACGTAGGACCTTGAAATCGAATTGAGAATTTTCGAAAATTAGTTCTACAATGAGGTATATAGAAAAGGCTGGAATTTCTTGTATTATAAGAATGTATCTGGCTTGCAAGAGTAAACATATCACGAAAATAATTTGGAAGTAAGCCTCTTTTAAAAAGATACATAAATTTACCTATTTGGTATAAATAGATGTCCGAGAAATTTAAAATCTCCTGCTCTTTAAAAAGAACACTTGTATGAGCATCGAAAGAAACTTTAGATATTATTCTGATTATCTTCTTTTACAAAATAATAATCCTACTTAAATTAGACTGATATGTCGATCCCCACACTGAAACACAATAAGTTAAGTAAGGGTAAACAAGACTATAATACAAGGAGCGCAAGGAAGTTTTGGGAAGGCAAAAACTAGACTTATAAATAATACCTATCGATTTTGATATTTTTCTAGAAACGCTAAGAATGTGAGGCTTCCATGACAAATACTCATCGAGGATAACACCTAAAAACACTGTTTCTTTAACACGTTCAATAACATTGTTGTCAATTTGAATAGACATATCAAGTGTTTAATTTGCCTCCTTTGGCGTGGTCTAAAGACCATAAAAATTGATTTTTAAAAGTTAATGGACAGTTTGTTTGCTCGACACCATTGGGTTAATTTAAGCGTTTCAGTGTGCTTTACGAGCACCATTGGGTTAATTTAAGCATTTCAGTTTTGTGGGCGCTGATGCGTACGGACGTGCTTTGCGGTGCTCCCGCAAAAAATGAAATTTTGTTTTAAAAAATAGGTTTTATCGTTATCTCTTCAACTCATTATAGTTATTATTGGAGTGTTATTCTACTTATTATCGAAGTTTGCAATTTATGGTAAAAAAAAACCTCCGAAACAACCCAAACACCTCGTGACAGCTCATGGCGCTGAACAAGTTCACCAAAGCGACGAAGCTTCTCAAGGCGACGAAGCTCAAGCATCCGTGGACACAGAAGAGCTAGTCTCTTTACGAACAGTTCGAGAAATGCTGAAAGTACAAGAATCGATGCTACGAGCGCTGTTTGATTCAGTTGTGAAATCACTGTCGGCGAGAGTTTTCCCAAAAAGACATCGAGGAACTTAAGCCCTTTGCGTCAAAGCTTGAGGAGGCTAAGGATGAGATCGATCCGTTAAATTCAGATCTGGCTCAACAAGAAGCGAAAAGCGGAATACCTAGAAAATCAGTCAAGGAGAAATAATATCCGTATTAAAGGTACCGAAGGTGAGAAAGAGACTTGGGATGAAGTTGAATCAAAAGTTAAAGATGCCATCAAGGCTAAGCTTGACCTGGATATAGATATTGAGAGCTCATCGTGTGGAGCGAAGAAAGAAGAAAAGCAATGCCAACGCAAATGAGCCACGCGCAATAGTGTGCCGTCTTCGCGACTGGAAGCAACGTGAGCAACTTCTAAGGAAGGCTCGGAAAGAAAAGCCCGTTGGTTTACACGTCAGTGTAGCCTCCCCCGCAGACATTCTTAGGGGCGCGTCACGCATTCCTTCCCCACGTTCCTACTGCAAAGGAGACCACTTCTTGTGTGCTTTACAACAGAACAGAGCATAGTCAAGGCGTACGTTTTTGGTTGTTGAATAAACCGCTGGGAGATCACATGAGATCGCAAGCTCATGCGCAAACTCAGTGCAAGCTTTCGCCCCTTGGTCGAAACACGTGTCTTGATCGTAAGAAAAAACGCTGCAATTTTTGAAGGTCCACAATAGGTTTGGCGGGATGCGGGATTTGGCTATTTTTCGAGGTGATATTCGGGATATGAGCTGAAAACAGAAGCGGGATGCGGGAATTTTAACAACCAGCGGGAGCGGGATTTCCTATTTTTATGGGGATGGGATTCGGGAATCGTAAGGAAAAAATAGAGGGATACGGGAATTTAGTTTTGTCTTGACTAAGAATTCATTAGCGTTGACTGAAAAAAAATGGTTCTTAAGCGTGTACACCGCCTTTGTGGTCAAGCTATGAGTGTCAAAGGAAGTGAAGCCTGTCAAATTTTGCCCATTATCACTTTTTTGTGTTGTTCGTCTTTTCCGGTTTTACTATTTTCGTCGTTTTCGTCACTCGGAAAGAGGTATCAAATCACTGAGGTTAGAAGTCACGTTCGTTACGATCATCCTGCACTCATTCCTGTTTTGTTGACGGATTTTGACCTTTTCTGCTTTTGCCTGGACGGACCTGTCGGACCTGGACGATCCTTTAGACTGAGGGTTTGCTATTAAAGTAAGTCTGGCCACAGTATGGCCACACCAGAGCTGATAGAAGTGGACAATGTGGAAGACATCATAAATTGTGTGGCTTTATATTACGAGAAAGGTGCCAGTGGTAATGCGTTTCTTCGGAAATAAAAATTTAGAGCTCCCGTCTCAAGGGAGGGTGAGTCGACCTGAGTTTACTGCTATCCATTATTTATTGTTTTCAATGACCTCATTATCCTTGCGTTGATTATAACCTGGGATATTGATGGCATTTGTGCCCCGCGCTACGGTCGGCGACTAAAGTGGTCTCACTAGCTTGCGAAAGTCAATTATTGTTAATATTGACGGCAAGTTAAGGATCGTTAAGCCTAAGTTTTTTGTTTTTATTTCATTCCTGATTTCAACCTTTCGCCTTTCGCAACATACAATCGACCCCCGGTATCTCAAAAATATTAGCAGCAAAGCAGTCGAATCTTCGTGAGACAGACAGATAACATCAATCTACTTAAAGTATCGAGGTAAACATGTACCAATGGAGGACGAAAAAATAATTAAGCAAAACAGAAAATAAAGTTATGGTCGCTAATTGTGATGTTGAGACCTGGACCACCAAAACTGACAATTGTTAGAAGGTAAGTCATAACGCCTATTTCAGGGGCACCCAACGAGAATATAGTTCAAAACCACTTAAACATAGCATGGTTGAACGTATTTTAGTATTTAAACGGTAGATACAAGCATATTTTTATCCCCTAAACATTTTTCATCTGTTCGGATTTCCTAGCTGAAAGTCTAGTGATCCGAAAATTATAGGGTCAAAACTTACTTTTTCGAAAATTTCAGCCAGAAAAAGGCTCCCGAAAATTCTAGGTGACCTTTTTAGGGTTAAAATCCGTTAAAAATGGGCAATTATACCATTTTTTAGATGTTCGAAAATCCTAGGAGAGGCAGGCAAGCAAAAAATTTTACAACAAATGTTCCGAAAATTCTATATCTCAACTCGTCTTCCGAAGAGATATTTTCCCTAAAATTGACGTAGGGTGCCCCTGCTATTTCAATGATCAAGCAAAAGATGTCAAAAATCTCGTAAAAAAATAGGGCGGGATGGCGGGATTGAGAAGAAAAAAAGGCGGGAAAGCGGGATTTGAGAACCCCTATTGTGGACCTCATCTTTGGCTAAAAATGGGCGACATTCCACCTTCAACCTCTCCTTAAGAGGTCAGGAGTAAGGAAAAATCCTCCTAGAAGGATTCTAGCACTGATGTGGTGCGTAAATCAACTGGAAAACTACCTTCACAAAAAAGGCAAGAAAAGGCCCGCAACAGCTCAAGCACCGAAGGACAACGCGAAAGAAGAAAGTTCTGGTGTTAACTTAAACGGGGCAGGTCTTGGTTCCGTTATTGCTGAGGCTCTCAAGGGTTCATTCGAAGGCCTAAGGGATTCAATGAATGCCGGTTTCTCTGCATGGTTTGGGGAATTTGATTGCATCATATTCTGGCGACAATAGCGATGAAGACTCGGGTTATGACTGTGACTCGAGCGTGTCTAAGGACGACGATCAATCTCTTGTCGCAGATGAACCACCTGCAAGAAACAGAAACCGAATGAATCGGGAAAGAACAGCAATCCCCCGACTACTAAGCTCACAAAAACCCTACAGTTCACAGAGAACGTGGGGGCCGCCATCGACGGGGAGCGTGCGTCACTAGTGGATAAAAACATGAGAGAGAAAGCAAATAACAGAAAGTCATGTAATGCCTATCGAGTGTGTTTTTGACAACATGGGAACTGAGACAAAATAACAGAAGTAAAAAAACAACACGAAATCCAGAGAATTGTACCGCCTTGTTGGAGACAAAGGTCAATCAAGGTGTGTGGAACAATTTAGATGAGTCAGCTGGGTATACTGACTTAAAGTTCCAAGAGGTACAGAAAAGCCTTATTAAGGAATAATGGTAGTCGTGTCAGAGGTGACTAAGCTGATGGGCAACTCAGGAATTTAGAAAAAAGATACTGTAAGAGGGTCTCAATGGGGTTAACCGTCAGTCGTCAAACGACCTAAAATTTTACCGTCAACCGTCATGCATGCAGATCAACATCAACCGTCAAAAAGTCTTAAGGTATCTCACATTTCACCATTTCAGCTGATCTTCACGGACTTCGAGCTCCTGAAGAATCTCTAAACTGGAAAACTCAGTTCCCATGTTGTCAAAAACACACTCTCTGGGCATTACAAGACCTTACAACTTGCTTATATCTGAAAATATTTGGAAATCTTAAAAGCGAAAGACCAAGTCAACCTCCTTGACTCAAAAGTTTAAAGAATATTGATTTATACAGAAATATTTTCTTTAATTCTTGAACTAAATTTCACCCCATCAGACCCCTGTAAGTGCCCCTATGGATGGGGTCCTCCTGTTCGCAAACGCCAACCAGGAGTTAACTTATCGACGAAGAGAGCTTATGAGACCTCAGCTCAATACAAATTACAGACACCTCTGCGGGCCATCAAATCCTATCACAGCTGAACTGTTTGGGGATGATCTCCCTAAGGCTGTTTAGGACATATCAGACACAAACTGCCTTAGCTCCAAGATGGCAGCTCTAATCGTGTCTCAAAAAGGTAGCCAACGCCACACCTTTTAAAATGGAGAGTAAATATTGTGGCTCTCACAATAATTTCTAAGGACAGGCAGTCGAAACACTTCCAGAGTCCCCGATCCACTTCAGACGGAAGCAGGATCTAGGAGAGGAAGAGGAAGAGCGATCAAGCTCGAACCTTAACAGGTTAGTCTTGAAACACAGAAATTTGCTGGTAGGCTAAGGTATTTTGCATCAGCATGGATGAGTATCACCGCAGACCAAAATATACTGGACATTGCACTGCATCGCCATTTAGAGATTGGCAATCTAACTCAACCGAGGCCAAGGCCTAAAATTCAGTCTGATCCTAAAGAAACGAAAATAATTACTTCAGAAACTGCTCACCTGCTTGCATTGGGCGTTATTGAACCTGCGGTACACACTCCAGATGAATTCATTTCCTCTACCGGTATTGTTGTTAGGAAAAAGAAATGCGGCCAATACCGTATGATTTTAATTTAAAAGGGCTTAACAAGCAGATTGAGAAACACCATTTTAAAATAGATAACTTTTGGTCAGCTGCGCGACTCATGACTCCAAATTGTTTTATAGCACTAATTGACCCAAAAAATGCTTTTATTCAGTTCCAGCTGCTGAAGAACACCGCCAATATCTTAGATTTTACTGGCAGGGTTGTCTCTGCCAATACACATGTATGCCAAATGGACTTTGTTAGGCCCCTAGGGTTTTGCTAAGTTATTGAATCCAGTGTACTCTACCATGAGACTGAAAGGTCACCTGAATATTGATCACATAGGCGATTTGTGCCTTCAAGGTAAAGACACCAATGTGCTAAATATCTCTGATACACAAACAATGTTTTCAAGTTTGGGGTTTGTGGTTAATGCAGAGAAATCGTACTACAACAGCGAATTACATTTTGAGGCTTTGTCCTTGACTCTGTGTCAATGACGATTACCCTCACCGATGAGAAAAAGCTCAGTAAAGTGAAAGCCAGTTACCAAGCAATGCAACACTAACATGAAACTACCATCACAGAGCTGGCCCAAATAATTGGTACACTGGTCTCTACCTTGCCCGGAGTGTAGTTTGGGAGTCTTTATTACAGAAACCTAGAAATAGAAAAGAACTTAGCCTTCAGGGAACATAGGGGCAACTATGAGGCTTTCGTATCCCTCTCCCCAAGTGACAGAGAAGAACTCGCTTGGTGGATTGAACATATGGACGAGGCTTTTAATCCGATATCACACGGAAATCCTGTTATAGAAATCAGAACTGGCGCTTCGAAAAATGGCTGGGGTTTTTATCTTGACGCTGACACCAGCCAAGGCCTGTGGTCTAGTACAGAAAGCCAACTGCACATCAACGAGTTAACGTTGAAGGCAATCCGCTTTGCTTCGTAAGTCTTATGTGAAAGGCTAAAAAATAAGCATGTCAAAGTACTCTGTGACAACTCAGCAGCCGGACCCCTGGGAGCCCTGGAAGAGCTTGCTTCAGGCTAGATACCTGTCCGTTCGGCATGCTTCTCTCTGGTTGCTCAAGATCATTGATGACTTGAGGCGAAATAAAAACGTTTTTATTATCGTACAATACTATTGTCTGCATAGTGGTTACGTTCGTTGGACGTGAGGTCGTTTGAAGAAAATATCTTCAGCTCTTGATTCTGAGAAGTGACTGTCGAGTCGAGCACATCAGATCTCACTTAGTTGCCAGTCCGCAGAATGGTACTGTACTTGTTTGGGACAAGACGGAAGAGGCTACACAGATAATGAACTTGTGATGAAAACTAATAAAGTCACACCACTCGGTAAAAAATGCACATAGAGTAGATATTGCTGCAGCAATTCTTACAGCCTGGGACCAGGCTCCGCAGTTGGGGAAAAAGACGAAAACAAAAATCGGCAAACGAGACGAGCCGAGCAGTAGTCTGGGGAGGGGAAATAGTGGCGGAGCCTGGAGACATGCCTTTGATACCGCCGATTCGCCCTCCAGCAATTAACCTGTCATTGAAATGTCAACACGTCAAATTCCTATCACGGATGTTTCTTATATGTCGCTTTTGAAAAATATATATATTTTTTAATTCACCCGGATGAATGAAAGGGAAAAGAGATCAACTTTGCTTCGATCACCAGTCCACCGCACGGCTCACTTCAATCGCAGATTTTCACTCCGATATTTGCCTTTTTTTTCCACAGCGGAGACTACTGTTCTCATCCCACAGCTCCGCTCTCCCCCATAAGCGGCACAGACAAGATGCCCTGTCATCCACACTGATCCATAAGACACTCATTAGTTCAAGCCCGCCTTGGCTTCAACATACTCCATCGCTTTGGTTTTAACGTTTTCCACGCTGAATGCGTCACCATATTTACGTTCAAAGTCCAGGTAGCGTTTGAAGAAGAGTTTCATCTTTTTGGAAGACAAGTTGATGTGGATGACTCTCTCGAATATTTGCCTGATATGAAAAATAAAACAGCGAAAACTTAGAAGCACCAATGTAATAAGCAGGAACTACTAACTGTAAAAACACTGCATTTAACTTCTGGAGCCATTATGTGTTTGAAATTTGAACCAAGGGAAGGTCCAGCGTAGGAAGAAACAAAAAATGAAATCATCCCTCTTGTTGTTTTAAAAGATCTGAGCATTGTCCCCATCGGGGATCGAACCCGGAACATCCCACTCTGCAGATCATCGCTCTGCCTGCTGGGCTAAATTACACATATCTATAAATAACGGTAGCGTACATAAAACTAAAAGCCTGATGACATGATCTGGTTCTGGCTCCGCCTGCAGGGCTGGGTCCCTTTATCAAGCAACCTGGCTGCCTCGGTTGCCATGTGATAACAAAGTTGATTTTTGTTGCGTGCCAAAATTTCGGCAAAGCCAGCTCGGCTAATGTAATCGGACCGCACATCCTTCACGCAAAAGACTGAACTTGTGAAAAATCGAACTACAACATAACTCAAGAATCGGAGCCTTCCTTTAGTTAGCTCGATTTCGGCGTACTCGAGAAAGGCTCTGCAGGAATCAAGTGCGCTTGCTACAGCGGGCTCGGTTATGACCATCGGTTTAACAATAAACGGCTGCTCTCACTCGAAAAAAAACAGTTTGACGAAAGAGAACAAGATTGGCCAGTCCATAAGTTCGGGCTGCGGCGACCTCAAAGGCTTTACGCGATTCAGGCAGAACCTCTTTTTCTCCTCCTCACTCAAGAAGGCAAAAGGAGGCTTTGCTCGCAGGGTGCACTAAAAGGTGCAAAACAGCGAACATTTTAAACCACTCGTAAGACTAAAATTGTGAGTTTGTTCCTCACCGAACAGGTTCCGTGTCCCCTTGCTTAATCATCATATCCAGATAAACTGACCAGAGGTCGCTTCTTTTGGGATAGTTGGTTAGAATACTTTCGAACATAGTCTGCCCTCGCTGTGGCTCGCCATATCTGAACTCATGCAGGGAAAACTGCACGATAGTTGCAATATCTGCAAAGGAAACAAAACCAGCTATTGAAAAACACAAGAAACGTTAATCACATTTGACCAGTCGCAACGGATGCAAATAAACCAATGAATCAACCAAATCTAAAAGCAAAGAGAGGAAGACAATCCAAGTGCGCAAAAAAAGACTGTGCGGGGGTGGTGGTGGTGGGGGGGGGGGGGGGGGCTGTTGCGTTTGAATGGAAGGGAGAACAGGTGGAAATCGGGCTGGCGCCCTACGCATTTTCGCGAATGGAGTTATCTGGCACGCAAGCTTTGCCAAGCCCAGAAGCAGAGCGTCATTAAACAGGATTGGCGAATGCATTAATGACCAATGTACTTTTTGACATTAAAAGACTTACGAATGAACTAGCAAGGGACATATAGAATAAGCTGTAATGAAACTTGACTGGACCAAGAGCAACGCGATTTTCTTTTCCTTCTATCGAAAAAAAAATCAAGTAGGAAGAGTACAACAGCAACACCAGCGTTCTGAAAGTCGACATGACTAGTATTTGACAAGCGCGGGACAAAGATAAAAACCTGAGTCCCCGAGAGGACTCGCACTTATGACCTCCCCGACATCGCGAGCGCACTCAGAAAGACTCATGGAGAGCAAAGCCATCCACTACAATGTCAGACAAAAACCTAAAAAACTTGGGAAAATTTCGCTCCCTCTCGTTCTTTCCCCGCTCTCTTTTGCAATGTTGATGGTCATAATTGACACTGGAGTTTTCTTGCATACTTCTGGGTCCAGCAATGTCGATAGCGTACTGTACTGACTAAATAAAGATTGTGAAAATATTTAAAGCTTCAAATCAAGTGCTGTTTCGAAACTAGTTAAACTTATTCCTTTATCTCTATAAAAAAGAAAAACACAGGTGCTTCTTTACATGAAAATGCGCAAAAGGGAAAATCATGTTTCCGTGACAGACCTAATGAACTACTCACGTTTTCTTTTCGGCAGACTCTTGAGGCTCCTTTGAAGCAATTTTCTGCCTGACTCAAGCTTGCCTTGCTTCATGAAGAATGCACCAAAATTGACCCAAACCTTTTTGCTTTGACTGAACCGCTTACTCATTGTCTGGTACAATTGCTCGGCCAACTACAAACAAACCAACAGCATAGATACATTTAGCCTGTATAGCGGACGCTTGGAAGTTATGGGTGCGAGAGAGAACAGCGCTCGTGATGGAGACACGTAAGTGGAGAAGCGTGTCTTCGTGTCTTTCTCTCTCTCTCCTTACGAGCTCTCCTCGCGCGGTCCTTTCTTTCTTGCGCCCATACTATTTACAAGTGCCTGCTATACAAGCAAAGATCCATTAGAATAACCTGCCAGTGATGCAAACCAAAAACTCTAATGAAGGATAACAGAATCAAAGCAGTAGCGCGTGGTGAACTAGACCATCGATAAGAATCATATGTGAAAAGCTCCTCGGTTCATACTGCTAGAATCAGAAATGTCGAATGCATCGGGGTGTTCATAAAATTAATAATGAAAGATCGTGTACGTTCAACTTGCATACCTTTCTTTGGTGATTAGAAACAATAGGGACTTTAAGATCCAACGACGCGAAGGCCACGAGAACGTCGCTTTAAAAAGTGTATTTGCGTTCTTTCAGTCTTTATAGGGATTATTCGTACCCAATTACTTTGTCAAATGTAGGCGAACCGTCCTGAAACTGAATTTCAAGGGACCATATCCAAGCTCAGAAAGAGACATAAAATTTCGTCGTTGCTTGTTTACGTCCTCCATAAAACACGAAATTAGGCATTTTCACGTCGTAGTCGTGGAAAAACGGGAAAGAAATGTACAAAAAAAGTGTGATGCACGTGCAAAGCTGTTGTTTTGTTTATAAAACCTATTGTCTTTTGACATTCTCGTCGCCGTCCGCGTCGTTGGATCTTAAAGTCCCTAGTGTCCCAAATAAGCGGTGGCTCCCAAAAATAGAGGTACAACTAGGCCGCTCAGGATTTTTATTAGGATGATGACATTCAGTTCCCTTGCCGTATTTCTTCCCATTCCCGTTACGTAACATATATACCCCAAACCTAAAGGACTGAAGACGCCAAGATTTGCTTTAAAATAGCGGTTTGTATGATCTTGTGTATGAAGCGTCGATCAAGGGATCTCGAAATTGAAAACTGTTTGAAATGGATCCCCTAGGATCCCATTGGCTTATCGACGAGGACATACATTTTCAATAAACTATTCGTATGTTTGAACCGACTGAACTCTTCTGAAACCTGTGATACCACGACAGACAAATAAACGTAAGAGGTGTTAAATTAAGACATTTTGGAATATGAATCAGACGTGAGTTGATTTTTCATACCTCAAATTTATCTGTTCTTGTGTAGATACCAATCAACTGAAAGAAAACTTTCTTAGGCTCATTCTGCTGCAGGGCTCGCTCGAAAACCTTTACCAGAGACTCTTGTGTGCCATACAGGTTTTCTAAGTTCATTAGGGCCACCCACACGTTCAGTTTTTCCTGCTCCTCCCTGTTGAATGAACGCGACATATGAAAATGACGATGTTTAAGTATTGAGGACACCAATCCGTGCTTTAACTCTAATGAGACAAAATCTCTGAGAAAGGTTGAAAGAACCGTCTGGTAGAGAAACTGAAAGATAGACTGTACTAACTAGTGTACTTTTCAACAACGATTTTATTTCATCCCTTTTCTCTATTCTTTTCATCATAAGTTTCACAAAGTTTTGCATGCTCGCAGCTGGCATGTTAAGGAGAAGGGAATCGAAAGCTCTGGGTGCGAGAATAGGGAGGAGAATAAGTAACACTATCGAGGCAAAAGTTTTAATAATGGCTCTCTGCGCGTTAAAAGCATTACACACAAAGACAGTTGCTAAACCTTACAATAAACTCATAACAAGGAAGTTATATCAGTTCTAAACTAGGGGTACCTTCCGGCAAGTGCCAACGAGGCGAATTCCTTTATCTTTTGTGAAATGTGCCTATTCAGATCTTCGCGATATTTTTTTTTTCATAATTTTAGAGGTTTAAAATGGATTCCGCTGTAGAAAAGGATGGCATCCAACTTCAAAACAACAACTTTGGCACATTGTAGGCTTTCACTTTTTAATTATAAAACAATAACAACATGGCTTGAAGCTTTGTTGGTAAATATGAGCAAGTTAGTACTTATGTTTCATGGAAAATTCAATTGTATCAAAACTATAAATGTTAGAAAGAAAAAGATAGTTCAACTGAGGCCTTTGACTGCTGAAATTATAAACAATAATTAAATTCCGAGGAACAGCGTCATCAGGGATAAGAAAAATGTTTCGCATGGTAATATACGTAAGAAAAAATTGGTGTAAAGTAAAATGTGTGAAAAGCGCAAGAATGGGGCGGAATGTATCACAGGTATAAAAATATAAGCTTGAATAAAATACAAAGATCTAATGAGCGAGTGTCACAGGACAAAGAGTCTCTTGAAAGGTATAATGATAGTCTTCAAAACAAAAGGTCCGCAAATTCGTTGCACTCCTCACTGGAGTTTTGGGCTGTCTCAATGTAAATCGAGCAGCAAAAAAAACATGCCGGTTGACAAATCTCTCGAATAAATTCTAAAATAAAACGTCCGGAAATACGTTGCATTCCTCACGGGAGGTGAGGACTGGCTAAATGTAAATGGCTCATCCTCGGTGTTAGAACCTGTTGGACTCACGGGTGACGTAAAACAAAGAAGTCAGCACAAAAGAACCTAGAAAAACAAAAGGTGCGAAACAAAGAAAAAGTTCACAGGTTCTTACACCGAGGTAAACCCATGTAAATCGACCTGCGAAGAACACGCTGGTTCTGATAAAAGTTTTGAGAATATAACCCTATGCCTTGATCAACTATCGCTTAAAATTCAATTCACAAAGGAAAAGAGAACACTGAAAACCCTGGTTCTGAGTCGAGAAGCGAACATGCTACCTCAATGTAAATCGAGCTGCAAAGAACAAGCTGTTCTGACAAAAATTTGAGCGTAAAACCCTATTTTTTAAAGCTGCTACTTTAAAGGCAATTTATAAAGCAAACCAGAGCACTAATTGCCCTTTCAAAATAGAAATCGTATTAAAGCTTGCTTACATGTTAGGTTCTCTTGAACAGACAACGAACTGCTGCACATTGACTCACCCAATTTCGGACCACGAGTTGTAAATACAAGACCATGACGTCACTACCCAAATATGGGGTCTTAGTTACACCCAAATATGGTCAAAAAATGCAAATTTTAGAGGGTTACGCAGAATTGGAGAGTTTTGCTTACATTTGCGCGGCGTTATAACTCTGCCACCGAGTCAACCACGCTTCTTAGCTCGGTTGCCTCGTTGGCAATAAGAAAACAATAGCCAAACGTTAGTTAATCAATTAATTAATTGATCATGTCAGTCAACAATTAATAATGATAAAATGTCAAACATTACCTAAATGATATTGTCTTGAGCGCTCTCTCGGCTACAGCCCTTGCCTTGTCAATGTCCGTTGTATGAAGGTGATATGCCATGTACTGCAGCCACACCACCGAGTTGTTAGGTGATGATACCACAAGGCGATCAAAATCATCAGCGGTCTCAGGCAGTCGATCTTGATCTAATAAAGACTGTTCAGTCTGAAGAAAAGAGAAATCGATAAGTCATGAATGCAAAAACGACACAACACCTCGGCTCGCGGCACATGAAAGTGGTTATGAATATTATTACATTTATTAGGTTCGTTTTCCTCAGTCATAAATTCAACCAAGAAACTAGTAAACAAACTTTATTGCTCCTCAGTCACTACCGAAATTCGTCTCGTTCCCAGGCCTTTTTCTACTCGTCCCCAATCTCTCTCTATCCGGGGCCACGTTGGAAACGACATTGTATCGATAGTACGTCTCCTGGATCGTTCAATCAATATTGGTCTTAACTTTCGTTTTTAAGGGACTGTGCCACGGCTGGCTAGTTCATTTTGATAATAGGGAGCTTTAGCACCGACGACGACGAAGGCAGCGAAAACGTCTATTTTCAAATGAATTTACGTTTCTTTCAAAATTTGAAGCGTTTATTCCAATTCGCTTAAAATGTCAAAAGTAGGCGAATTTCCCTGGAGTTGACTTCTTGAAGACTGCAATCCAGTTTAAAAAGAGAACGAAAAATTCTTCGCCGCTTGTTTACGTCCTTCATAAAACGTGAAATTAGACATTTTCACGCCGCAGTCGTACAGTGAGGGTAAGGAAATGCACAAAAAAGCGTGATGCACGTGCAGAGGTGTTACTTTTTTTGCCGTTCTCGTTGCCGTCGCCGTTGCCGTCGCCGTCGTTATTGCTAAAGCTCCCAATAATACAGGTTACACGCCCTCATTCGCTACGACAATTTATGAAATTACTGGTCAATGAAAAAATCACAGCTTCGTGCCACATAAATGTCTATCAAGCAGTACTTCAAAAGTTACAAAAAACAAAAATTAACTTTATAAAACTGTTAGGCTAACAAGTTTTCAAAAACCACAATTGCAATGCCTTTCAATCTTCTTCAATTTTGTCCTTCCGTGCTTCCTTTTGTATTTGCTATGTCTTTTATACCCCATTGAAACTTTTTCAGCGGATATTTTTATGTTTCACTTAGTTGCATGGGTAGCAGCTCCCACTGTCTGAGCTTTGATAAATTTCCTGACACAGCTCCTTTTATAGTTGTTATCGCTAGATGCCAGCCGGCCTTACCTTGTATAAGAAGTCTTCTTCTGCTTTTTTAGCAGCTCTCTTTTGTCTTTTGCTTTTCTTACGAGCAACCTGTTCAGGTGAGTGAAGAAGACGAATTAATCACTAGGCAAACATGCGGTAGCGAACAAAGACCTTTGATAGTGAAACTGGTAAAACAAACGGAGAACGAAACAAACCTGTTCACTGGTCTCCGTTTCACTGTCGCTGCTTTCGTTATCACTCTCGTACGTTCTCTTGTTGTTTTGTTGCCCTTCTTCAGCGCCCTCGCCGCTCCAGTCAAATCCGCTTGAAAGCTGGGAGCAACGCAGTACCGACACATTACAAATGATCAGGGAATAGCCTTAGGTGAACTCTTTTTCAAAGATCAGGGTTCTATGTAGGGTATTTGAGGGGTAGAAACTGCCCCCCCCCCCCCCCCAAAGAAAAAAATGCCCAGCTTCTCCCCAAAAAATGTTGTTATCATTAGGGTATATAAGTAACTATCGGAAAAATCTCTCAGACTCGACGAATGCACTTGAAGTAAGTACTCCCTGTCCAAGGACACTTTATGACAAGGAACATGGAGTATTCTTATTCTAAAGTAAAATACCACTGTAACATTTCTAAAAATAGTGTCTCAAAATGCACCAGATTGCATCTCAGCGCATATTCATTTCAAAAAATTTCCGGGGGGACATGCCCCCAGATATCCCTAGGAAGCTCGTGGCCTTTGGCCACTCGGGACTTCTCCCACAAAAGATAAATCCTCTATAGAACCCTGAAGATGGAGACAAAATGATCCGGCAGGGGTAATATGTTAAGGGGGACTTGCAAAGGACAGCAGGAGAAAGGCAAAAAAAGGAGGCTTCAGTATAAGACACTCGTGCATTACCACGTTTTCTCCATACTTTGACAAACAAAATCCCAAGACAACGTAAACTATATTTAAGACGAGCAGTGGTTTTTAAAGATGCCGCCGTTTGAAAATTTATGTACAAGATAAATGCTCATAGGTATATTTTTTAAAGGTCAGGTTAAAGACAATGTTACATGGAACGATTTGCAACAAGAACTATTAGCGAAACACAGTGTTGCAATGTTGGAACAAAGTTGCAACCATTCAAGACAAAGTGGCAACTTTGCAACGCTGTGCTGTACTAAAAATCGTCGTTGCGAATCGTCTGGTGTAACATCACGTTAAAATCATATATCAATTCTAATATCAAGGTAAAGGGAGGCGAGACAAATTACGATGTACGTGTACTTGACGGGAAGGTAGGCGATAGAGACGCCTTGTCGCCCGTTGGCGGGTGGGGCGAAAAGACGGATGACATTTCAGAATACACAGAAACGCTGACAGCCGAAAAACAGTTGAAGTAAAGTGCATTGCCTTACCTGTAATCTTGCTAGGCCATTTATTTTGTGTTCGCCGTCCTCATGGGCCTTGAATATGAAAACAAAGAAAAGCAAATTTGATAGCATCCTTAACCATGACAGAATGAAAAACAATGCACCATTTGTCATAAGTCAAATGTTGTTTTCTGACCTCTTCGTCGGAACTAGTTTCCGCTTCCTCGTCTTGTTGGTCCTTATCACTTTCAGCACTATCTTCATTACCTGAGTCTGAACATAAAAACAGCAATAAAGGACAAGTTGTCTAATGGAAGCCCGGGGATACTCAATAAAGTTTTAAACAAGGAGGTTCCGCCCCGAGGCCCAATCGCTTACCCTTTTATATACAAGTTTTGACAGCGGAAAAGGTACCACTTTCGTATAGCTTCTATTGACAAATGATGCCCCCCTTCACATACCTAGTTTAGAACTGTGAATCTCTTTTAACTGCTGAAAATACACTGTCTTTAAAATATGAATAAGTCAGAAAATCAGAACGTTCTCTCGACTTTTTCACAGCCATGAAATACACCTTATAGCCCTTTGGAGCCTTTTTATCGCCCTGAATGACATATTTTTCTACCCTTTCATATACTCTCTACCCTCACCATTTACTTGAAGTTTGAAAAAGTTACCCCTTTCGGGCAGAGCCTCCCCATATGGGCCATTATAACAAGTACCCCCGGGAAAACAAAGTTAGCAAGAGGTTTCAAGGTACTGGCACAAAATGGAAATTTGTCTATCAGGAAAAAAAAAGAAACTTTCCCTTAGTATTGCAGTCCGCGTCAACCCGGCAGAGGAGACTGGGTTATGTGAACGGAATAGAAGGGAGAGCTATATTAGTAACGGATGCCTATGAGATTAACAGGTTAGAACTAATACACGGCCAGCTTTTCAAATACTTTGTAAGCACTGGTCAAAGGAGATGGGTTACCACACAACAGAAGGAAACTTGAAAACTCAAAAACTTCTGATCTCGAGACAATTTTCACTGATCTGAAATCTCACATTTTTCTAAGTCTAGTACGTGTTTAGCTGCCCCCTCCCATCAGTAAAAATTCGGGAATGTTTCCCGAGGGGAGGAGTGCTTGTGCACAAGTTATCTCCAGCTTAGTTTGCAACCACCAATTTCCTTCTATTACTTTACGCGTATTACGAGATCTGGAGGTTGTTTCCGCAAATTGGTATTAGCATTGATCAACGTGAGAGTCACTTTTACAAATGAAGATATCATTTCTTTTCTTATAAAATTCAAGAAATCCCAGGCCCGTAGCCACTTAAAATAAAATTCCCTGTCATACCACTGACTTCTCCGGTCTTCCCTAACTTTCCCTTACGGTGGCACCCAAGTGTTGCTCGGCGAAATCAAGTTAATGACTAGGTAATGGGGTGCTTACGCAACGATGACGGTGGTGAAGAAGTCGCTAAAACATGAATTTGCGTCCTTTTAAACTTTATAGCGTCTATTTAGACCCATACAATTTTTCAAATTGAGGCGATCTTTCTTGGAGTTGAATTCCGTAAGACATAAGACGTCGAATTACATGTAGGAGGTTTCACGTCGTAGTCGTCAGGTGGACGTCAAAGAATTACACCAAAATGCGTGATGCACGTACAGAACTGTTATTTTGCTCATGAAGCCAATTTTTTTAACGTTGTCGTTGTTGTTGTCATCGTTGTTGCTTAAGCTCCCCAATATGAGTACTTGACGTCTTCATTTTCACTTGACAACAGTGAATAAACTAATAAAATAGAAATTTGCACAGAGTGGACCAAGGGTATAGGGTCAAAAAAAAAATTAAATATCCATTTCTATGTACCAGTCTTGAGTTTCTTTAAAATGTCCTCTGCCTCATCCTCTGAATCTTCCTTTGCCTCATCATGTTTCTTCCTCTTTTCCCCTTTCCCTTTCCGTTCCTTTCGATTTTTCTCTTTTTCTTCCATCCGCTTTGGTTTTGGCGCAGGGTCGGTACCCCCGACGTCTGTTCCTTTGAGTGACAATTCCACATGACCTTTGGTTGGGTCCACACTAGCTCGAAAAGAAGACGAGAGGAACATTGACGGTTAATCAAATATCCTTTAAAGGTAACTGAATTCTCATTTTTATAAACACCTCGAAACTTAAAGCTGTACTGGTAACCTGCAAATACAGTCGTATCTCCTCGCTTCTCGCCCTTGGGAACGTTTCGCGGAAAAGTCTTCCCTGCGAAACGTCCCCAGCGGGGAGGAGCGAGGAGGGACGGCAGTTTTCACAGGCCACTATAGTGGGCTTCATTCATACAATAGCATCATATTAAATTACTGATTAAGTTGTAGGGCCTGTTCTCGAAAGACTCGCTTATTAACCAGCTTGAAAAGCTGATTTCAATAGGTTACAATAGCTTTGAAGACAACTGGATATAAAACCATCAGTTGACCAAACTATATGGACTGGTTGGTTACTGAGCTAGGAGCCGCGCTTATATTTATTCTTTAGATTTTGAGTTGAATATTCGATTTTCGGCTCGAACACCACCGGGACTTCCGGGAAGGGCCCCTGGAAAGCCACTGTTGTTTATATTCAAGATTGAGCTTTCAATAATTTTGCAGATACCATGATAAAGCTACCAGTTGACAAAACAAAACAAGCCGATATAAAAATACTTCAGGAGCTAGGGTTTACCTCAGAACTTTGCCCGTTACAAGTTTTCCCGGATGGAAGAGAGGTTTCCATTTCTTCACGTAGTACTGCGACAGATTCTTGATCTGCACACGAGCAACGATATGATGGGCAAGGCTACAAATGATACCAAAAATGAGTATGAAAGGTTATGCGGCTCTGTTGTCTTTTCGCGGACGTGGCTAAAGTCATCCGCTTTGTGTTACGCCCTTTTATAAAATTCAACTGCACTGAATGCATTGAGACTGCAGTACCTATCGCTTCCGCACTTTATTTCTATTCAAGCTCACTTATTTATCTGAAGTTTACATTACCCATATAGAACAACTCAAAACTATCAAAGTGTTACACGTGAAGCGACATCTGCTGGTATTTCTTTCGCAGCAGTATACACCGGCCTCAAATGCGCTCTTCCTATACCTGCTCTTGTCAACTGTTTCTGAAAGATTGGCTTCAATCAATCAATCAATCAATCATTTATTTTAACACATTGCGTCAAAGAGCTAGAAAACTCGATCAAAATACGGGTGATAGTGGGAAGGGGTGGAAGAAAGAAGGGGTTAATTGCTAAGTGGCGTGAAAGTCGCGATACCTAAATTCTGCTTGACTACGCTGCGGTAGAATTATTAATCATCTGCTGAGTTGACAACGTCCAACGTTGCCCATAATAAAACAGGAACGTTAGTGACAAAACAGCAGCAGTATTCAATACAGCAAGGTCCTTATTTCTTCCTTCTGAACGCTCATCACAGCGAACGAACCCGTTTAAAAACTTGCCATCGTTAACGAGTGTTTTCAGATAAAACTGCGGTTTCTGACAACGGCCACATTTATGTGGAAATCAGCCTTATCAAGACACCATGTATTTCAATTGATATATTACAATTTGCAAAGGTTTTCCATCGCGCAAATACAAGTTATCGAGTAAAGGAAAAAAGTGCAATATACATGTGGGGAGAAAATGTAAAACAAAGCCAAAAGGTCGATTAAAAAAAATCAAAATCAAGATGATCTTTGGTTGAAATGGGCGGGCAGGGCTGATTTGAAGGTAGCAGCAGTTTCCAGTGCGGTTAAGTCAATAGAAAAAGCGTTCTAGTCCCTGATAGTTCCACGGAAGAAACTATAATATAGTATATTTTAGCAGCTTCAAAAAAAAGTGCCATGTGAACCAACCTGACAAAAACCCCGACATCAGAACAGGATCTTACGTAGCCACGGATAATATCTCCTTCCTTCAAGTCGTCCAGGCTCTTGACCTCTCGATCCATCTTCTCACCATCTGCAACTGCGAGGAAGCCACCATAAAAACAGTGTACAATTTACAATATAGTTTGAATCACGCGTAATGCTATAACAAGAAGCTGTTGACATGCATGATTAATATTAATCCTTTTACATATAAAAGAATCATAAATGATTCCGCGCAAACGCGTTGAGGAAGAGATTTCATTAAATGGTCTACCTAAATGAATCACTTCAAGAGAAGATTCAACAGTCATTGGTATTAGAGCGTACCACCGCCACCTCCCGATAAAGTGGTTATATACTTATCCAAAGTAGACATTTCTCGGTAAGATGAGAGACGTAAAATTAATTCACCACTTTAAAAACGATGAGGCGACTGGTGCCGATCTGTGTCTCGGGATTGTTCGGCTGGGGTCGCTAATCGGGATGCGCCGGTCAGCTGTTGGCCATTTCTTCCTATGCCTAGTAACGGTCCCAGAACTCTTTGCAAAAGTTAACTCGACCCAGTTTCCCTCTCGTTTTTAAAGTGGTGAATAAAAACTTGTACAATCTGTTTCTATGAATCAAATACTTCGCCACTCTAATATCCGAAGTTAAACCAGGAAAGACTTCGGAGCATGTCGAAACAAGTCACAAGATTTCTTCAAAGACCACTCAAGACTTGCAAAGTTAACCCGTGAGGAACCTTGAAAACACTATTAATCACGAATTGCACTCAAAGTGGTGCGAGGCCTTAAAAATATAACGTTGACCATGATATACAGTAAAAATAACAGCAACAGAAGCAGCAACGACAAAACAGATGTGTGTTGTAGGTATAACGGTAGAATATTACACTAAAAGTTTCAAAATTAAACATGATTTCCACTGAAACGATGTTCCTTAAGGTGTTGGGAAAAAACATACTCGTGTCTAGTATCATCACGGTGGAATGAACATTCAAACATACCTTTCTCGTTCATTGTTGATAGGCCTTCAGTCCTACCAAAGATAAAACAATGAAAAAAAAGACGAAACAGAGAAAGGGAACATTATTTCACAGCATTATAACATTCGAGGGTAAAAATTCTGTTTGAAGGTTCTCTGTACCGCAAAGAAGAAACATCCGCTAAGCAAGGGAACTAGAACCTACTGGAACTTGAAAGCTACAATTCGTAACAAACGTAAGTCCACCTTGGTAAAAACAACAACAACAACAACAACAACAAAAATCGCTTGGTTATGCAGCCCTCAACAGAAGGGAAGACAAACTAGGGTGAATAAATGATTTTGAAAAAAACTTACTTCTAAAAGTGGAGCGTACAAATTTTAAAGGCAGCGGTTGTTATGGTCTCATTAGAAAGCTTTCTCACCTGGAAGGTCTCAGTGACAGATCCAATTGACCTTTTTCGTTGCTGGATAATACGAAACACCTGCAGGTGAAGAGAAAATTTTCGCTAGTTCGACAATTTTTGGAGTTAGTATAACCAGTTAACTTACGCTTACTTAAAGGTACGGTAAAACAGGCATGAAAAACGTGCGACTTGTCTTCTCAAACTCATTAATAATTCATAAAGAAAATACAAAAGAAATTAAAGTTAAATGAGTGTATGGAAATCAGATGAAAACTGCTCATTTTTTCCATTCTTAAATTCTCATTCTAAAATCATTTTGTTAGAGAAGTAATATCAAGCATTCGATACAGTGTTTCATCACCACACAAAAACCTCGAAGTCTGTCAAAAATACTCCGCTGCGTGTCGTATTTTCAACTCTCTTCTCACTCAATGTTTCATCTGGTGTTCTCAAACTCATTAATAATTCATAAAGAAAATAAAAAGGAAATTAATGTTCAATGAGTGTTTGGAGACCAGATGAAAAACTGATCATTTTTGCATCCTTAATTTCTCCACCTAAAATCATTTCGTTTGAGAAGTAATATCAAGCATTCGATACAGTGTTTCATCACCAGATCAAACACCTCGAAATTCGTCAAAAGTACTCCGCTGCGCTTGGTATTTTCAACTCTCTTCTCGGTGTTTGATCTGGTGATGAACACTGCGTCTCATGCTTGATCTATTACATGAAACACTGTGTCTCATTAACAATTATTCCTCGAGCCCGAATGGGCTCTGAGTCAATAGCCCATGAGGCCGAAGGGGCTACTGACTCAGAGGCCATGAGGGCGAGAGGAATAATTGTTAATTAGTAAAATCCAACTAGTTGGTCAAAAATATCGAGAATAAGAAAAGTTTAGCTAGTTAAAGCTAGTCTTTAATCCTTTTTTGCCGCCAAAAAGCCCGAGGTTTTCGCTACTAGTGGGCTATAACATATAGCCTAGTAGTAGCTCAACCAATCAGAACGCAGCATTGATAATAGACCACTAGTTGGATTTTACTAATACTCGATATATTACTAGCAACATTGCTGCAACACGAGTAGAAAAGCGATGTTGCGCGTTTTAACACCAGCCATCACAGGTAGAGAAAAGATGTTGCAGAGTAGTTCCAACTTTTGCTTCAAACTTGTTTTGCAGCAAGTGACCGGTGTAACTCCCGTCAATGGCGTGACTCCCTCGTAATCAAAAGTCAGTTTTCACGCAAACTTTCGACAACCTGATTTGTTCCAGGACATGGGGTGGGTGGTAGACGTGGGTGGTAAAACGTGCAAAAATGCTTTTCAGCAATGTTCCAAAACAAGTTGCACGGTTTTGTTGCTTGTTTTCCTTGAGCTTAAGGTACGGAAAAACTGGCAACAAAAAACGTGCAACTTATCTTGCAACATTGCTGCAAAACGAGTTGAATATGCGATGTTGCGCGTTTTACCATCCACATAAAACCTGTGTTGCAAAAAATCAGGTTGCTAATAGGTTTGAGCGAAAGTGGTAAAACGCGCACCATCGCTTTTCAACTCAGCAATGCAGCAATGTTGCAAGACAAGTTGCACAAGTTTTGTTGCCCATCTTACACCGTACCTTTAAGACCCGAGGATGGCCACGGCGGCGCAAATTTCGCTTAAAAAATGAATTCTTGTTCTTTTAATCTTCATCGCTATTCTGCAAAATCATTTACTATGCCAACCGTTGGCCACATCATCTGAAGTTAAATTTTTGAGAACCATATCCAAGTTCAGAAAAAGAAAGAAAACTTTGTCGCGGCTTGTTTACGTCCTCTATAAAACGTGAAATAGGGAATTTTCACGTCGTGGTCGTGCAGCGACAACATAGAAATGTACAAAAAATGCATAACGCACGTGCAGAGATGTTTTGCTTATTTTACCATTACTTTTTTAACGTTCTCGTTCTTGTGGCCGTCACCGTCTATTGTGAAACGTAAGACTTCTTCTAGCCGGCGAATGCTATGTCTTGCTAGTTAGTACCTCTGGAAAGAAATCCTCCAAAGTTTCACATTTGAATGCTGTTCACCCACAGATAAGAAAAAAAGAAAAAAAGAGCGAGCGAGCGAACGAATCTCAAGAAACTGCTCAGTTGCTCCAAAAAAGAATTTGAAAACAGTCAGAGTTTTTACAAACGCGCTCTAAAGTTAGAATCGCCCTCAACAACATAAATAAACAATAACAAAGGGAAGTGCAGCTCAGTAGCTTTCACTTGAATGAGCATTTTGTCAACAGACTTAAACGTTAGAACTTTGTACATCATAATAAGCATAGTAATTTAGCACTAAGAAGCTTTGAAACAGAAAATAATGAAACTTTAGAATTTTTAGTGATCCACAAACTGCCCAAATGTTATGTAGCCACCTTGTAATACAAAATAGACAGTACCCCATCAAAGTACATGTTGACTATAGCTTTCACTGGAGAATAAAGAAAACTTCATAGCTGTATAAGGGTCGGGACATCTAAATATTAATCAGCAGCGGAGTCGACTTACCTTAGAACTTGATTAACTTCAAAGCCTTCTAAAGGATTCTCCACGTAGCTGTCCCGAAGATCAGTCAGAGCGACCATACCGCTCTTTTGAAAGGGCAGCCGGACATAGAGGGCTTGATTGGGAAGAACCTTTGAAATTTGACCAACAATAACTTTGCCAGGATTGAAGGCTGATTCTGCTTTGACTGGGAAAGAGCAAAACGAGAATAAGGCCCACGTGCTTACGCCAATGAGCGTTTAAAAAGATAAAATCGAAGTGCCTACGAGCCACTGCACTTGGGAAATTAATTTCAAGAGGGGCAGTGTCCAAGTTCAGAGTTTGCTAACGCCGCAATCATCTTTTGTGTACTTTATATTGACCACTCCAGAAAATACCATAACATACCATAATGCTCTTTTTTTGTGACCCCAAAATTTTGCATAAGCATTGTTTTCAGTTTCTCTTGGGGCCATTTTAACTCCCAAGAGAAACTGAAGACAACGCTTATGCAAAAATTTGGGTTGACAGACAAAAAGCACTATGGTTTGTTATGGTATTTCTGGAGTGGTCAATTTGCAAACGGTTTGTATAGTCGACTGTAAGTCGTGTGAGTTTACCACGTTACACGTCCCGTATATGCATGCGCAAGTGGTCAGCGGATGAGAGGAAACTCGTAAATACATCTTGGTGCAAGTAATTTATCATAGGTACCATATAGCCTCCCACATGGTAGCTTGCTAATGATTCCTTATCAGCACTCCCGTATAAAATATTCCACTAGTTTCATGTAACTGGAATCGAACGAAAGTGATCTCCCTACATCACTAAAATTGCGGGCTATGGACGGCAGCAATAACAGTGGCTCACTGAAGTTTGAACACGCTTACCAGCGATTGAAAGATCCAGGAAGTTTCGCTCCTTGTCTACATTCAATACCATGCATCTGTAGCCATCACCGGGCTTGAAACGCGTCTTTAGTGACTTCACTACCTGAAAACAAGATACGACGCAATAAATAGCACAGTACTGAAAAAACAACAAACTTGATGGTATCTAATGACGCAATTGAAAACTGGGGAGTTATTGGACGAAAAACTATCTTGTTCTAGGCGTCCAGATAATAGAGTTTGGCGCGAGGTCAGAGAGCGGGGAAAAATAAATAAATAAATAAACGAAGGAGGGAGGGAGGGAGAGGCAGAGAAGGTTACTTTCCTTTTACTCCCTACCCTACCCCTGTTTTTTTTTCTGTTCACATCTCTTCGCGCCGTCCCCACAATCTGAACGCCTGGAACAGACTAACAAACAAAAAAACAAAACAAAAAAGAAAGGGAGAATAAACCAACAATTTTCTACACCTATTATGTATTTTCATCACAACAGAACCTTACACGGCTTTTTCAATTTTTGACTGGGATTCTGGGACCAGTTAACAAAAACTCGTGAACACAGCTGGAAAGAAACCCGTGAAACCGGAGAAGCTGCCAAGTTTTAAAGTGATTTGTTTAAAACTAACGAAGATATAGCTCCGCAAAGTCACCGAATTTTACAGACTTTTGTATAGGGAGGGGAGGAGAGATAGTGCCCCTCACCATACAAACGTTTGTACAATTTCACGTGTTTGTGGAGCAACATCTTCGCTCGCTTAGGATGTATGACCTTTAAACGAGGTAAGTTTCCTAATTTAAGAGCACTCTTTCAAGCAGTGTCAAAAAGAATTGGAGGGTCTATTATATTTTCATCTTGGTTAAAAGCACGGCTTTTAGATAGGACACATTTAATGGTCTTAACTCTACCTCCACATCTGAGGAAGCATGTAATAGTGTGACTCTTCCATTAACTGACGGACTTGCCATCATCCACACGCAGTGATCAGTGGCCTACAAGGAGTAAAGAAATATCCAAGTTAATTGCTACCTAATACTGAGGCAATATACATTGCTTGAACTGTCAAGAGCGAACAGATGGTGCATAATTCTGGTGTCTTCATTATCAACGGTACCATTCCTGGTGATATACGCGATCGCCTTCTTACAGGGTTTTTATGAAACTCACCATCTTCACGAAGCAATTTACTTCTTCTCCAACTTTATACTGATCCAGTTTCTTGTCCAAATCGCGGTCCTCGGTGGATTCCGTGTCCTCTTTTCCAGCGCTGCCTGGCGAAAACTCACTAGACAAATTGCAAAGAAAAAACCCTCACTATTAAAACGTAGCACCGTAAATCGTAGGCTATGCTCACACTGGACAAAAGTTACCAGGTATGGTAACAACACCTATCCGATATGTAACTCTCCACTTTAGAGACCGGCGCGGTGCAGCTGCGCTCCGTTACAGAAATCGCACCGAAATCACTGTTTTTATGTGATAGAAGCCCTATACGGTATGATTTTTCGCGCCAGCGCAAAAGCCATCTGATAAATAATGGTAATTGAACTGAGTGGAGTGCAATTTGGTCTGAAATCATACGCGTGATTTCAAAATTGAACGAGCGCGAGTTCGATTTGAAATCACAAGTATGATTTCAGACCAAAATTGCACGACACGAAGTTCAATTACCACTTTATTACATCCATTTTGAAATCGCAGAATTTAGTCAGTACTAATATTTATCGATCAAGTGGCTGGTTTGTTAAAAAGCCGAAACAAAAAGGCTTTTTCATCTCATTTTGTATTCGAAACAGAAATGGTGCGATATAGAACAAAAATGGTGCAATTTAAAACAGAAATGATGCGATTTATAACATGAATGACGCGATTTGGAACAGATGCGATTTAGAGCAAAAAATGGTGCGATTTGGGAATAAATCACACTGCTGAAAGCCAATCAGATTGCACGGATCGCCAGTGATTTCAGAGTGGATGTAATAAAGTGTGAAAATAGCCTTACTTAAGGTAAGAAAAATATTGTGTTTAGTGATGGAAATGGCTAGTTTGCCTTCGAACTCAATAATGTAAACGATTTGCACACCAAGAATCAGTGAACCGGAACTGGAACAGTTCGTTGCCTGTAACAGACGATGAAAGCGGCAGGAAACACACTTGCATAGTTACGTTTTGGCACAGTGATTTTGAGTCACAGGCAAGTTGGCGCTTGTTCCTTCGGCAACATGATTCAACCCGTGAACACTTTTCGTAGTTTTAAAAAGTCAACCAAATTAAAAAAGCAAGCCATTCATCGATTTTGAAATAATTAGACAAACTATCAAACCGGTTATATGACCTAAAACTATTTAGTATGATTAAATGGATGATTATCGAAAATCGAGCGCTATGATTGGCTAGGAGCTTCGCTTCATCCCGCTATAATCAACGCGCGGTCATTATAACTTTGAACGCTAGCAGTTTTCAAAATGGCAGCCAGATTTGTTGATGTTTCGGAGTCGGAAATTAATCACTTTAAAGAAAATGCTGTTCAAAAGATGCTACAAAATTTGGAGTCAAGCTATTCAAAGGTAAGTTGATAAAATTTCTCTTCAGTTGCAAGTAACACAATTTACTGAAAATGGTATGTTTGTTTACATTTTTTTTGGTTCAAAGTGTCGGCAATTTTTAGTAACTTTTGCGAAATATTTTGTTCTAAAGAATGGTTTCAACAGCAGCAAGACCACACATGAAATAGAAAACATGGAAGTCGATGAATTAAATAAATGTCTGGCAAAAGTTTACGTTTCCGTGAGGAAAACCGACGGCAGTTGTTATAAGAAAACCAGCTTGTTGTCGATCAGAGAGGCCCTCGACCGACATCTTAAAGCCCCAAAATCTTTCAAAAATATGTCTCTCTTATTTTATTTTCCCGAATAATGATCAATGTAATTATACTAAAACAATTTGTCCCCTAAGGCGACGTGAATATCGGCGAATCTCGGTGACTATTCGCCGATATTCACGTCGCCTTCGGCGACTAATTAGGGAACTTAAGATGGAGACGTTTTCGGGGCGACGGCAACTTCAACCGGACGTGACGCCATGATTTATGCAAAACTGCGCATGCTCTTACTCACCACATTGCCGTCGTGCTCCCGTCGGCGACGTGAAACTGCTCTGTTTGGCGTTGTGGCGAGAACGCGAGTATTTAACTCTCATTTCAATCAGGTTTGCTGCATTTAGCAACCAGAATTTTGCAGATTATCGTCCTTAAATTGTCCTTGTTTTCTTTGAGTCACATTTCAAGCTCGATTTCCAAGCTCTGTCATCTAAACTTACATCTTTATAATGTTTCTATGTTTCATGTCACAGAGTCAAGATGCAATCTGATCCAATACGGCAAACAGCAAACCGTAAGTGAGCTATACATGGACAAAATTGTCCTACGAGTCAATTGAAAGTATCCGGACAAAAAATATAAACTCCGATTTTTAAATATGTGTTTGTAGCTCACTTTTGGCGTTAGAGTATCGTATAAATGAAACGTATGTATTGAAAATTGTTTAAAATAGTTGGTAATACCACGTACTAACGTGGGAATACTGAAATAGAGTTGTTGTTGTTGCATGCTGGCAATTAAGCATGTAATTCTCTTATAGTTCTTTATGTGAAGCTATATTTTCCTCTTCGGTAGTCTTCCACGGCGCCGTCCTCCTGAGTTCACTGCGATCTTAATGTTCGAATTTTGGAGGGAAGCAACGGCTACCTCTGTTCCAGGATTGCTCTGCCAGTCCTGTCGCCGTCGCCCCGAAAACGTCTCTATCTTAAGTTCCCTATTGTTAAATAGCACATGAACTTATTTTAATGAGATTCCATCCCATTTTATTCATGAGATAAAGACAAAAAGCTATGACGTCATAGGTATCAATGCATTCCTTCGCAAGTTAATGAGATTCCTTCGCAAAAAGGGGTCTAACCGGTCCCCACTTTACTACTGTTTAAGGATAAACACTTACTACAGGTAGGAATAAAAGTAACCAGGAACATGGTTTACTACAAACTGAACAGTAACCACTTCGAAAACAGTAAATCTTTTTGGTTCCAAACACCCTTGGACTATCTACGAAGGAAAAAATCTTCAAGTCCTTTTGGTGACCACGCCAATAACCAACTGTGGAATTGCTTAAATTTCAGGCATCGTGCCGTGAACAGTTACGACATATAGATATTTCTAGCAAAAACAATTAGTTGTTTGTCCTCTTTACGTTCACGCAAGTTCAGTGGTTTGTTTTTGTAGGCTACTGCATGTTTTGGTAATCGTGTTGTAAGATATTGCCTTTGCATGAAAAGAAAGGACTCAAAATTGGGTGAATTTACGTTATGAATAATAACAGCATTAATAATCATTACCTTGGTTTCATTGTAAGCTCTGCCACAGCCTTGGTAAAATTTTGGTGCGATATTGGTAGGAATCTAGAAAAGAAACAAGCACTTAATCAAAGCTGCAGCGTATAGTAAAGTGTAGTTTGTGCAACGCTGTAAGTTTAACATAAGCCTTTAAATGCAGAAGATTTCTTGTCGCCCGGGCCTTCTCCTTCAGCTCCATCAATCGCGACATTATACCATATAGGTTACCACATTTCAAGTAAGGCATTAACGAACTACAGATGTACGACCTATCACAGGAGACACATCTTACATACAAACTTACTTGTGAGTCTTTGTGTCCCTGAACCCCATTATTTTAACTTGAACCTTGTCTCCGTTATGAAAAGCTTTGAGAGGAGACTCCCCCTACAAAATAAGAAATGACTCAGCAAACGCAGAAGCATATGTCAAAAAGAGTTGACAGTACCCGGAAACAAGTTTTTTTGCCATCTTTCCCAGGGCACATACACAAAAAAGTCTGGTCGTAGATTCAACTAATGATTCCGTTGCAAGGACAAGTTACACATCTGTGCACATTTTCACCCCAAACAGAATCGTTTTCCTTGAAACGTATCCCTGGAACATACCTCTGGGACACATCCCTTCAAATTACTCTGGGAAATGGCCCTAAGACCAACATATTCCCGGAATATAACGGTATCCCTAGGACATATACCTGCAACTTTACTTCCCGTGTTCTCCAACCTCCATTTTATATTCTCACCTCCGTGACTTCATCACAAACATGTGTGATATGCACTCTTCCGTGAAATTTCCCACCGCATAAGTTCACGTTCATCTGAAAGTCTTTGACTGATTTAACCCTGCAAAGCAAAAATTCTCTCTCGTGAGACTTTTCTTTTTAATACAAAGTTTTCATTACTCCTTTAGTTACTTACTGTGCAGTGGTTATGGCCCCAGGTATAATATTTTCTTTTCCAACGTGTTTTTCTCGAAGCGTTACGAGCGGTAGAAGATTGTCTTTCATACTTCTTTGTCGTTGCACAAAAGCAGAATACGTCTGTCCCACTGCAAATCGTTTGGACGCATCGCTGATGTCATTTAAATGCTAGGAAAGAAAAAAAATAACACTTAACAGAGCGAAATGAAATTTTCTTCTTACTAGAAACGTATGTTATGGTTGCATTTTATGTAAAATTGAATGGAACGACTGGTCGATAAATGACAAACAGGCAAAACACCCTACTGACTGACTGATGAATCAACAGGATATTGACTTATTGACCGATTCATTGGGCAGGTTATGAACTGGGAGAATGACAGATTGACTGACTGTCAAACTGAATGACTGACTGACCAACCGACCGGCTGTCAGACTGACTGGCAGATTGACAGGTTGATGAGTCCAATGAATAATTGATTTATTGACTGCCTAATGAACTGACAGACTGACTGACATATCCATTGAGTGCCTAATGAATTGACAAACTGACTGAACGACAGACTCAGTGACTGAAGTAGTTATATTACTGACTGGCCGACTAACCAATGAATAAGTGCCTGAAAGACTAACTGACCAAATACTGGAGTCGACTGACTGGTTAATTCGTTGACTCACTGGTGAAGCGATAAACCGTTCAATTCATAGACTTGCATGCTGATGACCAAACAGACTGACTACAAACTGAATTGCCGAACTAACTGACTGACTGATTTCTTTATCGACAGACTGGCTCCTGTCTCATTTACCATTAATAATTAATTGCTAACTTTTAATATCGGCTTTGTTTAATCTTTTCTACTCTTCCGTGCTAGTTTACTGTATTTAGTTCAATTCGCTTAATTACTTTTATGTTATCCAATTTATTTACGTATTTATTTATTGTTCTTTTCTCTGTTCTCTTTGTTTCTATAGACAGTTAAGACCTAATAAGACTATGAGACTTCATTAGCAATATGTTTTGGGATAATAATGACTTCGAAAATGACTGACCAATGTTACTTACAGATTAGTCAGACATGTTATCATTCTTAATCATTAATGATGTGAGTAAAGTGCCTTTTCTTCGACTGATACGTAACATTTACGGACTTCTTCGACAAAATAGACCCAACTCCTAGGTCTAAAATACGCCATACCAGTTTAGAAGGTGAATAAGCCAGCCGGTAGCCATGCTGAGGAAGCATCACCACAATGTAATTATTTTTGATGAGTTGGACACAAGCTTCAACTTCCTGTCCGCTTTTTAGCTGTAGGATAGAAAACTTTAAATGAAGCTAAATGAAATTAAGGCTAAGGTAAGCAAAAGCTAATCAACAGACTTTCACGCGAGATTAATAATTTCAGGCAAAACTGAGGCCCGCTGGGCCGAGAAAAAATTATTTTCAAGGCCGGGTCCCCCTTTTATTTTAGGAAATGGAAAAGCTGGATGAGCCACTAACTTAAGGTGCGGTAAAACGGACCGTACAAACGTCCAACTCGTTTTCTGCAAAACGAGTTGAATAGCGATGTTACGCGTTTTACCACCCACCAATCAAATGTCTTGTTGTAGAAAGTAGAGACTAGTTCTGCTTTTTGCAAAAAAATCTGCACATGTTGTGCGTTTTACCGGCCCAAGGCAAACTTGTCTTGCAACCAGTGACGTAACTCCAGAGTACGGCGTGACTACCGCGTGATTTTATCCAATCAGAAGTCAGTATTCACGCAACTTACAGCAAACTGATTTGTTGCAATACAGGTTCGATTCGAGAGTGGTAAAACGCGCAACGTTGCTTTTCAACTCGTTTTGCAGCAGTGTTGCAAAACAAGTTGCACGTTTTTGCTGCCAGTTATACCGTAGCTTTAAAAGGGCTGTATCACGAGGATACTGCTTTTCAAGTCAATTCTCTGTCATTACCTAGTGCCTTTTTCCATACGCAAAAGATATCACACAAATTTAATGCACTAATCATAATAATTATTTCGCGGTGGTTTTTTTGCAGGTAAAGCATTAAAACTTGCAAAAGGTAGCTCAACTTTTTAAAGTGTCAATCCACGTCCATCCTTGCCACCTGTCGCAACAGATGACAGAAATTTTCTTCAATACTTAAAGATAGCCCTAAATAACAAACCTAGCCCATAATTTTTCATAAAAAAAATAGATGCGAAGACAAGGATTAGTTTTTCAAAGAAATAGCATGATATCGCTCCTTTAAAGATCTGAAACCGAAAATATAAATGTTTAGTACTCTTTGCTTCTGAATATTTTCCACTATGACTGTTTTGCCTTGTGGCTGGTTTCAGGTTTGGAAACCTCTGGAGATGAACCGTTAAATGAACGTTACCTTCTTTAGTTTAACTTTCTGAGAATTCCCAGTTTTTTGTTGTGCTACTAGCTGTGGGTTCAACGAGATGAAGACCAGTTTTTTGTCAAAATCCCAGTCCAATACACAACCAAATACAACTTCACCAGGGTCACAACTGACTCCTTCAATAAAAACAAATAAAAACAGTTAATAATGGACTGCTATTCTCGGTTTTCAGATGAGGTTAATTTCATGAGGCATTACAGCAGCTAAACACTTTTATTTCTACAAATTTTTGGTGGGAAAGAATTCTCAGTTTTGCGATAGAGGACGCTTGAATTTCTAAGCGTGACGCGGTATTTAGATGGCGGCCGGGAAAGCTCTCACTTACACTAAAATGTTACCGATTTTTCTATCAAAATTTTCTTAGTCTCAGAATAATATTACTTTAATCTCTATGAGTTCCTCAAGCGATGACGTAATGCTTTTGTACAAAAAACTAAAAGACAGAGGTTTCTGTTACTTTCCGACCGTCTTATTTGTGCCCCAACACGGCGTCTTCATACAAAGCTCTATAAAGGCTGGTTTTCACTAGCGACGGAGTCGGAGTAGTAATCAGAAGCGTAGAAGTTTACGATCTAATGAAACCAGCGTTCTGATTCTTCTGATTCCGCTTACGACTCCGTCGTTTACGATCAAGTCAAAACTGGGACGTCGGAGTCGCAAACAGAAGCAGAAGAAATAAACCAATCACAAAGCGTGAGAACGTGCATTGTGATTGGTTTATTCTTCCGCTTCTGACTCCGATTCCGTCGCGCTTATGACTCCGTTTACGACTCCGATATTTGATTTTCACTAGGTCATAAGCGCTGTTACGACTCCGCTTGCGACTTTGACTCCGACTCCGTCGCTTGTGAAAACCAGCCTTAAGTGTTCGTAAAAAATTTTTTCGATTATTTCGTGTATGAAATATCGCACAGACCTGATTCTTGGGAAAGCTTTTTGCCCATGTATCTCCTTTCATTTCTCAGATTCTGGACTTTCTGTATTTTTCTTGATGGCGTGACAGCGAAAACGGAGAATACGGATTCTTCAGATTCCTCATGCACTAACCGGTTTTATGATGTACACACACAGAGACCCAAGCAAAACACGACACTAGCCCTTGATAATGTCTTTACTACAAGACAGTTCGTTAAGTAATTTCTATTCTGTAGCGTTTACATTCCAAGCGCGTTTGTATAAACCGACCTTTGGCTAGCTGATGTGGAACAAATCCCTGGACTCTCTCAGCTAGCTGCAACACGATGCCTTGAAACTTCACATGAACAACCTGATAAAAGCAATTGGCCAAAACGGAAAATAACATAACATTCTTTAAATTTCAAAAAGAAAGGAAGTAACAAACCAGGGCATGGGTAGACCACTGTCCTTAAGCAGTTAAATGTGGGTGGCGTGACGATCTTTAGTGAATTATCACCCGATGGTGATACAAGGGTCTACTAGTCTAATAGACAATATTTAAAATAAATCATACTGATGTCCATTTTTATAAAATCACCTTTGCTTCAACACAGGTTCCTGGGGTCAACGAGGTCAGAACTTTCATCTCCTCTATGAAAATAATATGGAAAATAACAAGAACATGTAATAAGGGCAATTTAATTTTTAAAAGCTTGAAATGAGGGCGTAAGTAATCAAATCCTTATTATGTAAGTGATATTTTCCACTATTCTTCATCCCAGAGGCAACAAAAAAATTCTCTTAAGCCTAGGACAAGCGTCAAATTTTCCTTAAGACGAACTAAACTCTAATTTGGGTCGACCGACCTAAACTGAGTTCAGATCGTCTGTTGGGTCAGACGTTGAACTTAGGACGCGTCCAACCAATCAACTGAATCAAACCAAAAACCATTTTAAAAAACTTTCTCCCTAACGAGGCTAAATATACATTACCATACAAAGTGTTAATTTATCAGTTTAGTTCGTCGCATGTGAAGATTGACGTTTCTCCCGGAAACGCAGACGGAAAGAGTGTGTTGGACGATCCAAACTCGTTCAGATAAACTTAACTGCGCCAGACATCGAACTTTTCATGAACGTTTGGTTCGTCTCATGAATAGTTCGACATTTGGCCTAGGCCTTAGTCTGTCGAGCTTAGAAATACCTGAACTGGCTGCCAGCTGCAGGGTAATCTTTTGCCTTTCCGAGAGAAAATTTTCCAACAGTTCTATTCCATTTACGACACTTCCATTGCCACCAGAGCATCGATCTGGGAAGCATTCAGACGGCTTGAGGCTGACGAGAAATCTTTGTCTCTCTGCATCAATTTCGGTCACCTAACATACAAAGATTGAAGAAAATACGGTGTTTCGGTTTTAAGTAAGGCCCCGATCACACGAATCAAGATATTTCTAAAAACCGCATTTTTTACCCGAATCAGCCTTCCGCCAGACAAAACCAGTGAAACCGCTCATCGATACAGCACCTTTTTGAAACCACTCTCCAGAGTGTGTTCTGTGTTTTTGGAACCGACGGATTTGCGAATTCGTGTAGACAACTGAAACCAGATTATTCCGAATTCAGTTGAGTATACAGTTTCAGCCTAGGCGGATTCGTATGAACGGTGCCCAAGTAAAATCCGCTGTGTCTGTAAATCGACATGTTTTCGACAGTGTTTTGATGGTTCCATATAACGCAGAGCTCATCAATGGTACAATTTCAAATGTTCATTTTCCATTTCTTTTCAAACTATATTACTCCGTCTCCAGAACATTTTTTACAATAACTTAGCAATAATTTCTCGCGCTGATAAATTGGTCGACAGCTTTGGTCGAAAAGAGTACAGAGTATGGAAATGACGTATGGTGGCGAAATTTATTTTCTCTTTCTCGCGCGTAAATTTTCCGAGAATCTTCAACGGAAATGAGCGTCCAAAACTGTCAATGTTATTGTAGAAAGACGAATCGACAGCAATTTCCATGGTCTGTACTCTTACCGACCAAAAAAATGACGTGAAAATGTTCAAAACTTTGCAGTGAAACCACTCGCCTGCGGCTATATAGTGGTTCTACTTGAGGTTTTGAACACTGACGTCATCCTATGGTTGATAAGAGTACAGACCATGGAAAATATCATTGCTGTGGATTTGTCAAGCAGATTTTGATATGTTCCACATTATATGGCTGAGAAACCCAATCAAAGTTGTCATAAACTTGTAAAATGTGTCGAAAGGATGTAAAAAACATTTTGGAATAGCGATGGCTGCTCAACCATCAATAGAGTGAAGCCCTTCACCTACGGTAGCAGCTCTGCACTACCGTCCATATGTCCCGTGTTTTTGACAGGAACTCTTATGGGCAACCCGCGTTTTTCGGCGGGAAATCGCATGTTTCACTACCGGTTGAAGAAAAACTGAAGAAAATTGCAGAAAACAAGCAAGCAAGCTTAAGAGCTCTTAGAGGTATCAGTATTGTTTTAATCTTACATTTGACCAAAGCCAACAAACATGGCGAGCAGAAGAAAGGGACGAAAGGAACGATTTGGGGTGAATGAAAGCTCCACATTTTGGCTTGGTTTAATGGGCCATGTTAAATGACGAGAATATTGCCTTTTTTAGGTCATTCCGCCACTCATAAACAAAATGCTCCCTGAACAAGATATCAAACAAATTTCATCAGTGAGCACTAACCATAAAAATTGCTTTTGGTGATTTTTGTAGGCACAGCATTAAAAACTTGAAAACGGTGCCCAACTTTTCTTAGGTTCAATCACGTCCTTCCTTATCATCCATTGCAATAGACGGCAGGAAATAGTTTCAGCGCCTAAATACAGTCAGCGTTCGCCTTGCGGACAGTCCGCTATAACAGACAGTCCGATAATACGGACAGCAGCTAAATCCCAGACAAAAATAAATGAGAGATGTTTGACTGAAATAAACTCCCGCTATTACGGACTCTCGATAATGAGGATCGTGACTAACTCAAGGTCCCTACAGTGTCCACTATAAATAGCCTGCGCGCAGACGAACTTCTGGCTAACTCCGTGTGCGAAACAGCGCCGAAATCCTTGTTCTGGACTTCCAGCTGTGTACTCAGATTTGAGTACGCGCCACGATTGGCCAGTTAAAAAAGGCCTTTGTTTTGTTTGTCGTGATCGCCAATCACGTTGAAGGGAAATTCGAAACGCACTTCCGGTAATTCGTGGAGTCCGTTGCGGATCCAGAACAAGGATCTCTGCGCTGCTTCGCAGACGGTACTTATCAGAGTTTAGTTATCGTCTGCACGCAGGCTAACTATAAAGGACGTTGATTGTATTTGGGGGATAAATATATTCGTAAATAACAAAACTGGACCGTTATTTTTGGAATTCAATTGATTTTTAAAAGCTTTTTAGAAAGATAGGAAATAGCTTGACATAGCCCCTTTAAGAACCTTTAACCAATACACTAATAAACACTTAATCACTGGTAACGAGGGAAACAGTTAATTTTGTTTCCCGAGGGACCATTCAGTTTTAAGTGATCTGTTATATAGCTGAAATTTTGAAGATGGAAATTCATTAGACCACGCTGTAACAGCGGTCATCGGTCACATTCGCGGATAACATTGCATTAATGTTGCCCGCTCAGGGATTTTGGCGGGAAACAGTTTCATTGTTAGATGTCATGTGACCTCGAAGTAACCAATGGGACCGCGCGCTGTTGAGAAGAAATTTCCAGCTATATAACGACGAACATTATAATTTCAAACCTTTGCTATGACTGTCTGTCCAATTTGAAAATGTGAAGCAGGCTCAGACACAAACTGATCGGCTAGAAACTGGAAGGAAATAGGAGGAATTCAGCTAAGTATAAAATTGAAATATATTTGCTTTTTAGGGAAATTGGTAAAGATTTCTTCTCCTTTCTTTCTTCTTTCTCTCCTTTGTCACATTTTGCGCATGGAGAAGGATGAGAATCTGGTTTTCACTAGATCATAAGTAGAACGTAAGCTGAGTCCGAAGAAAATGGAAACGTCTGATTCTTCTGACTCCGATTCCGTCGCGCTTATGACTCCGCTTACGACTCCGATTTTCGATTTTCATTAGGTCATAAGCGCTCTTTTGACTCCGCTTATGACTCCGAATCCGTCGCTAGTGAAAACCAGCCTCAACAATATCAATACATCATAAAAAGAAATGGTTATGAGACGTAATAAAAAGAACACCAAAAGGAAAATGCTTTGATCTCTGATTAAATTCTCTTAACTAAATCTTAGAGCGATTTTCGTATGACCTTGAAATGAAAGCGCGCGAACAAAACAGAAACAACCAACGAACGGAAATAGAGCGATTTGATTGGTTTATCGAACGGACAGACAAACGCGCCTGGCTTTTCATTGGTTAAGCGAATGCTCAGGTGAAAAAACTTCATGCCCGAGAACTTTCTAGAAATCAACCGATACTTCGCTTTGACGTCATACTACAACACGATTGGCCAATCGAACAATGCCTTCTCCATATTAGGGTTTCTTTGGCGGGAAAACGAAGAGGCCATGTTTTGATCTTTTCATCCATTGGCTGATGAAACAAAGAACCAACACTTACCGAAACCTTTTTTCAAGGTCATACGAAAATCGCTCTAACGGAAATGAACGGAGAGCAAACTGGATACTTTTATGCAGATAGAGGGACTTAAGGGTTTATAGCAGGAGATTAATCGATCAGTCGGTAACCCTTACGTGTGCCAAACAAATTCGTACATTCATGATACTTACAGAGTTTGGAGCGAGGCCCAAAATTCCAGTGGAAAATTCAATGAACACTCCATAAGTCATCAGCTTCTTGACAACGCCGGGTAAAATCATTCCCTCCTAAAGACAAATTATATTGAAGGCAAAAGCGAGTATTATCATTAAACTTGTATAATGCGGTAATAATAACTTCGTTTACTTTGCCACACTGAATTTTTAAGGAACTAGACCTACTGCTCAATTTTCCCAATTATTTGAGTACACACTCACTAGCATACTTCCTTTAGTTCTATACGAAAGTTCTGATGAAAGCATGTCAAATACAGGCCTTTATTTTCACAACCGAATTCACGAAAAAACGTCGTCTGTTTTCCACAAACACACAACTAAATCTGCACTTCTTAAAATAAAAAAAAAATAATTCAGTATTTTGAGGCCACTTAGGCATTTACTTGGATAGCACTGTTAATTACCGGGTATTTTAGATTCTTTCCAAGAATTATCTCCAAAAAAACACAAACACAAACAAAAGATTTGTTGAGGAAATTGCCATTGTTTTCATTCAAAACACCGGCTCGCTACTCATTATCTTTTACTCCTATCTGCTTGTTGGCAATAGTGAGTATGTTATCAGATTAAAGAATTCTCGATAGCATGCTACTTACGGTAGTCTCTATTAATCACAGATAACTGTAGGATATTAGTTAATGTACTAACCTTTAGGTCACTAAAGCTTCTTAAAAGGCTTCTTTCTGTTGCTGCTTTGACAAGGGAGGGTTTTAATGATACCAGCTGTGATAATGATGTGTTAAAGAATCGTCGAGCCCGCTATCTTATTCCGCACTTTAAAGTCGCGGAGGAAACCTTGGGTTCATTCTAATCCCGCAGAGTCGCTAGGACATATGTAGGCGTTAGTTTCTCATGCGCGTAGTCTGTGATTAGTCCGATTTGAAATAAAGTGCTGACAGGCCAAACATGACTCATAGCTCGTGACAAGAGAGAATGAGCATGTTATAATGTGAAAGCGTGACGATCGAGTCAGCTTGAACAACAGAGGTTTTTCTTGCTTTCTCTCTTATAACTTAGATTATGCAGAGCATGGAATGTTCTAAACTTTGACTGATCAAATCTTATTTTTGCCACTTTGGGTCTCACATTTAGAGGTTAAGAAGCTGGTGAGTTCCATACATGTTGAGTAAATTAGTTCCTGTGGTTTATGTTTGTGCAGATGTTTTCTGACAGGATTTGATCACAAATGTAGTTTACCATTAAATGATTTAAGCTTTTTATTGCTGCTAAATAACCTCAGTTTCTTTGGTTTTCTCCGAAATGCCTGGGCCTGAAAAGCTATATGATTGTATAGTTTGTTGTCCATAAATATCATGATTTTCTGATCTGTTTTTACGCTAGAACTGTCGACTAGATTGCAGAATACGCGGCAGTGCATCTGCAGCGATTAGAAGAGTCGCTGGAAAACCAGTCGGGCAATTTTACAAGCAAATTCTGGCCTTGAAGGAAATCTCTCAAATCATTTTTTTTGTTCAGAAGAAGGCTTTCAAGTTCGAACTGCTCTTTCATTGTTTACTGGAAACCCTCTTTGCCAACGTCTTTCTGTGAACTTTAACTTGTCACTACGCCCAACTGTCACGCACACGTAAGAACTGGGCCAATCGTGAGGCGCGTAAGAAACTCGTAAGAAACCCGCCTATCATAAACACTCACGTATATCCTTGTGACTCTGCCGGATATCAGAACGAGCTTTAGTGCACTAATTCGCAGACGGACTATACAAACGGTTTAGACGAGTGCGTGGGCCGGCTGCAACGCAGGCTAGAAATACAGGCCTTATTTTTTCGCGTTTTTCAGGCAAGCGAAGGCAAGCACGAAGCAAGCATAGAACGACGGGCGACGACGCGCGTGACACCCGCGACGGGAGAAGGCGCAGGCCCGGAAAACGCAAAAAATAGCGTCTATTCTGCAGGCTACATATTCTTGAAAACGATTTTTTTTTTTTTTTTTTTTTCCAAAAAAAAAAGCAATGTTACACAAATATACAAGGATACCATAGATTTGTCTTTGGACCTGCCATAATAAACGACATTCGTCAGCTTAGTAGAGGGAGTGTAAACAGAGAGAAGAGCTTTGCAGCTAATCTGATGATCCGACAAATGGGAAACAGGAAGAAATGCAGGAGCTCCGCTGGGCTGAAGTAAAACGTCCAGTCCGTCCGCACTATTGTTTACCACATCAGCTTCAAGTAGCTGTTGAAAGAGAAGTACGTTGGCTATTAAAAACTTTGGGTCTCGCGGCCAAAATAGCTGGATAATAAACAGTATTGGATGAGGTGTTTGAGATATCCAGAATAATCAAGATCGAGGTTGGTGTTATCAGTTCAAGCCGGTTAGGATATCACAAAAAGTGAATCTAATAATTGTTTATTATACATTGTTTGAAGAAAATAACGACAAACACCGTTGCAAGTCACCGAATTGACATTGGCCTTGGAAATCATGCATTGCGCGCGCAACCTTCAGATTAGCTAACTTATTTGTTGGTTGCACTGATTTCCAAAATTAACTGTAGGCTATTGGCCAAGGAGAAGACAGAAAATGGGTACAATACAATCATAGTAACAACAAATCTTACACCAAAACAGTTCCTTAAACAATCTTACTACCTTAAAAAGCTGCAAACAAATTTTCTTTCCTCGAAGGACATACAGTCGCGGGACATAAGTATTCGTCACTTTCAATATGGCGGCGTTTGTTTACATTTTACGCGCGCTAGTTTTAACACCGTTTTCAGCAAATCTAACTTTAAAATCACCTTAATATTTAGTAAGATGACCCTTCATTTTAATTACATTGTCTAGGCGATCAGGTATGGACTGGTAAAGGTTTCTTATATAATCCAATTCGATGTTCCGCCACACGCTCTGGATTTCACGCAGAAGATCATTTTTGGTAGCGATAGCTACCGCGGACTTTTGTAGCTCTCTCTTCATGTAGAGCCAGATATTTTCTATTATATTTAAATCTGGTGATTGTGCTGGCCATTCCATTGAGGTTACTTCGTTTTGATCTTTACAATTTTCTACAGTGTGGGCTCTGTGAACAGGCGCATTGTCATCCATGAACAAGTATTCTTTTCCTTCAAAATACCAGACAACTACTGGCCATAAGTTCTTGTCTAGGATGTCAATGTACTTGGCAGAGTTGATGTTGCCTTCAACTACAGTCAGAGATCCAACACCATCATAACAAATACATCCCCAGATCATCAAACTTATCTTCCGTTCAGAGCGAGAACAAACAAGATGTGGGTTGTATTTTTCGTCGTCTTTTCGCCAAATGTAAACACGGTTGTTTGTACCGAGCACGATCTGACTTTCATCTGAAAATATTACTTTTTTCCAATAGTTGTCTACCGTCCGACTTCTTCGCTGTTTACACCACTTCACTCGCTTTTTTCGATTCACTTCCCGAACCACCATTTTCTTTTTCGCTAACCTTCTTTTATATCCTTCCGAATGCAACTCCCTTTGCACGGTTTTCTGGCTGAAAGTCTTTGTTTTGCACTCGTTTAGCTTTGCAGTAATGTCCTGCAAGGTAAGTCGTCAAGGTAAGTCTCCACTGTGCCAGTCCTTCGGTACTTGCTTAGAACGCTCGTGATAGTCGTTCTTGGAATGTTCAACATTCTCGACAGTTCCGCTTTGTTTTGCACGGATTCCGACATAGTAATAATTAATTCTTTCGTCTCTGTGGACAGTTCAGCTCCTTTTCGGCTCATGAGAGCTGAAAATAAATTCTCAGAAGCAAAACAAAAAAAATATGACTATTTTTTAGCGCCCTAACCTTGAACTTAATGTTGAATGACTGAATAAGCGAGGTGTCAAAACACAAACAGCTCTTATTTTTTTTCCTTTCGGGAACTTTGCATTTTCTTTCGTGCTCTTGGTCGGATGTTTGTTTGTTTCTATTTCTGCTAATTTTTCCCGCCTTTATTGACCAAACGCGCGCCCTGCATCCATTTTTCCTGTTGACAGTGTGCACAACGGGGGTAAAAATTTCGCGCATTTTTTTGAAAGTGACGAATACTTATGTCCCTTGACTGTATGTCCGGCCAAGTTACCATTCGGGTCGGACAAACCAAAAAAAAGTGGACGGATGGAATCAAATACCCATTAGGCCACTTTGACAAAAATTGTGCACAATATATGCGGGATTTGCAGGTAGACTGATAACTACCAGTTGCTATTTCGGTGGTACATCGATTCACATTGTTTCAAAGTAGATTTCATTAATCTGTAAAGTGATTAGCCGGCGAGCAGCCTCTTGTTTTTCTATTGCGTTTTTACCATTAAGTAGCATAATTTTACATTTTTGCTTGCCGCGCGCGGCACTACGGAAAGAAGGACGGAGGAAGGACTCGAAGTGATACTCTTTTATATAAAATATTTTTGATCTGACATCATGCTCTACCACAGTTACGTTTTCGACCGACACGGACCGAAAAAAGTCAGAAATTGTCCGATGACCGACTGATATTTACAGCTCTGTTAACAAACAAAGAAAGGTTAAACAAAAATTAAACAACAAAAGTTAACGAAAAAGTTCAGCGTGCGCGACTGCCTTCCAGAAATGTCTTGAAAGCGTTCTTGGCAAACAGATGCCCTGTAACTTGTAATGTTGGCAATTTGGCTAGAGTAAAACCTTTGGCTTTATAAGACAGACTGCATGGGTTCATGAAATATTCGTTTGGGAAATTCCAGTTTTAGTTACGGGATAGATATTATGACTGACAAAGCTGTGTAAAATTCAACTCACCAGTCCTGCAACTTTGTCGGTTTCCAAAGCAACTGCAGTAGACTTGAAACTGGACTGCAACAAGATTTCCGTTATAACAAAAATTAACTAAAGTTAAACTACAGGACATTGTGTCGAAAAGTCTTCTCCTCAGTTAAACTAGTTTCCTAACAACTGGAAACATGGAACATAAATATTGGGTACAAGGAGGATGAGAGTAAAAAAGTACAAAATACTTGCCGCACAATATTTATTATACACACTTACGACGTAAACATGAAAGCGAGGCCCAAGGGCCACATCGCAATTAAATTGTATAAAGTGGCAAAGGCGCGCACCCTAAAACTACGATAAAAAATAGTTCTCAAAAATGCTAAGCTGCTGCGCTTTGTGATAATCGTTCCGATAATAGCAAAGACTTGAGGTTTCATGTATTTCCGAAGGATCCTTGCGGAAGGTTAGTTTCTCCACTGTCCACTTTCCAACGCACGTTTACTATTGCTGCTCCAGGAGTATCTTTTAGGGTTAATTTTTAACCTCTGAATAACAAACCGTTCTCGTTTTCGCCGCCTTGTTTAGTTTGCTTAGAAGTTTGCGGGAAGTCTGGTGGCCCTTAGGCCTTGCTTCCATGCTAACGTCGTAAGTGGGTATCGACTTCTCCAACACTCTCATTCCAGTACATGAAAGTTGAGTTGTTAAATTAACTAAAGGGAAAAAGGTAAGCTAATTGATTGGCAACTTTACAAACAAACTTGTGCAAAAGAATGGAATAAAGTAAAACCTGTAAGACGTGCCTAATGTAACTGACGTTTAAAAGCAAGAAAAATTAAGCTTATGTTATGTTGTACCTTGAATGAGAGCCTTAATTTGGCCTGATCAGGCTGACAGCTCAGTACATAGCATATCATCACTTGACCGATATAGAACGCACTTCGTGGATCAGTATCAGGGGATATCCTGTGTGCAAAAACACAAACTCAGGAAACTTACCATTAGTGAGAACCGGCAGTCAGACGGCCAGGCCGGTTGTATAGAGAATTTCAATATTAATCAGGACTGTCCAGCAAAATTGGTCTATTGCCTAATTTTAAACCGAAAAGGGCTGGATACTTGTCAGGGTATTATGAGATAAAGAACATGAGACCCACATAGTCGGAAAGAGCATATTGAGATTTGCAAAAATTCTCAACATTTGTGTTAATCGGGCCAACACGGAAAAAGATACAGCTATTTAAGAACTTGAAAATATACTGAGAGATGTATGGATTGCAGGACACACTCTCCGGACATCTAAATAAACACCACACTTGAGGATTTTCTAAATCTCGATTTCCTCTTTCTGACTTTGTGGGTCTCGTGTTGTTTACCCCATAACAAACGGACTCTTATCCACGCTCGCTTTGAAATAAGGTCATTGTCTCGATTCCGATTCCGATTCCATTCCCAAATTGGCCTGTCCTACCTTCTTAAACACAGGGATGGAGGTCTCCAGACGGCTACCGCAGAGTACAGTGTTCGATGAAATCACACAACTTTGAAATAACACTAAAATATTTCTTTCTAATTAAAATTCTTTCTTTCTTTTGTGGGGGGTGGGGATTACTTATCATGGTTTCGGAGCAGGAAATAAATCGTTTCAATGGGGAGCCGTCCAAGGGTGTCTAGAAAGATTGGAGATACAGGGATGCTAAAGATGCCATTCTAAAGATACTATACATAGTCATGACGTAGCATCACATTTTACAACAACCATGAAACCACAAGTGAAAGTCAAGATTCGATCCTTTTTATATCCATTCACTACACAATTAACCATCACATCCTACTAGAAAAACTAACATCATTATTTTGACCTTTCGAACACTCATACAATCTTCATCCCGCGTTCCTATTTTTGATTTTAATATTACTCATTACTTCATCGTCACCCTTTCAAGGCTTTATAACGAACCACCTCTATGACCTGCTACCAATTGGCTTCTTAGCTCAACTGGTTCGAGCGCAAGGACGGTATCGTAGTAGTCAAAGGTTGGTACCCCGTACAAGCCTGAACTTTTCAGGCTTCCTTTTCACTACTGAAAAAGTTGCATCTATAACTTCGAAGATCTTTTTTCTCTTTCATTTAATTCTTCATCCCGTAGTTCCAAAATATGGTTTTCAAATGTTCATTATTTTAGACTCATACAATCTACTCAATAATTTTCGATTTGTCAGCAATACAAGTATGGATGGGTGTGTTGGATAATTCAACAGTCCAGTTTCGAGCTCGCTATGATTGCTGAAAAAAAGAAGAGAAGACGCATTTTTTTACAGGCTTAACCTCCTTTTGAAGTAGATATATTCACAAATTCCAATTAGAAGGAGACCTGTTTATTACTCTGATATTGTGTATTTTTTAATTTCAAACACTTAATTGCCGGAATTTGTGAATATTTTACTTTATGTCGAGGTTAACTCTGTATAAATGTGTCGTTATGTTTGTATTCAGCGGTAAATTCGAAACTGGACTACTGCCGTAGCAAGTACCACTTAAGAAACAGAAAGGGAACTGCGTCCCGCAATTGTTTCTGTGGTCGTTCCAGGGGACGCTCGGTCAGCTGTTGGCTATTTTTGTTGTTATTGTCCCTAGTAACAGCCCCAAAAGTCTTTGCGAAAGTCAACTCGACCCAGTTTCCAGTCCCTCTCGTTTGTAAAGAAGAGAATTGTACAGAACACTTACCCCAGTTCAGTTCGAGGCACCAAACCCTTCACGTTGTTGTAAAATGTTACAAGGCAACCAAAGTCTTTGATGGCAGTAATAAAGCCATGCGTGCTGACACCAGGCTTAGCATCACTGTAGTCCGTGATGAGAAGAAGATCGGATTCTACCATGGTCTTTTTGTGTGTCAACAGCAGTCGTCGACGATCGGGCTCAACTGAAAGGACCTTAAAGTGCACAAAAACAAAGCTTAAACATCACTCCTAAGAAATGTACTGGCCACTCGACCAGAATGACTTGCAGTCTTGGACCAAAAAACCAATAATTGTTATCAGTAAAAGAAGACCTTTTCATGATAGGACGCATGTCCTGTTATGAATATTTAGAGTACTCCTGTCTGTACACTTACAAACAAACATAACTAGCTTTAGCAACGACGACGATGACGACAGCGAACACGCCACTACGAAAATGAATTCTAACCTTTGCATTTTTGTCACGTTCATTCCAACCCGCTTTAAATGTTGGAGTTTAATTCTAAGCTCAATAAGAGAGAAAAAATGTCGTCGTGTGTTTACTTCCTCCATAAAACGTCGCATAAGGAATTTCACGTCATATGCGTGCAGTTACGGCAAAGAAATGTACAGGAAAGTGTGCAGCACGTGTGAAATTGTTGTTTTGCTTACTATAAACCTATTTCTTTTAATTGTGACGTTCTCGTTGCTGTCGCGGTCGTCCTTGCTAAAGCTTCCTACTGGTAGCACGTCCTCGCGACTGTTACAAGCTCGGTGCACTGTACAAAGCCTTGGAGATGAGGGCTTCACAGCAGATAACTCTACATAAGAACAATCCCACGTTACATAAACCAGCGGCCTCTTCCCCAAGGTATGTAACCAGTTATCAAGATATGTATCCTTTACTTTGACTTTATTCCACTACAACCAACTCTGATAAGACCTCGCTTGAAACTCACTCACCCTGCATTTGACAACTTTTCCCTCCTTTAATTTCTTTTCTGGATGTTTAAGGTTGATGTCTGCTAGATGCAGTGTAGAACACAAGCCTCTGATGTGGTCTGACACAGAAACCAGCATTCCAAACTTTTCCAGAGTTATTATCTTGCCCTAACAACGACATAAACATATATTTAATAAACTCTTCCCATTGGCAGTGTTTTTGCAAAAAAGGCTATATGCCGGGTACCACACAGAGAACACACAAAAGGTAATGGCAAAATTCTGGTGGCAGGGAAGCGCTTAAATCCAGGGGTAAGGGGACCAGGAGAGAAGCCCTCCTGGGGGGAGACAAGATCGAGTGGTACCGGGGGTAGCCACCCTGGACAGGAGTCCTGATCAGTCTCCGGGGGTGAGGCCCATATCCCCCAGTCACTAGGAACTAGGGGGAACCAGGAGGCGTGGTCCTCCTGGGTGGAGTACAGATCAGGTGGGACTGGGGGTCCACACCCTGGAGTGGATATTTTTCCGGACCTGTCTCCAAGGGCTAAGCCTTACTGTGGGGTAAAGTGCAGCCAGGGGTTGCACTTCCCTGCCACTCCTTTTATTGGGAAACGAGACTGTAGTTCCACATCCCCGGAACCTAATGAAGGAATGAGACCTAGTCCAGTATAATACCATAGTATAAATGATTAATCCAAAGAGACCTATAGGTGTACGGAAATAAAATAATGATCTGCTTGGAATACGTTCTGGTTGTGTTAAATGTGTAGTGTAACTAAGGAATAATCGAAGGGGCTAAACAAAGGTTCCAGTCAGAGCAAAGGGAGGGTGGGAGGGAAAAAACGCTGTTGTGAATGAACCGAAGCCCTAAGAGAACTGACTGGGAAAGGACAGTGTACGGCAAAAAAAGGAGCACATGTGCATGGTGAGCATGTGATAATATGAATGGAACCTTTGTGGAGTCTAGTAGATATCTCATGCTAAGTTACAGTGGACTTTGCCAAAGAGAAGGATACATTGTAATTGAACAACTAGTTACTGTTCATTGTTCTTTCTTGTACTTTGAACTAGTATCTACCCTTACTTAGTACAAAGGCTTATCCAAATGTTGCGCGTTGTGTGACATAAGAACAGAGACATGATTGTTGGTAGTATGTCCATAAGTGTGCTTTCATAGGGCCTAATTCTCAGGTTTATTAACATCAGTTTATGCTACCATAAACTTGAACGTAGCATCACAGTGTCAAACTTACATGTACTACCCACTGGACCCTTATTTCGATTATCCCAGTAACAAAATATGAAGCTATTGTTAGTTTTTCTGGTCTGTTCGTTCCTGGTGCTAAACCCATGTAATACAGCTTTTCAGGTCAGAGATGATTTTGAAAATACGCCGATAAAAGACTCTAATGGAAAGAGAAAGTTCAAAAGAATGCTCAGTTTCCTTTTTGTGGACAAACGAAAGCTTTTCGCTACGAAATTGTCTTTCGAGGAATTCAACCTTGTTTTTTTTATGATTATGATTTTGCTTTCTTTCCATTTCGCCTTTTTTCACCTTTGTTCGGCGTTCTGTTCCTTTTGCTGGGTTTTACTAAGCTTCATTTCTGCAGGAAAAGTTTTGTTTCTCTTTTTAAAGATTTTGAAATTGTAGTGGGTAGTGATACAAGATGACATTCATTCTATTCACTAGTCACCTTCCTTTCTGTTCTTTTGTACTCTGGCCAATCGCTTGAAATCACTCAGACTTAAACACATCTTGAGGCAATTTCTTCGTCTTTCACAAATGAGCACTAATAATGATGTTGACAAGAGCGCTACAAGGATTGCAGTACCACGCAAGTAGTTTCTTACGATTCACGAGTACTGTACATAAGTTAGTTACCGGATAGAAACTCAAACAAACAGAATAAAATGAGCGGCCAGGCAGGTCGTGGCCTGAGAAAACTACAGCCTGCGTGGCTGGCGAGATTCTTGTGACCGGTGTACTTTCTTGGCGAGCGGCGACATCACGAGAGTTTTTCGCAAGGGGCGAAAAAAAACCGCCGCCAAAAAACTACAGCACTCGCCCTCTAATCCCGCCAGCTAAGCTGGGTTGAGAAAACAGTCGGCCTTTCGCGACGCGAAATGACATCTGAGAAACGAGCGCAGAAATTCCATACTGATGACGCGTCACTACCCAGATCTGGGTAGTGCTTCTGATTGGTTGAAGCAAATTTCCCACGCGGTACGACCAATCAGAAGCACTATCCAGATCTGGGTAGTGCTTCTGATTGGTTGAAGCAAATTTCCCACGTGGTACGACCAATCAGAAGCACTACACTCATTTAGGTAGTGACGCGTCGTCATTGTCGAATTTCTGCGCCCGTTTCGGTGAAACCAGTGGTTGCTTCGCGAAATATCGGCTGTTTTCTCAAGTTAGGTAGGTTGTACCTTGATTTGAGATCCAGGCTTGACATCGTGGTAGCGTAAGAATGGTTGTTCTATGACTGACCTTTAAAAATAAACATCGAAACAACCACACATTCAAATGTCGGCAGTGCAAACGTCCACAAATAGTATATGTATTAACTCATCATGACAACTTCAAAGTCGAATTTTCTAATAAAAAGAATAAATATTTCAAGGGCTGAGTCAAAACGAAATTTTTCTAAGTTTCCGCTCTAGTAGCCAATGGCCAAATTGCGGAAAGACCAGAGAGGCAAGATTGGACGTCTGCATGTAAAGCTGCACGATGTAGCCGTTTCAGTCTATGTTTGATCTCACCTCTCCCAACCAGACCATTAACGGCACAAGTCAGACAAAGCATGACAGCGGGGCCTGGGTACCCTGATCTTTTCGAACAATACCACAGGTTCTTTTACGTACCCACCCAGCTGATAAGAAAGGGTTACAACGTGAACGGCCAATGACGAGATCACATTGCTGAAAAAGGGTTTTAATCACAGCTACAATGAGGGACACAATTGCTGTGACACTTCTATAAAATATCCCTTGTGTACCCCCACCCCTCTCCCCAAAATCAATGTTGTAATAAAGACCCTTAAGTCTTCTTTTACTTCAAACAATATTGATTGGGGGGGAAGGGGTTATGACGTTTAAACAGAGTGAAATGATAAATGAGAGAATTTTTTTATGAAAGCGCGCGTATTCAACAAGTGTGACAACTACATTTGTTCGTGATGGTAGCATGATCTCGCCAGTTGTTTAAAGACCTTATTTAGTGGTCCGGCCGGGATTTAAACTCACAGCCTCCCGCTCAATAAACCAGCACCCTTCCAACGGAGCTAAGCGGAAGGCGGTCTATTTTTTTAATACTACTATTTACGCGTATGTGATCGCTATGGAACCTGAGGTTACAGAAGAAATTTCTTGTAAATGACAAAATCACGTGAGCTTCCAGGCATTGCAGCAAACGTTAATAACAATAAAAATAAACAAACTTGAAATTTATTCGGCTAAAAAGTTTTCAAATGCCACCATTTTAACCCCTTTTCATCTTCTTTACGTTTGTACATCGGCACCTTAAAGTATTCCTGTTTTATTTGTACCTTCTAACAATTTTACTTTTTGAACGGTTATTTTTACGTTTTGCTCAATTTGGTGGCTGTTCCCAAAGCTTCTTTTAATACACACAATATTATTTTACGCTACACGCTACATTCGGTTGTTTGCCTGAAGTATAAACAGTTACAGCAATAATGTTCTTGTATTATCTGTAACTGTTTATAGCTAACGTGTGTGAGTGCCGTTTGTTTGCTTGTTCGTTCGTTCGTCGTTTTATTATTTTTCATGATCTTACTTTTCCATAGTCAGGGTAATAAGTCCATCTAAGGAATTGAAGCCAAGAACGCGGCACCTGCATAAAAAGAAAATTAAAATAACTTCGAACCTGGTCACTCTACATTCTAGTCAATAAACTGGGTAAAAAACGCTAAATTGCCCAAAACGTTGGTTTCAAATCGATCACTGCGTTGTCATAACAACCTTCGAGTATAAAATACTTCTCCATTTATTCATTAATAGAGAGCTTTTGATTCGAAGACGAGGACAACTACAAGGACGACATTTAATTTTAAGTTTTCTCACCTATTCTCTAAAAATAGACACCCGGAAAGCATTATTGTACTCTTAAAACCATAAAAGTTTGTGCGCTTATTTCCGTTGAAGGAGGTATAGCCCTCTCCCGATCGCTAAGTGATAAAATTCATAATATTTGATAACTTGTTTTCGTCACTACGAAATTCTCGCTAAAACGCGTTGTAGAATGACGATGGCTATCACATTTTCCCGCCAAAATGACGTTGGTTCGCACGCGCGCACTTCTTAGTATTTGGGAAAATCTCGTTCTCGTAGTCTCCTTGTTTTAGAAACTAAAATTTTCTCATGTCATTTACAACAAAATATAACTTACACCTATCTGTTTTTTAGGGGGGGAGAGGAGGAGGAGGAGGGGGAGGGGGAAAATCGTTTTAAAAACCAAGTTGCCAATTAATGTGACGTGTATAGGACCTACAGTACAGATTAAAAAGGAAAACTACGCACACTTTTACTGTTGTTGTTGTACCATACCTGTGAGTGGTTCCAGCTTTGTATTTCTTTCCTAATTTCTCTACACGTTCATCAGACACTCTAGAAATCTATAAGCAAACATTAACACTATAATTAATTTTCATTTTCAGTCAATGCTAACAGCTGTACATTGTCAAAGTTCCTAACTAGGGGGAAGGGAATAGTCTGAAATGTCAGCCGTCTCCACCCTCTAAGCCATGGGGTGTCCGCAAATCTCAGTGTTTAATTTTGTGCAGGTCGAACATTTTCTGTCTGCCTAAATTATAAGTTGGCCCGTTGCACTTTTTCGGTAACAAACCGTAAATCTTATTGGATGGATTGTCAACAACTAATTGGAAAACCTGCTTGGTTAATTGTTCTTGATGGACTCTCATGCCGTACCCTGCGGGCAGAGTCTCCTTCGATCTTCATGGATAAGTATCTAGGAAGATCGAAGGAGACTCTGCTCGCAGGGTACTCATGTAGTCGATACCGGCGAGACTTAAAGAGTCAATGTATGGACTATCCGCCACAAAAAGTGGCCGTTTTAGAGAGGTGGGCGTTAGTGAGGCCGGGTACTTACATGAGCAAACCCCAGGCTGTTGTCGGATAATTTCATCAATAGACCCATTCCCTGGTCTACTCTCATTACACCAGCATCTTCTATAATGTCTCCAATGGACCAATTACCAAAGCTGGTAGCTTTGTTAAGCAGCACATTCTCTTGCAGGCTAAGTCCGACTGTCTTGGTATTGGCATTTATATACAAAAGACGACACTTCACCTGTAAACAGAGAGCACCATAGATATGCATTAAGCAATATACAGTACAAGTGGACGTATCTAGTGACGTATATTGGCCTAGGAACTTGTTCTTAGCCGGAATTTGAAGTTTAAAACCTACATGGACTTGCTTGTCCATTTTTTGTAGAATTAATATTGATGTAATATTGGTGTATCACGCATATTGTAATAATACAATCATAATTTATTTCAATTAACAACTGCCTGATAACTGGTTAATTGACTGATCGTTTGATTGATTGATTCATTGATTGATTGATTGACTGACTGCTTGATTGATTGATTGTTTGGTTGATTGATAGAGAGACAGAATGGGTGATTGACAGCACTGTAAAGCTGCATGTGTACATGGTGCAGTTATAAACCTAAAGGTAAAATTTTTTAAAATCAAAAAGTTAGTAAAGACTGACAGCCATTCTCCTTGATTAAAGAAGTGTTTGATTTTTTAGCATTTTCTATGCTTGTACTATAGATGCGTCCAACATTAACCTTTGTCTTCTCTGGATAGGCCTCTTCTAAATTTTGTCCATTTCCTCCACAATTTGGTAAATGAAGAATATCTGCAGAGCCTTCAAAACCCCCAAGAAAATTCAGTAGCAAACCGCCATGAGTTGCCTAGAAATCATCAAAACAAGCATTATACAGTGGCTAACAAAAAGTGAGCCATTCGCAGAAGATTAGAGACCTTAAGATACACTGTTTTCATGTACGGCTACGGGTAAATTAGCCGTGCAAGTGGCCGTAAATACGGGTAGATTGCCTCTTACCCGGGGGAAACGGGTAGGCTACCGGGTAGAATGGTTACGCCATTATAATGGTTTGTACGAGAGATTTACCGACCCTGACCCTCACAGTTTTGTGACGTTTCGTAGCACTACCAAATTAGGGCTAGGACTACAAAACAAGGTAATGAACACGTGCGAGCAAGCTAGAACTGGACGAGACGGAAAAAGAGGGCGAGTTTTCCTTGTAGGGTTTTCATCGAGTATTGCGAGATTTATTGTGAGTTCTTTGAGAGAAAATAAACCAGGAAACCGTGTTATTGTGATTTCTATGGGCTGTTTTAATTGATCAGCTCATTTTTGGAGTCGAGACCAAGATACGCTGAAGAAATACACAACATAAGCGAGACAGATACAGAAGCGAAGTGACCCTTCACGGAGTCAAAACAAGCATGACCGACAGCAAAGAACCGAGCGACGAACGCGACGAAGAACAATGTCTCCTAATGCACCTATCAATGTTAAGCCCCAGGGTGGGGGGGGGGGGCGGGCTACCCACGGGAAATTGACTGAGCATGCCTTCCCCTGGGTAGGGATTTTGACATTTAAGCGTTGCCCCAGGGTCGGGAATTGACATGGCCGCCATCTTGGAAGACCGAGAGAAACTGGAAATGAGTGATCTTGGTAATACCCAGAAGTCACCAGAGGTAAATGACCTCTGCTTTTCTTGAAAGTAACAAGACAAAATGAGCAAAAGAAAGGTGAGGAAATCTGTTTTATTTTTTGGTATATATGAACCATCACTTCTTTCATTGTGTTAATGATATATGAAATGAATCATATATGAACTGCGGAAATGAAATGAAATGAAGGTATGATCGTCGCAGTGAAACGCAATTTAAGCAATTGCGTAAAGAAGCCTGAAAAAAAAAATTCAGGACTTCAACGGGGTTTGAACCCGTGACCTCGCGATACCGGTGCGATGCTCTACCAACTGAGCTATGAAGCCACTGACGTTGGAGCAGGTCAACCTGCTCCCAACGTCAGTGGCTTCATAGCTCAGTTGGTAGAGCATCGCACCGGTATCGCGAGGTCACGGGTTCAAACCCCGTTGAAGTCCTGAATTTTTTTCAGGCTTCTTTACGCAATTGCTTAAATTGCGTTTCACTGCGACGATCATACCTTCATTTCACTTCTTTCATTGTATGATCGAATGCTTATAAATAAAAGAGTCTTCGTTCCTTCTGTTTCTGTTTGTTTCTGTTGTAAAAGACATATCCTTTCCAACCTGTCAATTATTAAGCCCTGACTCTGTTAGAAAAAGTTACCCCAGAGGCGGGAAATTGACATTTAGTAGGTGCCTGGGGGTGGGGAATTTGACTCTGGCTGCCATTAAAATGTCAAATTCCCCTGGGTCTGCCCGCCCCCCCCCCCCCCCCCACCCTGGGGCTTAACATTGATAGGTGCATAAAAGAGATCGATAAGGATATTGATAAGGTCAAGTACTTAATGGAGGAGATAGAGGAACTGGTCGAAGTATGGAGAATGGAAATAGTCAACAAACGAGCTGTGAAAATAATCTCAAAACTGTCGAGTCTTTTCTCACGGGCAGAAGATTTAAAAATTGAGAGAGAATTGACGCCTCGGACGGTGAGACAGTGGAGAAAAGATATTAAATCAAAGTATGAAGCATCTGTTAGCGACAACGAGAGGCTTAGAAAGTGTCTAGATGATAGAGAGGAAGAAATTACGGGACGAAAAGAAGATTTGAAGCGGGAGCAACAGTTGTACGTGTTACGTGAAAAACAACAGGAACACGCGAGTTGTGGAGGGAAAAACTTGAAGCTGAATTACTTGTAGCAGAAAAGAAATTAGAAACGGAGAAAACAGCTCTTTCCAGCACCACAAAGTCACCGAAATTGAAGATAACGCCGTGTAAAGGTACTGCTGGCGACTGGATAACATTTGAAAACATGTTCCTGACGTAAGTTGATGCGAAGTCGATTTCCGACGAAGAGAAATTCGGAACCTTCTAGAATTCGTTAGCCCGACGATAGAGAGAACAGCAAATTTAAAGCCTGGAACTGTTGGTTACAAGACTGCATGCGATCGATTAAAGAAAGAATATGGGCAAACAAAGGTCGTCATGGACGCGCACATGGAAAAAATCATCAATTTATTCCCAGTCAATGGATTCAATTATTTCAGGGTGCAAGAATTCTACGAGAAACTGAGTTGGAACTATGACGCGCTTCAAATCCTCGAAGAAGGCCAAAAGTTACAAGGGCTTGTTATGGCTATGCTTAACAAGTTACCTCAGGTAAAGCCCGATCTGGTGAGAGTGGATAAAAGTTGGGAGGAATGGTCCGTGGAAGACCTAATTGATGTTCTGCAGTAGTGGCTTAGGAGAAATCACGTCAAAAGCAGCAAATGCGAAAAGCATCTGTTCTCAAAGAAGCAAGGAGACAAGCTGAAGCCCTATTGCCTTTTCTGCCGAAAACAAGAGCACTGGAGTGAAGACTGTACCCTAGTAACAACATTAGCGGACAGGAAGAAGTTCTTCATAGATAACAATTTGGGTTTTAATTGTAGACGTTCAAACCACAGAGCAGACCAGTGCCGTAGGCGGTGTTTAGCGAAGTGCAAATACAAACATCATAGAAGCATAAGCGATAGACCAGAGAGGGAAAGCCGTAATCCAGATGGAGTGTCACTGAGAGTCTACACCAATTACGCAGAGGAGAAAGTGCTGCCTGCAATTATTCCCGTCAGTATCGAAGGACAAGTGCTTTAGGCCTACCTAGATACAGGACGTGGACGCAATAGGCCACCTCCGAGTTCCAAAAACCCTCCGTTACGCGGGTAATCTTTTAGAGGACGGGTAGCTTGCAAACTAAACTGAACGCAGGGTTGTCGGAACAGCAACAAGAAGATTTATTCCAAAAATGAACGTAGTTTCCACGAAGTAAAACTCCACAACAGCACTTAACTCGATAAACTTACACGGCCTCTGCCAACTTCAATAAACACTGCTTCCGTCACACTTGACTAAACACGACTGATCGTCAAACTCTCTTCGCTTGTGGTAAACTAGTTAAAACTCCACTCGAATTCGCTTACTTATATACGCTTACAATAATATTCTAGAAGTTTCTAAATAGTCTTATTATAGAAAGATTACAAAAAGATTACAAAATATCCCACTTTAGAAATACTTACACAATATCCTAAAATAAACAAATTATGAACTCTCGCGAAGCTTCTAGAAAGTCACGCTAGTCACGCAACAGAGTTTTTCGTAACACCCTCACTTTCAAAATGAGGCTAGGTGCACAACCTTTCTTGTGAAAATGAGTTTTATTTGCATGAGAATGAAAAATGATTTCCGTATCAAAGGCTGAGAACCTACCCTCGTTTTGAAACAGAGGCCCGGGGGAACTCGGAAATGGCCTATTCTATTTCACGTGAAGCAATCACGTTATTAAAGTCAAAGCCGACACGTCACGAGACTCGCGAAATCTTGACAGTCAATGGACAATGCCAATCTTTGACACCCATGCACATTAAGTCCCTCTCATTACAATGAGAAGGCCAGACATGAATCAGCTAAAGTTGAAGTATTCACATACACAGGACAAGAGGTTCTACATGACGTCCACAGGAGGACATTAGATGCACCTCATTCTCGGAGACGGTACTTATAGCAGAGTAAGGACGGAGAGAGTATTCAAAGGGCACCCGAGAGAGCCGCTGGTAGAGGAGACAACTTTCAGTTGGGTGGTCCATGGAGGAGACAAATATGTGAGTGGGCGCAGCTGCATGTATATGAGAGAGATTAATGAAAAACTGTACAGTTTGGATGTACTGGGAGTAGGGGACCGGGGAGAGAATGATCAATTGGAAGTTCTGCCCGGCTTTAAGGAGAGTGTTGTGAGAAAGCAAGATGGAAGGTACTAGGCTGCTTTTCCTTGGATACCGGGAGGGAAAATAAGGAACACAAATGAAGCACTCAGCAAAAAGCGGCTTGACAATGTGGAGAGGGAGCTGTCAAGAAAAGAAAAGCTGAAAGGAGAGTATGGTGGCATCATTGAATAGCAACTCAGAGCAGGGGTAATCGAGGAAGCACCTCAGAGTTCGTCTGGAAAACATGTGTTCTACATGCCACACAAGCCAGTTGTAACGCAGAGTGCAGTAACGACCAAGGTTCGCATGGTCTTTGACGCGAGCGCTAAGCCCCAGCCTTTGACTATCCCCCGTCGCAGCCGCTTCTCTGGGACATGTAGGGTTTTCATCGAGTATTGTGAGTTCTTTAGGAGAGAATAAACCAGGAAACCGTGTTATTGTGAGTTCTATGGGCTGTTTTATTGATCAGCCCAGGTTGCCTTTAATAAAACTGCGAGGTAAAAATGTTGGCTTATCCGTACCCGTAGACTGAAAAAGTGCATCTGAAGGTCACTACTAACTTTGAATTAACCTTACACTATTTATGTGTCCTTGAATAAAAATAGTCCCTGTTCAATGGATGGCCATTACAGGTTTTTTCTATGATTGTACATTTAACTTCAAAATTGTGCCCCCAAATTGTTCTTATACAACAAAGGTCTCAGAAACCACCTTTTTGTTGACCTTTAACAACACACCTGATGTTAATATTGTTTCACAGACATTAAACGTAACTGCAACAGTAAACTGCAACAGCACGTGGGATACTGGAGCGTGCGCATCTCAGAACACCGTTGGCCCGCAAGATAAGACTAGCACTCCTTGTTGTTAACTCTTCTAACTTGTATTTAACTGCATAAATTCTGGATTATCTGAAAGAGTTTCTGCTAGATTAATACTTCAAGATACCATCATTCTAGAACTCTTCTCTACAATACTTTCCTTTGCACAGCTGTGAAAGCAATGTAGAGAGAATAAAATCACCCGTCTCAGAAAATCCTATTTTGAATGTCTAACTGCCTTTTACTTTTGTGAACTCCAGGTTGTGTGGCATTAAAATTTGTTTTCACAAAGATGACTGTGTACTGTACACTGTATGAACTCAGTTCAATCTTGTACTGGAAAAGGCAAAGCCATTTTCATAAACGTCATTTTTTCAGTATTTCATCAATACCTCAGAAACAAAGATTACTTGTTGTAGATTTTTAGTACAGTAGCTTACAGAGACGCGAGGATCGAGTCTCGAGCTTCGATGATCGAGTGTCAACTTACCTTTGAGCGGTACTGTATATGACACATGATGGATGCTTAGCATAATAATTATACAGAGTGTAAATGTTCTATTTTACCTGAGTTACAGAGGCTTTCACAAGCATGCCAGGAAGGAGGGTTGAAAATTTTAATTTCATATCTTCCTTAACCTACAAAAAAATTAATGTCAATAACACTGAAAACGACATTCAAGACATGAATTGTAGGATAAAAAACAATAACGACAATACTAACACCAACAAAATGTGAGCGACACAGTAACAACCAAAAAATAATGTTTTACATTGTACCTACTAAAAAGGAGAAAAATCCTTTACTGCACAATGAGTACATGAAAAACACCAGTAACATACCAAAGCACCTTGAATCTCATCTCTGTCTGCAGTAACAGTTATAATTCTCTTGTCCTCAGCTGCAGACTTGACTAACAAACACAGTGGATGGCCTTCAATGAGTTCTAAAAAGAAATCAAATGATGCATTCAGTAACATCCACAATTCTATTAAACGGCTGTAGTAACAATTTTGAAGTGCATTGAAGGTTTAAAAGTTGCTAGCCCACCAAGATTAAACTACTAGACAGAACTTTTGTCAAGCCATGACTTGTGTTAGTTTCATGCCTTTACATACAAGAGATATTTGTTGTGAAAAAAATATATAGTTTCTATTTTAGTTGAAATATTCTGGTGGAGACTGGAAGTGTACTGCACCAGCATCAATGCATCAAATTGAACATCAGATCTTTTTTTAGTAATTGTTGGGTCTTTGTAGTGTACTGTACCTTCAATAACATCCTTCTTTGGCAAGAAAGCTCTTGTGTCTTCAATACCAAACGATATCAGATAGCCATGGTCTTCTACGCTTGAAACATATCCTGGAAGAACCTAAACATGCATGTACACTGTACATTAAAACAGTTCTTGTGAACAGTAACTTTAATAACTAATTTAATTTATAAACTAAGCTATCTTTGTCTTTACAAATTTTCACTTTTGTTTCATGGTATTCTCTTGATGGCATTAATTTTTATCAATATTATTTTTAATGAAAGTGATGATGATGATGATGATGATGACGACAACTATATTTTAACACATACCATTCCTTGTTTCAGAGATGACTTGCTCAGGCTACTGTTGACTTCTTTAGGCTCCAGGGATAACTTGATTTTTTTCTGTCCTGGTTTAGATCCTTCCAGCTCCAGTACAGAGCACTGAACCAGACACCCAGTGGTGAAAAATTTACCAAGCTCTGGTAAATTTGTCTGAAAAGATATTCAACACAGGTGTGACATAGATAGTGCTTAACCTGATTAATAATGGTAATTGAACTGAGTGGAGTGAAATTTGGTCTGAGCTCATACACGTGATTTCAAAATCGGATGCAGCGTGAGTTCAATTTGAAATCACCATCACAAGTTTGTTTTTTTGTACTAATTAAAACTTGTACATAAATAACATGTGTGTGCACTTTCTATGAAGTGTTCTATTATAAATTATTATAAAGGACATGTATCTTGTGGTTAATTTCATATCTCAGGTAATTTGTATCTTTCATTTGTTTCAACTTTATTTATGTTACGGGTCAGAATTAATTTATTAACCTACAGTGTACATGTACATTGTAGGTTGATTTTCAATTTACTTTGTCTTCTAGCCCTAATGATTCATGATTAAGGGCTATGAGACAATGGAAATTGAGAATCAACCTACATTAAAAAATTTTAACTTAAATCTTATTTTGACCTGTAACATTATACAAAGTAAAGTTTCAGTGTAATATTGTAAATGACAAATCTATATTTTTAAAGTTTGGTTGAGTTAAGGGTTTTAGAAAATTTTAAAGAAGTACTGTAAATGCTGTAAACAACAGAAGCTCAGATCATATCAAGCTTTTCAATAAAACTATCACTACATTTGCATAAAGCTGCTGGCATTCATTCCCTTTTTATGTGGACAATAGTTACTGACAGCAAAGGCTGTTATATCTTTTGAAAACCACCACATTGCAGTTGTATCTTACCTCACTGTCTTTGGTTTCGCCAGCTTCAAGCTCTTCCTTTAATTTTTCAGTGATCTTTTCATTTATGTGCGTAATGTGCACAAATCCACTTAGCCCATTAGACAGGCTTATAACCATGTCATACTCATTCACTTCCTTGATTGCTCCCAACACCTTCATACCCACATAAAGTTTCTGGTGAATATTAAAACAGATAAATAAGCTATGAAATATAAAATTAATATAAATTGCTTACATGTAAAAGTGTGGTCATGATGTTGGTAAACCATACAACTTGAAAAGTCATTGATCTTTGATGGAAATTATCTAGCAGTGTACATTTTGAAATTTAGTGCGAAACCAGTACACTGCAGCTGTTGTAGTCTTTCAGGTTCCATTATAAACATCAGCAACCCAAAGAAGTACATGTGGGCTTATACCCAAAGGGCTAGATGTTGATAAATTAGATCGCAAAATAAGGAAGAGTAATTTGTAAGAGTAATAAACACACTGTACTGTATAATCATGTATAACACAAACAGATACATTATTATTATTTTTTTTACTTTTCCATTTAGTCATATCTCAAATGCCATATTTTTTTCTATTGCAATCTTTACAAACAAAAAATGGGCAAATCAAGAAGATCATTGAAGTGAGTTCTGTATGCCCAAATGCCCAACGCCCAATGCCCAATTACTAATCAATTTTATTATTACCAAAGCAAACTTTATTGAATCAGGTATATGTACATTCAGGGTTGTCAGAAGGTTTTGAAGTAGACAGCTGAATTGTCAAAGTAAGCAGCCAGTCCAGGGATATTTTGTTTAAAAAACACCATCTGTAAAGAAATGCCAAGCAGAGTAGCTGGCTGATACTAACCAAGGAGGCGGCGATTTTTGCCGGCAGCCAGCTACTTTTGACAACTCTGTACATTAAAACAGGGTACTCCGCTCTTAATTCAGCAGAAAATTAAATTGGGGTGTTAGAGGGTTTTACATGCAGTTCCGAGGTGTGCAGGTGTGACTCGCTAAAAGTACTGTAACTCAAACCTTAGTGTGTACATGTAGCATTGTCATTTTTCTCTGTACAAGGAATTTACAGTATTACATTTACTTTTAAAAATGAAAGGTATTCCCTTATTACCTTAAAAGTAAGGGATTCCACACGTTTTAGCTTAAATTTCCTGGAAATCTCAGCTTTACTTTCCAATTCCTTTGTTGTGCTCTTTTTCTTCCTTGTCTTTTTCTCACTTCTAGTTCTTGATTCCACTTCTGGTGTTGACTTCTAAATGGAATAGAAGAAGGAAAACCAGTTGCAATCAGTTCACCTTATGATCAGTGGCATATGCAAATCTAATTGCTATAATTCCCGTAATTATGTATTCTACAATCAAATCTCCACTAATGGCCACCCCTCCACAACAGCCATTTTTTTTGTCCCAGCGAACAGTCCATAGATTGGCTGTTTTTAAACATCTCTACAATGGCCACCTCTCCACAACGGCAAAACCTACTGAAACATGTCTCCAGCTGCCAAAAAGTAACCTCTCCACAATGGCCAGTTTTTTTCAGCCACTGATAAAAAAGCAAGGAATGGTCATAAAATTAGATCTGTATGGCACATTGACGATTAATCACGGCATCATATTATGTTTGTGTTCCATTTACACTGCCTCAGTGAGCATAAATTGTCTACAATACTTGTTCATTTTGTCATGTTTACTTTTTGATTCAAAACAATTTTTATTCAAGTTATTTTGTGTCTTTTATCCCCTACCTCCCCACAACAGCCACCTCTCCACAATAATAATTATTAATAATTAATAATTATTATTCATTATGACCACTTTCTTCTGTCTCCAAAGTGGCCGTTGTAGAGAGATTTGACTGTATTGCATAGTTTTTTTTTTCCTTTGACAATTATTTCATTATGGACAAGACAACCGTATTAATACAACAAAATTTGTTTAGCCATGAAAGCTGTTGAATCAATGGGGTAGCATTGTACCATATTTTGCTATGGCTGTGGTCACTATTAAACACCATGCACTTACTGACTAGCCTTGTTCTTCAGTACAAAGTTGAAAAAATACATTACGGTATCTCAAGCAAAGCTAGTCAGGTATATTTTAATTGAAACAAAAGAATATTAATCCAGCAGCCATTCTTGCATAGGGTCCATAGAATTGTATTTCCAAACAAGTAGTACACATCAAAAATATCACCTTTACCCCAAAAAGAACATCCTTCTCTGCTTCATGCTTGATATTCCTCACTTCCAGGGGGGTCAGAGCAGATGCACCACCTCTGGGAAAATCCTCTTCCTGGACAGACATACTGTTTAAAGGCCACAGGACATTATTACTTATACACTCTTAATTGTTACTTAGAAAGGATCTTAAATAAGGCAAAATACTTTTCAAGGCTGTGCTCCAGCAATGCCTGGTGGCCCCTGGTACCTAGCTTTTGCTGTTATTAAACAATAAGCGCTTACCAAGTATTCTTTAAATCAGTTATTATTTAATCTTTGGTTAACAACATCCAATCAAAAAGAGGCAATCAGCAGGATGGTTTCTGACTGGCACATATGAATCTTGCTGCACATTTTGACCTTTCAAAAACTATGGGAATTTAGTTTTTCTCGAGGGCTAGCTCCAGGCCTTTTGGATGGATTTTCAATCAGAAGGGACAAGAAGAAGCATGAAACTTTCGACCTTTTTACCGCAAAGTTTGAACTCAAAATCCTTCAAGATCGCTCAAAAAACTGCTTTTGAGGCAAGAGGATGACAATATACCACAGGTAAGGTAATTCAACACTTAGTTAACATTGATCTATGTACATGCTTAGGGATATATCATTATGGTTGAGGCAAATGGTAAATCCAGTACATTTACTATAAAATAACATCAGTTACACACAGATTGTATGGGCCCCCTGTAGTCTAGCTTTTAAGAGCCAAAACTGCCCCAAAACACCCAATATACCGTCAAGCATAAAGCAGTCTTCTGTTCCAACCTTTTTGCTGCAAAGTTGGAAAGCAGAACGATGCAATTTTGTGGGGGGAAATTTCTCAGGTGCTGGAGTTGTTCAAAATATGTATTCTGCCCTTGTCCTTCTACAGTATTATTAGGAACAGTACAAACAGCGAACTCAAAATCCTTCAAAATCGCTCAAAAAACTGCCCAAAAGCACCCTATATACCATAAGCATAATGCAGTCTTCTGTTCCAAATGCAAAATATCAGTTTCCAAGTTTCAGGCATGTGCAGAAAAGCAAACTTTCAAGTGACACAGCAGTCTCAACTTTGACCTTTCACTTTCTCTCCTCTGACCACCCTAAGAAGCACTAGAAATCGAAAACTATGCGATTTAGCTACACTGTATTACAATTGTATGTACAGGTAGGCTGTCACCATCCAGGTCAGTATGATAATCTTTCTTTACAGTTGACTAGGGGACATAAAAAAATTAATTCCTTTGCAGGGCATCAATTTTTCAACGAAAAAACTGGAAGATTTCACTGAACAACAGATTCCTGTGTCAGGGCTCGAACATAGTCCCGTCCCGTAGTTCAGAACAAGAAGATTTTCTTGCTGGGCAATTTACTTTTAAGGCTCACTTGCCCAATGGGCAAGGCTACAGACGAGTTATCCTCCAGCTTAATCATTAACTAGGAGAAACAAGAAGTGGCCCAGGCCAAACAAAATGTGAGACCTGCTTGCCCAAAGGACACGCTGGAAATAGAGTATCGGAGCTCGACCTCTGACCACGTGTGTGACCAAAACAGCTATGTTATAACAATGCATGCAGGGATCATAAAGATTTTGACTCGCCATAAAGAAAGACATTGTAATAACTAGCTTCTTAAACGTATTCATCCATGTTTTCTTGATTAACTGACCTTTGCGTTTCAGACGAACCGCTCTTACTGTTTGTCCACTTGGTCTCCCTTTGCCGCCATCTTGCTTTACGGAGGGTAGACACCAGTCAACTCACCGACAAAAATGCCCGATGAGATAAACTGGGGGCGTCAACAAAGATTAACCAATGAACGCCAGAGAAAATGATGTAGTGTTTCTGAAAAAGCTCTTTGGACTTGTACAATGCAGTAATTTGCTAAAAATACACTGTTGATACTGTCATACTGCTGAGTGGCGATTTTCGAAAGTGTATAAATTCTCAGAGAGATTACATGTTTTTGCAAAAAGCTGTGGTTTACATCGAAGAAGCGTTAACAGCATGGTTTGGAAGGAAACCTGCAAATTTGGAATTCATACCGGTCGAACGCTAAGAAAACCTTGGGAGCCAGTTTCTTCAGGCGATCGCGGGTTTCTGACCAAAACCGTTGCCAACACAAACATTAATTTCACTGATAAAGACATCAATAGATATCTGAAGAAGTTCCACGTCCAGGACGGCTTAGATGATGAAGAAGTGGCGAAAGAAAGCCGTAATCATCGACGCTGGGGTTTCCGATTTGGACGAGGTTTTTCCGACGACTCGGTGTTGTATGCGATTGGCAAGCGAAAGAGGTGGCTCCTGCCGGCGATTTTAACAGAGGAAATCTTCGAGGATTATGACAGTGAAAATGATTACAAGGCAGTGCTTGTGGAAAGGCTGTCAGTAAATAGTTCTTTGTACAGTCCTTCTCCTCGGCTGAGACGTGGCGATTGCAAGGCTGTGGTGGACGGTGAAGAACTTCGGAAACCGAAACGACGAAAGTTCGCGCACGTTGGCGATTTACGTAAAGAAACGAATAAAACCGAAATCGTTTACGAAGTGAATCATACCGAACCGTCGTCAGTCTGGCCAAACTTCATACAACACAATAACAAATGGAGAGAAAGTCGACCTGGAAAGGCACAGTGTAAAGCAAAAGGAAAAAAGAACAAGCGGCGCACCTGGGGAGGGTACAAGAAGTTTGAGCTGAAGAGACAAGAATGTGACAATCAGCAAAGGAAAACGTTTGATTGCAATGTTGACAAGGATAAAAGAGAAGAAAAGTGGTCAGAGATCCATGAGAAGAGTTCAAAACTTCATGATCGTAACCTGAACTTTGACATTGAAAGTTACATCACTAAGTCACCAACAGTTACTAGTAATCGCCGCAAGAATGTCAAGAAGCACATGAAGATTACTTCCAATAAAAATGAAAGGATTTCAAAAGTGAACCCAGCTTCGTCACATGCGATCAATCTGCATGGGAAAGGATCGGTAATATATGTTGACCCAGCAACTCCACAACATGGTTACAATGACAACAGCAATACAGCAGATTTTGACTCTGGCAGTGCTGGTTTTTCAGCTCCCTTAACAGTTGAAAGAATTGTTTCTAGAAAGGCAGTTTCCTTAACTGTGGACGTTGACAGTGAAAGACTTGAATCTCAGAAAATGCATGAACAGTTTGGAGATGCATACCAGGAGGGTTCCTCTTTACCTCGACGATTCAGCATTTGCCCCACAAATGAACTCTCCAAGTTTGTCTTTACCTGCCAGCCTCATGCTGATCAAGTAGGATTTGCCACTGAAAAAGTCACTGTGACAGTTGTAAGTAATGAACTGCCCTCCAAACAATCAAAGGATTGCAAAGAGTTTTTGTGCAATGGTTTTGGCATTTCTTTGCAAGAGAGTGTAACTGAAGAGAAATCAAGAAATTATGAGATCAATACTGCTGATCACAACCCAGGGTCTAAAACTAGAGTCGCTGTGATGTCATTTGATTTATTGTGTGACATCAACAAATGGTCATACAAAGTTTCTTCACCTAGCTTAGCAGTAGCTAATGATCTCCTTTGTAACCATGTCAATACTCAAGCCAATGGCACTATGACCTGTGAAGACAACAGCACTATCATTCCTGATGCTGTTCTGTGTGAAATTTGTTGCTCCGAACTTTATCATGACCCCTCTGATGGTAAGTTTTCTCTTCTTTTTATTATCTCTAATTAATGGTATATTAAACTGCTGATGGGTAGAAGTTTAGATTACACCTTCAGTTGCGAGATACTGGTATTTTGGCATCGCTATTTACGATACACTGTACATGTAGTTTGGAAAGTTCTTTTCTTCTGATAAATACCATTGCTGTTGAAAGTAAAACCAGCCAGAGAATGTGCTGTTCTTCAGATTAACAAAAGTGACTTTTTGATACTTGTAGATCTCTGAGATAAGGGTAATCTGAAATGTCACATGTCTCTACTCTCTAACCGGGATGGAGAGGTGTGACATTTCAGACTAAGATTAGGGGCATTTCAATGAAATAGTTTTTTGCTGAAGCAGTTCTATATGAGAAACAGATCATCAGAATTTCTCAGGTTAAAGTTCATTGGAAAACTTTTTTTTGTCCATGACGCATAAATACTGATTTGGTTTTAGTGTGTCTTATGTACACTGTATGGACCTTTCCCAGATTTCCGCTCTAGCAGGCCCTCAAAATTTTACTGGCAGGAATATTAAATGCAAGAGCAGTCCATTCAACTCAAGTTCTCTGTTATTGTCACACTTCTTATAGTAATGTCTTCTGTTTAATCTTGTCTTATGCTTCTTTTTTTACATTGTTTGCCCTTAGAAGCTCTACCTTCTGGCTTTTCTTGTACTGCCTTGAAGTCCTGTGCACACTGGTTTTGTAATGAATGTTGGAAGTCCTATCTGTCTACTGAAATAAACCAAGGCAAAATCACCATCAAATGCCCAAGCTCTGACTGTGACACTTTAGTTGATGACATCACCATAATGGCACTCCTACCTGAAAGATTTCTGCAGTTTTCAACAATGAGGCAAGAGAAATATGTGGAGACAAGTACCTCTTGGAAGTGGTGCCCTGGAGACAAATGTAAGTTGGCTGTCATGGCAACACAAACCGCTAAAAACCAAGATGGAATTGTTCCAATGCCAGTAAGCTGCAGTTGTGGTCAAAGCTGGTGTTTTGGATGTCAGTCAGAGCCTCACTGGCCAGCATCATGCGCAGAGGCAGCACTTTTCCACGCTAAGACAGAAACCTATGCAAAGTTGATCAGAAATAATACTGGTGGAATTACTTCAATTAATGTTAAAAGATGTCCTCACTGTACCTACCCCATTGAAAAGAACCATGGGTGCCCTCATATGTCTTGTATCATGTGCAAAGGGGAGTTCTGTTGGACATGCCTTGGGCACTGGGACGAACATGGCTGGGGTGGTGGCTGCAGCAAACAACTGAAGGAAGAAGAAGAGGTGGAGCTCATAGATGATGTGGGGTCGACAAGGTTTAATTATCATTCACAAGTTGCCATAGCTCATCGAATCAAAAGAGCTGCTCCTGTGTTGTACACAAAGTACCGCATGGTTAAGAAGCTACAAGAATCACTGGACAAAGAACACCTCGAAAGTACACTAAAGTCTGTTACATCAGCTACCAGTTTGTTTCTGAGGTTGTTCAGTTCTCATGATGTACCAAAGTACCTGAAAGCTTCAGCAGATTTGAAGTTTCAAGTTCACCTGGTTATTGAGGGTGTGTCAATCTTAATGGCAGTTTCCAAAACAAAAAGTTATCACGTTAGCTTAAGACGGCGTATCTCAACTCTGTTGTTCATTTTGGATAGACTAGAGGTCATGGCAAATGGTAGGCACTTTTGCACAGACATTGATAAGATACGCTTTCAGAGACTCTTTGACGCTGGAAAACACTGCATTGACTGTATTAGAAAATTGTGCATCAAAATATATCATAACTAAAGGATATATCTCCATGTGGTCAATAATGACAATAAAGCGATAAGCATTAATCTGCTGGCCAGAGAAACTTTATTTTGTTATTAATATTGCAGTAATGGTTCTACTGCAATGCAGGTATCATTAAAAAATGTACGACTTGGATTGAAATAAACATATTATTAACGTATGTTCGTGACTACATCTCATTGTTATATACTAAACTTCAAGTTTTCCCCAAAAGAGAGCTAAAAAAACTAAGGTTTTTCAAAATAAAGTCTGCAATAGCTCCCACTTTTTGCTGGGGCTATCCCCAGGTCTAGCTCCAGTAGATAGGTTGATTTAAGGTATGAGAAGAGGCTTTCGTATTTTCACACATCCAAATATAATGTCTCGCTGATAATAGACAGAAATTTATTTGATTATGGTTTTTAGAGGTAACTTGTGTCAATCCAAAGGCTGTAGAAATATTTATTTTGTACTTTTGTGGGATAACTTTGGATAAAGTGAGTCGCTGGTTTTAAAGAGTTCCAAAAGGTAGTTACTTTGGAGCGAGACCAAAAGATATACGTCTGGTTTTTCTAATTCCTCGTTAAAAAAGGAGCTGTTGGTACAGTCGAACCTCTCGGCACGGACACCTCTCTATTACGGACAGTTTCCAGTGGCGGATCCAGACCTTCAGATAAGGCGGCGGGGGGGGGGCGGTAATCCAGACCCTGAGATAAGGGAGGGGCCGGGCCCCTCCCCTGGCACCGCCACTGGTTTCATGCCAATGTACCGACAAAATTATAATGTTTTTGCTTTTAAAAAAACTTCCATAACACGGACTCTCTCTAATACGGACAACGGACACTAAATCTCGGCCCCGGAGACTAAATTCATATAAACTTAACCTCTTTATTACGGAGACTGCGGTAATCAGATGATGATAGTTTGTTCATGCAAGGTGCGTGATTTCAAAAGCCCAACTGCTTGCGAAAGGTGTGCAGAGCATGCAGGGGAACATAACCGGCTTTTTAAAGGCTTGAATAACTACACAAAGCATAACTTGATCTTTTCTGTGAAAGGTTTGAACCCAGGAGTCATTTCAAAAGTAGGTTGAGTTTGATCGTCCGGGTGAACGTAGTCCTGAATAGGACTGTTGTTGTTGACAGTGACTGACGTTTCGACAACCTGTGCGGTAGTCATCTTCAAAGTCAAAGTGAGTTGTATCACGTCAGTAGATGGTATTATATACTCTGGTTATTGATCTGATTGGTCAATAAAGTCAAGATGTTATTGGTCGTCTGTCAGTTAAGCCGTGGTGTTATTGGCTATGAAGACTCGTAATCAGTAATTGGTGCGTTTCGATCCGTCTATTGTCACAGTTAAGCAGTCGTCTATTGTTAGTCAAATTGTCAGTTCTCCAGTCGACCTCTCGTAGTTAGTTTCGCTTCATCTCGTCAATAAATCGTTTGTACGGCGCTGGTAACTGTTGGCTACGATTCAGTGGCGTTTGTTCTAAGTTAGTGAACCAGCTTTTCAAAGTAAGACGTTGATGGTAGTCTGTAGAATACGTTATACATGTCGCTGAGTCCCAGTCAATTTGATGTTTCGTCTGTAAATGATGCTCAGCAATGTGATTGTTGACGTCACCATTCTTCATTGCTCGTTTGTGTTCGGTCAGTCGCGTGCTAAGGTTTCTGCCGGTTTCACCAATGTAAGAAGCCTGGCAGTCGCAGTATTTGATCTTGTATACTGCTCCCTGTCTGTCCTCCGGTTTGTCTTTGTTCTTTGACTGGGACTCTGCGACATGTATAACGTATTCTACAGACTACCATCAACGTCTTACTTTGGAAAGCTCAGGGGCACCCAACGGCAATTTTCGGAAAATATCTGTTCGGAAGACGATTTGAGATCTAGAATTTTCGGAACATTTGTTGTAAAATTTCTTGCTTGCCTGCCTCTCCTACGATTTTCGAACATCTAAAAAATGGTATAATTACCCATTTTTAACGGATTTTTACCCTAAAAAAGGCCACCTAGAATTTTCGGGAGCCTTTTTGTCGGTGAAATTTTCGAAAAGGTAAGTTTTGATCCCTATATTTTTCGGATCACTATACTTTCAGCTAGGAAATCCGAACAGATGAAAAGTTTTTAGGGAATAAAAATATGCCTATATCTACCATTTAAATACTAAACTACGTTCAACAATGTTATGTTAAGTGGTTCTGAACTATATCCTCGTTGGGTGCCCCTGAAAGCTGGTTCACTAACTTAGAACAAACGCCACTGAATCGTAGCCAACAGTTACCAGCGCCGTACAAACGACTTATTGACGAGATGAAGCGAAACTAAAAATTACTGATTTCGAGTCTTCATAGCCAATAACGCCACGGCTTAACTGACAGACGACCAATAACATCTTGACTTTATTGACCAATCAGATCAATAACCAGAGTATATAATACCATCTACTGACGTGATACAACTCACTTTGACTCTGAAGATGACTACCGCACAGGTTGTCGAAACGTCAGTCACTGTCAACAACAACAGTCCTATTCAGGACTACGTTCACCCGGACGATCAAACTCAACCTACTTTTGATCTTTTCTATTACATTTTCTACTCTAGGTACTGTTAACTGCACTTGTAAAATAGCGAAAGACGCTTTCAGAATTGTGCTTTATAGGTTACATCACTTTTTACATGCAGCATTACGCTGTAGCTCGTTTCGTTTTTAAACAGTGATTTTTTTACACTTTATTGGGGCAAGAATGCAATCATGATAGAATTTGTAATAAGCCATATAACTAAAGAATTACTCTTGGTTACAAGAGTAATTAAAAAACAATTGCTGTTCCCCAAAGGGCAAGTGGAAACGAGACCCTAGACCCATGCAAGGCACCGCCCTGTTGTTACTTACAATTTCAATTTCAATGCTGTTAATTAGCTTATTTACCCTGAAAAAAATTATTTCAAACCCTAGATGTACGTTAACACTAAAAACAAAAGTAAATAAAATAGTACAGGAAAGTGGATGTGGTAGGCACAGTCACTTCGACCTGTGACAGGGACAGGTCGTCACTGATTTCCACGTGCAAGATCTGTCCACCTCAGAAGTATTAACCAGAGTGGTGAACATATAGAGGATATTACATGGTGGCGCGAAGATATGAATTTTATTTTCGAGTGGCAAAACAATATTTTACAAACGAACGCAGCGAGTGAGTAAAATATTGTTTTTGCCACGAGAAAATAAAATTCATATCTTCAAGCCGCCGTGTAATGTTCTTTTTATTATATAGACTAAAAGACTTCGATAAAATAATACAGGGAAATTACCAAAATTACGTCATCGATAAACTCACGTGTGAGATTATGGAAAATAAACCACTCGGGTCCCGGATGTAGTTTTTATGAATTTTACGAGTGGTATATTTTCCAGTAAAACACTCATGTCTATATAATAAAGTTTTAAAAACAAACTGCTTCAAAGGTTGCGTACTAGAGAGACTACTCGGAAACTTAGGTGAGCAAACAAAGTTCCTATACTTAGTAATACGACTTAAAAGTACTGGTTCTACAAAGAGGAGTTTTAAGATTGTAAGGATTAATTTGTCTAGTACGGCCGTGAAAAATAAACGATGTATGTTCAAGAACATTAGTGTCAGTAGAGCCAAAGAGACATTAATTTTGTAGTAAAATACTAGATCCTTAAGTTCCCTGGCCAAAACAAGAGGCAGAAGGTTCAGCATGACAAGTCTTTCCTAATATGACATTTCGTCCACCCGGGTCTGAAGAATCACCTCACGTCTCGCCTTTGAACACGCTCGATCTTCGCCTTCAACAGTACTGGTTTGGGGACCACACTTGAGTGGCGTGGTTCAACTGGGACTGCACTTGAAACAGGTAGAGCGTCCGCCACATATTGACCGCGTCCGTTAGGAGAGGGCAGGTCCTCTTCAGGAGTCCGAGGAGCTTGTTGGCCTTGGCGACGATGTTATTTGTTTCCGACTGTACTTACTTTGCTGCTGAAATGTACAATGTTGTATACTACTGAAAGACAGTGTCTTTGCACTGTGAATTAACAAATTTAAATGCAGTTTAAAGACGAGCTTTAGCCTGATTTTAGCAGACTGAAGACTTAAAACTGTAAGTGGAGTCATAAGAGTGACGTCATCGTAGTGAACATCTTTTATACGTACATTTCTCTAATACGGACACTTCACTTTGTCCCTTCGAGGTCCGTATTAGAGAGGTTTGACTGTATCATCTTTTACTCCAATTTTCATTGGTCGATATTCGTCTGTGTAGAAGTTTAAATTGAACTTTATCCATTCTGCTTTGTCTTTGTAGAGAGTATGTTTTTTTTTTCTTCAAATAAGTTTAACGTACACAATTTGACTGGTTTTCTGTACTTTTAATACCCTTTCCAAAAAACTTAGATATTCAGAGCCGTCCGTATATAGCAAAATTATCCATGTGTTTATTCCAGAGAGCTTTCTGAACGGTCAGCAAGAGAATCCACAATAAATATGATACATAAATTTGGGGCTCGTAGCTCTAACGCTGTTTGTGTGATTTCCCGCTCTTAGAACAGAAGGAAATTTGTTTGGAAAATAATAAAGGCTGCGGCTATATGGACGGTAACCGGTCAAGATTTTCAAAACACTAAATGAGCGATAGTCCGATATTTTTTTCAATAATTTTGACAAATCGAAGAATCCTACCCAGACCAAACTATAATACGTCGATTAAGAATAGCCTGAGAGACTTCTGAACAACAAATGTTCTCAAAGTGTAAGTCTCTTCAATTTTAAGGGAAAAAAATTCACTCGAAATGAGCGGATTCGATCCCTGAGCACAGGGTTACCACTACTCTAACCACTAGACCACCGTGGTTTCGCTGCAAAGTGATGAGTTTATTCAAATATCATAGCGTAAGCCCCTACCCAAAATAGAAGCTAATCGTTAACCCTAATCACTATATTCTCAGGGCTTAACCCTAATCAGTATGGTTTGTGCTTAAATTAGTATTCTCAGTGCTTAACGTTTACCCTAATCACTATCGGACTTAAAAAATACTGCATTCTGTGAAAGTATGCTTGAAAGATATTAAACGGCTGCTTGCTCCAGTGATGCTATTCTTTGTCCATATGCTACGCTATTTTTCTGGTCTTAGCGTGTTCTGTTTTCCGAAAACCAACTCAAATATACAGAGGTTTCGAACTTTTCTTTTACTCTGCATTCATCATGAATGCCTTCGGTTTTCGGTAGACAAGTGTCGGCCAACTGCAAAATTATGAAGCACGTGCAAAGTTGTTTGTTTTCTAATTAGATCTTTTTGTTTCTATACTTTAACGAGATTGCAATTATTCAAATTGCAGTTGAAAATCAGCGTAAAAAGAAAGCACGTGGTAATCCACTGGGCATTCTAAATCTTCCATTCGCACTTACCAGTAACCACAATTCCTTGCAAGTCCATTGCGCATTCTAAATCTTTCAGTCGCGCATAACCACAATTCCTTGCGTTTGATAAGAAAAAGTGATTGAATGCCCCTATAATGTAATTTTTGCCGATTACTGAGCTGCCTCGTTCGCTCTCTTCAGGCTCACTCACTGCGGTAGTAATAAAAATCTCTGCAATGTTTTTTGAGCCATGACAGATCGCTAGATCCAGGTCTTCAGTTCTAAGGTTGGTCGGGTAAGTTAGCTTGGTTAAGAAAATAATTTTCTGATATTATTTGCTTCTCCGTACTTTCGGAGAAAGCTAGGATTTCACAGAGATTTATTAAGGTATCTCGAAAGCGACAAAAAATATCCATATGTGCGGGATTCCGCACGTATGGCCGACGATCAAACATGGTGCAAGTAACTCAACCGAATCCGACACGTCTACAGCTGGTTGCGTCTCTGTCGTCTGTGCAATCTTTTACGTTAAAAATCTTACTGACAAAATTGGCAAAGTGAAAATTCAAGAAAGTGTTAAAATATAATTTCATAAAATGCTGAAAAATAAATAATATCATGGACTCCATCAGCCACTCTGGCAGCTAAAGGGCAACGGCAGTTCAGTGGCACCCAACGAGAATATAGTTTAAAACCACTTAAACACACATTGTTAAAAGTATTTTAGTATTTAAACGGTAGATATAGGCATATTTTAAACCCCTAAAAATTTTTAATCTGTTCGGATTTCCTAGATGAAAGTCTAGTGATCCGAACATTGTAGCGATCAAAACTTAGCTTTTCGAAAATTTCAGCCAGAAAAAAGGCTCCCGAAAATTCTAGGTGACCTTTCAAGGGTAAAAATCTGTTAAAAATGGGCAATTATACCACTTTTTAGATGTTCGAAAATCCTAGGAGAGGCAGGCAAGCAAGAAATTTTACAACAAATGTTCCGAAAATTCTAGATCTCAAATCGTCTTCCGAACAGATATTTTCCGAAAATTGTCGTTGGGTGCCCCAGGGACCGCATCTAAGTTCAGAAAGAGGAAGAAAAATTTATCGTTGTGTGTTTACGTCCTCCATAAAACATGCGTTGTCCGAAGAGAAGTTCCATAAAGTGTGATCCTTGATGCACGCGCAGAGTTGTGTTTTTTGTATTCAAAGTAGACAGACTGCAAATTATAGCTGTAGTTGCTAAAAAATATATCTACCTGTCCCAACTGTTCATCAGTAGGATGCCTAAAATGCGTGCAATTCCACAATTGGTTTCGGCTCCAATAAATTGCTTTTGTATTATTGTATTGTAGTATTAGTATTGCTTTTTGACTCTCCCGTTGCCCTTGACGTCACCTAAAAAATATAAGCAATAAAGGGCAAGTTCCGGGAATAACAGTAGGGTAAAGCGCCGGACCAGACGGTGAAGTCAACGATGATTTGAATTATTATTATTATCATTTGCCACGGAAACCAAACAGCTTTCTGAATCTCTCTTTAGCGTGAGTCAAAGAAAAAGTAGCTTTTCATGTTTAAAATTATAATGTTTTATCTGTTTTTAGTTTCAGTTTTGTAACTTGAAGTGCGCCGAAACTCCTCCAGGACTCGCTGGCTCCTTGCCTAGTCCCTAGGCCTCATTATTGCGCGCGGCCGATCCTTTTTGGGTCACGCGGTCCAACGGCCGTTCGTCTCGGATACGTCACCAAAATCCATTGACCGAGATGGCCTGGGAAGACGCCGTACAGGGCTAGGCAAGCTGGCTCCGTCGGCTCCGTCATCTCTATTCATTCAGCTAATTAAATCAAGTCACCTGTCGTAACAGACCGTTCGAGCAAAACTTATGTTTAAAGATGAGGACAACCTGATTAGCATAGTCAATGTGTGCATGAAAACATACACAACTCTCGAATGAGAAGGCGCTGTGTAAAAAAAAACTCAAGGAGGCTAACTTAAAGGCCGTCTTGTTTTGAAAGCTAGTTTACAGTGCAAAACATGAGCTCGAAACTGCATCGGTGTTGGTTCAGTTTCTCGTGAAGTTTCCTTTTTAAGCGAACCTTATAAAAGTGCAACGCTTAGCTCGGAAGCAACAATACGAATCCCCCAGGTAAGCGCAGGTGAATGCTAAGGACTACCACAAATCGCACTGGCTTGGGGATCTATCTTTTGGCGGCTTTTTGAGTGAAAGTTGGATTCTCTTTCTTTAAGCAACAAAGGTTTACGTTAGGAAACCAGCGGGTCATGTTGCTACTGATTCACGCTAAAAAGACATTATTGACATAGTATAAATTCATGGGTAATTCCTATATTTGACTACAAGGAAATGCGTCATGAAATGCATGGGTAATAGTCTAAAGCTACAAGTTTTTCTTAACACAGCAAATTTATTTTCATGCGTGGGTTTCTTGGTGCGTAATTGAAAGAAAAAAAGAGAAATCGACATTGTAGGTTGCTACCGCTGCTTTGGAGGTTTTTAATGAAAGCGTAATTTGGTACTAATTTTTTATTATATTGTGATCTTATTTCAGCTTTACTGGAACAAATTTCCTTAAAATAATAATACCCCACTGGAATATTTCTGGATTTAAAAAGACCAAGCCTCGAGTCTCCTTTACTGATAACGGCCAGGGAAAAGATTTGATGACTTGACAGACGCCATTATCTGACTGCAGTAAAGGACAATGCATCGACAAACAAGTGTAGAAGATGCATACGATTACTTATTTAAAATCGTTTTGATCGGAGATTCTGGTGTCGGGAAATCCAACCTGTTATCAAGATACACCAAAAATGAATTTCATCTCGGTTCTAAGGCAACGATTGGAGTAGAGCTGGCCCAGAAGAATGTTGAAATAGACAGCAAAAATATTCGAGCACAAATCTGGGATACTGCAGGCAAGTCTATTAACTGCTCTTTATTGTAATCGGTACAAAAATTAAAAATATAGTGAGATTGCTTTTAATTTTCCCACAGACAAATCTGCTGCTCTAGAAACATAGGTAGCACTTTGCTAAAATTGAATGGGTTTCGATCACCCCATTAAAGGTTATATACTTTCTAGATCTGAATTGTCAACTTAAGAATATTTGGTTTAGTATTATATTCTTTCGACATATGAAAAGCGGATAATAGAATTTAACAAGTACAAAATTAATGTGGTTTTATTGCTCTTAAATCGAACTCCCACACAACATTTCTTAATACAAATTAGTTTGATGTCTTCAATAAATTGTAAATTAGGTCTTGATACTAAATAGAAATTTCTCGATGATTATCGCTCCCTAGCTACCCGCTTAAACATTATTAGCTTTGAAAATGCGTAAACATGTTTCTAGTATTGGTTCATAATATAAATGTACCTGTCTTAATCTCTTAACTTTCAGGTGTATCCAATATTTCAGTAATCTTCAAATAATTACTCGTACCTGGTAGAACAAACAGAATTATAAAGTTCATATGTATAATGCATAATTAGGGTTTAGAGTATTATGCGAGTTCGCCATTGAAGTGTATAAAAATCAAGATCATCAGAAACCCGTCCTTTTGCTAGTCTTTTAAAAATCTCAATATTATATAGATAAAAGTAACGTATGTACGCTGACATTATTAATGATGGTATGTATATGTACCGAAAACTAGATAGTATTTGGGACTCTAGGTGTTTTGCTTTCAAAAGGAACCCTTTTCTAAAGTTGCATAACTATGACAACTATTTCAACTGTAATCAATAGACCTGAACTAAACAACTTACTGTAGCTCAAAACTTGTCAAACGGGATATTCGCTTGGCTCCTTATGGGTCTTCGACTTAGTGAGGTCTTCTTTTTTGGTGTGGAAGGTTCGACTGTAACGATAGATGGTATGCACAATCTGTAAGTTCTTTATTCTCCTTGGAATAGACTTAAAGTTAACATTCATTTTACTTGTGGTTGAAATTAAAAGTTCAAGAAATAAAAACAGTGCATAATAGGATTGAGAACTATACCTTTTATTTGACAAAAAGAGTTTGTTTAAGTGACAGTTAAACGCATACAAACTAGTACGATCGTCGCAGCATTCGCTAGGTGCATACATTTTGGTACCAAAACATGGCGGTATTTTTGATAACTTTTTCTGAAATCTTGTTTTGGACTCTTTCTCTAGGCCAAGAACGATACCGAGCTATCACAAGCGCTTACTACCGCGGAGCCCTGGGAGCCATTTTGGTATACGATATTGCTAAGGTGACGTCATTTCAGAACCTCGACAAGTGGATTGCTGAACTTAAACAACATACTGATGCTAACTTGTGTATCATTATTGTTGGAAATAAATCGGACCTCAAGCATCTTAGAATAGTAGAAACAAAGAGAGGCCAGAAATTTGCTACCGATCACGGCGTGTTATTCATGGAGACCTCTGCGCTGGATTCTACGAACGTTACGGAGGCATTTGAAGACCTCGTCAAGGAAATTTACGAAGGAGTTAAGGAACGAGAAAAGGCAAAACCACGAAAAAATACGCTGCCAGCCCCGCCCGAACAATTAAAGAATGCAATTCAAAATGGAATGAATGGGTCTGTTAAGCTAACGAGTGAAGAGGGCGAGAAGGGAAAACATCGGAAAAATATACTGCCTTGTTGCTCTACTTAACATGATAACATAAGAGCAATCTTCAGTGGTGTTCACGTTTCAGTAAAGTATTGGCCAAAGCAGAAAATGCCATAATATTCTCTAAATTTCTGTTCGGGTAGTCCTTCATGTGAAGACGACTTTTGCAATGTCTTTTGTTCTTTGCAGGATTTGCTCGTGCAATGCATCAGCTCCTCGTAAATTTGCAGACACTGCACCGACGTGCAGATCACGACAAGAAGAAAACATAACGCAAAAGTCAGGTTTACACGAAGCACCATCAAAACGGCAATAATATTTTCCGCTTTGGCCTGATATGCGTGTCTTTAGTAGGCGCTGGAAAAGCACTTAATCCAGTCCTTAACACTAGGGAATTAAATCCCGTGTCGCAATGGTTGCACATGGAACATTTTTAACCACTTCATATATAAAAATATATCTGACTCCAGATTGTCACACTTCTTGCGTACGCTTGATGACAGTGACACTAGACAATTTTTCTATTTTTCTAGTATATCTGCTAGACAGGCGAGTTCTTTTAGTCATAACACACCCTAAAACTAAAGAATGCGTTTGTTTAGCAACGGTGAGTTTCCGACCTTTTTGTTATCAACAAGAAAGGAAGAAACGAGTAGGGATATAAAGATTTCGACAGTTTTGGAGTTGACGTTAACTAAGCTAGGATTTTCAGTTTAAGGTGATTCCAGTGATAGCCTTTCTTCCGCTAAGATTTTCTGCCACCGAAATATCCGAAAAGATAACCTCAGCTGTATTTTCAGGGGCACCCAACGAGAATATAGTTCAAAACCACTTAAACATAGCATTGTTAAACGTATTTTGGTATTTATCTCCTAAAAATTTTTCTTTTCGGATTTCCTAGCTGAAAGTCTAGTGATCCGAAAATTGTAGGGATCAAAACTTACCTTTTCGAAAATTTCAGCCAAAAAAAAGGTTTCCGAAAATTCTAGGTGACCTTTTTAGGGTAAAAATGGGCAATTATACCATTTTTTAAATGTTCGAAAATTATAGGAGGGCAGGTAAGCAAGAAATTTTACAACAAATGTTCCGAAAATTCTAGATCTCAAATCGTCTTCCGAACAGATATTTTCCGAAAATTGACGTTGGGTGCCCCTGTATTTTCTTGCACAAAAGTCTCCTTTAAAAGAACTGAGATGACACGAAAACTGAACATATCTACAATGGACCCGAAGGTTGACTGCCATTTCTTCAAATTGAAGGAGAACTTTTGTTTTGGTTATTAACCGACGGAAATTTCGTACGCACACTTTATTCAAATGACTGATAAAAATTGCCTACAGGTGCCAGAAATATAATTGTGCCTGTATACCTCAGTTAAACAAACACATTAAGAAGATAATTTAAAAAGTTGTGTTTCTCTACAAGAGAAGTAATTCAAAATAAGATGGCTGCTTTCATTATATTTGAGCTAAAGAAGTGACCATTTTATCCCCGGTTGGACTAAAATTTTGGAAACTTGCATAAGCAACAAAGACCTTAACAAACTGAAAAAAGACGTCACACGTCTGTTCATTTGGCAAACGGGGTAGGGTGGGGTTGGGAATGAAGGTGGATTTATTGATTTTTAGATTACTGACTTCAAAAACAGTGAAGCGCCAATGAAAACTTGTAATTTAAAGTTTAAAGTATTTTGAAGCGAAAAAATAAATATTTTTAATACTAAGACGTTGGGGCCACTGAGCATTGGTGAGATTTTTGCGAAGGGTTGAACTAAAGCTCGCGTAATGTAATTCAAATGTCGTTTGGAGCGCGCGCTTAAACTTAAAATGTAATTCCTAAAGGCGATGACACACGAGACCATTTTGCAAAGACGCTATTTTGGGCAACAATGTTGAAACAATGTTGTAATAATTGTAAACAATATCGCAACAATGTTGCAACGCTTTGCTGCGCTGAAAATCGTCTTTGCGAATCGTTCCGGCGGGAAAAATCGCCTCAAGTTCAAGCTGTGTGGCTGGAAAGTTTGGTTTCGAAGAATAAGACCACTTTCCGCATAGTGCTTGCAGAATCCCCCTGCCTGTAGCCTGTTTCAGGCTCTCTCAGATAGTAGGATTGAGGCGTAAGTGAAAGGTACGCGAAAATAGGTGCGCGTGGTCTGGAAAAGGGGAAAGTTAGCTCCAGTTTTATTGTCCTGTTCCCAGTTTTCTCTTTTTTTCATCAATTTTCGTGTTCGCGCTTTCTAAAGTGGGTCCGACTATCTCAGAGCGTGGAAAAAGCTAGCCTGCCTCAAGAGAGAATCATGCTTGCAAGACGAGCATGATCACGTCTCCTAACTTACAGTCTTCCTGACAAAATTATAATGCTCAAAATCACTGACGCATATGATAAACATTCTTAACTTTTTCATCACTTGGTTGTGTAACATCCCTCGTCAAGAATATTTTAAACTTCTCAGGATGTTTTAGTGGACCTCTTGTTCCAACTCACAATATTCTGTGAAAGGTTTGAACCCAGGAGTCATTTCAAAAGTAGGTTGAGTTTGATCGTCCGGGTGAACGTAGTCCTGAATAGGACTGTTGTTGTTGACAGTGACTGACGTTTCGACAACCTGTGCATGCCAAGGGGGAATTAAAATCGTGCCAGGTGAACTCCTCGTGGTCTTCTTAGTGCCATGCTTCTTTCGCTTATTCTGAAGCGGGTTGCTCAGCAGCTTTATGCTTTTGCTATCAAAACCAGGCCCTCTGAAAATTGCATGCATTGGAAACTGAAATTGAATTAAAGATGAAAGACCGTTTCGTGCTTGTCCGTGAATTGAGAGTAATTTAAAAAACCCGTCAAAAGAAGTTTATTTCCTCTTTCAAATTAAGACAGCTTCATCAGTCAACTCACTCTGACATCACTTTATTTCGCAACGAAAGGAACCGCTGTTTTCGTAAGTTTTTGTTTTAGTCATCTTGCCCAAGTTTCGAATGTCCTCTTTTTACTTTCGCCGAAGGAAAGACAAAGTGGGCTTGTTAATCATCAGCATTGTCTCTGCAACGCTGATGATTTAATACGCAAGTATCTCTTTTCAGTTTCGCCCCAGCAAAGATTAGGGGGCTTGTAAAAGCCGCAAAGCTCGCCGTGTTTTCATCAAAAGAGATAAGTTTTTATTAAATGGTTTATTAAGCAATTTCGTGCTGACGTTTTCGAAAGAACTTGCACGTAGCATTTGAGCTGATTCGCTGCGAAATCGAAAGATGACACGGCATTCACGTCAATTCGTTAAGATTGCTTCCGTCAAAAACGTCAAATGACATTAATCCTTTCAAAGTATACCATATCATTACTTAATTACCCAACACCTGCCTTCTTATTATTTGAAACAACAGTCTAATTTGCCACAAATACTTCCGCGCGCTCGGTGAGCAGGAAAAAGTAGGCTAAAGCACAAAATCAAGACAAGTATAAGGCCCGTAGAAATCAGGTGAGTGGTTTTCGTTTTTCGTTTTATTTTTTTAACTTAAAATATGTGTTAAAGTTACTGAGTTTCCTGACAACGTGTTTGTCGTCCACATGTATAAAAGAATACAATCTGAATGTTAGGGGTAAGCAGTTTAAATTCAGTTCGAATCTAATTCTTCCTCTTAACTTTTTATAAATGTTTTACTATCATGTCTTGATTGAACTAGACATCCTTTTTTTAAATTCTTTGTTGTCTTTCTTCAGAATTCTAAAACCGTTAAAATAACAAAAGAAGCAAAGTAATTCGAAACTACACTGAATCGGTTCTCACTGGAAAGTCATGCTAATTTTACTGTTTAAACTGTTTGATTGATAGATGCAGTTGTGTCCCTCAGTTAGTCTCTCGGCTTCCTCCTCTGATAATCCAATATCTTACACTGAAGTAGAAATGGAGTATTTATTACTAATTTGCATTTTCCAAAGCATAAGAGGAAAAGAAAACAAATACAGTCAAGCCCCATTAATGTGGACGCTGAGGGGTCATAGAATTTTATCCGTATTAAGCGGGTTGAATTTATAAGAGAAAATGTAAGGGTTTGCTTTCTCCAGGGACAAGGAGAGCTGTCCGTAACAACGAGGTATCCGTATTTAGTAAAATCCAGCTAGTGCTCTATTATCAATGCTGCGTTCTGATTGGTTGAGCTACTACTAGGCTATATGTTATAGCCTACTAGTAGCGAAAAGCGCTGACTTGTTGGTGGCAAAAAAGGATTTTTTAACTAGCTAAAGTTGTTGCGGCCTCATCATCCTCATGGGCTCTTGACTCAGAGGCCATGGGGCAAGAGGAATAATTGTTAATTATTTCAACACAAAATTCAGTCGGTTCCTCAAAACATCCCCCATCCCCCCCCCCCCCCCCCCCCATCCACTCATCATAAAACTGACCCAATCTTGCGAAATTTTTAAAGGGAGATGAACTGACTTGTTGAAATTAATCTTGATTCAAGAGCAACTACAGATCATTAATCTCCTTTTATGCTGATCGATTAGCATTTTACATCCATCACGTACACGCACTGTCTTTAGGCTCATTTCTCACAATCTGACAGAGTAAACGCTGTCAGTCAAAGGCATATTTCTCTTTTTTTCTACTCATAGTTAACAAAGTTGCGGCAAGATACTTCAGTATTTCGATTATAGATAGTGTGTGGCATTTGGCTGTTACGCTGTAAGCTAATTTTGGGTTTTCTAGTTCCTCAAGACAATTTCAGTTTCCGAGTTTTCTCTTCAAAAATTTACTTCACGGTTTACATTTTGATACCGATTGTGAGACGGTGTAGCTTGCGAATACAGAAAGCAGAGGCACCCAACGACGGTTTCCCTCTAAATGCATTGAAATCCCTTTTTAGGCTATAAAGAGTACTTTTATAGATCTCTATAACTGCATTCTAAGCAGCGCTATAAAATTTGCATCTTTTCAGTCTTCCGGGAAAAACTTGAGTCTTTTCGAAATTTAAGGGGCTAAAGTATTGTTTTCTCAAAAGTTTTAGATGCAATTTAAAGTTTTACGAAAATAATAATTTTTTTATGATTCCTCTCTCCATCACATTTTCGAATACGAAACTTTTAGCTTTCCTTTTCCTAGGAAAAATAGCCTAACCTGGGGAGTGAAATACGAAAAATTAAACTTAAGAAAATCGTAAGGAATTTAATGGATAAGCCCGAAAAATTGTAATTGAGTGGAACGGTCATCTAGAAATTTTTAGCCTTCCACAGGGTATAGAAAAAGTTAAGAAAAGAGTCGTTGGGTACCCCAGAGAAAGTGCCTTCGAAGACAAAGTGCTGCATGCTGCAGACAGGAATCAGAGCGTTGAATCACACAGGAGTAAAGTATAAAGAAACAAAGAATGCAGCAGAATGACTTGGCCTATATGACTGCATATTTACTCAGATAATGACCCGCTACTATTTACAAATCGCAAGTGGCACCCAAAATATCGGGTATCCACAAAAGTAAACTCGCGCAAAGGAAGAGCTCCTCCAGGTTCCTTGACAAGAAAAAGGCCATAAAACAATTATTGCTGTTAGTTCAGAAAGCTTGTAAGGGTTCAAAATCCGTAATAGGGAGCTTAATCAACAACGACAGCAACGAGAGCGACAAAAAAGCAATAGGTTTAAATTAGCAAAACAACAACTTTGCACTTGCATCACGCTTTTTTTGTACATTTCTTTGCCGTCGTTGCACGACTACAACGTGAAAGTACCTATTTCACGTTTGTCGAGGACGGGAACACAAGACAACGACTTTCTTATTCTTTTCCTGAACTTTGATACAATCATTTAGAATTCACCTCCAAAAAATATTGCCAACATTTGACAAATTAAACAAGATGGAATAAGCGCGATAAAGTTTGAGGCAGCGCGAATCGTAGCCCTCGCCGTTGTTGATGCTTAAGCTCTTTACTAACGTCAAAAGAACTTCGACTGTAGTTTGTGACGGACCAAAAAGGGCTCCTAACAAGTTACATGTATTCCAATTAAGATTCAAGATACAACGTTCAACGCAATGTTGCAGTAGGTGATTTAATACAGGCCTTCAGGGCTGGTCAATTCTTCCCTGTCATCATCCTTATCGCCACGATTGGCGACACGGTGACACTTGTAAAGTTAGCACGTACGAAACAAAGTTTGGAATTCATCTCCTCTAGCTTAGCCTTCCTGTAGGCCACACCCTCCCCCCGACAAAGGAAAAACCGGGGTGGGGGGAGGGTGCAGCTACACGTAGGTTACCTCTAGCTACCTAAGCAAAATTATCGAACTGATCTGTTGTTTTACAGATTAACTCCCACGCACAAAGGCGCAATAAAGGAGGGCGCTTTACAGATGACTGTTAACTAACTTTAAGAGGAATAGTTAAAATCCGTAAGTGTATACAATATAAACAGGAGACAAGCCATATACGATAAAAACAAACCTGCTAACAACAAACAAATCCCCAACTGGTATGGAGTATGAAAGCAATGTATCTTTACTTTATTTCGGCAGTATTTTCAAACCTAACTGAAATTGTTTCCCTTATTCAATGAACGTTAGAATTACGAGTCATAAAATTTCAAGTCAGTTGGGACTAAAAGATAGAATGTGTCCTCCACTAACGTTGATAGTCTATCGTCATTGTGTTTATTTTCTTTTCTTTTGTTTCATTGTTTTTTCTCGATTATAGGTTCTTCAAGGTGCGTAGTATGCCAGCCGCACCTGCCTCACACTTATTAGCCTCACACGCCCTCAAGGGTTCTCTCCCCAGTCTCTCTCACTCTCTGTTTTTATCCTTGCTCCAGACCTTTCGTTTTGCATGCTTTTATGACAACCTACGCAAAAAAATAATTATGAAAATTGAAAAAATACAAGGCAAATTTGAAGGCATTGATGTGAATCGCAAATGCCTCAACAGCTTGCAAATATGAAATGGTGTCACTGTGTTGTTGTGGAAACGTTGACCTCGAACTCACTTTGTTTGAAATTCTATTTTGAACCTAACAAGAGAAAAAACAAAACAAAGAAAAGCAAAAAATAAAAAACCAAAATTAAGAGCAGAGGAAAGCCCTCCGAAAGAAATATTCATTGAAGCTCTCGGAGCCTTACCTAGCTGTCGATTTGTTGCCCAGATCACGGAAGGACCCATCACCTTTGGCTTTGCTATTTTTCTTTCTGTCCCAGTTTATAAGTAAGCCAGCTGCTCTGTCTCCAGGAACAAACCTCATTTCCTTTTTTCATTACCATTATTTTTTTTGAAATGGCACCTTTTTTGGGTATATGGAATGTTAATATCTACATGCGCACTTGTCAATGAAATTTAGCAATGAAAACTAAGACCTGCCTCGTACCCAGGCGTCTCTCTCCCGCTGAAAATTTGCACACAAAGGAAGGCGGTGAGAAAAAAACGGGGAAGAAGGCACTTGAGTGTCACTCGCGTTTCGCGCTCGCTTCTGTGCGAAAAATGAAGTGCTTGGCAGAAGGCAGGACGAAGACAATTGGTCAAGAATGATAGCTTGTCGCTAGAAAACCTCGGTAGTACAAATTCGAACTAACCTGACATTGGACTTCAGTTAGTGCCTTAAATTTTCCTCCTTATAACCAATTCTCATTTTACTTACTTTGTGTGTATTTTGACATCATATTTGATCAAAATCAATTCAATTAACTTTGTAAATAACCGAAGACGGGAAGTAAATAGCTCTTATTGTTAGGAAGACAAATTAAAATTCGTGTGAAGTGCTGATGAGCTAATAATAACTTACATAAAGAGTTTAAAAAATTCGCGTAGGTTAATAAATGCATGCCATTAACTAGTAGACTCTTCGGTAAGGAATGGTTACTTTTTTGAAGTTAATTCTGACTCATGTCAAATTTATCAAAGAGGTTGTGTTCGTTGTAAACAACTAAACGAGAAATTTAAATAACCGAAAAGAAAAATGGCCATTGACCAATGTCTGTGAACGTCAAGTCGTATTTGCTGTTGAAAGCAAACAACACCTTTTCTGTATGTTAATGTACTTATGACACACTAAGATCAAAACCAAAGCATTTATAAACATGTTTAAGCATAATAACCGATATATGTTGGTGACATTGTTGCTGATCAAAACTCGAGGCGCAGTTTTTGAGTTTTCCTTTTCTAATTAAATCAAACTGATGTTCATCGAAAGTGAATCATAGGTTTTGACTTAATCTCAATTTCACTCAATTGAGACACCAAAAAATAGTTTTTAGTAGACCGACAAATATCTTAACACAGCAAAAGCAGCTGGCGGAAAATCGCTAGGCCTCTGGTATCTCTAAACTTGGCGAAGTTTCAAGGAACTCACTTTTTCAACCAGAAGCATTTTTCCCGATGAACCAGAAAGCTAGAGATGAATACTTTGTTGAACTTCCGTTTAATTTGTCAGACTCACTTTATAATACCGACAGACAGACGCGTTTGTTCCCAGACAGACTTTTGCTGGTTAAACCCGCTAAAAAGAGCACAGAAGGGTAAAGAAACAATAGTCGTGTTTATACGAGGTTTAAATAATAACTAGAAGCGATAAATACAACGTGTATTTTTGGTTTACACCGAAGAGCGTGGTCGAGAGGGTCGCCTCGAGACTCGCGCGAGACAAGGCAAATGACTGAACAAAGGAAGCGCAAGGCAACATGGGAAGAGGAAAATGGCGGACAACCAATTCCCCGTCCAGGAGTCC
>JBBMOI010000002.1:29042500-29180000 GCA_038088405.1 Porites divaricata | reverse complement strand
AGTGCTTTATGAAGCCCAGACTTATCAGCAATCTGGTATGGAATGAATTACCTTACTCGCTCTTAACTTCGTGAGTTTTTTATTTGGGCAATCATGGTTAAACCTCACGCATAAAAATCCTCGAAATAAAACGCACACCCTAAATCAAATACCAGTACTACATGGTAAGAAATTCGAATTAAAACAAACTTGATAATATGATGAACGACCACATATTTAAGTAAAGCTTATGCATCGACATCACTGACACATATTTTTCATTTCCCCCTATCGCAGTCGCGAAAACAAAGCTTCGCGAAATACTCTCTTTTCAAAATTAATAAGTTAATAACTACAAGAGAGAATGATCTCATTCTCTCTTGGTAACTACTATACGAATTTGGTATATATTTCTCCTTTGCTCTATTTTTTTATCGGTATGTCCTATGAGTAATTTTTAAGTCAACAAGATCATAGAAATGCGTAGGTCAGTGTTCATCGATACCTGTATAACGGTGTTGTACATTTGTTTTCTGGGCCAAATTTTTATCAGGTCTGCTGCTTAAAGTTCAATCGGATCGGCTAAAATATTTATTTAAGTTATCGTGTTCTTGTGCTGCTACCACAATAGGAAATACAACTGCTGTCGAGTTTCTTTTTCTTGAATTGTTTATTTTGTTTTTAGACTTAAAGACCGGAAAAACTGGAAATACAAGAGTAGATTTTGGTTTTTCAAGACTGATCATCTTGCTGAAAGGGTTTGTTGCTGATTTTATTCGGAAGTGGTAGTTTTCAGCAGTGCAATGACTATCCAAACCTGTGCCTCGCAGACGGGGAAAGCACGTTAAACAAGACAAAAATTGCTGATGTCAGCTCAGTCTATTTTAATAGATGAAATCCTCAAGCAACATTTGTGTTAATTCCCAAGGAAACATCTACACATTCACACTTCCTGCCGTACAAAATTCATTCGAGAAGGCAGAGCATAATTTAGTTCGAAAACTAAACAGTTATTTTTTTATTTTTTTCTCTTTGGGGAAGGAAATTGACCTTTTATTTTTTAACAGCAAAAACACAAAAGCCGCTTTCTCGTGACGATCTTTGTAGTCTACGCTTTTGTCTCTTTGCTGAAATTGGCAGCTGGTCAAACAGAACGCCGGTTTTCTAATATCTTCGAATTGAATAGAAAACAAATAGTCCTTCAACTACGATAGAAAAAATCTCAACGATTGAATTCAGACGTATTTCCTGCTGTCGCTTCAAGGCTTTAAAAGCCGAAGCTCAGGGATTTGGTAAGAAGAACATCTCAGATGTTTTTAGGTTTGTCTCTGTCGTAAAAAACGTGAACCCTACTGGATCAACTAGAGATTTTTATTTAACGTAAGTTAGTTTGCGTAACTGAAAAAAGGAAATGGATTATTCTTGCTCAATATAAATGAGGAAAGATAACAATCTGAGAAATTAGAAACGTGTCAGTTTTACTTATCCTCTTAAAAGCATCAGACATAAGATGTTGTTGGTCTTATTCGATCACACCTTTTTTTCCATCACGGAAAATCTATCGCTGCAATCACAACTAATTTCTTCGCAGATCCTATACCACAGAGAAGACACAGTGAAATCAGAAGACCTGAGCAAAAGTGATGACATTGTTTAATTAAATTTTTTCTTGTAGTAGCAGGATGAAGTTTCTATGACAGACGCAAATGGAAAACACTAATATTTCCAATAAAACTGCGCTAACGCCAAAATTCGACGATGGAGTAGGAATATGGTACTGGGTTCTACGAGGGATAATTGGGTTGGCGATTTTGGTGGGAAATGGTCCTGTAATCTACCTTATTGTCACGCGCTACAGGCTTCAAACGACATCTAACTGGTTTATTCTATCGCTTTCTGTCGCTGATCTTTTGGTCGGAGTATTTGTGATTCCAGTTTCTACATCTTGCTTTCTTTTGACGAATTGCAACTCCGCGGTTATGATCCTCTTCTTTGACCTTTTGCTGTTCGTTTCCATTGGCAACATGTGTGCAATGACCGCTGATCGTTACCTTTCTGTTATAAAACCGCTGACCTATTTCCAGAAGATGACCAACTTGCGTGTTTTTCAGTGGATTTTCGCAGCTTGGATGATTCCAATTTCCTTTTCAGTCATTCCCTTCGCTTGGATTACCTCAAAATCAGCGGAGTGGAAAAAGAGAGCAGAAATGATCTATGGAACGATCCAAATTGTCAGCTTTAACATCCTTCCGTGCGTCATAATGCTGCTTATCTATGGACACATTTTCGTAGTTTCTCGAAAACATTCTCGGCAAATCCGCGCCCTGTGTGTGGAACTGAACGCGGCGAGATCGAGAGCTTTAAATTCACTACGAATGAAGCAAGAAAGATCGGCAACCAGGGTCTTTGGTCTGGTTTTGCTGATTTTTGTGTTGTGTTGGTTGATATCCGCATATCGACATTTCTGCAGTTATTTTAAACTGACGTGTCCCATGTCTTCTGGAACAGTTCTTTCATCCCGTTTGCTAATGGTAGCGAACTCGGCTATTAATCCGTTTATTTATGCATTATTAAAGGAGGACATCAAGAGAGAAGTGAAAAGAAAGCTTTGTAGAAGACAAGGGGAAGTTGAAGCATTTACTTCATCTTTTCAAAGTGGAAGTCGCTAAAAATTTACTTTCAATACTAGCAGCTAATGGTACAGCTTCTGGCTAGTAACAGAAGTGGTCACCGTCTGAACTCTCCGGTGGGATGAGCGGGGCGAGGAGATGGCTGATACTTCAGACTACGCCGAGACTGTACACAGGACAGTCCTATTTAAGCTAGAAAATTAAACTATCCAATCAGGGTCCATTAGAAAATAGGGTGTCAAGGATGAACCAATCAATTAATCAACTTTATTTAAAAAGGAGGGTAAACACATAACTGTAGAAGCTGATAAACCAGTGGCCCTCCAACTAAACTAACCTAAAATTACAGATATATAGATACAATAGTGCTTAAAAATTATTAATAAGAATCAGTAAAATAAGTTATTACATAAGAGCAGAAGCTGATAAGCCAGTGGCCTTCAACTAAATTAACTAACCTACATTATAAGATTTATTTACAATAAGGCCTCAAAAGTACCAATAACAATAAAAGAATCCCTAAAATAAGTTATCAAAGCATTCTTAAGAGAGATTGTTTTTCCTTTTAATATCATCACGCAGACTATCCTCAACTTATATGCTACTGACGCTAAAAGACCTTCCCACTTCGGTGACGTGTCGAAACGTTGGGCACACGAAGTTATGTTGGCCATGTCTCGTCTCTCTACCGTGTACTGATTTGTTCGTAATTAAGAGATCATTGGTATACATGGGTGATTCGCCTTGCAATGTCTTATAAAGTAGAACACATTTATTTATCTTGGCGTTGTCAAAGAACAGAAACAACGTAAGCTTAAAGTTTTCTACGGTCGTCGATCTTGAATCTACACCAAGAATTATTCGCGCAGACCTTTTCTGTAGTCGTAAAATTCTCTCGAGATGTAGTTAGAGCAAAACGTCCACACCATGCTCCCATACAGTACTCTAGATGTTCGTCAATTGTAACTCCAAGCAGCTTCTGGTGTATGACTTGTTCAAGCCCGCAGATCCAGACCAGACCCATTCATTTGTGATTTTATTTATTTCCCAGTTTCCGGTTCCCATTGATTTGGTTTTAATAAGAACAATACGATTTCGGGAAGACCGATCACACAAACTGTCAATCAGTCCTGTTACAACTTAGTCCGGAGGTGCCACTGTTCCGAGTGATCAGTGTGCACTAGACGAAAAGGTAGTACCATCAGCGTAGATGTCTACTATAAAATTTAGTATCGCTGAGGGTAGTTCATTTTTGACAATGAGAAATAAAAAAGGGTCAAGAATGCTTCCCTGGAGAACCTCATGTGTAATATTAAGCAAGGAGAACCTGTGGCCGTTAATACCAACAAATTGGTTACGATTTAAAAGATAATAATAATAATAATAATAATAATAATAATATTTATAGAGGGAGCCCAACTCGCCAAGGCGGTTTTCAGTGGGGTCCTCAGGCATTAATCTAACTAATTAATTAATTATTACGAGAAAAGTAAAATATGTTTACAAGTAAAACAAATTTAAAATCTTAAAATCGATTATACAAAAAATATCAAGGTTTAAAATTAGTTGAGATCTGTTAAAAAAGTTTTTTACTTGGATTTAAAAATAGATAAAATATTACACTCTTTTAAATCACTTGGAAGGCTGTTCCAGTCTTTCGCGGCGTGAAAAATAAAAATTTGTTTACCCCAGTTTGTTCTGGGTAGGGGTAAGCGAATATCATTAGAGCGTCTTGTATTATATGAATGAACAGCTTGAGTTTTAGTAAAATTAAAGTTGAAATCGGTTTCTCCAATAAGACACTTGTGGATTGCAATGCAGCGATGAAAAAACCTTCTTGTGGACAGTGACTTCAGATCTAGACTCTTCAGTGCTTCAGTGGACGAGCTTCGAGGTGTTTGCCCCAGCATAACTTTAGCAGCTTTATTCTGTAGAATATGCAATTGTGACATAATGGTGTCATTGTTCTTGTCCCCCCATATAACGTCTCCGTAACCAAAAAGAGCGAGGATTAGGGCATTGTACAAGGTAACTCTAGCTTGTAGCGGCAATAGATTCCTGATTCTCCTAATTAGGCCTATTCTCTGATTAATCTTCATGCTGATAGCATCGACATGATCTGCCCAGGACACAGACTGTTGAAGCGTTACGCCTAGGTATTTAAATGATTGTGTTCTTTCAATACTAGTGCCCTCTACTTTAACCGAAATGCCTTGAATACGATTCAGTTTCTGAGGACTTCCAAAGATAACAAAATTACATTTGGATATATTTAGTGTCAGGAGATTTCTAGAGAACCACTCAGACGCTGTCCCCAAGTCAGCATTGATGTGATGTTCAAGATCGCTGACGCTTTTGGATGAGTAATAGAGTACAGTATCGTCCGCATAAAGAATAATATCGCTTGCCAGATGACAGTCTGGAAGATCATTCACGAAAATTAAAAACAATAAAGGTCCCAATATACTGCCCTGGGGTACCCCAATAGGCATTTCAGTAGATGCAGAGTGAGCATCTCCAACTGATGTAATTTGTGATCTTTTTTTGAGGTACGATCTAAACCACTGGGCGGTAGAGGTGGTAAGACCGACGTTCGTCAATTTTTGCAGCAGCAGGGGATGATCCACTGTATCGAAGGCCTTAGACAGGTCCAGAAAAACAGCACCTGTAAAGGAACCAGCGAGATTACTCTCAGGAGCACCCAACGACGGTTTCCTCCTTAATACATTGGAATCGTTTTGTAGGCTATCCAGAATACTTTAAGATCTCCAGAAATGCATTCTAAGGGGCGCTATAATATTTGCACCTGTCACGGGTCGTCCTAGGGGAATTTGAGTCTTTTCGAAATTAAAAGAGCTTTAGTATTGTTTTGCAGAAAATTGTAGATGCAATTTAACATACTACGAAAGTGAGAATTTTTCTGATTCCTCTCTCCACCACATTTTTGAATCCGAAAATTTTAGGTTTCCTTTTTGTGCGAAAAATAAAATAACACGGGCAGTGAAATGTAAAGAATTAAACTTCAAAAAATCGCAGGGAAATAATTAGATAAGCTTCGCAAATTGTACATGAATGGAAGAGTCATCTAGAAATTTTTAACCATCCTCAAGCAATAGAAAATTCTTGGCAGTATTTGCTTCTCCGAACAGATATTTTATAGAAAACAGTCGTTGAGTGCCCTTGAACTCTGGAATAATCGCAGATTACTATCATCAATATCGAATGCCGTCAATTTAGCTCAGAGAAGTCCGTGATTAATCCCGGGGGGGTACTCCCATATATTACCTATACGGGTATGTGCCGCCCAACGGGGTCGTGATTTTGAAGCTCCTGATTTGGAACTGGGTGTCCATTTCAGAGGCGTTTTCTAGAACGGGGTATGATATTTCGAACGCACGAAAGCTCCAGTTTTGTAAGCAGCCATTTGAAATTATTCAAGGATAGGTTGCTTTCAAAAATACGGTTCAATGCGTTAACAAGCAAACTGTTGTACTCTTGTTGCACCCTGTGTTTTAGGGGGCAGGGCAGGCGTATTTTCTATTTCTAGAACGGGGTATCAGTTTTAGGGCGAATTCTAGAACGGGGTATCAGTTTTAGGGGAAATTTGTTTTAGAACGGGGTGCCAATTTGGAGTCCCGGGCGGTACATACCCACCCAAAAAATACCCAAGTGCCCCCCTGGGTGATTAATCAAGTCAAAGGCCTTACTATAATCAACCCACACAAGACCAGACACGTTATTGTTGTCAATATCAAAAAGCAATTGGTCTAATAACCGAATTAACGCTGTTTCAGTTGAATGCTATTTTCGAAAACCAGGCCCCAGGTGTTCAAGAGGTGGATAACACTATCCACCGGATAAATCACTATCCAGTGGATTGCGCAATTGGTTTCTCTAACATTTATCCGTTGGATAGTGATTTATCCGGTAGATAGCGCCATCCAACTTTTGAACAACTGGGGCCAGACTGTTATCCATACAGAAGGTTATTCCTGGAAAGGTGCATGTAATAAAGTGAGTCATAGATGTGATGCCTCTCAAAGATCTTGCGCAAATCTTCCGCCCTAGCCCTCGTTATTTGTGGCGCTCTCTCCAGTTTATCTTTTATGGGCGGATTCGACTTTGTCCATCAGAAATCTGATTTGAAGATTAACTGTAAAGAATCAAGGATACAATCCGACGCACACTGGTCAAAAGTCGTGCGCTTTAGAATCAAGTAGTAAGCAGTCTCTTTTCCCTCAGCGAAACGCGCGAGACACACAAATGACCACGCGCGTGACTGAAGGGGGAAGACAGGAGAGGCACGAAAAAAGAGCCCTCTTTTTACTTCTCGGGCTGCCACCCTTGTTTCTTGCGTCTCTCGCGCGCGTGCAACCCCCTCACTACACATCTCTGAAAAAAAAGAGCGACTTCTCGCAGTCTAGGCAGGGTCGCCTAACTGTTACAAAAACCTTTGAATTCAGAAACGTTTAAATAATTAAATAAACCGACTGGTTCATTCTTTCGGGATCTCTAATGTAGAGATGCTAGAGCCAGAGGTCGTTGTCTAATTTAAAAACTGAACGTAGCTCTGGCCTTAGAAAGGATATTTTGTTAGCCAAAATATTAGCCCCAAATAAATCAACCCTCTGCGGTATTGCAAACTTTTTATTCAGTTTTGTTCTAACTGTTACAATTTCAGCAGGAAAGGTAACCTGAATGTCAGAGTTTTTTCCCCTAATTCCAGGTGGTATTTTGAGAACAGACCCCTGGAGATCCTGAACAGATCCTCCTAGCGAGATCTGATAAAACCTTCGCTGAAGCACGACCACCACAATATTAATCCAAAGCATTTTATATGCGACTAGACATAGCTTGAGTGATTGAGTGATTTTTGATCGCTCTTTAATCAACACTACTAGTGCTGCACTGCCCCAATCAGAAAATGCTTTCGTGGGCGAACACAGTTCAGAATCATGATGGGGTTTGCATGGTAAGTGTTATCTTTTCTCCCCTCCCCCTTCCCCTTCATTTCTCATTTTGCCCTCGTTCCAACTTTCTCAACCAACTCTCGAGGAAATGCTAAATAACTGCAATTGCAAAAACTCTGCTCTCTTTGGTAACTTTTATGGATTTAAAATAAAGTTTGCTTTCGCAGTTAATCGAGCCCATGCCTAAATCTCTCGTAAGAGTTATCAATTTTATAACCGGCGAAATATTAGCTTTGTATGTGTAATCAAATGGTGACGAGTGAAATTAGGGAATATTTTCACGAGCGTTTTGTCCAAATCCTTATAATTTTTAAAACGCAAGTGAAATTATTCCCTAATTTCACGAGTATACCATTTGATTACCTATTAATATCATGGGTGACGAATTACGTTAGCAATCTTTGATTTTTGACATGTTTATCCTAGATCGTATCGATCGACAACTCCACTCTCCCGAACGTTTAGAGCTTAAATTTTGGCTTAAGTTCAGTTTTTTTCGACAAAATACCTGCTAGAATCCTTCTTGATGTTTTTTCGTGTTTTCAGGTTTTCTAAAGCGTCTTTTTATGCCCTGGCATCTTCATTCATGACATTTTAAAACTTCGTCGCCATCTTGACATGAGACGTACGGAAGGTTGCCATGGCAATTTTGTAATTTCACATGTGAATATTACAAATTAACGCTGAAATTTCGCGCCAAAATTAAGGAGTAATTCGTCACCTATGATATTATGTGTGTAAAAATATTCCCTAATTTCACTCGTCACCATTTGATTACACTCTCGCGCGCGGAGCTCGCCAGCAGAGCACCATGGGTAAGAAACTTTGGCAAACTATCTGTCCGAGAAAATTTGGTTATGACGTAGCGTACGAACGCCGACCGTCCGTACACCCACTACATGTAAGCCGATGCCAAATGTCAGGTTATTTTGGCGGGAAAGCGTATGGCCACCCGCGTCTTGTGAAGCAGACACAACTAAAGAGTCAATAAAGACGACGACGCAAAGCTCGAAAATGTTTCTGTATCCGTGTTTTTTTAAGTATTAAGCTTAGATTAATTAATATTGTCATGTCCACAAATTTGGAATATAGAGAAAGAGAAAGACAGAGAAAAAGAGAAAGTAGGGCAACAGGTCAGCGAAGCTCAACGAGAAAAGGAGCTAGTGCGAGAGAGAAAAAACAAAAGGAGATATTTTTCTGTTGGAGGAACAATATGAAATTTTGTAGCGGCGGAATGCTAGCGGCCACCGGGGTAAAAATGAGCGACAGTGCCGAAAAAAGTGAACAAGAATATGTCCGACATTCCCTCCAGAAAACGTGTAACTAGGAAGTTTCTGGAAGTTTCACGTAACAGTCGTGCAAAACAACGGCAAAGAAATGTACAAAAAAAGTGTGCTGCACGTCCAAAGTTGCTTTTTTGCTAATTAGACCTTTTGCTTTTTTTTTTTTTTACCGTTCTTGTTGCCTTCACCGCTTAGCATTAACGATTTTATATTTTGTTTGAGCAACCTATAAAAATTATCGAGAGCTTCACTTTTAGCCCTGGCTAAATCTATATATTAATCATAACCAATTTCCCAAGTCTGACTGGCCAACATATTCATTATTTTGTAACATTCTTTGCATTAATACAGTAATTTAAGAGTAATTGATACGTCTTCATACTACCGGCCTCGATTAGCGTCGTTATTTACAGGTAGTCTGTACTTTTAATATATTGCTTGTCATGTAAATAAAGTTTTCATTGGTGTATCAACTGTCCTGATTTTATAGCAGTAATTGTAATTGACGCACCAGGTACCCCTATCAGGGGGAGCCTCCCTGTATAGGCAACAAGTAGGCATAGAATCAAACAGTTAGGGCTTTCTTTTGGTTCACTTTTCTTCTTTTTTACTTTAAGTGAAGTTAAGACCAAACGCTATATAGATATAATAAAACAAAAATATATTACATATTGGCAACATACAACCATCATTCTAAGAAACTGCAATTTTACAGCTTAAACATGATTATAAAATTTCAAGTTATCTAGACTCAATTAGAAATTCAGCCAAGACTTAGTGGGAATTCGTCTAAGTAACCACAAACTCATGATTGAAACTGGAAGATAAATCAAACTTCCCGCAACGATAGATTCTGCCCTATTTGTAACTCTGGTATAATTGAAGACGAATTTCATTTTCTCTTCCATTGTCCAAAAAATATTCAATCCCAAGGAGAAATTCTACAATCAACTCCAACAAACTTTTGTCGACTTTAATCAGCTATCTTACACAATAATAATAATTGAATTGATGAATTCACAGAATTTTTCCGTAAATTCACATTTGTTGAAATTTGTCTCATTATGTAATGATTTACGTACTAATTTGTTATCAAATTAGTATGTGTAATCAAATGGTGACGAGTGAAATTAGGGAATAATTTCACGAGTATACCATTTGATTACCTATTAATATCACGAGTAACAAATTACGTTAGCAATCGAGGATTTTTGACTTGTTTATCATGGATCGTATCGATCGATCGTGAACTCCACTCTCTCAAACACTTAGAGCTGAAATTTGGCTTAAGTTTTCGGAATTTTTCGACAACATACCTCTAAGAATCCTTTTCGATGTGCTCTTTCGTGTGTTCAAGTTTTCTAAAGCGTCTTTTTATGCCCTGACATCTTCATTCATTACATTTTAAAACTTCGTCGCATCTTGAAACGGAGACGTACGGGAGGTTGCCATGGCAATTTTGTAATTTCACATGCGAAATTACAAATTATTTTAGCGGGTCCAAATAGACGCGATTAAGTTTGAAAGAACTGAAATTCATTTTCTTAGCTACGTTTTCACTGCCGTCGTCGTCGTGGTTGCTTAAGGTCCCTTTTAGGGACTTTGAGATTCAACGACGCGGACGGCGACGAGAACGTCAAAAAAACAACAGGTTTTATAAGCAAAACAACAGCTTTGCACGTGCATCACACTTTTTTTGTACATTTCTTTCCCGTTTTTGCACGACTACGACGTGAAAATGCCTAATTTCGTGTTTTACGGAGGACGTAAACAAGCAACGACGAAATTTTATTTCTCTTTCTGAGCTTGGATATGGTCCCTTGAAATTCAGCTTCAGAAGGGTTCGCCTACATTTGACAGAGTAACTGGGTAGGAATAATCGCTGTAAAGACTAAAAGAACGCAAATTCACTTTCTAAGCGACGTTCTCGTTGCCGTCCGCGTCGTTGGATCTTAAAGTCCCTATTGTTAACAAACCACTAGCCTGCGTAGCAAGCGTTTCTGTGCGGTTTAGGAGCAAAGAACGAGGAACGAGAGTCAAAGACCGCACGACAAATGGCGCAAGTAAAAGAGCGGGGAGGGGTAGTTTTTGGCTCTCGTTTCATTTCTCGCTCGGTCAAAACCGAAAATCCCCTGCCTCGGTCTTTCTTTGCTTCGAAACCTAACGGAAACGCTTGCTACGCAGGCTAACAAACCACTCAATTTAATAGAGAGGAAGTCTGGCACTGATTCTACACGAAAGTGGGTTACCTGTGCCTTTCCCACGTTAGTCAAGATGGCGGCAGGAATGGGCAATCTTCGTCGCTTGCCCGTTGTGGTAATTCTGGGCTCCACGGGAACTGGAAAATCGAAATTGGCCATCGAAATTGGGAAAACATTCGGTGGTGAAATCCTTAGCGCCGACTCCATGCAAGTTTATAAAGGTCTAGACATTTTAACAAACAAAGTTAGCGCCGAAGAGCTTTTGGAGTGTCCTCACCACTTGATCGATTTCGTGTCGCCGCTGAAGGAATTTTCAGTTGTAGAATTCAGAAACATGGCCTTACCATTGATCGATGACATCAAAAAGAGAGGGAAAATTCCTATATTGGCAGGAGGCACAAATTATTATATTGAATCCGTTTTGTGGGAAATGTTGATTGACGATGAATGCAATCAACCTGATGGTACTTCTTGTGGTAGCTCAAGCAGCAGTGAGGATGAATCAGAGGGGCCAAGAATAGCAATCAAAAGGCGAAAGGATATTCAAATTTTGGAAGGTGCATCTTCTGTCCAGGTGATTAGTGAGAAGGGAATGTGCAGTGAAGGCAAGAGATCCAGTCGGTCTGATCAAATGTCTGGCCATGATGAGCCAATAGGACAGATTTGTAAGAGCAGAGGTTATGAACCCAGTCTTTATGAAAGACTCAGGGAGGTTGATCCTGTTATGGCAGATCGTCTCCACCCAAGGGATTCCAGGAAAATTGCTCGCAGTCTACAGGTTTATAAACAGCATGGCAAACAGCACAGTCAGCTTCTGAGAGAGCAGCAGCAGAAAAAGGGAGGTAGTGCTTATGGTGGACCCTTGAGATACGATGACATATGCGTGTTCTGGTTACAGTGTGAGAGAGATGTTTTAAATAAACGATTAGATGAAAGAGTTGATGAAATGCTGGAAAGAGGCTTGATTAATGAGCTGTTAAATTTCCACAGGGAATATAACTCTGTTTTGGAGGAAAAAGAAACCACAGTGAAATACACAGAAGGCATTTTTCAGTCAATTGGCCTTAGAGATTTCCATGAGTTTCTTGTCAAGCAGGAGGGAAAGATGTTTGATGAAACTAATGCCTCGGACAAAGATAAAGCACTTTTATCTTTATGTGTTGAAAGTATGAAATCTACTACCCGCAGATATGCTAAAAAGCAAATGACATGGGTGAAAAACCGATTTTTGGCACGCCCGCAGTCCTCTGCTCCCGATGTGTATGGTGTTGATGTAACTGATCTTGAAAACTGGGAGAGCAATGTTCTTAAAAATGCATTAGATATTTTAGATAAGTTAATTGAAGGGGAAAAACCTTTATATGAACCTCTTTCGAGGGTGGTTGTCACAGATGACAGACATGCAAGATATGTGTGTGAGACCTGTGATAACCGCGTTATTCTTGGGAAAGAGAACTGGAGCAGACACGTGAGATCAAAGAAACATAAATGGCATTTGAAAAGAGAGCTCAGAAACAGAAAATCAAATCTTGATGTAGCTTAGATTTAAAATACGGTGTGTTGAGAGCATAAAGTGACCCCCATTACAAATAATATGTACACCATTTGCACTCCCTAACACCTTTGCTGCAAGGAAAATTCAAGCAGTTTTTCTTCAGATTCATGTTTTTTTTTTTCACTTTAGTATGCACGCAGGGCTCATTGCTTACCTTAAATTTTGTTTGCCATGTACTACTATTTTAATAGATGTAACAAGGGGAAAATTTTTGCAGCTTAGTGTTATGTCTAGGTTATGTTCTGAAATAGTGAAAAATAATTAAAAATAATTATTGTTGTAAATAGAAGTAAGTTAAAAGTAAGTTTTGTAATGATTCAGGTAATTAAATAAATAATAATAGTTATAATAATATTGATAATAATAGTAATAAACAAACAAAACATAACAAAAGAAATAACTAACTATTATTGGACAAAGATGAGTAAAATATATGATTTGTCAATGGAGATTATATTATCTCCGAGACACTGACAAATCAATATATTTTGCGATAACCCAGTTCAAAAATATTCTTGTTTAATCACTTGGACACCAAGTTTGTTTTTTGATGAATATCTTCAGGAAGCAAAGCGATCTGCCATTTTCACGCAAGAAGGATTGCAAGAAGGAGAGAAGCATGGTTTTATTTACCTATAAATAGAATATTATTTGCAGCCAAATACAGTTGGACGACATTGTGCATGAGCAGATCATTATTTGTAGGCAGCTATTCAATCTCGTTCCCAGAGCATCCGTTACTTTTGTCCAGCGGATGGGGCAACGAACGCTCTGGAAAAATCCAAAACCAGAACCACAAAATCCTGGTTCCGGTTTAACTGTGCCTGCGTGAAATTGTTTACCCATTTGACCAAGAGAAGGTCTGAAATGCAAGGGAAATTTTCCTTGCTCGCACATTGCTGCAATTTCCTCTTTCCAAAGCAGTTTTTCTTCTGCAACCTTTGATGGATGTCAGGCCAAAAGTGTCTATTTATTTAGACGCTGCGAATGAACATTTGTTAGTCACGACGACACACATTCTTACATGCACGGAATGAACACAGGTGTATGCAAATTTGAAAGGTTCAGTGGCATAAGTGTATATCATCTCTTTAAAAAAAAGCATTGGAATGACTTTCAAAAACAAGAAAAAGGAAATTTTTAAAAAAATGTCACTGTAGCCTGATTTCGGAAATTATCAATCGAGGTTAACGTTTTTCTTAACGGTTCCAGATCGTATGAGATTTATGTGTACACAAGTGGCCTGTCAAAAGCTCACTGTTTTTTTATTAGCAAAGAAATTTGCATGTGATGAATACGATTTTATCGGCCAATCAGAGATGGTTTTTTACGGATTCTTCCAGAGGTTAGTGATCCCCGTTGCTGTACAAAAGGATCGCGGCCTCTGGGAACGAGATTGGCCACTATTTGCAATGAAAAGGAAGAAAAATTTGCATTGAATGATAAAGTTATTTATACTTGTATTTATAATACCTGATAATATTGCACTGTGGCATCTGTTGTCAATCATTTTTAGATTGATGTCCATAGTATTAGTTCAGTAGGAGTGGGCAGAGGGAGGGAGGGAGGTTGGTTGGAGTCTAATATTATAGGTATGATTTTACCACCTGGTGTTTGCTAAATATAACAAAATGTTAGTATGTAGCACTAGTCATTGTCAGGAATGGCCATACATATGCCAGGAGTCTCCCAGATATGGCATGGATCTCTAACTCTATTGTATAGGTGACCAAATCTCCCAGATAAAATTGACTTTTGGCTTTGTGTTCTTTAGCTTGGAATATGGCCCATTTTCTTCAGAAATCAATTTTTTTTATTCTTAGTAGGTTTTTGAGGCATTTTCGTAAAACTTTTAATCACCGACAAAGATTATTTCATCATTACCAGCTTACATAGTCTGTGTCGCAGACCCGGCAGGGGGGGGAGGTACTCTCACTGGACAGGGTACGGTTTTCGTCCTCTCTGTCCTAAACAGGGTATACAATTTTGCACAAGTCTGTCCTAAATAGTGTATGTGATTTGTGAGTCTGTTCTAGTACTAAAACAACCTCATCCCAAGAGTGCTTTTCCCTTGCTTTTGAGGTGGGGCACCCCACCTCCAAAGTCAGGGTAAAGCACCCTGGGAATGAGTTTGGTACTAAAATTGAGGGAGTTGTCATAAACAGGGTACTAAAGTTGAGGATGTCATCCTAAACAGGGTATGTGTTTTAGGAATTTTTTGTCCTACACAGGGTCAGGGCCAAACCCTCAGTGGCTCACTTATACGCAAATATTGGTCGAGTACCAGTATGTAATCTAATCCTGGTTTGGAACGTCAATATCCTTGTTCTGGGCCTGCAATGGACTTAATAAATTACCAGAAATACATTTTGAATTTCCCATCAACCTGAATGCCAAATAATTGACAGCTTTTTTTAACAGGCCAATCATGGCACATACTTAAATCCTGGTACACAGGTGGTGGCCCAGAATAAGGACTTAACACACACATCGATGGAGCAGGCTGCAGATCACAATGATAAAAGTGACTTTTATCCTTAAAAACTTTTAAAAGTCCTAAAGCCTTAAGTCCCATGAGTGACCAACATAAATTTTCCCCTAACAATGTTCTTACATCATCAAAGGAAAAGTGTTTGAGAATTAAGAAAATGGTCACCAAGGGCAAAATACTTTTATCTTTTTTCAAATTCTCTCAGCATTCTCTAACGAAATATATGGAGATTTAAGTCTGGAGCATTTGTATATGGATACACTATAATTTGGGGACTGCATCAATGTTGTGCTTATCGCAAGTGGGAAGGGGGGTTTAACCATCACTGTTCAAGATAAAGCGTTAAAGCAAAAGAGAGGGTCTCCAGTTTTTAGCTCTGGGTACCAGAGGTTCTCTCCCGTGCGACTTGGGGCTTCGCACGTGAAAAGCCCCTGGCACCCAATTCTGGCACCCTAGAGTACAGTTTGGGTAGACTTGTGCCAACTCTCTTTTTGCGCCTTCTTGGCTTGGTCAGCGGCATCTTTATTGTGATGAAATTTAAAATGGCGGCGGCAGCAGTGAAATTTGTTTGGTTAGAAACGATTCGTAACGCGAGAAAAACAAGCCTCGTTCAAGACGGTAAGAAGTGAATAGCTCATTTTCATGTTCACATAGTTAAACAGATGCTTTGCTTTGTATAAACGTTTGCTAAGTTGGCAGAACTACAATACTTAATTTTATAAGACAAAGTACACCTACAGCTGGAAGCAAGCTTATACGTATATATCCCTCTCTCCCGGATCCCTGCGTGCATTGTTTTGAATAGTCAGCTGCTTTATTTGCATCATAGTTTGCAGGCGTAGCAGTATTCACGAATTCAATTGAGTGCGATGTTTAGTCGCATCTTGTTGAATGTATACGTTGGAACAATATTTTCGATAATATTATAAAAAAGGATCGAGTGTTAATGTTTTCCTTACTTGAGTTGGCACTGTACATGTGGCTATGTTTATCTCTTTTTATATGACGTACTAGGCCGTCGAAAAGTACATTACACTTTCCCTGATGAAGCAGAGATGGTTGAAGAGTATGATGTATCCTCTGGAGAACTTTTAGGTCAGAAAATTAGAATTAAACTTGTGCTGTCAGCTTTTACAGGTCTTTTGGGATTGAGTTACTGTGCAATGACTTTTCTCAACTTCTGCATCTACATCAATAAATTACAATATCGCTAAGGGGACATGTCACAAGAATAAATAAATAAAAAATCAATCAAAACTCACAGTTTAAAGACAGTGGGTTTGTAATCAGCTAGATTGAGTCAAAAAGCATTTGTGGCAAGCTTAAAATTGTCAGTCGAATTATTGTCTAAAATAATTATTAGGTGGTAGAGAATTTCAATCATTAATTGTCCTTAGCCAGAAACTTAATTTGTAAGCATCACGTGAAGTTTGGACAGGGATGAATTTAAGCAGATGAAAATTTTGAGTTGTCGAGCTGGACTTGTTTTGAACTTGGGGTAGAATGCTAATTGCACATCTGTTATGCACAGGTGGCCCAAGCTCAGTTTAGTATACAACAGGCAATTATAAACATGTGCGAGGTGTTGTGTTACAAGGTTGTTTAACAGAAGGATTGTATGGGCTTGTAAGAATATGTGAGATGTTGTGTTACAGTGGTGGGTTCGAAGAATTATAAAGGTTTGCATGGAATTGCGACTGATTTAATTTTAAAAGAAACAAATAATGTTAATTTTTGAATAAAAGTTAACTTAAATTCTTTCAATGTTGCATTCCTCATCTTTTATTCACATTTTAGCCCCATTTTTGCCAATCTCGATGATTTACCATTGACAGAGCTTACACCGCTATTTCTTTTTTTAAAAGATTAATTCAGTTGCAATCCCATATAACACAACACCTCACAAATGTTTGCACGTCCATACAATCCTTCCATTGAATGACCTTGTAACACAACACCTCGCACATGTTATGATGTTTGTAATCGTCTATTGTATACTAAACTGAGCTACGGCTGCCTGTGTGTTATGTACAACTTTGTAAACCAAAAGTTGTCATTGATTGTCATTATAAACCACAGTTGTCATTGATTTCAATCGCTGATCACAGTATTCTATCATCACATAATTCACATAAACAAAAAAAACATCATTTTGTGAGAGGTTGTCATATTGCGCGTGTTTGCAAAAGGTTACCAAGGCCCGTTACAAATCCAGTTTCAGATTTCATGTTCCTTTCAGTCACAAAATTGGGCAAATCCAATATTTTTAATTTGGCAAAAGCAATGGCTTGGCTTCAGGGCAGCTGAGTAAGAGTTCCAAGTTTTTTTAAAGTTCTGTGCAATTTAAATGTTTTATCCCCTTTTGCCTTACAAAAGCCTTAGGCTCAGGTAACTGACTGACATTTCCTTATTCCAATTCAACCAGGAAAACCGCTCTGTGGATGTGCTACTTGTGCCTCTAATTGTTCTTCTTATTATTGATTACTATATAGAGACGTAATTAATTCATGTACTGTAGGAGCACCTCTTCAGTACAATTTATGAATGATGTACATATTGAATAACAATGTGTGTCATCCATTTTTGTTTTTCTTTGTTTCAGTGAGAAAATGGAAAAGTAAGTCTGGACTTGGAAAGGAGGGGAAATGGGAATTTGAGATTGGTGAAGACATGAGACCAGTCAACCTTGATTTGGAGAATATTACAGAGAGCAGAGGAAATGTGAGTGGGAGCTCAACCCATTCAGAAGGGTGTCAGTCATGGATGCAATTTTTGTGTCAGACAAACCCTTTTTTTTTACAGAGGATTTTAAAAAAACTTACATTTTGTATTCATTTATGGAGTACTTTTAATTACATGTGGCTTTTGCAATTTTATCAATCAGCCTGCTCTAATTTTATGTATGAACATTCATGTTGCATAATTGTTATTATCATAATGGTAAGTGTACACTTAGAAGTGAATATTATTGCCTGTAATTTTTACCCTGTTTTATTAAATTTGTGACCAGCTTAAAGGATTTGGCAGTGGATTGCAGTCAAACCTGTGTTAAGCAGACTTGCATTAAGCAGTCACTTTCTTATTAGTCCTGAAAATCATTTCCTGTATACACTGTAAACGTGGCCTGTATTAAGGAGTGGTCACCCTTTCCATGGTCCCACAAGTTATTTCTGGCAGTTATGGCCTTCACTTCTATTACATGTAAATGGACAAGAATATGGTGTCAAGATGTGTCATACATGTACAAAGCAACTGACACATTGTACATAGCCTTCAGTGGTCTTGTACAAATTATGTACTTCTTTTCTTTTGGCACAAGAAGTCAGTTGCATCTAGAAACACTGTAGTGTGATGGATATTTGCCTTGTCACCATCTTTTTCTTCTTGATAAAGTTTTTCAAACCTGTATTAAAATGATGGTCAACCTGTTTTAAGCAGTCAGTTGTGGCCATTCCCCAAAGGTGACTGCTTAATGCATGTTTGACTGTAATAAACATTTGAATACAACCATAGGAATCAATAACAGCCAAGCTCCCTGTGCATGCTCTGCTAAGAAAATTGTGTTATCTATTCACTCAAGAAATTTTGGTAGTCACCTGACTGTACATCAGCACTACAGGGAAACCAAATTGAATGTAAAATGTCACACTTTTCAGCTAGTCTGAGAGCCTGGACTTGATATTGCGCATCCATGTTGTGGTCAATTGACAGCTGTCAAAGCAGGTTATCTGCTGACCAGTATCACATAACTGTTAGTGTTTCGCAGACTCAGGTGTCAACCCATCAAAGTTACATTTTTTTTTTTTTACATAATGTAATTCTCCCCTGACAAGTGACCAGTTTCTAACTGACTGCTGGCTCAATGCCAAGTGGATTTCTTTGCAATGCTTACAATTTATTGTTTGAAGTTAATTATAAATTAATTAATGGAAGGTTTGCCTGTAGCCTCGGCTAAATCTATAAAGGTATATTACTTGTAGATAAATGCTCTCATTTAAGGACAATGGCATGGCAGCTCAATATTATTGTCTTGGCTGCACATGATGTGAAAATATTAAAATACAGGTATACAGTGTACACTAGTCATAGTAATGTGAAAATTAAGGTGATACTTTGCTGAGGTGAAAATTAATTGCTCTCTTTTGTAACTTCTCAGCCAATCTTTACAAGAAAGGACAGCACTAAAGCATTCCAATGGAGAATAAGAAATCTTCCATATCCACTGAATGTGTACAGTGTGACAGTAAATGAAGATGAGAACTCCATCACTATCAGAACAAGCAATAAAAAGTAGGTAGAATAGTCATGCAGAGCTAAATGATATAAAAATGCTTGTAATGTACTAGTACAATGTAACTACCTGAAAATTATATTTGCTTAATTATAAATCATGTAACCATTTAAAAGAACCTCTTTGGTAGCCTGCAAGAGCCAAACGAAAGTTGAAGAAGTTGTCTGCCCTCTAATGTACATTTAAAGAAGCTGAAACCTGTTTCAAGCATAGAACAAGGGTTTGTACAGGTCATGGAAACCCTGGCAAGTCATGGAACTTAAGAATTTTATTTTCTAGGCCTGGAAAGTCATGGAAATTTAGCTTATGTTTGATAAATTAGAAACTGCAGATGTCAAAGCAAGAACAGTATGAGATGAGGATAGTAATTAGACAACCTGAATGCCATGCATTTTGGCGGACTTGAGAGTTTGTGTCTGTTGAACTGTTTAAGGTAAAAAACTATGCTAAAACAAGGAAAGTTTTCAAAAGTGTCAGCTAAACATTAGGTCATGTAAAACTTGAAAAAATCATGGAAATGGTCATGGAATTTGAAGAGTTCAAAAGAGTATGAGCCCTGTAGAACTTGTGCTGAATGATGATAATGAGTCAGAGAAATACTAGCCTGCCACACAGGCTAGAGGAATACATGTACATTCTGCAACTCTTCCTTATTAGCATTAGATTTAGCTAATGTATACTGTACATGTAAAGTTCAACATTTGAATCGTGCATTATGTCAATGCTGAACTTCAAACTTCACATGAGACGAACCAGATACTAATGAGGAAAATATTGGATTTTTTCTCATTAGCTGTAGAAGTGAGCTATGAAGAGCACCCTCTTTGTTGTATATGTTGCAGTTAATTTTTTATTTCAGTTAATTTTTGTTTTTCCTTTGTTTCAAATTCATACATTAGCATACATCACCATACCCAAAGACAATGGAAAAACAAGAATAAACTGAAATAAAAAATTAACTTCAACATATATGTGTGCAATTTTCTGGCTTTATAGAAAGCAACAATGGTACAGCTTTTATCCCAAAAATACATTTCCTTTGTTTGCAGATATTTTAAAAGATTTAACATTCCAGATATGGATAGAGCAAAGCTGAAGTTAGAACAGAGTGCAATTTCTGCAGCCCATGCAAATAACACTCTTATCATAACGGTAAGTCTTCTTAAGGCATTTTGATAAATGAATAATCCTCATTTCTAAAAGCTTGTTTATTGTACATGGTTCGTACAGTTTCTTTCAACCATAAATTTTATACTTGTACACCGAATTCAATATGCTCATGTCCACAAACCGAATTGTACAATTTATATCACAAGGCAAATTACAATACCTTATTATAAAATAGAATTGAGCCCGTGTCAGCAATAAATAAGCGTTGGGAATGGTGCCTGACAAAGGTGGAGCCAATAAACAAACCCTGCCCGACGCATTGGGTAAATTTATATTAAAAACGTACAGTGTAAGCTCTCTAGATGAGCCCTTTAAGCTCTTAGAGCTAATGTTGTGATATATATTGTTTATAAAAAATAAAAATCACTGAAAAAAAAATATTCTGATTGCACTTGTTATACAACAAGTGACTTTAAGCGTCGTCTTTTGCCGGTCCTGGGGTACTACTGATGTCCCCTGAAAGCTTGAGAAGTTTAAAGAATTGAGTCATGGCTGAAGAATTGTGACAATAAACAATTCTCCGCCCGAAGAACGCTTTTGCTCTTGGTCGTCTATTTGAATGTAATTCCATTTTCGATGGATACTAACAGAGTATAGACCATTTCAGTTGAAAAATAGTTAAAACAGATTCCCAGTGATTTGTGATAGCCAAACTTGGTTCTTATAGAGCCTATCTGCCGAGAAAATATGCGAGTGTTTAGCAGAGCACCAAAAACGCGCGTTCGTCCTTGCTTTGTATAGGTAATCACATTATTTTTCTCGTGCAATTTGGTCACCAGCCTGTTAAAGATAACTCGGTTTACAGTAATCAGCAAAAGTAAGTGTTTTTAAATTCATCTTCGATTATGAGAGCTCGGCGTTTACAAGAAGTGTTTACAAGAAGTATACTGCCGTTTTGAAATCAGGAGAACGTTTCGAGCGGCCAAAGATGAAAGATACTTGCCGGCAGAGTTGTTTAACGACTGTTCATCATTGTCTGTTCCTGAGACCCCATCATAGCTGGATTCATGGAGAAACTTTTGAGATTTAAAACCCAAAAATGAAGGAGGGAATTTGTTTTCTTCCGACGCTGCCATCGATGGGTGAGTGGAGCCTCAGTTGTTTATTTGCTTTTTCTCAGCGCTGCGGTTTTCATTATTTCATTTGGCCTAATGGAAAAGTCATCGTCGCTTTTCTTCGTTGGCTTCATCGTAGTCGTTAAGGAAACTTATACCTCTGTGGCCTGTGACTTTTGCGATATGTTCTGAACTTACAGTCCTTGCTTTCTTCAGCTTGCTTTCTTACACTATGATTTGTAAACTTTTTTCTCACTTTCTTTAAGGCTAGTACCAACTACGGATACTTTCATTATATCAACTATGGTATTTTCGCCCATTGGTTTAGCTCGAACCCAGATGGTTAAATTTACGGTTTCGTTTGCTACTGAGGTAGCAGACCATCGCGTGGATGTTTGATAGAGGTCTTCGCTCCACAAATACCCTGCGAGTAGAGGCTACATTTTCGCGGTTTGAGCACGCCGTCTCATACCGCGAAAATATAGCCTCTGCTCGCAGGGTATCTACAAAGACTTGCAGAGAGAAACCGGATAGACCTATCTCCTCCAACAAAATAACGTGCGTGACTTGAAATCTCTGTTGTTATCATGGAGTACTTGTATCCTTGTTCATTTAAATACCTGAAAAGTGTAGCTGTCATGGTTTGCGTATGGTTGCCGCCGTTTTTGTTTTTTATTTTTTTACTTAAGCGTAGTCTGTCATAAGTAGCTTGCTTTAGTCTCTGTGGCTCATTTTTCTCGATTTTGTTGACAGTATTTTTCTCTTAGCTCCGCATTTTCAATACATGTAGCCAGAACGACGTACTTTTCACTGTGTTCGGGTTTTTGGAATATTCTTTTAACTTTTCTATTGTTGTTTTGCGTACAAAATCAAATCGACGTTTGCTGAAAACCATGACCATTTTCTGTAATCTGAATGGTTCTTGGTGGTTTCTTTTGTGTTTTCAGTCAATCAGAAAGCATTTGTAATTTGCACTCTTGTTACAAGTTTGCTCTCGTGTTACAGAGGAACTGCACTCCTTTCTCAGCCAATCAGAATTGAGTAATTTTTTCGTGTATATTATTAGCCTCGAAGCTGGGCACGGTCAAACGTCACAGTCTAAACTAAAACCTCACCAGATACTTACCATGACAAGAGGGATGGGTGGCGCGGGATCAAAACAGCGAACTGCCCAGAAGCGAGTAAAAGAACGCAGAATGACTTCACTTCTGTGAGCCGAGCTGTAAAATGTAACGCCCCTGCGCAAACCCCCGGCCATCTCCTTGCTTTTTACCACGTTCAATGCAATGGGCAGTTTCTTTCTTCTTTTTGACGTATTTGTTGTTTGTTTCGTGTTTAACTTAGCCTAAATTATATTTAGCTACTCCAGGTATACATCCGATAGCTTTTGCGAAGACCTCTTGCTTGTCCCGTGGCACATGGTACACTTCTTTGATGACCTCGATTATCAAGTGGAAACATTTAATTCTCTCTTCTTAGACGTGTTGGATCAGCATGCGCCCATTAAACGTGTAAAGATCAAATCCCGCCCTAATCCGTTCGTAACACCTGAAATAAAGCAGCTCATGAAGACCAGGGACTGCTGGCATAAGAAAGCCATTCAAACTAACGACAAACTATGCTGAAATGGATATCGCTTCTTTCGACAAGAAGTGAAACGAGAACTGAAGCTTGCTGAAAAAACCCATGTAAGGAACGAAATAGCTAACAGCAGAGGAAATACAAATGCCATTTGGAAGATTTTAAATCGATGCATGTCTCGAGGTATTGCTAAACGTCCAAGTACCTTGGAGGACCATAAGGCGTTGGCAAATAAATTCAACAAGTATTTTACGTCAGTAGGCAAACTTACTGCCTATAAAGCGAACTTGATAATAGAGGAACAAGGTTTCGATAAAGAATGGGGTCCTAGGGAGGAAAGAATGGAAATCGGCCAACATGCTGAACAAGAAGGATTTGAGTTTTAAAATGTAAATGAAACGGATGTTAAGTCTGTCATTAAGAGTTTGGCTTCCAACAAAGCGTCAGGATATGATAAAATCTCTGCTCGAGTCCTGAAGGACAGTTGTGAGAGCATCGCATCTGTGATCTCTAGACTGGTAACTAATTCATTTCAAATGGCTGCCTTTCCCAAAGCGTGGAAAATTGCTGAGGTGATACCTGTACCCAAAGAAAGCAATTCAGAAGAACCGGCCAACAACAGACCGATATCATTGTTACCCGTTCTGTCGAAAGTATGTGGGAGACTGGCACACAGGCAGTTAGTGGAATTTTTAACAACCAATGATAAACTGTCGCTCTACCAAAGTGGTAATAGGAAAATGCATTCGACAGAAACTGCCCTCATAAATGTTTCAGACAACCTTTTGAAGGCAATTGATGAAAAATCAGCCTCGCTACTTGTACTGCTTGACATGTCAAAAGCTTTTGACAGTCTTAATCATGATTTATTGCTGGAAAAACTACGAAGACTTGGCCTTAAAGCTTCGGCAGTTTTCTGGTTTAGCAGCTATCTATCTAGTAGATATCAAAGGGTGCGATACGAAGATTCAGTTTCAGAATTGTTACCCATAACAAATGGAGTACCTCAGGGATCAATCTTGGGCCCAGTGCTTTTTACAATTTATATCAATGATTTAATTTGTGCTATTACCCACAGTCAAGCTGCCGCGTATGTCGATGATAATCAATTATACTTTAAATTTTCTGTATCAGACTCATCAAGTGCTATGGCAGCTGTAAACCATGATCTTAGGAATATCAGTAAATGGTGCGCATCAAATGCTCTACTCAAAAACCCTGTCAAGACAAAATTAGTGGTTGTTGGCTCAGCACAACTTATTAAGAGGCTACCTCCTATTTCATTATATTTGTTAGGCAAAACAATCTCACCAGTTCCGTTTGCCAAGGATCTAGGGGTATATATTGACCAATATCTTACTTATGATGTACATATCACTAAGATAGCCTCTAGTTGCATGAACCAGTTGGTACATATCAGAAGAATTAAACATCTTTTAGACAAGAAAACACGTTTATTACTTATAAATAGCTTTGTTTTCAGTAAATTGTTTTATTGTTCCTCGGTGTGGGGGAACACATCTAAACGTAATCTACACAAACTGCAGTTGGTGCAGAATTTTGCAGCCAGAATTGTACTAGGGTTAAGTAAGTTTGACCATATCTCTCAGGGTCGGAGATCTCTTAGATGGTTGGATGTTACAGAGAAAGTTTTATTTAATGATCTAGTTTTAGCATTCAAGTGTATAAATGGTCTAGCTCCAGATTATTTAGTTAAATGTTTTGTTAAACGTTCAGCAGTCCACAATAGGGACACTGGGGGATGTAATGATTTTGTGGTTTCCTCGATGTAGACTGTCAACGGGACAAAGGGCGTTTTATTATCGGGGTCCAAGGGAATGAAATGGGCTAGCTGGGAATATTAAGAATATAACAGAAATTAATAGTTTTAAGAAGACCCTTTTTAATAATATGTTCTATAAGAAATGATTGAATTTTTAATTTAAATTGTTATTGTGATTAAGGTAAAATAGTTAGGTTATTGTGACTGAAAAGCCCTGTTGAAGGGAGTTCCAATAAAGTATGTCTGTATGTATGTATGTATTTAGCCTCATGAAAAATACTACCCAGCCAAGAAAGAAGTCACGAAAATTGTACACACACTGATTTATACACGGGTCATGTTTTTTTCTCAATAATGTTATTTATGTTGTGATATAGCGGTTCAAAGGCTTACAGGGGATAGGAATCTGTGTCGTTCGCGCCCCCCCCCCCCCCCCCCCCTTCCACGCTCATAAGCAAAGGGAAATGTAAGTAGCAGGAGTTTAAGTCAACTTAATAGCAAGATTTGGAGGAAGTATGGCACAATTGCCTATCGGCTTGGTTTTCTTGATTATAGCAGGCACTAACTTGTCCGGAAAATTCGAATTGGCGGCCCGGTCTGCCTAAGAGCAATTCGTTTTGGAAATTTAAAAGAAATTGCAGCTGAATTCTGATTGATCTAGATTACGGAATTCCTGTTCAACGATTTCTCTGAATTATTATGTCGATAAAAGCTGATACCAGAAATTTCACTCCTAAAAATCAGCAAAATTTTTAGCTTGATGAGAGTTTCTTTGAGTAGGGCCCACTTAAGCGCTAATATTGTAAAAAATATTTACACGAGTAAAATCGGATTGTTTCATATTATTATTGCGGAATAACAGATGTAGATCTTATCAAAGTTTCGTAGCCATCGCATTAAAACCACGCTTGTTCCTTCGCGTGGCTTATGTCGGATCTTTGCTTATAGAACGAGGCATACACAATGTGTAGCACGCTTGTTCCTTCCCGTGGCTTATGTCGAATCTTTGCTTATAGAACGAGGCATACGCATTTCGTTTCTCTTCAACGAACTTGGACACAGTGTGTAGCACGCTTGTTCCTTCGCGTGGCTTATGTCGAGTCTTTGCTTATAGAACGAGGCATACACAATGTGTAGCACGCTTGTTCCTTCGCGTGGCTTATGTCGGATCTTTGCTTATAGAACGAGGCATACGCAATGTGTAGCACGCTTGTTCCTTCGCGTGGCTTATGTCGAATCTTTGCTTATAGAACGAGGCATACGCAATGCGTAGCACGCTTGTTCCTTCGCGTGGCTTATGTCGGATCTTTGCTCATAGAACGAGGCATACGCATTTCGTTTCTCTTCAACGAACTTGGACACAGTGTGTAGCACGCTTTTTCCTTCGCTTGGCTTATGTCGGATCTTTCCTTATAGAACGAGTCATACATTAGCGCGCTTGTTCCTTCGCGTGGCAATTAATATAACTAATGAGATGCGTTTTCCACTCGACAACTCTGTCTGTCGGGTTGAGACAACTTGTCCACTTGTACGACTCGACAACTCAGTTGCCGTCCCTAGTAAACTAATGAGATGCATTTTCCACTCAACAACTCCGACTGTCGAGTCGAGACAACTTGTCCGCTCGTACAAGTTGTGAAAAGTATTTTTCCACTCGTGTCATGTTGACAGTATTGGACATGACTGGCCAACGGTGGAGTCTCCTTTAAGGGCTCGGGACTGCAGAAAAAACATTAGAGCATCATAATGGGGTTGTCGGTAAACCGTCAACGTCGAACGGCCAAAAAAATAGCCGCCAGGAGAACCGTCAGGAAAAGAAGTTTTATAGTTTACAAATGCCCCAATACAAGAATTGGGGTTCCATTGCCCAGCAGTTAAGCCACCTTAAAGGGCTCGGGACCGCGAAAACAACATTAGAGCGTCATAATGGGTTGGTTAACCGTCAACGTCAAACGGCGAAAAACGTAGCCCCCTGGCCCCGGTTGTTCAAACGTTGGATAGCGCTATCCACGGGATAAATCACTATCCAGCGGATAAGTATTAGGCAAACCGATTGCGTTATCCACTGGATAGATTTTTATCCGGTGGATAGCGCTATCCAACGTTTGAACAACCGGGGCCAGGAGAACCGTCAAGGATAGAAGATTTTTAGTGATCAAACGCACCCAGTATTAGAATTGCATTGCCCAAATGTACAAACTCTCCCGAAAGAGTCCACCCTTGATTCAAGACAAAGTGGTTGCTTACGGGAGGTGGTTTCCTACGGAAAAAAATCAAGAGAATAAGCTCAAACTGAACTGATTAACATAATCACATAAAGTTATTACCTTAAAAGCTAAAACTTATGAAAATCGAGTGTTTTCACATGACGTCACGGCGGCCATATTGGTGTCCCAAAACAATGAAACGGCGGCCATGTTGGTGTCTCAAACCAATCTTGTGGGAGTTGAACTCTTTTCTTATGCAAACGCTTTCTTTTTTCCAACAAATTTGCATAGATGCTGGCCACGTGAGTGAAAACGCTCTATAGAGCGTTTTCACATGACGTCACGGCGGCCATATTGGTGTTCCAAAACAATAGAACGGTGGCCATGTTGGTGTACCAAGACAATCCTGTGGGAGTTGAACTCTTTTCATATGTAAAAACTTTCTTTTGTTCCAATAAACTAGCATAGATGCTGGCCACGTGAGTGAAAACGCTGTATTAGATAGACAACTGGCAATCCTATACATCGAAGAGCGCTTGAAAATGTTGAAGCTTTGTACATAACATTTTGCATCAATGTCGTATTACAGTCATCTTTCTCGTGAGTCAACTGCTATGATCTGTCAGCAAACTTGGTCAGTGCTATCAAAAACTGAACTTTTTTGACATTGGGGCAATTGTTTTCTTACAATCATGCCGGGTGCACCCGCATGGTCACTTACTTACGAGAAGCAGAAAACAATAATATCAGTGTAAAATTTTTGTTTAAAGGGTTCGTGGTCGTTGCGAAATTTAAGCAGTGGTCTCTTACTAGAGAGAGTTTTAAACAGTATTTGACCGAGAAACAAAACGGGAGGTGGCCGCTCACGAGAAGTGGTCGCTGTAAGAGAGTTGACGGTAGTATTTTTGCAGCTCTAACGTGTTAAAAAAAACGCAAACTATAACTGTAATGCACACTTGAGTCATGTTTTTGTCCCTTTTTACGTTTTAATTCTTAGCCCAGACTTGCTTACAGTTTTCTCGTGTTATCTATTTCACGGCAATAAGTTAATCATTAAAAAAACTTTTACTGGTAGTATTTGCCGCTAAGAATACATATACTAACCGAACCCTAGCATGTTACACATTAACAACCGTGACTAAGAACTTGCCATGTTTGTCACAGCATCGAAACTTTCCTTTGTCACATCCACCAGCACAGTTATCTATTGACCACTTGTTGTTTCTCCATGCGATGGTAATTGTATGTTGGTGACCAGCTCCAGTTGTGGTGATAACGTTGTCAATACGTTGTCCATTTTTAACAAGCTCCACCTCCTCTGGTGTCAAAGTGACTTCATGAGAGTGTGGTCCTGGTGGTGTTGCTGCTGCATCCTCCATCTTCAGCGTCAGGGATCTCTTTGCAGGTTCCGTAGGTGGAACATTACCGTCTTCTCTCAGTGGTTCCCTATAGATGTAGCTGTAAGTATTGGATTTCATCAGGATATCTTTAGTCGCCTCAAGTTCCTTCCAAACAGCACTTCCTTCTCCATGAACAGGCATAATTGGATATCGCTGTCGACAGATCCCTACGCCGCTAATGAGAGGAAGAAAGATGCGTGTACCGCTTGCGCGAGTGATCCTAACATCAATTCCATTCCGATCCAAAACTCCAACGCTATTCTTTGTGGTGTCTGCAGCGTCGCTGCTAACTTCCTTTCCTGAAAAGAAGGCCGATGGAGTTAGATAGTACTTCTTACTATTGGTCCCATTATAGGCCCTTTCTGGAGTTCTTCCTCCATAGCGACCACCAAGATACACGGTGTTTCCGTAGGGCGTCTTCTCATCTCCTTTGTACTCAAGGTCAAACGGGTTCCATTTGTTTAGGGGTGTCATGTATATTATTTCGAGTGGAATGGCATACGAAAACTTCTGAGAAACTGTCTTGCACCGAGGCCAGCGTTTTGAACCCTTGCAGGTCTTGAGCGTCATACCGGCCACTTTAGGTTGGGTGGTCATGGCCATGAACAGGTTTTCATCGGCATAGCCACGACGCCTTAAGGATTCGCCCATAGCGTCTTTTTCCAAAACCTTGAACCAGCGATGGTAGTAACCGGCATTTATTTTTCCGCTGTTCTTTGGGTCAATGGTGTGTGCTGGCAGGTCAAATGCTTCATCCGTTAGATTAGCTTGATAGTTGTTTTTTCCAGGAATCTCGCTCATCAGCTCATCTAGCAGTGTGAACCTGGGATTGTTGTATTTTTCCGTCCACGTGTCTGAGTCTTGAGGGTTGAGTTTGAATCTTGCTGCACGAACATTTTTCTGCTCCTCATATTTTCTTCGTGCAGGAAGCCTAGCATGGAACTCGTCAACCACACGAAATCTATTCAAGGGAATATCACGGCTCACTGGGTGGCACAAAATGCGGTAATTCCACTGTGCAAAGACAGGAATCGTTTCGTTTATAATGTCAATGATTGTGGTCGGAAGGAAGGAGAAGTTTTCGAGATTGTCCTTCCTTCCAGTGTAAGAAGTAAAGCGAATTTTTTCTTGTAGGTCGAACCATGTTTGGGCATCGATAAAATGTCTGTCACTTTCAAATGGCTCGTCGATGTCTTTTGTTGCTGTGGTCCATGCGCCCTCTAAAAAGCACAGTACAGGCTTGAAATACTTCCTGTAATCTCTAACGGTGTGATTTTGTGATTTCCATGCCCTGAACCATTCGCGCATCTCCACGATTTGTTCATCCACGGTAGACTTGTTTTTCACTTCTGGTGGTACGTCTGGGAATGGAATTGGTTCCGTTGCGTGGTATTCTCTGCTTGTTTTGCTTGGCATGTAGAGTCGGTAGTCGTTGTGTCTTGTCCTAAATTCTACTCCGTTAAGGACGCCAATGAACTCTCCCAGGCCCACCGTGCGGATATTGTTTGCGTGTTCATGAATAGCCAAGAGTCTTCTAGAGTTGCCGTGGGTATCTGAAAAGTAGTTACGTGTTCCAGTGTTACTGAGGCGCACTTGCTTTACACCCGAATCACCATCAGATCTGATGCGTTCTTCAACAAACATCTGCTGCAGCATGACTTGTCGGGACAAAGCCCCAATAATTTGGCGTAGTGACTGCATTTCTGCTGAAAGCTTTTGGTCAGCATTTTCAAATGCATCCGTTATCTCTCCTAGGAACTCGCCTCTGATTGCACCAGATGTGAGCACAAACCAAAGAGAAAAAACTTGGATGACTGTAGCCATTTCTTTAAAGGAAGAGATTGAGAAACGACGTCAGCTTAGAATTGAAGAATGCTTAATTAATGAGTTGGAGGGACTACAACCCTCAATAGAATAGTTATGACTAATTTTCCCTTTGTCGTGAACCCTATTGACTATCCAATAGTCTGCAAACTGCCAGTCCGCTATCATCAAAGGGGCACGGACAGGAGCCAAGAGCGTTGCTTAAAATTGTATGGCTTATTTCGCGAGCAGGCAAGATGAACCGAATCCTGTGCTGTGATCGGCTACCCGAGCGGCTAAGATGAGACAATCTTAGCCTCTTGTGATTACCTGCTTTGGACCCGCAAGGAAAAAATATTCTATGGGGCATATAATAAATCCCTTTATTGACCAACTTGTTTTGTCAAGATTGCTGGACATTGTCGTCGTTCTCTTTTCACGTTTTTACTGACCTTGACACCTTAGAGAGGTTAAGCATCACGTTTACGTCAAACGGCAAAAGGCGATTTTTTACCGCCTGACCAAGTTTCCCCTTAACTTGTCGTTCAATGTTCATTATTTCTACACATAAATTAGCAGTTTCACTCATTTTTTTTATCTGTGAGAATTGTTTTGAGCTGTTTTTATCTGCTCATTTTCTACTTTGAGAAATCCTCAACTTGAATATTACGCTTGCCGAATACGTGAAGCTTAACACTCTCTTGTCTCAGTCCATAAAAAAAATGCCATAAAGTAACACGGCCAGTATCCTGCAGCCATCTTGTCCTCACGCTTGGTCAATAACGCGTATAAACAAATATGCTTATAAATGCCTCTTTTCTATCTGCCTTTAAAAGGCCAAATGGTTAAGTGAAATAAAGAACAGGAAACCTTCCTCGGCTCGAACGGATAAAAACTCGTAAAAGTTCTATTACCCTGGATATACAAGGTTATCTACAGTTATTAGAGAGATTAAGATTCACGTTTACGGCGTACGGCAAACGTCAGTTGAAAATTTCTCAGAATATAAAATAAGCAGATAAAAACAGTCCAGAACGATTCTTGTGGACAAAACTGACATAAAACTACTTAATTTTGTGTAGAAGCAATAAACAGTAAACGAAAAATAAGGGGAAAACTTGGTCACGTGGTACAAATTCACGTTTGCCGTTTGGCGTAAACGTGAATCTTAATCTCTCTATTTACATTTTGAAACCTTTTCCTTTCTATTGAAGAGAAGGTAAGAGAAAACTAACACATTTGAAAATAAAGCATATTAACAGCGCAAAAAAGTTACACCGGCGAAAAAAATTTTCTTTCGCGCAGGAGAAATAGAAAAGCTTATGATTTAAAGAACCTGATAATCCTTCTCGCGGAAATGGTAACTGAAATAGTTGATCAGATTTTTCGCGAAAGTTATTGCGAAACAATCATCCATTGTTCAAAAACAGCAAACGTGGTATATGGCACGCACGATTTATCTCGTCCGTTCAAAGCCGCTTTTAACAGCTAATTATTTGTCGTGCGAAATGCTATTGCAAATGTTTGCTACTGATGAACCAGTTCGGGCGCCTATTTAGTCCGTGTACATTATCTTATTTTATTTTTATTTTATTTTATTAGCTTCGCCTTATGAACAATGAAACAATAGACAACAATGAAACAATAGGCAGGGGTGCCACAACAGCGTTGAGCCTATTACAGTGGTCCCAGAGCTTAAATACCCTCAATACGACAATACCCTGACAATACCCTCTTTTTTCATCAATTAGCTTCAGTTGTAAGAGAGCCTTACGACTTTCAGAGTTTCAGAAACGGATGACTGTTTAGCCAAACTTTCCTTGCTAGTTTTTCTTATAATATCTTGATGTTTAGAGAAGTCCAGTTATGAGAACAGATCGATCGCGTCGGGACCTCGAGTGTGTTCCTTGACTTATATTTTGATACATTTAATACAGATTGTTTTAGTAAAACACGTGATTAACGACCGAAACAAATGCTGTTCACTTTTAGAATGGTTCAGTCAGAATGATCAGAATCGTTTCCAAGCCCAAAAATAATGTTCAGGAGGATGTACTTTGCATCTTGGTGTCTCGTTAAAGATGTATCTTTTAAACATCTTTTTTGTAAAATATGTTTGCCTAAACAGTGCATCTGATGAAAAAAGTAGCTCCTTTGAGATGGTGCTTATTTGCTATATGCCTGCAACCAAACAAAAAAAATGGAACCATTGGAGCCATTTATAAGAGGAAAAATAAGACGCATCTTTCATTAGACGCGTCCAAAATAAAGAAAAGAACAGAACTTTTCAAAATGTGTATTCTCACTGCGTCAGGCGATCTCACTACCGGAGGCTACGGTACTTCTGCAAGATTTGGTGGGGGGGGGGGGGGGGGTCTTTGCCGCATGCTTTTTTAACTGATACCTTGTTTTCTACTGAAATATTATGTGATTGTCGCCTCCCCGCCTGCTTCAAACCAACTACTATTCTTAAGGTACAATTACCAGATTCGAGACCGTACCCTGGAGTGCTGCTCCTATCTGTAAAGCTTTCAAGTATTCTCACCCAAAAATTTGTGTTGTTTGGGGAGGGGGGGGGGGGGGGGAGACAGCCTGCCTGTCTCTGAAGAAAACGAACTGAACCTTGATTAAATCTCTCTCTTACCTCTTTTCTTATCTTTAAAGAAAGAATTAAATTTTGTTTAAAAAAAGTCGTTTCAAGCATCTTGTCAGTAAATAATGGTTAGTGACAATTTGTCGGTATTTTATATTCTTTTTTTTTCTTCGTTTAATGCATTTTAGGGCCTGTTTACATGGAGATGAGGTACCCCAGATAGGTGAGGTAACCTGCTTAGGTGGGGTAACCCGCCTGTCCATATAATCTCTCATTTTAATGTGATCACGTTTACATGTAAGATGGGGTAACCCGCTTCATGTTACCTCACCTACCTGGGGTCCCCCACCTTCATGTAAACAGGCCCTTACTAATGTTCTTGTTCTGTACAATTGTACTAGTCTGTGTCAATATCCCCAGATGGTGAGTTTAATAAAGAAAACCGCATTGTAAAGAAGTGTAACAAAAATCTTAGTGATTTATTAAGTAGTAAAGGTACGTTATCGTAAAACTAACAAATGGGGAGATGGTCTTAAAAAATACGCAACTTTTCATAGGATGTTTTTAACAAAATACCATGCAAATTGCCGCTGTTTCTTGGCGATAATTTGAAAAATGTATCACGGCCAATTTTTGTTCCTTAGTTTCATTTTTGGGTTCTTTTTTCTCCGTTGCTTTGCGTTATGTAAATCTTTTCGAAACAACTATTGATTTTTGTCCTATGAAAAGCATTTTCCAGGACTGCGCACATGCAACGATTAATAGTCGAACTCCTTTCAAGTCCTTCTCAGACTTGACATCGATCCTTTGCTATGGTTTGGATCTTTTAAAAAGCAAGTTGGTAATTTAAATTCTTACACGAAGGCACACCTTGAAAGAGTTACGTGAGTAGGTTTCTTTTGATGTTAAATCAGTTATAACAATCCGTGATGTAGTGCACGCTAGCCTCTTCCTTTGGCTCGTTGCTTGTAGCACGCCTCAGTGATTTAATTTATCCCGGTGGATATCTTTCTCTAAACTTTACATAACAACATTTTATATGCCAGTAATGTCGTTTGTCCATAGTGGTTCCATGTTATTCTAAGGTAAAAAGTCGGTTCAGTTAACCAGAAATCAAAGAAGAAAAAGCAATAATCGTTTGCCTTGCACTGGTCTTTGTTCATTAACGGAGAGACAGAGACTTAAATGTACGCATAAACTAATTAGGAGTATCCTGGAGTTATTGTTTTTTTTGCTTTCACGTCTTAACTTTCCATCACCTTGAAATCTTTTAAGGAGTTTTTTTTTGTTTCTTTGTTTCATAATTTTAAACATGCAGCATTTTTGTTAGGCTTTTAAATCATTAGTATAAAAATATTATCGCCCCATTTATAAAGGCAGCTATAGGGAGTTCTAACGGTCCAAACCAATTAAGGCATTTTTAGCTGAAATGATATCTTGGCTGCATTTACAAAAAAAACTAAAATATCTCAAAGCAATTAAGTCATTATACCGTAGGAGCGTGTTTTTTTTTTTTCTTTAATTGTCCAAGGACCGACGGAATCGGTCCAGATGATGCATGGTTTTTTGGGGTGTTTGCCATGTGCTTGGTTACTTAATGGGATCATGCTCATATCAGTCTAAAACCTACAGAAGACTGGAGAAGATCCTTGTTTTAAATTTTTGTTGTAAGCGATGTGAGGTAGTGGCGTGATTGAACTGCCAGCTAAAAGCTGCAAAAAAAAGTACTAAAAATAATTCTAGTCACTGTAAATGTCTTCAACTCAGTACATAGATTATGATTTTTTTTACCTGCCGTAAATTTAAAATGTGATCCCTGCGATAGTGTCCTAAGCCGCGCTTGGAAGATACTTCTTATCTCTTAACAAGAAACAAAGTGGTTCAGTCGTTCTGTTGAAGAACCTAAAAACATGATAGAAGTCTGACGTCACAACCAAAAGAAAGGGCTGCAGTGCCCATATGCACGACCGATCAGTCGGATTCAATGCGAGACAGATTGCTTCAGAAATACTGATATTCAGTTAAATTTCGATTATTTTCATTTTTCACATTATAGTCAACTCCTTTCACAGACGGCGAGTTATGACATATTTTAGTAAAACGAGTTATTTAGCCGTACAATAAATTATTGCTCTACATACTTTTTCGGCCAAATGTAGTGAATCGAAGCGTGTCTCAGAGGAAACGTGACTCCGTTCTTATCAATATATGTTTGCTTCACACTCGAGCTTGCACGTATAATGTAAGTGTATTTAGAACCTACTTTGAGTGTGAAGGGGTAAAATGTAATTGCTTTAACTTTACTTGGTAACCATGGAAACGTTCGTAGTTCAAAGTAGCCGAAGTTCGCTCTAAAGTATGGTCTACACCACACTTGGGAACACACTTGACCAATAAGAAATGGAAGCCATGTACAAATGTAAACGTGCAGCGGTTCCAAGATTCTAATGAACGGAGAGATTGACAGCCTTTACTTCAAGTAATATACTTTGTCAACAAGTGTGAAGCCATGTTTTCTACAGAGCAAGTTAAGATTTCCAAGTGCACTTAAATCAACTGTTTAGTTGAAACAAACTTAGTTTCTTGTGTGAAGCCAAGTATAATCCCTTCACTCGTTCACCGCTGAGCCTCCCGAATCCATCCGTGCGGATCGTAGTCCCGGCTACCGCTTCTGAAATCATAGTTGGGCTAGCGCGCGCAGCAGAGCACCATGGGTAAGAAAATTTGGTTAACAAAATTGTCTGTACGTACGTCTACCCCTTTATGTAAGCTGGGGTGAAATTTTGCATTTCAAGCACCCTGTGCGTTTCGGCGGTAAATCGCACGGCCACCCGGACTTTTAAAGACAAAAAAAAAACAAAGCCGAGTCTTTCTTTCGACTAAATTTCAATGTGTGAATTAACGTGGATAACAGAGAAAGAGCTAGGGCGAGAAATTAAAAAAAAGGAGACCAAAAATTTTATAGCGGCGGAAAGAAAATAGTTAATGCTGACGGCCACCAAGTTGAAAATGAGCAGCAGTGAAAAAAAAGCTAGAAAGTTTCACGTCAGTGTAGTCGTGCAAAACACACAAAACAGTGTGCTGCACGTGCAAAGTTGTTTTTTTTCTTGCTAATTAGATCTACTGTTGTTGCTTTTTTACCGTTCTCGTTGTCTTCAGCGTTTCTTTAGCATTACCCGATTTTTTTATTTTGTTCGAGTAAACTACAAGTATTGAAGAGAGCTTCCCTTTTAGCCCTGGCGAAATCTTTATATAAGACAACTGTGACACCTAAGTTGTTCGGGGGAGAGTTATTCCAAAATGGACCATTTACAAATGATCACGTTTTAAAAAATGGCCAGGGAAAAAACGCAGGAACAAAACAGAGAAACAAAAAAAAACATGCGAAGTTTACCAGAAAATTACATTGATAATCTTGTCAGTCAGTCTCTCTTCGGCTAGTGCTAGTGGTACCCAAAGGAATGCAAAACGCTGTGAGCGTTTTACAGTATTGTTAAATATCGGAAGGCTCGTTGATGAACTCTAAGAACGAATGGAATTATTTCCGCATTCCACGCGTGGTAGTCGCACGTGACCACGTAAAGTAGAATACACCATGTTGGCTTACATGACACTGGCGAACACGCAGACTATTTTGGTGCTTCTTACACGGGTGTTTCTTTGAGTGACGAGGCTCGAAGAGCGAAATACGTTTTAAAACTTCTAGAACATTTTTATTGTTACATTTTACATTTTTTATACGTGCGTCGAATGTGGTGATATCTTATTTTGCAAGTAGTTCAAGTAATAGAATATGGAGTCAGTGTAAAATTACTAAAAAAAATAACTTCGTTTGTATTTGTTTCATAGTACCAAAAGCCTACCCTCATTCTAGAACAGGAAAAACTAGTTCGACAGGAACTGGCCAAGATGAAATCAAGCAGGGATGGAGATGTTGAATGCAAACCCAGTTGACAAGAGTTAGCCGTCCGATTATCTGTAAGTTTTGCTATGTACATTTGGCTTAAGTATTTTGGTTGCATAAAGGCGAGTAAAGTCACGAACCATCTGGAGAATCCATGGAGGTCCTACATGTCTTATGTGAGTGGTCGCACTTCAGAGCACAAGGTATATTAGTCTGATCCCTTTTTAAATCGTCCGCAGTTAAACGTTGCTTGTGCAGTAGACGATTTTATGAAAAGGAATGTCTTCGAGGTAATGCCGAGTAGAATGAATTATACTTGAAGTATAGTAAGTAACTATAAAAAAAATGGAAAGGAAGACTATCTCAGACAGCTGAAAGTTGACAGCTTGGAAATCTTGATTGGAGTTCATGCTACTGCGCAATCTGGAATTTTTTCTTCGTAGCAACTATACATGTAGAGGAAATTTTGATTGACAAGTGAAGGATGGTCATTTAAACTTCAACGTCTTTCTTTTACGTGTGGAACTTGTGGATATCTCAGACCTGCCTGTAATGTTGGAGACTAACTTGACTGGCTTGCTGTTTTGTGATAGTGACTCCTAATCGTCAGTGGCTATCTGAGATAGAGACCTTTGGTGTAATTCACAGAGACTCATGTTTGTTATTAGGCTATTTCAATCTCGTACAGAGTATCGTACGAACGGAGATGTAACATGTGGTAACTTGGCAAAAAGTGGTTTTCTGGGAAGAGAGTTTCCGAATCATATGATAGTTCCAATTTCGTGATAATCTGGAGGAGACTAAATGTAAACGAAGAACAGTGGCCCCTTTAATCACTAACTAGAGTCTATTTTACAATCTCAAAACGCGGCACCACCCCTTTTTTATCTCCGCACATCGTGGTGGGGTCTGGATTGAATCCCCCCCCCCCCCTCCTCCTCCCCAAGTAATCTGTCCATCTCTCTCATTATTTTCCCTTCTAAAACAGCTTACCATTGCGTAGTCTCCTTCGCACCCGTTATAGTGTCAATCACGCCCCTCCCCACAAACGGCGTTTGTTGGGAGACGCGTTGCGTGACGACACTAAAAGCGGCTGCATGGGAAACAATGCGATGCTTGTGCTCTACGTGAACTTCACAGCCTCAAGTACAACAAGCATCAAGTAAATTGAGGGACTTTACCATCAGAAGTGCGCCTATATCCTTTGCCTTTGTTGTGTGTGGACCGTTTGAAATTACCTTGTATCCAACAAATCATAAAATGGAACACCCACAATTGCAGACCAGGATTTCCGATTTATGTTAAGCAAAACAAAATATGCGTGTTATCTTTAAGAGAAAAAGGGATTGTTTAAGCGGAATTGCTAATGTTTGCTGGTACGGTGGAAACTGAGAACAGATTTGAATCTTAAAAATGTATTCTAAATCGTCATGAGAATGTTGTTTCAATTGTAACTAACAGATTATAAGATCCTGTGCAGACGACAAATCATAGCAAGTCTTTCCCCCCTTCATTGTCCTACAAATAAAACAAGTCAAAAAAATTGTAAGCTAGAGAAGCGACGTATTCCTGAAGTTGTCTACCCACTCTCGTTGGTAAATATCCAGTTTAGAGCTACTGCAAACTTTAGTTAAATTTGGCATTCAGGTTTTAACAAAGCACATATTAAACTTTGTGACAAATGATCTTGGAAGTGATACATTACTGAGTACCCATAGTTCGGATTTAAGACTATTCTGGGTTTTCCCTGTCTCTCTCCTCCGTCGCTACCCGAAACCACTTGTTTCTAGGGCACTTGTCTTTAGATCTTCGGCCTACTGAGGAGTGACCTTGTTTCGCTTTCGTCGAATCGATCGATGCGACTTCCTCTTTACGACTTTTTTGGCGCTGTCCAATTTTCTGAGAATTATATCACCTTTCACTCGTGCATCATCTGGTGATTCGTTATTTCCATTGTAGGAACAGTCGACGCTCGAAAAAGATTCTTCACGACCGTCTTCCGACATTATGAATGTAGAGCGTGAAGCTGTTGGTGAAGATCTTGTACTGGCTGGGTTTAAACTACCAGAAGTCTGTTCATCGCCAAGGAATCCAGCATTGTCCGGTTCGCTCTCTGTCACATGCTCTTCGGGAGCATTACAGAGCTGCCTATTGATCGTCTTTGCGAGCTGTTTTCTTGAAGCGCTGATTTGTTTCGTGTTCACTAGCCTTTCTTTAATTTGGTTCACTTGCTCGTTCTTCCTCAGGCTTTCTTCAGCCATTTGCTCGTTAGCTTTGATCATTGTTAAATACACTTCCTTCCAGGGAGAAGGGCGTGGTGAGGGCCCAGAGTACCTGAAACGGCAAACATTTGCTGACGGAACAGACCTTACTCCTTTCGAAGCCAAATTGATTTCACTCTTTCTGTTCATCTGCAACTGGCGCTCTTTCTTCGAAAGGAAAAAGTATTTTTTCCTCCGAGACTTCACTTCCTCTACTTTACGGACACAAAGCTCCCCGGCCTCTTGTCTTGGCTGCCATGCCTTTCCGCAAATTACCAAAGCCTCTAGCTCTTCTTGTGGCAAGCAAACATCACTCCCGGTTTCTGAAAAAGTTGAAGTTGACGTCGAACTTGACACCGAACCATCCGAAGACTCGATGTCCATTATTTCCACGCTTGTGGAGACTATTGGCGTGTTAGCCGATTGCTTCAGTCTCATTTTGTTCCTTTTCTTTTGTGTTTCACTTAAATTGTTTTCATTTAGCTCCTTGCGCTTTGTGTCCGAAGTAAAAACCGAGTTACCGATCCCCATGACTGCGACTTGTTTTAACTTTTCTGTAAAAAAACGCCTCTGTTTGTTAGTTTTAATTGTGACGTTGCCTTTTTTCAGTATTTGGTTGCACGCGTGCAAACCATTCTATTGACTTTCCTTCCTTGTGATTGGCTAGGAGGCCATTCAAAAATTGAATGACTTGGTTTCCCTTAATATCTGTTCTTGGTTAGTGCACTCACTCCTCTCTGTCATCCTGCAAACGCAAACTCCTTTCACCTCAACTCGCCCCTTATTCTGTACTTTTCTCTTATGCTGTCTGTGCGCGCACATGTTCACACCATACTCAAGGACACATTTTTAACTACATTTCCACCGATGAAGAGTTAGGAGCATTAAGACGTGTTGAATATTAATTTAAAGTTAAAGTCCTTGAAGACCTGTTGAATAAGCGTCGTAAGGTGGGAGAGAAATAGCGTAAACAAGGGCGCGTTGATGAACTCAGGCAATTAATCAAGGTGGCTCCGTTATTACTAGTGATACAGGTGTGTTGAGCTTTGACAAACGTTTCGTCATAATTGCTTTGGTTTTATGAGAACTTTAAGAACTACGTGCAGATATCTTTCGGCAATAATATGAAAGAGTCCGATTTTACTTGTGGAAGTTATTTTTTCGTTACGAAATTAGCACTTAAGTGGACCCACTGTTCAAAGAAAATCGCGTCTAGTATAAAAGTTTGCTGATATTTTGTGTCACCAGTAAAATCGAATTGTCTTATATTACTGCCGAATGATATATTATATAATTTCTTTAAAGTTTCGTAGCCATCGTGGTAAAACAAAAACGTTATGACAAAAGGATCTCGCTCAATGCTTTTTTTGGTAGGTTCAACGAATATGTGCCAGCGGCCGTTTGTCAATTGGTTGGTGTTGCAAACGAAGGAATAGGTGCTTCACTATTGACTTAGGTTTTCAACAAATTAGTTCGAAAATTGTTTGCATGATTTCCTATACTTGGGAGCTTGAAAGGAGTTGTCACGAAATTGTTCCCAAATTTAGACGGGAACGGCAACAAAAGTGAGTGGAACACTAAATTAATTGCTCAAAACATTAATGGAAGGTATAAAAGCAGCAAATGCAAATAAGGCATAAATTTGCAAATTTGAAGAGACATTTTTGTGTTGACGATAAAGCTTTGATGTGGTCATGTGCAATTAATTTCCTCGCTAACGTAAAGTTCCATAGCAAATGAGGACAGAATCTTTAAATAGCGGGGTTGAGCATTACTGACGTTATCGGCACCGATAGAGGAACTCAAATGATTGCTTGCTAATCTATCCGAGAACGATAATAAAGAACAATTCTCTCTCTTTTCTTCCAAGAACGTGAAAGCCCTCATCTTCACGTTGTTAACGGCCAGCGACAAATGACAAAATGCTACTTGGTCACTTCTGCTGTTTGCAGGAAACATTTTTATAATGGCCAAAACGTTATCAATAATGTTTAAATTTCTCTATATAACCCTGCCTAAAACAATGAAAAGTTGGTGCGGTTATGTCTAATCGACTTCAAGGACATTATAAATTGTAGATGTAGATGAATGGTACCGTGAAAAAGTTATGCGAAAGCAACATAGGATTTAAAGTTAGAGTAACAAATAATCTTGGTCTACAAGTAAAAATCACAGCCACGTGAAGGTGAATTGTTGTTACCCACACTTTCAACGACGAAGAGATAAACTTTAAGAGGGCGGGCGATTGTTTTTTATATTTCCCTAATAGCAATCCGTTATATCCTCTACAATATTTGTCCATCCGTGTCCTCTTTTGGCTTTTCTCAGTTTTCGCTCGATCTTCTACTATTTCAAGGTGTTATTTGCTATTTCGTTCAAATCGGCATGGCCATTTTTTAGACTCTTGAAACTTTGATATTGCTTAAAATGCGTGATCGACCTCTTTATGAAACATGTACGTTCTATTGTCTCCGAAATCTGCTAATCGCGGTAGATATTACGGAATCTAAAAATTTCTCATGAGACTTTGGAAAGAAAGTTCTTGCATCCAAAACTGTCATCTGTGTTTAAAAAAGCGCCTTTAATTTTCAGCCCTGTGTTGTTCGTGTTCCCACGAAAACCAGTTGACAGCTGAAGTTACTGAACATTTTAAGGTCATTGATTCGACAGGTGACTTATTGTGTTTTAAAAACAGGGGCAAGGCTCTCATAATAAGAACTCCTGTGATGTGTCAAGTGCTCTCTCTTAATCCGTCAAAATGATAAAATGGGCTTGTAATCGCATGTAGGTTTTTAAATTTGGATTTATCACATCTTTAATCTTATAATTTTTTAAATAATGTTTGTGTTTGAAGTCTCTACAAATGAAGCTTAAATCACGATTAATCACATTTCAGATTTTGCGGTTTATAAATAGAAAGAAACTATAAAAGCTGACACCTGGTTACTGACTCATTAAAATCATACCTACGGGTCAAAGCCTTCTTCTATGAGAATTTTTAAGGAATAGTTTATTTGAAGTGGCTCCTTATTTATTGGTTTATTATTAAGATCAAGACTATGTGGGTCATTAGGGCCTATCATATGCGAATTTTGTTAGGAATACTTACTGATTTTTGCTTTTATTATTTATGTTATTATTTTTATGCGGAGTTTATGACTTGCACCGGGACGATTAGAAAAAGCTTGGTAACAAGATAGCTGAAAATTTAATTCGCACTATTTACAGTGGTAACTTCTGGATTTATTGAAGGTGGAGTTACTTTGTTGGCGACTCAAAGCACTCAGATAACTAGATTGAAAGGATATTGAACTCATGATATTGTAGGATATCGTTCCGCTTTCAGTGTGTCAATGCAACAAATTATCTTGCTCTTTGGTCACGACAAGGTTCATTGGAAGTTGTAGACATGCTCGTTCGTTTATAAAACACCAAGAATTCAAGAATTCCCTTTCTGTAAAATTTTTGAAAATTAATAGAAAGATCAGTTGGCGAAAGAAGCCGTCCAAAAAACATCTCGCTCTTAACCGTTGTGCCCCAAATCGCCTGCAATATCCAACTAACCTCTTTTAATATGTGTGTGAAAAAAACTATATCACAACAGAACAGAAATGAAAAAAGCGAAAAACAGGCATTGATTGAACGGGTTACATTCGGATAAAGTTAGATCTTATCTTAACTTGCAGAGAAATACGATTTATGATACTCGGGAATTCACTTTCTTAGTAAGCAATTTTGGTACTGAAAGACTTTTTACTTTACTCCTTACTCATCGACGTTTTCCAAGGCGACCTTCACGGTCGTGCATTCGGTGGCGTATCGGCAAGACGAACGGTCTCATATTTGCTCAGATCACGTGATTCGAAATGAGTAAATGAATAAGCGCGTGGAATGATAAGGCCTAGGTACTAGGCGTGCAAGCCTACGGGGGAGGGGGAAAGCAGAGGGGCTTGATTGCAGTCTTGCAGTTAATTAAAAATACTTTGTAAACAACATTGTAATTCACGTCACTTTTCCAATAATTTAGCACAGTGTAAATAGTCGTAAAGATCGCCGTAATAATTGTATATCGCAGTTGGCAAACTATTTGTTGCCAAATGATATAGACTTAGAAACCTCGCGGGCCTTATGTGTTAAAAGTTTGTATTTGGATGACTTTTTCTTTTTATATACTCCAGAACGCAAATTTTCCTCGTCGAACATATCGAACATATGAACATAGAACACATAACAGAATATAGAACATGTATTGGCATTGAAATAGACAGTAAAGAAAATAAAAAGGAAGGAACTCTTAAATATCCGGCTGGGTACGGTTGACTGCTGTGAAAAATATTCATTTTAATATGAACAGTTTGGCAGTTGGAGATTTGAAAGTTGCTTACTTTAGCATGCACAAGCTCAAGAGCTAACCTTCGACTCAAAGGAACTGGGAAAAACAGCGACATTGTTTTGAATATTGAATAAAAGTGGGGGCTTTCTCAACAAAATGAATGTGTCACTGTTTAAACGTAGACGGCCGTGCACCAAAACTGGGCATTTTGCCCTGAAAACTCTGTATTCTCGAACCGTAAATACTATCAGCTCGTCAGTGCGGAGATCGATTAAGGATAATTTCTGCATTTGTCAAGGGGCGACGGTTTTTCAAATATTAGTTTTGTAAATTTGGATGTATATCAAGAAAACGCTGTTAATTAGTGAAAATAACAATGATTTCGTTTTTTCTTGTCATCTTGTTTGCAGCATTGTTCAAGTCAGTTCACGTAAGGGATAATTTTTTAAAAGGACCTTTTCTTATAATAATAGGATGTTTATTTTATCTTTATACTGCAGATAAAAACTCTCATTTTCCGGTTGTTACACTTCAATTCTCCCCTACCAATAGCTAAGCTGGGCTGAGAGAAAATTCATTTAGTGAGATTGTTTGTTTTACCTTCGTCATAATTTCAATCATTCGCAGCAAAACATGCAGAAATAAGCAAATATCAGTTGTGCATTTATGAAAGAAGCAGTTGCCAAAAACAGTTTAATTGTTAGTTTTTCATTCCTAACATAATTACAATAACGTGTATCGGACAGTGGATATCAGATGTATTTTGTGCCATAACGTCATATCTAGGGGTACACAATGGTAAATTCGAGACTTTGGGAGACTGCAAGACCCTGGTTTCATAATTCGAGAGCGAAACTTGAGTGTTTTTATCAATTCCGAACCCGAGACTTTACTTCTAAAAAATCCGAGCACAAGATTCTAATCGCCGAAAATTTCGAGATAATGGTACAAATAAAGCTAAATAATGACGGAAAACGCCAATGGAAGCTAGCAGCAGCCCACCAATAAACTGCTTTGTCATGTTTTACTGTCTTAATCTACTATCTCAGTTCCACCCATGAAGTCTGAGAAATTCGACTCCCGAAGACCTCCATGGAAAGAAAAAAAAGAAACTGACAAATCCGAGACTCCGAGGCCCGTCGGCCCAAAAAAATTCAAGACTCCGAGACGCAAAACTCACCCGAAAACAACTTCGAGACTCATCAAAAACGCTTCCGAGATTTCGTGATTGGGCCAGAATTTTCGCCGGAGACCCACGCTTTTCGATGGAGGCAACATTCTATACCCTTTCATCTCGTAAACACACGCTCGCTCGCACTCTGATTAGGCGTTTGCCTGCGGCTAATATGGTGATAACCATTTTTTTGGACACGCTTTTACTTCTCGCTGAAATTTTAGGCTTGGGAGGGGTATAGCGTTTTGTGCCTTCAGGTCGTTGATTCATATGTAAACGACAGTGAGATCTTTTTTTCAAATAACAAATTAAATGATCGGTGCGGGTAATATTCATGTACAGCAGTTGGACTTCAATGCTCAACATTTCTAAAACTCGAAGACATTTTTGTTTTCTTGGCACGAACTATAGACAGTTAGCTGGCTTTCGTAGCTCATAAATTAAACCAATTCTAAAAATCGCGTCATGTGTTTTTCTTATTCGTCTTTTGGCATTTTGCTTCCTGTTTTCGTGGCTTACCCCACAAATGCCACTAAGGTGTGTTGCTGAATAGTTTGCAAAACACGCGTGACTAGATAAGGGTTTTGTGTTGTTACTGACCAGGTGGTCTTCCTTCGCACCGACTATATTAACTGCAAAAATATTTTAATGACATTCTTTAAAGCATGTCAGGCACAAAAAAGAGAGACGACGATGTTAGATACACGTAGGATTGATTTTAACCCAAGTGAATTTCTTGGGGGGAACATTTGCAAGAGAGTTTATGACCTTGCAATCCCCTATCTAATGAAAAGGAAATGTTTAACTGTTGCGCATGCTTCTGCTGAAAGGAAAACTCTTATTGTTGCAATAGAGAGTTGAAAAACTTGCTACGAAACTTTTTCATCAGGAAAATAGTATAATTATACATTACTCTGATAATGAGTTTACACCATTTAAAGTTTATTTTTTCCCTCGAAACATTAGACAACGGGAATCAATGCACTAATCGCTAAACTTTTTTGCCGTATTGATTGTTGTGTGTAATTTTCTAATATCCTTTTCGTGGATCAAGCTTGTCTTTGAAAACGCAAGCACCGGAAATTGGTTTCTTGCCGTTACAACTTCGCCGTTTTATTTCTGTTACAGTTTTATGTAATTTGCAAATAGTTATTTCGTGGATCGGCCCTAATCTGAAGATCGCGTTTCGTTTAGAAAAAGAATTACCAGAAGAATAGATTTAAGCCATTTATTACTTCACAAGGAATGATACTCATTTGATTCAAAAAGTGGTGGCTCGCTTCTCGTATTTGTACAGAATATGTTCATTAACAAAGCTTGCGCTTTTTATTAACTAAAACAAGTAGCCACCTGTTCGCCAAACCGGCTACCGTGCACGTGATATTCTGACGGTTTAAGTAAATACCTTATTCTCTGGAATTTTTAGAACAACCTTAGTATTTTCTTTGTTAACACTCTAAAAATAATAATTCACTTGATTTCATAAAATAAGTCCATACTTATACACATATTTCATACTCTATTAGCTGCTCTTATAATTTCTTGTACATCTTTGAATATCAAAAGTTACTCTTACATTGTTTTATATAAATACGCCTTTTTTATATATATACTAGCTCTGCTTAATAAGAATATTTATCTGAAGTGTCCTTTACACGAATAAGACCAATTTATAGACTTTTTATCAAATCTTTAACATGCTGCTCTGTTATACAAAGCGTATTTTAAACAACGATGCTCTTTTTCGAACATTTCTAAAACTCCGGTGGTGGAACACTGAATATGTTACATTGAGCATGACGCGTGCGTTTACAGTTAATAATATACTTGTTCTCTCTGAGATTCTATTAGCTTCTTGAAAGGCATATTTTCCCTCATTTGGTCTGTAACGGTATCAGGAACAAGCCTGTTGTTTAAACCCTGCTGCTCGGGTTGATGGGCGGCGTTAGGTTTCTCCAAGTAGTATGCATGGTGTATGCGAATGTGCGTGCGAAGATTACTGGAGCTGATAAACTTCCAGTTGCAGATATTACACTTGTACGGCTTCTCGCCCGTGTGGGTGAGTATGTGGGACTGCAGATTGCCAGACGTTGTGAAAGCCTTGGAACACTGCTTGCACTTGTACGGTCTTTCCCCGGTGTGGATTCGAACGTGCCTTCGTAGGTCGCTTGAACTCACGAAAGCTTTAGGGCAATACTGGCACTTGTGTGGTTTCTCACCCGTGTGCGTCAAGATGTGGCGCTGTAAGTTGGTCAACTGAGCAAACCCTCGGCAGCAGATATTACACGTGTATGGTTTTTCACCCGTGTGGATTCGGTTATGAATCTTCAGATGCGCCGCAAGAGCGAAGGCTTTTGGACATTTTTGACATTTGTAAGGCTTCTGACCGGTGTGAATAAGAACATGCCGTTGGAAGTTCCATGAGCGCGTGAATACTTTACTACAGTGTTGACAGGTGTAGGGCTTCTCTGTTCCACTGGAATCCACATCTTTTTCTTCTTTCATCGACGAAAAATCCGCCAAACGCTCTGGATCAGAGCCACCTTCTTCTCTGTTCCAAGTGCTGACCCGGCTTTGTTCTTTCTCGACAAGAAAACCATTTTGTCCGTTACGCTCTCTACTCGCAGAGATAACATGAGGCTCTGCATTTGTGAAAACCAGTGGCTGAGGGAAAGTTGAGGTTATGTGATAGAATTCAGCTTGAGTAGACGTCACTGTAGGGGGAGTATCTTCGGTATTATCTGCAATTCAAAAAAATCACAATTTGTTATCCTTTTTTTTTCATCAGCACGTTGACTCAAGCGATAATCAAATACTGCACTACTATACTGTTTCCTCCACAAAATGAACCGCAACAAACAAAACTTGTTACATATTTCATCATTTATCATACACAAAGTACACCAAGACAGATTAGAATCATGGCGCTTGTAGTTGGCGCGTAAGCCAAGTGGTTTTAATGCCGAGTGGTAGTATTAGTGGGCTTAACATAGATTTCATAGCAACGCATTTTGTAGTTAAGCTGCTAATAACCTGAATTCTGTTAACACTTTCCTTTACATTGTACTGAAGGTGGTAATTAAATTTCTCCGCCACTGTAAATATGTCGTACTTTCTTTACATTATATATCTGAATGCTTTATTTAAGACCAGCGTTCGTTTTTGCATGTCGCAATTGTATTGTCTTCCTTGAACAAAATCTGAACTGAAGTTTGGCAGTTTTTTTGTAACTTACTGCCGAAAAGGGATATATCTTAGAAATATTAGGCTCGTCAAGTTCAATCTTGAGCACGTACTGTTCTGAAGATGCGATAAATCTTTAATGGTTCAAAATACCATTTTATAAAAGTCATCAAAAACCACCAAATTCTTTCTTGACGCTTTTAAATAGCAGTTTTAATCCGAGGGCTTTTCAGCAAGCCGCAAAACTGAGCTGAAAACAATTCTCGTCAGCATAAAACTTTGGAGATGCGATAATCCAGCCTGGAGAAAATGTTTTACCGATTTAACGAAGAACAAAAGCTCACTCGCTTCGTTGCATGTTTGGTCCCTATAGATATCTGCCTCCCCCTTTAACCAATGGCATATTCTCTGAATAACTTTGAAACATTGAAAGAATTGAAGTTCTAAACGTCCACCTGGGTGGGAAAATGCTTTTTACGTCGCCAAAGCGTAAAAAGGAAGAAAATCTCATCGCTGTTTGTACACCTCGTATTAATAATTCAGGTCCAGCAAGGAGCTACTCGGTAGTCGCAAAACAACACTAATTGAGGGATTTGTTTTTTCCTTTGCGGTTTTCCTTTACCTTATTTTTTTTCTCTATGTCGACTCTTTGTAAACGTTTGTTGCATCATAAAACTTTTTAAAGGCACGTTTATCCCTGTTGCATAAAATGATTGGGTTTTAATATCCTCTGAAAGACCCTCCTGGTAGTTTACGGGTTGCAAGATCGTTTTGTATTTAAAATCCACAACAAAGAAAAGAAGAATTCTCGAAAAATAATTGGGCCTGTAAATTGAGGGAAAGGACTTCATAGTGTAGTCTCTATTGTAAACTCTGATGAAAGGGTGCAAAAAAGCGAGAAACTCTCGAACAAGCCATCAGATATTACTGTCTTGTTGTATTTAACCTGATAAACTGTCAGTTCTAATAAAGTGAAATGGGCAATTAGGAAATATTTTAGTGTATTTTTCTCTAGCTCGCTTTCTGGAATAAATACTTCTTTTACAGTCTTCAGAATCTTTTTTAGCAAGAGCTAACTATTAGTTTTCTTGCCTTCACTAAAACCAACAAAACCTGTACACGCTAAAAACTAGAACGCACTTCATAAATATGGTTTTGAAAAATAGAAATATTACCAAAAATTGAGAACTTACCAAAGTATGTGATGTTGGCTTTCTTGAATTCCTTCTTTTTGATTAAAAATGAGCGAGGCATTTTTGATAAGTGAGTTTAAGGCTGATAGGCTTACTATGTACTTCTTTGAGAATGGTAGACAGTCAGTCCGAACTCAAAATGCTTGGAGTATGATAACTCGATCGCTAACTTTGGTTCAAATGAAATGAAGAATCTTGCACTGGTTATTATAGGCGCTGATTAGCCCAGACAGGTGCAACGAGGATTTTGCAGCGGTCGTAAACAATTTCCCACTTGCTAGCTTGACACGAACTTTCATACATGGAAACTGAATGCCCTTGATCATCTCACGACAAAAGAATAACACAATCTGTTATTTAAAACAACAGCCTCTCCGTCATGCTTGGCCTAGGTATTTATTTATTAAAACCCGCCCAAGACCTATCAAGAATTCAATGCGTTACAGGTTGCGCAAGGCAGAAAATGGCTAAACGACTAATTCTACTTGACAATAGGCCGCTCTCAGCCAATCTAAACTCGCATATCTCATTGCGCATGCATGGTAGAATAGTTTGTTTAAAATCTTGAGAGGCTTGTTCGCTGCTAGTGGCATACTCTTTTGGCCAATCAGCGAACGCACTGCCAAATAATTTTAGCATGAGCAAAACAGTGCGCGAGAACAACTCTACCGATTAAAAAATCCTTCTAACCAAGTCAAAAGACTTATATTTCGCAAAGAAAACATTCAGGACCTCTTTTATGATATTTCTTTGGCAATAAATTCCGTAGCCGCGCGCAAGCCTGAATTTTGTTATAATGATAATTATTTCTTTACACTTCTGAGGAGAATCTGAGAGAGGCTCTCTGTTAAGTCAAAGCGATGTTCTTTTGTGCTTCGCGTTATGAAATTTTAATTTGGAAATATTTGGAAGTATATTATTTGCCACTGAACCATGCGGTGTCAATTATTCATACAAAAGAAAAATTATCTTTTGTTCCCGATCCACTTCTAAATGAATCCTCCACATATATACAATTTCGTTCTGAGCGCCATTTAAATTTAAATCCCCGTCGGCGAACTACGTGGTTTATTACTGGGGCGCTCTATTTGATTTTCGCGATTCTTAATTTGGTGCGAACGATTTTACCAGGATATTCCAAACAAGATAGACAAATTTCCCATTAGCTAATTACTTCTCATAACATGCCTTTGTTTGAGTTTGGCCACTGCTAGCGTTGTGCACTTAGCAACGCCACCCGTCCAACTCGCCTGTGCCACTTGTTGATTCGGCGAAGGCACGTGCATCAATAACAGGTGCGATTCGATCCCCGTGCTTTGCGAACAAAGACAATACGACGTTATCACAGCGAAGATTTCAGGAAGTGAGCAATGTCTCTTTAACTGAGTTCACACAAAAAAGTGGCGCTAAAATTTCTTCAAATAAAGCGAGCATGGCAGAGATCGCGGGAATGCCTTTGCCAGTGTTTTTTAACTATCCTGAGCAAAACAATGCACTTAGATATTTGAGACTGTGACCTGCTTCGATTTGTCCTGTAAAGGCATGGATATCCATTGTCAAATGTATCATGAAAAGCAAATTAGCGTCTTTAGTGGTTTTAATGATATCCGTCTGAAAGACTTTGCCTTAAAACGTGAAGAAAACAAATCGATTGATTCATTGCTGTCTGCTTGGAGGGAGACGGATAAAACGGGGGTTCTATTTTTGATTTGCGGTTTGCTCTATTGAAACTAACGTGAGCACATAAGTAGTCGCACGAAACCTGTCATAACCAGACCAGAACCATCACAAAATGTTTTAGTGGTCATGACACATTCATTCTAAAAGAATGCAAAAGTGACGTTAAAAAATCGTCAAAAGACTCCCTCGAATAATATAATATATAACATATAAAACAAATTCGAACAACATTTCATTCATAAAGAAAATGTATCGAAGTGCCTTTTAAAAAAGTTTCATGATATTGACTTCCAATGAAGGAATGCTTGAACAATAGAGTTCTTCTTTTGAGCCAAGTTTTACACGTGCCTAGGAATGTATATACATTAATGTGAGATTTAATGAGCTGTTAAATGAATCCATTCAACACTAGAAAGTGATTCGCGCTTTGTAGGTTTGATTTTCGAACAATACAAATGAAAAACTCACGCTTTTCGAGGACAAAATAACTTCCCACGATGCCCGAGAAGCGAAGAAATCTGAAAAAGATTTGTAGCATGTTCTGACGCAGAAGTAGAAGTGATTTCTGCCTTCGATTTTTGACGCATAATTGATAATGAGGCACTTGCTACTTAAGGGACAATTTAAATCCGATTTAAAGCCCATAAGACAATAACACTGCCTACTTTAAAAGTTGCTGCTATTGAAAGTAGTTGCCGAGCCATTCTGCTCAAGGATGGGTTGGAAAACAGAATGAGTATAAGTAAAAATGAAGTGAAGGTGTCATTTCCTTGAAATAAACTTCCAAAGGGGGGCCGTTTTTGGCCGGGGTCACCAGCTCTGTGACAGAACTTGCAGGTAGACGAAACAAAGAGCCGTCTTAGAGCAAGATATATTCAGTATACATGCGTATTGCCCGATACATGCAAGGCGAAAAATCGACTAAGTTTTTTTTAAGTAGCAACATTTTTATGAATGAATCGGCGCGGGAAAAAAACCCGGCTTGGAAGCATGAAGCACGTGCTTGGCGGGGATCTTCGTGTCAACGGATGCGAGATTTCCTAGCACTTCCCGTAACAGCACGCCCCTTCGTTTATGGTCACGAGGACAAGAAGGCGTAAGATAAACCAATTTTAATTCAGAAGGACCCACGCTTCTGTTTGTAGAATCACAAGTTGAGTTCTTTGTTGAAGCAGATGGCAATTTATGACTCCTGTCGCAAATTGGTCAATTACTTCACTTTGTAGCAAAGCAAGATTTAAGCAAATTTTAAACCCAATGAGCGAAATGAATATCTCCCTTTCAGCTCTGTTGGCCGTGAAAAAAGTGTGATACCGTGCGAGTCAGCGACAAGAGCCATACAACGACTTGAGGAATTGGTTTTGCTCTATAGTAATTTAGTAAACTACATTTCGAAGAATTCGTCAAATTTCTTTTATATAGTACCCCTGGTTAGTTAAAGGCGTAGAACTTAACTCCATTGTGTGTTAAAGGTTGTTAAAAACCATTTTTCCACAGTTATGCTCTACCTGTTTTGTGAAGTAAAAGTAATCCCTAGATCTTAGTAAGGTATTGTACTACAAATTCAGTTTCGAATAGACAAGTGGAATATTCATATGACTGAATATTCTCGCCGATTGTTAAAACTGGATAGTATTACTCTATACCGGCCCAAAATATCCTAAGCAAAAAACAGGCAAAGGCTGACATCTACGTATTTCTTTTTTATGACTTCACCTAAGGATTTCATCCACGCCGGGACCAAAATGTATAGGAATCTTACATTGTGAACGTGCCTAACACCTCAAAAATTAGGAATACTGAGGTCACGATGATCGTTGTTGTTTGCCCAATTTGACCATATGAACAGTTTTCTTAATAAAGTAAGCACATTTTACGGTGGTAATGTAATGTGCGTAATACATTCTTCACCAAACTTTGCCCAAGCTTGACTCGTACAGTAAACCCGAAGTTGTCGAAGTTGTTTACTTTTGAGATGAAAATTGTTATTCAAATATTAACACGTGCAATTTTCTCCCTTCTTTTTTTAACGTTCAAAAATCTACAGTTCTCGATAACTATAAAAGCTTGGGTCGTTCAAAAAGAAAGGGCTGGATTTTATTTTAATATATTTTCTTCTGTATGTTAGTACGTATGTTCGCGCAAAAGTAATGGCCACTCGTCTCTGTGATACTTTGAGTCTTGCAATGAAACAAACTGAAAAGATTCGGCAAATGGATAAGACAAAAAAATTCACAAACTGCCAATTCGAAGAAAAGAAGACTCTCTTTCTTGTTAAACGTAAAAGAGGAATTTACATCTTGTTAGACTATCTTTAACTATAATTATTATTTGCATGAGCAAACCACGTTTTTATCTGTTTTGTTTTGGTTTGGTTTGGTTTTTTTGTTATAAGTCAAACTAGGATATTCTCTGCTCTGGCGCAATTCACTGAAATTTCAGTTGTAATCACTTGGAAAAAATATTCTTTTTTACTGTGATGGAACAGCTTGCGAATAAGACTCGGAGTCAGTCGGTTGTTTCTTCGAACTTCGGAGTCTTATCGGAAACTTAATAAGCCCAATAAGCCTAGTGTAAACAATAATCCGAACAATAGCGAAGATTAACGCCATCTGGTGCTCGGGAGTATCAAAAAGAACAAAAGGCCTAAACATAAACTTTTGCCAGAGACTGTCATATAGCTTAGAGTTGATTAAAGCACAAAAAAGTTTTCCATTTTGGAACAAGAAAGTTCGCCAAAATGTGACGGAGTTAAAACATGTAGAAAACAAATCAAAAGTGACCCGGCGGCAAACGGTTCTTTCAATCCTTTACTTTTCATGCTAACCGGCTTTACTTTGGAAATAAGAATTATTTAGAATGTGTAAATTAACTATAAGGAACCTTTTGCTTTGGCTTATTTTTGCCGTGATTGATTGTCAATTGAGAGTAGTCATTATCTTTGCGAAATCAAACAGCAAAGCTTTTATTTCAATACATTCTGTCGTTCCGGTTTCGAACTTTCGTGGCTTTTCCTTAAAAAAAAAAAAGCGATAAATAACGTAGCCAAGCAGAAAATTACGTTTAAACAAGGAATTAAATTTCGAGCATATTACTGATTTTCTACTCTACGAAACTGCATGGTCAGCTCTGTCAAACTCAAACAAAGAGCTTTGAAACCGGTAATGAACGATTTTTATAGACTCATACTTTTTCAATTCGTTCGGAAGAGGCGATCTTAATATTTCACCAACAATGCTATCGTGATTTTATCACATGTTATTTATAAAGCTAGCACTGCACTACATTTATTCTGCCAAATTGTCTCGGCCAAGTCTCTTGTCCCTAGCTAGCAGATGTTAAACATGATCCCACATTATCGTCTTGTTTTAACCACTGGGGACAGGTATACCTGCCGTCCTGCTATTGATTATGAACAATTCTGCCGTTTGAAATATCTCTTCTCGACCCCTGGACCGAATAGCTAGAAAAAAAGTTTTTTTTTTTCTGGAAGGAATAAATTCATTCTATTTTACTGTATAAATTTCGCTACAAGGAACGTCTTTTGTACAATTTGTAAGGAAAGGCCATAGAAGTGAGAGAAAAAGAATTTGTCGAATCCGATAGCTCTGATTTGTGAATAGTATTCATTTCACAGTAAAAGCGTAAGATTTGAAAAAGAAATGTACGTTTCTCTTTGATGCTTCTTTCTTTCTTCTTTAATGAAGATTATTTTTGTCCTTATTAGATCAACGGCTTTAAAACGTCACGTTTTTGAAGTGACCATTAGTCAACTAGTTAAAGAATGAAATACTTATATTACAGGCCCGTAGGGAGGGGGGTTGCGACGGGTGCGCTCGCACCCCCCAAAAGCGCCAGAGATCCACTTTTTTATTGATCAGCGACCTAAAACAAAGTGAAGTAGGAGCTTTGTTCTATTCTAATTTACTGATTGTATAGTGAAATTGAAAATGATGTAAAAGCGGTCACAAGCCTGACTCACCATTTCCACGAAACGTGTTTAGCTTTCGTAAAGTATAAAAAGGGGATTTGGTGTGTCTGCAAGGCATTTTTTTTTTTATTCCTCAATAAAATTCCCTTTAGGGTTTGTTTGCCATAGTTTAATTTTCTGCAAAGTGTTGGATCTGAATTGTGTATTTTAACAGTCCGCGAGTATGAGAATTCCCGTCAGCTTTGACATGCTGGACCCAGCTCTTTGTGTTGCTTGGAGGAAATTAAAACTTCTATTTAATTTTAAGCAACACAACTCTCGTTACTGTTAGCTTGGAGCTTGATGCAGGGACCACGCGGGGGAACGGGCTGAAAGCCTCCACAATTTTCAACAGTAAAAAGCAAGTAATACTAAAAAAAACTAAGTTTCTTTTCTATTTAATATTTTACCGAAAAACTGGTTAAGGTTGTTAATTATATAACTTTTATTACCAGTATCCCTGCCCGGCATTTTCCTGACCTCACAGGAAAATGGCTAAATTAATGATTGGCGCGTTTCGATCTGAACACATTAGCGGGACACATAGACACATAGGCGAGCGGAAGGAGCTATCGGACTTCACAGATGTCTAAGCACTAGCTTAAGAACTGGCTTAATACAGTGGGTTGTAAAGAAAATCGTTGCTTTAAGTTAAAATTATAACCCAGAAAGCATTTTGTTGAACGGAGAGGTCGATGTTCAGCCAGTATATCTAATTCATATGACTTATTTCTAGTCCATAAAGACAATTAGCAATTTTTATGGAAGGAAACATATTAAGGAGCAAATTCAACTGATTCCTTGAGATGAGATTCCATTTTTTCTTTGTGGTGGAAGATAACTCTAAAATTGTTGCCATGGTCATACTCTCAAAGTAAATATATAGAGCCTTCGGGGAAATATAAATGATGCATAAAACGCATGTAAGCCAATTCTTTTGTCGACTTCTCCTGCACATTATAACCACGTTCATACGCCCCCTCCCCCCGGACGAATTTTCGACCGGTTGAAACTTCGAACGTTTTATAGGTGTTCCGTACGAAAATTTAGACTTCTAACCCCTCGAAATTCCGTGTAAACAAAAAAGCGAAAATATTGAAGTATCCGTTCAAAATTTTCAACCGGCCGAAAAAAATTGCCAGCTGAAGTGCGAACGTAACCTATGATAACGTTTTTTATTTCGCGCATATGATCAGACAGATTGCTCTTGACAATGTGATGATACAAATTCTTACTAGAAGTGTTGGGTTGATATTTTATTGTGAGCCTTTAAAGTTCAATGTCTTTTATGGCGCTGTTTCTAGCAGCCTCGACCGGAGGTGAAAGTAAAAAGCATATTTAAGGAATTTGAAGCGAAAAGTCCATTGTTTGATCAAAGAGTAAAATGAAAATATACAATGTCGATTGCAATGCGCACACTGAAATAGGGAAAAATAAAGACCGTGTATATGCTTAATAAATCTTTAAAAGCGATTTGTAGCTGCTTAATTCAAATTTGTTTTAAAATTTGAATCCCTTGCCGTAGGCTATACTTTAGTAACATTTTTGAGGTGAGGAGACAACTGCATATGTGGTCCCGTTTTCTTCGGCAGTGTTGTTGTTAGCGGTCAATTTTAATTCAGATCTGAACAGCATTCATTGAGGTACCAGCAAACCTGCCCGTGTAAACAATTGAACCAAATCTTATACCTGAATACAGTCTTGATTTATTCAAGTATCCAGCTTTTTAACGACGGTTCTATGATGTATTTTTTCGCTGCTTTTATTTTTTCATACCGAGTAAACAACCACGTTTTACGGTGGTTTAGGTTGACTTGACGTTTGTGGAAGTTGATTGCCTAAAAAACTCTTAAAACCGTTTATTTAGAAATTCAAGAGCTTATAAACTGAAGAACAATATATAATTAATGATACTCGTTCCCTTCTTTCTTTTGTTCTCGTCGTTAAAAAGATTTGAACTATAGAATTAGGCTTTTCGTTCGTGCCAAAAATCTCCCCGATGCTGTTAATGAAAATTTAGTTCTAGTGCTGTAGGAATTAATTCATACAGTTAAACCTCTCCACAACCAACCTCGTTCCCAGGGTTCTCTCCTACCCACCCTACGGTGCTCCGTAGGGTGGGTAGGAGAGAACCCTGGGAACGAGGTTGCTCCACAACGGCTTCCTCGGGGACAGAACAAAGTTGCCGTTATGGAGAGACGCCAGTTGTAAAGGATGTTTACAATCGATAGACCGTTCGACAGAGTTCACGTTTATCTTGATTGAGAGAATAAGAAAAACTGGCGTTCTTCGTAACTGGGCCAGCAAAAAGTTCTCAGTCCGCAGAGATCAACTCAGCTTGTTTGAGCTATGAAGGTTTCTTTTTCTTCAAAACAAGTATTAACGTAAGTGTCGGATAACGGTTTTCATTAGATCCTGGTTCTCACTAGCGACGAAACAAAAAAGTGCAACCATAACCGCAAGTGTTAGAGTCTTGTGTCAATTGAAAACGAACACCGACGCAAACACAAGCATAAGGACATTGAAGAAGCTACTTTCTAATGGCTACCGAAGAAACAAATTTCATTTTTTTCAGCCAGATCAATACAAGGACCTTAAAAAAAAAGTTGCCACAAAAATTTACTGCACTGCGGTGAAATAAATGTCAATTTGTTTTTGAGTCGTTATTTACAACCCGCTCCGTTCAGACAATTTGTTAATGCTAAGGTCAGTGTTAATGCTACTCTGCCATTTAATGTTTCGCCCCATTTAAGGTAATCCGGATCCCGGAATCAGATCTGGGAAAGTTTTGCGTGTGGTCTGATCCGGAATCCGGGATAATTTTTGCTAGTGGAATCCGCAATCCAATACGTGGTTCCGGAATCCACAGAGTGGAATTCAGAGTCCAAGAATGCACATGAGGCGAAATGTTTCTTTTCGAAACTTTGTACAAAATTTATCATCGAATCTTCAACGGATCCATCCTTTTAGATTTGCTTGTTTTGTGCCTGAATGACGAGATTATATCCGTTACACAAGGGAATTTCGATCTACAGTGGTAGACAAAAGGCCTTGGCACTGGTGCAATAATTGTAAAATAGCCAATTGGTTTACCTCTGGTCTCCTTTTCTGAGGTGCCAACCAGTATTTTTTTTATTGCCTTCAGCACTATTAAACAGTCTCTTTGTCCATATGTACCATAATATTGCAATAAATAAACTGTGCATGGCATGTATTTTGTGCGTACACCGTATATGGCATTTAGTGGTCTTTTACTTCCTTTCTATTGTTGTGTGATGGATATTTCGTTTTGTCACCATCTTCATTTTCTTAATTAACTATCAGGTTTGTCAAACCTGTATTAAGTGGTCAGTTTGTCATTCCCCCTGGGATGATTGCTTGTTACAGGTTTGACCATATACGCAGGCGCGGATCCAGGATTTTGAAATGGGGAGTGAATTTTTGTAATAATGTAATACAACCAAAGCCTGGTTGAGGTGTTTGAGGTCTGTGCATCAGCATGATTGAAGAGGGGCTCAGAAAAAGGGGGGTGAAAATTCACCCATTTCACCTTTTCACCTCCCCTGGATCCGCGCCTGATACGGGCTGGCTGAACCTGTAACCATCCAAGTAAAGTTGTATTGAAATATCTATCACATTTTCCTTATAGCAACTACATCTTAGTAGCATCCATAATAGCTTCTAAATGTCTCTTGTCTCTTGGACTCTCGCTTTCAGCGATTCTAGAGTGCAGCACCCATTCGAGGATAACATTGCACCTCTTCTGTGGTACTCTCTGTCACGCCCTGTTCCTTAACTGTTAAGTCTTTATTCTGTTCATTCTCTGCCATATTTTCACTTGTCTTACTTGGTTGTTTTGGGTCACTTGGATCGCTTTTGTGAGTAACGGCTTTCCTTTCTTTTAAGGTGACAATTCTTGTTCCACTGTTGACTGGGGTTTAGCTGTCCTTAAAGGCCATTTGCATGCAAAGGTGTTGACCGGTAGACAAAAGCTGAGTTCCTTTTTTAGAACAACCCTTTTACCTCAAAGGAACTTGCCTATAATATTTATCAGTTATGCAATAATGAAACTAAACAATATCACACGATAGAATTGCAAAAGAGGTTTCAGTTGAATGGTCAACCCACAGGCTTTGACCTTGACCTTGATCTTTACTTTTGAAAAATACACATCATGCAATAATTAACTTTAGTAAAATTCAACTAGTGGTCTATCATCAATGCTGCGTTCTGATTGGTTGAGCTACTACTAGGCTATATGTTATAGCCCACTAGTAGCGAAAAGCGCCGGCTTTCAAAACCAAAACAATGGCGGCTGAATCGCGCTGAATTTTATTAAAACAATTATTCATCTCGCCCTCGTGGCCTCTGAGTCAATAGCCGATTCGGCGTTCGGCCTCATGGGCTATTGACTCAGAGGCCATGAGGGCGAGAGGAATAATTGTTTTAGGCCTCATGGGCTAACATGGGCTATTGACTCAGAGCCCATTCGGGCTCGAGGAATAATTGTTAAATATAAATACTATATAAACACCAATTACGACATACCAGGTGAGCTTTCGCGCGAAAACATGATATCTTCACACGTGAAAGTAACATAGTATTTTCACATGTGAAAAGATCAACGTTGCTATGGCTACATAATAAAACTCGCCTTTCGCAGTGGTTTGGTTTGGCATTCATTGGTATTTATATGTTGAAAAATATTTTTTTGCAACACTCGAAGAGAAATTTCGTATCTCCACGCTGCCATGTAATATCTTCTATACGTGAGGAAAAGAGTGATTTTAATAGGATTTTTCATTATTACGGGGTAAGGAAGACGGTAAAGTCCTTATAAGTCCAAAGTCCATTTTGAACACAGTCGACTCATTGTGCGACCACCTCTCATAAATCACCACCTCCCAAAAGCCACCACCATCCAAGATGCTGGCAAAATCTTCCAAAGCAATGCTCTAGAACTAAAACCTCACGTTGACAGCCAAATCTCGTAAGCGACCGGACCACTTCTTTTTGGCTGACAGCTTAATGACTTTCTTTGTTTTAACCTCTTTTAAGCGACCACTGGATAAAGGATCTGATCTCTTCGCTTGCAGTACATATAACGTCGGTCACTTTAAACAAAGAATGTTCAGTGACAACATGAAACTACAGAAATGTCCCTAAAAAGCATATTCAATCAAGTTATTAAAACGAGTCTGATCCATAACTACAGAACAAAGATCAGCCTCTAACGAATCTTTCACGAGATTGGTACTCAAATTTGGAACTCTAATCTATTCCTCATTCAATTAAAAAGCTCAAGCGATCGTCTTCTCGGAAGAGATTAAGTGTTTACTTTTAGATATCTTCCAGTCAGAAAACGATTATGGTTAACTCCTCCATCTTACTAAGTTGTTCTATGCATTTTCTCTTCTAATTATCTGGCTTCAATAGTACATGCGCTCTGATTGGCTGTTTTCTTGTTATGACCGGGCATTACTAGTTAGGTGTCCAAGGCAATCTGTGTTTAAGGTCATTCCCTGAAATAGAACTTAACATAGATTTTTTCTCAAATTTCGTCTATTAGCTATTCATCATATTGGGACTTCGAAATCAAAATAAAAAAGGGGGATGCCGGTATTCGTTTAGGAGCTGCGAGGGCTCAAACCCCCTTTGAGCTAATTTTCGACACTTCCAGTTTGCTGCCTTGCACCATGGACTATATTAATAATTAGGCCTAATAACACTCAGAATATTATTAATTGTGCGAAATGAGGTTGTACACATTTAGAGTTGGACAAGAGTAACACTTTCAAACGGCTTTTGGTACGAAAACGCATACTTTGAGGAAGCACTACCCTAAATTCGTTACCATGGTTACCATAATTTAAATGAAAAATGAGTATTGGCTTTATACTTTCCTTTATATCTTTTTTCCTGAACATAGAAAATTGTCCATTCTTTTTGTGTAGGCAGCCTATTGATTGTAGAGTCAAACAAGCGAAAAAAAGAGAGGGGTGCCGATATTCGCTTAGAAGCTATGCCATCATTTTCTGTTGCCAGGCGGGAAGGCCCATTTCTCTTTCCAGGAAAAAAATCAGTAGTGTAGCAGCTGATCCTAAGGTCTCTCCTAATTGGTCGCTGGAAACAATGACATGTCATTCTTCCCATTGTTTTAGTATTGTTTGGGGTTAGGGTTTCGAACCATTGGTGACTAATCTTTGGAACAGCTGCTACATCACCCAAAAAAACATCGTAAAGTTAACTGCACTTATTCGTACAGATCTAATTAAAGTTAGTTATTACACGGTATTGTGATTGTTAAATTATGATGAACCTCCGAAAAATGTTCAGATAAAAGCTGCTAATCAAATAAATATACCTACCTGCGGCAAGTTTGGCGTTTACATCAAAAATTGGTCGGCTCCGACCAGCACCGGCGGCACGATGCGATTTGTTTGTGGTGCACACATTTACCTCTCCACATTCCGGATCGCTGCACATGATATACAAAAAACTACCCAACCCAGATAGCAGCAGTTTGATAGCTGAAGAGCCTTTCCACATGCACTGCAACCACTATCCAGGGCTCTGGCCAGCACGTCTTACTAGATTACTCGTCTGCCTCGAAAGTTGCTGCTGCCGGCTTCGATGCATTTCTTTTTTTGCGCTGACGCCTCCATCACCTTCCACATTACAACACTTCCTTTTCCAAATATTTTTTAACTTCTCTCGTCTTCCCTTTTCTTTTGAACTTACAAAAAAACCTCTTTTATATCTCGCCTTGGTGCCGACGCCGACGGTAGCCATCTTGAAAGATTGCGTGACTAGTGTTGCAGTATTATGCGCAGTAGAGATGCGCAATGCAATTCAGGGGAATGACCTTAAGTTGATGGTGAACATCCTTATGGACATGTATGCTATGTTCAATTGACAGCTGTCAAAAAGGGTACCGCTGACCAGTGTCGGCTGACTATATTGCTGTCTCAAGTGTACAACTCGTTGAGGTGTCGTATTTTTTAAAGTTATACGCTGACCAGGTGTTGGTTTTAATTGATCGCAGGCTCAGGTCCATAATAAGAAGGCCATGTAATTGATAACTTATTAACCTCTTCCGTTCGGTCATTACAGGGAAATCTCAGACCTCAGCCTTGAAGTATTGACCGGCCGATAGCGAGGTCAATATATCAAGGCCGAGGTATGAGATTTGCTTGTAATGACCTCACACTCGATTAATAAGTAGTATTTAATCGTTATTTACTTACTTTGTTTTATGTAAGTTTATTCTGTTTATTGTATTGTATTGTCTTCATTGTGTTTTAGTCCATCTACTGGAACCATGTAGTATGTAAATGCCTTGAAATCCTCTCCCCGTCTCGATTAGTTCCTAGGCTATTTGCGGGTGGGAAAATTATGTCATTATTTATACTGGCTGAATTTCGATAAAGTTTGTTTTATTTTTATATTTATTTATTTTCAATAAACAAACGTTGAAGGAAATATGAAAGCTCTTGAGCGGTAACTTTGTTTGTCAAAATGTCAATACCTTTGTAAACGTGCGAAGAGTCGGCTCTAAGGATTTCACCACCGAATCTTTTCCCAATTTCGATGGCCAATTATGATTTTCCTGTTCCCATTTTCCACAAGTGGGTGTTCTGCTCTTCGACTGGGCAAGTGATTCACCCTCTGAAAATACTGCATAATCGTGGTTTCAAAAATGTTCTTTATTTTTTCTTTCGAAACGAAAATAACGATGATTCATTTTCTATATAAAGACTGGGATTTTTGGCATTCTTCTTTAAGACTTTGTTGCCAGCTGCTGAAACCAGCGGGAGCCGAGAAAGTGCAAAAGAGTATAGCGACAACAACATCAACAACAAAATAGGAAGCCAAAATTAGGCTACGTAGAGCTCTTAAGTTATCATTCCGAGATGATAGTAATTTTACTTTTCAAGTTAAGAACTGCCGAAGAAAAAATAAATACTTGTTCAGCTGTTATCCAATGTCTAAGAAGACTTTTTAGGGATAGTGGTGAAAAAGCAGAAAGAAGCCTTTCAAACTAGCCGACTTATTGGCTGGAAACTAATTTTGTATTACTAGTAACTCCTCTTTACTTTAGTTTTTTTCGTTTTTCTTTTTCTTTTTCATGTATGTTTGTTTGTTCTTTTTTGCTTTTTGAATTTATATTAGACTTGTTTTTGTGGCCATTAAAAGTAGTAATTAAAGCCGGACAAAAAACTAAAGCAAAGGGCATTTTTACATTTTGTAATGAAAATGATTGTCCTTTTGAGGACAAGAGGCACAAACGCTTATAGTCCAGTCCCAATTCTCCTCACGAGGTGATCATTTCTTTGCTAGATAGGTGATGGTAGATTTTGGTCACATTTGGTCGTTTTTAAAAGGGTTTGAGATATGACTTCATAATAAAGATTTTTTCCAAAAAATGCCCGGTTACGTTTGACACTTATGCAAAAGTGTGTTGAAACGTGCAAAAATAAGCAAACTGTTTAGTGACAACATTTTTTAAGCTTATCTTCTCTACCATTTGAGTGAATTCGAATTGTCAGTAAAATCTAAAATGGCGAACAAATTGAATGACGTCATGATCCTCAGCAGTGCCGCATCCCATGATATTTACATCCTTAAAAGGGTCAGAACAAAACCGGCGTTTCAGTCTTTTTAAATTTAAACAACCAACAACCCTAACTAAAAAACCTAAATATTGTCTTCTTTTGATAGAGTAAAGAAGACTTTAAGGCAGGACTAAAATCCTATTTATTTACTTAACATTAATCACCTTACATACAGATTTGGAGGCCCACTGCGTCTCTTATAAATCCGGTCTAAGTTAGAATTTGTTTAAAAACCTTCCCTTGATTTTTGCAGCCAAATACTATACTAACACAACAAAAAAACCAAGGGGAAGGGGGTGCTACACCATTTCGATTTACCACGGTGGGGCCGGGTATGAATTGCATGACATGTATCCGATTCCTTTCTTTCTTTAGACTTGGTTGCCAGTTTTGAACTATTGGCTCCTCTAAAAGTGAAAGCTAAGCGAAACAGAAAGAGAAGACGAAAAATGTTTATGCGCCCTTGCACTAAGCCAACTTACTGAAAAGGGTTTTCATTTTCTAGTCTTCCTTAAGATGTTTCGATACAGTTTTTCAGAGGCCATACCGATATTTTTCAAGCGCCTTAAAAGTGTTTTTTTCCTTGTCCGATCGCTATAAAATTTTCACCAGTAATTGGCTATGGATTGAAATTTGTGAAAATCTAGTTTTAAGTAAAATCGATATGACTATGACAACAATAAACAAAAAACTTTGAAATTGATAAAAGCCGAATTTTGTGTGATCTAGACCTGCTACTGAAAATCAAGCACTAGGAACTTAAAGTTTGGTGTTTAGCAAACAATCTCCGTAAGAAGTAAAAAATTCTGTATGTTTGAATTCGACTAAAACGAAAATATATTTCAAACCTTAAATTTTCAATAGCCGTGGTATAGATTATTTAATAAAAACGTTGTAAACGACTCAAATTATTCTTAAGTAATGTCAGAATGCTGCTTCATATCATATTTTGATGCTAGGAAATTTTGGTGTACTTTCGTTCTTGCGATCCTGAAAACTAACCCGTTTTCTCACCACCTGTATAGTGCAACTTCATTCAGAATTTGGACTTTTAGCGCTATCTTGAATATCTCCGAAACGACTCGAACGAGTTTTTTTAAAATCTCTTCACATAATCTTCATAATGTATATGAAAATGTCTGAAACTTTCATTAAGATTGATTCACTGCAACACCTTGAAATTTCAAGACAAACCTATCCTACGAACCGGTCAAAAATCTGCGTTACAACATTTACTGTTTTGACGTTATGCTAATTTTTCCAAATTAATGCGGACAATACATACCTCCATGACTAGTACATTTTAGTTTGAATTTATCGCATCTTTTGAATGTAAAACATTGACAAACTCACACTGTTTTGTTTACCATGTTTCTTTGTGAATCATCACTAAATCGATGCAACTGAAGAAGTTTAAAATAGGCTTCTCAATGTCAAGAAAAAGCCCTATGACAACGTAAAAAGGCTTTCAGTATCTTATTATATTAAGGACAAGTTTAAGTCGGGGTTTACATACAGAAAAGACTGTGTTTTGGTAAGTACAGGCAGCTATTCTACTTATTATGCAGTCTTTATTTTGTTTTACTATAAAGGTAATTTTGTTTTGTTCCGCGACAGAATATCGCAACAAAACAGAAACAAATTATATGGGCTGAGTTCGTTTAGCCTGTATGCGTAGCTAGCGGGATTGGGGTACCTTCTTAGAGGTGGAGTTGCCACCCGAAGCAACTGGGGTGAAGCCGCGAGGGAAAATCCCTCCCAGTCTTCTCGCAGTTCCCCAGCCAAACGACTACAGCTTGCTATTCCCGTCAGCTACGCAGGTTAGAGTTCGTGCGTTGAGTAATTTATTCTTTGATCCCATTGAGATGAGTGTTGTAGAGTTTTCATTAATGAGGGCATTAAGAAGCATGTAACGTGCGGCCAGATAACAGTGAATTGTAATCGACTCGTTCCGAAGGATTTCAGCCAATATTAATTTAAAAAAAAAAATGTTTCTTCGTTTAGTACTGACGATCCCAACATGTAGTTTGCTTGGGCAAATCGGGTTTGTCTCAAGTGAACAATAGCCCTCGAGCAAATGTATTTGCAGGGGTGGCTAACTTTGGTAAAGCTATGTATCGGTTAATGTATCGGAATGTATCGGTCCCTAGAAAGATCAACCCAGGTCACCCGGGACAGTGCCCAGGCCTCATTTTATTGGCCGCGCGTTGATCTGGCCGGCTACTTCCGCGTGCATATTCTCGGCCTTTTTGGATTACATCCTTCGAGTTTGTCAAAGTCTGCGGGATTCGTTTTTCTATCTGGGAAAGCTTCATTGGTTTCTATATCTGCTGCTATCTTATTACTACGATCCTGGCATGTTTATTTCCTGTTGGAGTTCGAATTTCGTGGAAAAAGTTGTGTTGAATGAGAGCGTGGCGGCGAAAATGGCATCTCGTGTCTCCTACCTTGTATATTATTATTGTATATAGAGTGAATTTGAACAAATTATCACGAAACTTCGTTGGAGCATTAAGGACAGCAACAACTAATTGCAGAGTAAGTTTCATTGATCTTTATTTAGTATTTCTTAAAAATTTTAGGATCGTATTTTTACCCCATACAAACACTGTCATTTTACTGGAACCCTACTGTGGTACTATCACGTAGCCTGGGTTACCTGTGGTTGAAGCGAACATCAGCGAACGTTGATACAGATTTGTTTAATTTCTTGTAGTATTAACAAAACTTTTTTAGTATTCGCATCCTTGGAGACACCCGGTTCGTTCACCAAGCTTGTGCGAGCGAGGGAAACTTTTATTTTCTACTTTCCTAACCAGAAACGAAGGAACTACCGATAAGTCGAAAAAACGTTTGGAATGCTATCAGCAGGAGCAATTCAATTGCCCCGAGAATATTCTGTTTTTGACTCATCACAATGTATCGTAAATAATAGGAAGTTAAAGATGCGGCGGCGGCGACGAGAAAGTCAAATAAGTAATAGCTTGACAAGGCAAAACAACAGCTTTGCACGTGCATCACACTTTTTTATACATTTCTTTGCCGTCAACTGCACGACTACCCGTGAAAATACCTAATTTCATGTTTTGTGAAGGACGTAAACAAGCAAAAATTCATTCTCTTCATGAACTTGGATGTGGTTGATAGGAATTCAGCTCCAGAAGAGCTCGCTTGCATTTGACAAAGTAAGCGAGTTGGAATAATCACGATAGAAACTGAAAAAATGTGAATTCCCTTTTCCATGCGACGTTTTCGTGGTTGTCAGCCGTCGTGGTGTCTTTTAAAAATTCCCTAGTATTTACGCAAGACGTGACCGATGCAAGCGTGAATACCTGTTGTAATTTTGGAAAAGCGTCTTTAGTTTTCGGGCAGACAGTATTTTGAAATCAGATGGGGATTTTATATCAAACTGAAAGTTTTCTGACTGCGTGTACTTCTTTGGTAGCTGTTTGGTGCATGAGCCAGACAAGCAGTGATCGAAACAATAGTCGTCGTGTACGAACTCACGAAAAGAACTTAGGAGAAACTGTTCCCCGATTGGGCGCAATAATACAAACCATTTTTTGTGCCCAATCAGGAGCCGGCGTCCGCCTGAATTTTTGGAAATACTCGTTGAGAGTCGGTACCCTGGGGCTCTTTCACCCATACGTGAAAACTTTCGTCGCGCCCTTTCTCCCAACCCAACTGACTGCCCCTGGGTCTCCGAGGATGCCGTTCATCAGGTTTTCTTTGTCTTCAATGCCAAGTAGCATAGGCGTAATGGCTTCAACATTTAATTTCATGAATAAAATAAATGATGAGAAAAAGTTCATATGTCTAGCCATTAACTTCTTGTTAACATGCATCTCAAAACAACGAGTATCAACATAATGTAAAAAAGAGGTTTCAAAACCTTCCAACCCCTAACCCTCGACAAATTTTGAGAGAATGTCGAGACAAACAGCACACATTTGAAAGGTTATGCCTGGATGCTTACAAATCATGTGAAACCAATAACACAGTATTATATAAATGTATAATTTCTTAAGCAAATGAACGGTGCAACTGAATCCCAACCCTGAACAGCAACAAGCACATCATTCAACCACTTGGCGTACAGAAATCGCTGTCTTAGAAATAACTGGAAATAATCAAGGTATGAACTGCTCACTTACTTTATTTCTTGTGACAGCAAAAGAAATTTATTCATCAGCAGCTTTTTGTCTCTCCGCTTTGAAAACAGAAGAAGCTTGTTTGTTGAATCATCTGACTGTATCAGCGACTAATATTTTAGCGTGAGTAAATGCTTAACTCTGCTACTTAAAAATGGCATCGACGTTAACTTATACCACTAGTAGTAGTCGTATGACACCGACTTCGTTTAACGCAATGAATAGACAGTCATTTTCTAGGCACGGCGTTTTTAGGTGATTTTGCCATGATTGAATTCACCCAGATGAGAACTACAAATCAGTTCTTTATCTACACCATACAGGGCAAGCGATTTACACCCAATTTATACCGGCTGTAAATGAAAAAAAGAAAAAGAATACAGAGGCAATTCTTAGGCGATGAAGACCGGAGATATAGTTGATATTGTGTGGTGTCCAAAGTAAGAACAGCCAGGGGAAGGCAACGATCGAGTGTATTCAAATATGTGTCTCAAACGATTTTCTCCATGGTTTAATTAGATGCCTGTTTAATTAATTTGGAGCTATACCCTTGAAACTACCTTTTCGGATGTCTTAGAGGAACGTTTATCGTTAAAGTGGCTTTTTTGCCTCATCCGAAACTGTTATCTATCCTGATATTAAAGTAAGGTCGAAAGTCCGAGAGGACATAGAGTAGCCGTACTTTCATAAGAATATTTCAGAGGACGTAGAGCTAGGACGTATTGTCTTTATATATACCGACGGAAATTTTCGGGAGAACTTTTCGTAACAACAATCGCAACATCTTGGAAGTAAAATTAGTAGAATCCTTCTTGATGTGCTTTTTCGTGAGTTTAGGTTTTCTAAAGCGTCTTTAAATGTCCTGAAATCTTCATTCATAACTTTTTATAATTTTGCCGACATCTTGGCACTGACACGTACGGAAGGTTGCCATGACAATTTTATAATTTCACCGTCAAATAATAAATTAACGCTGAAATTTCGTGCCCAAATTAAGGAGTAATTTGTCACCCATGATATTAAAATAGTAATAAGCAAGCAGCAGTAAAACCATGTTTAACTGGTCAAGAAGGGTCTCAATGAGACGGTATCTTTGAGGGTTCTCCGTCAATTTTTTTTCCAGTTTTCACTGTTGTCGGTTAAATTTTAGCGCTTTTGGCGGTTGACGGTCATCAAGTGGAAATTTAGTCCAAGAGTTTAAGAATGAATTATCTTCTGTATAAATTTACATTAACTGTTGTTTTTTGAAGGTTATCTTGTCCTTTCAGTCATAAAATATCGAAATATTTTCAGATATAAGCAAGTTGTAAGGTCTTGTAATAGCTAGACGGAGTGAACATGCATGGAAACTGGGGCCTGTTTCTCGAAAGTCCCGATAACTTTTCGGGCCCGAAAGCTGTTTTATGTTTGTCGTGTTTGCGTTCAAGATCAAAGTTTCAATAATTTTGAAAATGATACAATTATGAAATTATCAGTTAACGAAGCGAAATTGACTGGTTTGTGAGTTATGAACTTTGCTACTATTTAACTAGTTTTGATTTCAAAATTTACCTTCGGACCTGAAAAGTTATCGGGCCTTTCGAGAAACGGGCCCCAGTTTTTTTCCAATTTAGATATTCTTCAGGAGCTGAGATTTGAAATACCTCCAACCTTTTTGACGGTTGACAGAAAAAAAATAATATTTTAGCCGGGCCTATTGACAGCCCGCGGTTAACCGCATTAAGACCCTCGCCATCAAGAGGTGGTATTATTTCTAATCTTTCTTCAGTGAACTTATTTTTTCAGACACAAAAGAAAAAACGGCACAGATTCCCAAATCTTTGGACCAGAACTGAATTTAAAAGACCTCTTACCTTAATTAGCGGATACTCTAGCTCTAAAAATGTCTACTTGCAAGTCTTTAATGACTGTGAATGTTAAATGCTGGAGTCAGGACATCTGTTTCAAGGAAAATATCAGTTTCATTCTTAATCTTATGAGTGTAAAAACTGATGTGGGGTCGACTACAGTCACAAATTAAACACCTTGTCGACCCCAGCGTAGATTACTCCAGTGTAATTGACTGAAATAAGAAATATTTAATTCGATTTTTAATAAACGCTAATTTTCCTAAATAATTTGCCTGTTTATCTTTCTAATCAACATATGACAAGCTTCTTTTAAAAAGTTCTTGACTGTTGAGTCACTGATGACTTCAGCTGTTATCAACAAATGACTGCGTTACTTGTGTGGATGTTGTCCCGCGGGGGGGGGGAGAGACAGAAACGGGCCGGAATACTTGTCGTTTCCTAGACTGCGAGCAGTCTCTCTTCCGCCTCGCGCCTTCAGTCACGCGCGTGGTCATTTTCGTCTCTCGCGCTTTTCGCTCGACGGACTAAGAAAAAGAGAGACTGCTTTTAGTCTAATCATTTCCCTGAAATCATAGACTTCTGCTGGTATCAGTTGACGTATATAGTATTGAGGGTCCCCAATATGTTTTTGGGAATTCGAGATTTGCCCTATTAGAAGGGCGGGATTCCGAATTTTAATGAAAAATGAGAACAAGATTCGGGATTGAACGTGTGCATGAAATGAGGAATGCCGAAAATAATCATCGAGATTATGGGATTGCGAGAAAATTTGTATCGGTATGACGGGATTCGAGGGGGCCCTCGGTATTGAACAGGCTAACACTATACTGCAAGTGCCGGCAGATGCCCTTTCGTCTTAAGATCCACTAAAAAACGTTTTGCGCTCTAATTATCCGACACCACGGTTTTGGGCTCCTGCCGACACGTAAATGCGCCCATGTTGTTGAAATTTCGAAAAAAATAAGAGACAGGTCGTCAATGGTTGATGTTTTTTCGCCTTTACTCTCCACGAGGTGGCTTCAGCAGCTCAGTGGTTAGAGCCACTGATCTGCTAAAACTCGAAGAGTCGTGAGTTCGAATCTCACTGAACTGGAGCAAGAAAAATTTTGTGAGCTTTCCGATGTTAAATTTCCCTTTCTTCTAGAATTATCATAGAATTGACTTACTTGCTTGTAATTTTCAGATATGAATCGTTTCTCCAAAATTTGCCACAACTTAACGCGAAAGAAGATTGAAGATAACTGGTTCGGAGAGACTCTCCTGAAAAGATGTCTAACCACTTTGGACCTGACCTCTCTTGGCGTGGGTGCAGTAGTTGGTGCAGGTTTGTATGTAGTTACGGGAGAGCTGGCACGTGACGTTGCAGGACCAGCTGTTGTTGTCTCCTTCTTTATTGCTGGAGTAGCTTCTCTCTTTTCTGGGATTTGTTACGCCGAGTTTGGTTGTCGAATACCTAGGGCTGGCTCTGCCTACGTCTACTCTTACGCGACTGTTGGGGAGTTCTGGGCTTTTTTTGTGGGCTGGAACATGATTTTGGAATATATAATCGCGGGCGCAAGCTTGGCACGAGCGTGCAGTGAGAATATCAACTCCTTTGCCCAAGGCTCTATATACAATTTCTTCATGAAGGACATCGCCAAGTGGAATGTTCCAGCGCTCGGCAGTTTTCCTGATTTCCTGGCCATGGCTTTGGCGTTGATAATTTCATGTATAGTGTCTTTAGGTGCGCTAAAGTCCTCGCTGTTTAACAAGGTCATGACGTTCATAAATCTTTCTGTCATCATTTTTATTATTTGCGTTGGCTTATACTTTGTTGAAGGAAAAACCTGGCAAGTATTTGCCCCTTACGGAGTAAATGGGGTTTTAAAAGCCGCTGGAAGTTGCTTTTATGCCTTTGTGGGCTTTGACGTCATTGCTACAGCAAGCGAAGAGGCGGTAAACCCCAAGCGTTCAATACCATTATCGAGCATCTTAACAATTGTGATCAGTTTTCTTGGCTATTTTGGAGTCGCCACAGTTCTCACTCTCATGATACCTTATGATCAGCTCAGTCCGTTTGCACCTCTCGCTCAAGTCTTTGCCCAACGAGGATTCAGCGTCGCAAAGTATGTCGTGGCAATTGGAGGGCTCTGCGCAACTATGAGTAGTCTGCTGACCGTTACATTTTCAGTTCCACGTATCTTGTACTCCATGGCAACTGATGGCTTGCTGTATAACTGGTTTGCGCATGTGCACGACACGACAATGGTACCTGTTCGGGCAGCTTTGGCTAGTGGAGTTTTGATTGCATCCTTGGCATTACTACTGGACCTCAAACAGCTGGTAAGATTTATTACTGTTTTTTATTTATTTTTTTTTTCTACACCACAAAGAGAAAAGTGTTTGTTTAAAATCTTCTCTTAACATGTAAGGGCATCATTGATCGAATTTCGAGCTACTCACTTGGTTTCAACACATGCCCTTCGGTAACATGGTCTTATTGAAATCCATGCTTTATCGTTTCCTTTAGGTTGAGATGTTGTCCATTGGCACGTTAATGGCTTACACAATGGTAGTAATTGCTGTTCTCGTCACAAGATATACTCCTGGTGTTGAAAGTGTAACTTTGGAAAACGACGGAAGCGACGAGACAACCAAAACGTGGATGAAGACTCTCTGTTGTAGCGCAGACGAAACAGATGACAGGGCGGATATTAGCTACAGACAGGTACAAAACATCGACGAAGAAACCAGGAGCAGTAAAGCGGAACCAGACGAGAAAACAGGCACTCGCGCTCGCGTTGGTGTGTTCACACTGGTTGTATCCATAACAGCATTCTTAATTTGTCTGTCTCGTACTTATTCATTCTTAGGCCGAGCGGAGGCCTGGGCAATTCTTCTTGGCTGTTTTTTTGGCTTACCGATTGTCGCCTCTTTGATGTATATTGTCAGACAACCAAAAAATTCCGCTACTTTTCCGTTCACCGTCCCGGGAGTGCCATTCGTTCCAGCTATTGCAATATTCTTCAATGTTCTACTGATAGTAAACTTGAGTCCTTGGACATACATCCGTTTTGGTGTGTGGACGGCTCTAGGTGAGTTATGCCGACTGAAGAGGGTCGGGGTGGGGACGGGTGACGCCAGGATTGTTGACTGCTGCCATGCTAAAGGGGAGGCTCAAGTTCAAAACCCAAAAGGGTCACTGACCATGGACCTAATTGGCTATCTTTGAAATTAGAGGACAATTCTTGCAAGGACCCCTTGCACAAGCAACAGCGAGGGAAACCCGGATCTTGGTATAGATCAGGATCAGCAATACAAAATAACACTCAAAACTGAGGCAAGGCTTATCGGACAGCTAAGGATTGGTAATTTATTTGCCCAATACTTTGACAAGACAAAACTAGTAAATACTGTGACTGTTTATTCTGTTCTCACTTAGCTTTTCCAGCCCTTGATGAAGACTAGTTTTGTCTAGTCGAAATATTGGGCGAATAAATTACCAATCCTTCGTGTCACTACCCAGATCTGGTTAGTGCTTCTGACTGGTTGAAACAAATTTCCCACGCGGCACAACCAATGGTAGGGTCATCCTCCTAGCCGCGCTAACTTTTCTCCATATAAATTACTAAAACACTTTGGGTCGCTTAGGGACTGTTTACATGGAGGTGGGGAACCCCAGATAGGTGAGGTAACATGCGGCGCGTCACTCCACCTATCATGTAAACGTGATCAAATTAAAATCAAAATGGACAGGCAGGTTACCTCACCCTCCTGGGGTCCCCCACCTCTATGTAAACAGGCCCTAAGCAGGGTCAACCAGGTTAAGGCAAGACAATCACAGCATGCGCGAGGGCTCTTAACACGGGGTCAACAACAATACCTTTAAGCGTTGATAAAATGGTAGCCGTTTTGCAGTTAGAATGTCTAAAATATACTAATAATCTTCATGCTTTTTAATCGTTTCAGGTCTCCTGGTATACTTTGGGTATGATTATAAACACAGTGTGGAAAGTACGAGGCAAAGAGAAATAACGCAAACACAACTCATAATTTCACAAACGCAAGATTTTGGCAAAGAAGTTAAAGAATATCCTTTGGCTTCTGAATAACAGAGAACAAGAAAAACACGATAAAACAGGAATGACTACGGTTATTATATTGTAACTAACAAGGTGTAAGGAGTAAAAAATGTGTCACAGCTGTGATTCTGAATCAAAAGAACGTTTGACGCTGCGGCATTACGTTTTATTTACACAGACAAACTTCCCGTAAGTTACCACGAAGCGAAGGGTCAGTGGTCGCTTACGGAAGGTGGTTATTTACAAAAATCAAAACACATGTTTCTCTTCCGTTAAGACGTCCGGACTCATCTACTTCATCGCAGATAATATAATTTATCGCGTGCAATTTCAATTTTTGATATGCGTAGTTCCATGTTGTCACTAAACGTTCTTCGTGTAATCTGAGTAGCATGGAACATACAGCGAACCTAGAGATAAGACTTTAAATTAAGTGGTTGCTCACAAGAGGTTAAAAACAATAGCAAGTTAAAAAAACCGAACGTGGTCGCTTACAGGAGCTGGCCTTTTACTAGAGGTTCCAACTGTAAAGGTTTGACTGGAAAATATTTGTTCTTTGGATTAGTGGTGGCTCATGGAGGTGCGACTGTATTCAAATTGTCTTTGCTGTTTGCGATACATCCAAGTAAAACTATGTGTACAACACATTTAACGGGTGTCGCAAAAATAGAAAACAATGTGAATCCCACAAAACAACGAAAATTCGACAATGAATACAGATTCTTCTAAAACTCTTTAATAACCTAACGTATTAAAAAGCCTTTTTAATCGAGGTAAAAAAGACAATTTACTATAGTGTTAGTAAACACAAATATTTGTTTTTTACTACAAGAGGAAACGGGTAGTCTTTACACAATGTACATAGGACACGCGTACACACAAAGAGCGCTCGTCAACGCGGAAGCGATGAAGGTTTCATACGATTACCCTAAAAACGTACACAAATGTCTGAGTGTGATAACGATAAGATTCAATGTACATGTTCAATAAAATTTGATCATTTCAGTACATACATGCTATTTTGAACAAATATAACCCTGATATAACCCTTTCACTAATTCACTGTTCATTTATCTTTCCATCTACAAGAAGCAGAATTTGTATGCTTACATTAACTTACAGACCCAATGAGTTCGCTTTTTAAATAAGTCAAAAAATGCCGTTCTCTTTATTGTTTCAAGATCTTGAAAGGCAAACATCCTCGGTTAATTCTGTTTGTCATACGCGCGCTCTCTTATCACCACCTGAAATATCATCTTCTCCCTTTCGTTTTCTTGACTGAGATGAAACAGGTCTGTCCGGTTCAGCCAGTTTAGCCATTTCAGGAAGCAAGTATTTTTGTGGGGGAGGGGGTGGTTCTTGCATCAAGTATTCAGCGATATAGTCCGGCTTTAAGCACCAAACGTTATCATTCTGTAGCAAGCTTAGATCTGACGCCTCCACCTTTGTTTTTGATAAATCTGAAAACACAAAATTAATATAAATTGGCTTTTCTAATATGATTGCTCAAGGTACAAGGTTTTTGGTTGAAGTACTGCGCCATGAGAGGTATAAAAAAAAACAGCATTCCTTTCCTATAGAGCCATCCGTTAAAATCGAAACATAATTTTCCTGTCGTGGATTCAGATAATGATAGCTATAAAAAGAATTTAAAATATATATATATCTTTGAGAGGAGGACATGTGTTGAAGGATTGATACAATCCGCAATGGCTGCATGTTAAACCTTTACGACTTAGATGCATACTCGAGGTCTGCCATAACTGTCGGAGTTTTGTCAAGTGACAATTTCTTCAAATGGTTTACTCAACGACGATCTAATCTGTGGTATGACTGCCCATCCCCACCCCAATTGGTCGCTCTTCTAACTCTTCTCAGTCTTCCTCTCGTTTTGCAATCAAAGATGGCGACCTCACATACGCTAACTTTTACGCCTTGACGGTGAAAAAGTTATCTATTCGCGGTTTCTAATTTCACGACCTGATCACTTGCGAATCAATAATTACTCTAAGCGCTTAACAGAGCCTAATATACTGAAATATAACAAGATTAATAATGGTAATTGGACTGAGTGGAGTACAATTTGGTCTGACATCATACGTGTGATTTTAAAATTGGACGAGCGCGCAGCGCAAGTTCGATTTGAAGTCAGACCAAACTTGCAAGACACGAAGTTCAATTACCACTTTATTACAGATATTTTTAAATCGTAGATTTCAGTTTATTTCAGTACCAAGCTTATATTGATCTTGTAGCCAGTTTGCTGAAAAGTGGAAGCAAAAAGGTTTTTAATCTCATTTTGTATTCGAAACAGATGATGCGATTTAGAGCACAAATGGCGCGATTTAGAACGTGAATGATGCGATTTAGAATAGATGTGATTAAGAGCAAAAGACAGTGAGATTCGTGAATAAAACCCACTGCCGAGTGCCAATCAGCTTGCAGGGAACACCAGTGATTTCAACATGGATGTAATAAAAGATACATAATCAATCCCACCAGTCCCTGCTCGCAGAGCGCGAGCGGGGACTGATGGGAAGGGACAAGAAGCGAGGGACTGGCGACGAGGAAGTTATTTAGCCGTTTTCAATTTCGTTCTCGATTGTAAAATCGTTTTCTCATCTCTCGTGCTGTAGCCCAACGCCGAAACAAACCGCTCAGTTGCCGTTGCCAACGAAAGGTTGCTATTTTCTCTGTGCTGCAAACTATTGATAGATATTAAGTCGCGGCCTCGATGTTATTTAGTGTGCTTTTAAATATTTTTACTTTAACTCCCTTCGTTGATTTCTACATTCTTTAAGGCTACGTACAAACAGACGCAACAACTTTCATTATTGTTGGCCCAGTATTGTTGCGAGTTGTTGGATAGTATTGGCAGTGGACAGGACTCGAACTAAAACTTGAATTTAAAATTGTCCTTAGTGCAAGCAGCTGTCACAATTTTCTTTCCCGGGGCCACTTCTTGTTCGTCTTTGTTACTGAATTTATTAGAGGATGACTTGTCCGGTTTCTTGTCCACTGGGTAAGAAAGATTTAAAAGTAACTTGTCTAGCAAGTAAATCTACTTGTCCGGGACTACTGCACGACGATAGTCCAATAGCCGCTTTTCCAGCCCTGAGTGGTGGCAAACAGATACCACATCGAACTTGGAGTGCATTACGGGAAGGATTACCATTTGACAAATTCGACTTTGAGATGATAGACAGAAAATCCAGGGGAAAGACAAGAGCGTTCTTGTTATACCTTTTCGCTCCGCCATAATATTGATAAATTAAAAGAATTCGAGCGATAATACAGTGACACAAATGAGTGAAGTTCAACGACCATGTGCAAAGCGCGTGCGTGGCCCCAAAAATGTTGAAACAACTCTCAACGATGCTGGACAACAATTTTGCGTCTGTTTACACGGAGCTTAACGCCAGAAATATCGAAATACTTACCAAGAAATGCGTGAGAAAAGTCCTGGGTGTTTTTGAACGGTGGCCTACTTCCTGTTACTTTAGCTCCTCCGGCTTCCAGTAAACGTTTAAATCCTGGTTGACGAGACTTGTCCACGCACAGGAGTACCACCCAACCACTAAAAGCACCATTGGAATACGTGCCTTGGCCAGTCACCGAGGAGGCCTACATACAGGACGAGAAAAAGAGAACCAAAATAATTTACCAAATTCTTCGCCTCCGAAAGTATTTTAGTGGAGATAGATCTGCATTCTCACCTATCTCCCAGGGTTGCAAAACTTCTTTTTTCAAGGGAAATATGTCTGACTAAGTCACCATTTTCATCGGAAGGAACAAAAGTTGGGTCCGTCAATCAAGGACGCGTTACCCGAAATTTGTGCCTGGTACAAACGTTATTCGCTGGTAGACTGATTACAGCCATATACTCATACTGTTGCACAAATCTTACTTTCTTGGTGCCACCATTCACAAGCGCTTAGGGTTGGATAATGGCATTGTCAGACATCATGCCAGACCACAGTTAAGATTCAATTCAATTTTAGTAGGTCATTATCCAATCAATGACTATTATTGTTGCCTGTTCAAGGTGTTCGGATTGTGGTGGACGGCGCAAAGAGATGTGAGCAGGAAAAACAGCGAGGGGTTGGAGTAAAGAGTGAGGGCGAAGGAAGCTTCCCTCATCTTCCTCACTCCTCCTCATTATTTTTCTCCACTCTTTGACTTTGCACAACACCATCTGAACGTCGAAAAGGCTACTGTCACATGCAGCTCTGTCACCCTCTAAAATAAAATTCACTGTTTCTTACCGCTCGTTCATGTCGAAGCCGAATCCTCCAGCGTTGAGCGGCAGCTGCAAGTTTATTGAAGGGTTCTCCAGGTATTTCTTGGCCCCATTCATGGCGAGCTTCGTCAACAAAGAAGCCTTCCTTCCTGCTGGCTTCCAAGTACGATTTATGAAGCACCCACTTTCCTGCAGCCACCGCAGCCAGGTACTTTTCATTCCTTTCAACAAACCAAAAACATGTTTAAAAAGGTGTTGGTGGCTACTGTGAGTCCAGGGTTCATACAAAAAATTACAATTATTTTTTAACGACTTTTCAAGGACCACCTATCAGGAATGTAATTTCACAGATTGGCTTGCACAAAAATGCACATTCCCAGTCCAATTGAACAGGACTTAAGGCTTGAACTATATGCTCCACCAACGTTTTTACATTTTTTCATTAATAGTTAATTATTGCATAAAACAAAAAACTCTTATGTAAATCAAAGACCACAAATTGCACTCGCCCGTAATTTTGTTAGCCTTTGAAAAAATTTACTCGTGCTTATTTATTCTAAATTGCACTCGAAATCATGTGATTACCTGTACTAAGTGTCTTCAGTCTCATAGAGACGACCTGCTCGAAAATTTGGGCAAAATCAGTTCCGAAGAATGCAAAAAGTCCACTTTCGGTTGACGTGTCGCTCAAAAACGTTTTCGTTTAATACATGTAGATATTTTTTCACTCTTCATTGCTTTCCTGTACTTACCTATTTGGTTTACCGACTACAACATGAGTGCAATCAGGATTGAAGTAAACAGTGTCAAATACTTGGCCTCCAAGTTGCTCGATCAGTGCTGAGTAATCAATCTTCTCTTGAGGTGTCATGACTGACAGCTGAAACTTGGGTGGGGATGGAGCACGTGTTTCTGTCTGATCCAAGGTTGTTCCATCCAGAAGGTTAATAGGTTGAGGTTTCTGTGCGTCCTTGATTTGGAGGCCAACGGGCGGGGCAGCAGGTGTTGAGCTGGACACGGGCGAGGGCGGCTCAGATCTGATGGTTGTGTTGAGCTGTCTTATTCGTTGTTCATTAGTGATGTTGTCGCACGAGTCTGTCATTCTTGTAACTAACGAATCCTTTGAGTTTTTTGTTTTCTCATTCTAAAAGAAAGCATAACATACAGACATGAAAGCTATATCATTAAAATTCAATGGGCTGGCTCCTCCCTTCTTGGTACCCTAGAGGCCAGAGACATTTCATGCGCGGTTCCGAGTTTCGGTCAAGTCTGATATAGTGACCCAGGCAAAAAGCCAAAGATCTTTATCTGAAGTATCTTTCAGCACACTAGAAAAAACTCTGGCACCCAAGGTACCTTCTTGGTCATTCATGTACATAGTGGCATGTCACCATCTTCGTAGACCACAAAACAACTTTCACAAGACCATTTGAAGTATGGGCTCTTGTTATTCGTTGTACGTGGTTTTCGTTGACATACAAGGTGTTTCTAGCTACTTCTATTTTTCAGGAGATGGGACGAACACTGATTAATGAGCCTCTCTATGGTACCTGCGGACCTCACGCATTTTCCAACCAACCCCTTATGAGTTTCTGCATAGACTTATATAATTTACATGGTCCACAAGAGTTTGCAGGGCGCTACGATCCACGCGCGTTCCACGCGTCAAGCGTGCGAGAAATTTACAAATCTCGCTCGGCCACGCTTCTCGAGGAATACCCACCTTGTTTGCTGTGTTAATCTCCTCATCCTCTTCTGTTGTGATGTCAGGACTTGGACTACAGCCTCTTTTGAGCTGTGCCATGATCTTTTCCCGCTCCATCCTACCGGCAGGATCATCATAGGTTATTGTATCACTTTGAGAGTGCTCACTTTCATCTGTTACCGCCATAAAACTGGATTTGATTCTTGACGATGATTTGTTACTGTTAACATCAGCAGCCTAAACAAAATTGAATAAAGATCAATGAGTAGAGCATTTTCTAACAAAAAAAACTTGTTGAGGATCACATACACGTAGAAAGAAATGTTTCCTCGTGAAATCTACATGCATCACTATCAATTTCTGCCCATTGTCACCCTGCGAACACAGCTTTCTGTTTCATTTACTTCTCTGTAGGTGTCAGATAGTATAAAATAACAACAGAACATATCTTGTATCGTACATGTAGAAACATAAGAGCTAAAAAACTACAGCAAACGATTTTTGATATTGATGTCTATATTGACAGTTACTTCAAGATCTGTTGGGTTTTGCACCAATTAACACAGCAAACAGAAAAATGTTCTAGCAAACGAAAAAAAAAAGAAGGCCAAGAAAGAAATGGGAAGGACAAATACCTTAGAACGCAGCCTAAGCCTTGATGATGTACGCCTTGCTGCTAGTGACATGTTAGCTGCTGCACCACTTCCAGAAGCATTGTGGGATGCAAGGCTAGAGTTAGTTGATGACGTATTGCGTCGGCTTCTTCTTCTCCCTTTTCCCTTTAAAGAAGTATTACTTGTTTGAGTAGAGAAGCAGTTTCAGTTAAATTCACAGCAATGTACAAACACATTATAAAATAACTAAGCTATTAGGCGCGCTCTGATTGGCCGAGGGGCATGTTTGCATGAGAGCGTGTAGACATGGTTGTGACGTCAAGATGTTTTGCTTTTCGCGCGCTAAATCACGCAAGCACGAATTTGAAAAAGGATTTGAGTTGAAAAACTCGACAAGTTTACTATATTTACCCATTTCGGTTGAAACTTGAAAAATTTTTAGAAACATGCTGTGTCAATTCTTTTTTCGCTTGAGCTGACATTTTAAGCGAGAAAAACCCGTATTTTGGAAAGCATCTTTTTGGCAAAACAAAGACTGATTACGGCTACAAGCTTCGTGTACAAGACTTCGCGACTGGTAAGAATTTCTCTTTTTATCAATGAAGTTAACAAGAAAGTTATTTTATAAAAGCAACAGAAAACTTTTTTTCCTGTGTTTGCATATCTTGAAATAAACATTTGAGGGGTTGGGAGAATTCTCGACAGTTATGCAAACCCTCGACTTCGTCTCGTGTTTGTATAACTGTCTCAAATTCTCCCAACCCCTCTCATGATTATATCAGATTACCGTAAATCCTCTATTAAGCCCCCCTCCCCTCCCCCAATCCTTATTCTTCACAAAAAAATTAACGATTAACGTGGACTGATCAGTTGTGATTTATTCAAGCTGGAAGTTCATATTGTTTTCGGTCTTCGGCGGCATGACCTCCAACTTCATATGCTTAACTTTCTCAATTTTGCGCTCTAGCTCTCTGTGGAGAATTGCCACTATTTTCTTGTCGTTAGACAAAGCAGTGTACCGCCCAGGAACCAAAAGTCCGGTCCTCGAGAAACCTTGCTCCTGTCAGTGAAAATTCTAAGCTAAGTTTTCGTTACTTTTAGGCTCCCACAAGTGAATTAAATACTTTTGACAGTGACTTTAATTGTACAACGCATAAGTCTACTCTGTCTCATATCACGGTATTTTTGCTACAGGTGATGCGTTTCGCTAAATTAAATAAGCCCCCCCCCCCCTTCCCCCCTCAAAAGTGCTTGAAAAAGATAAGCCCCCCGGGGGGCTAAATAGAGGATTTACGGTATGCAAACACGGAAAACGTTCTTTTTTTAATTAAAGATTACCCTTCAAATCCAATAATGGTCTTAAATGGCCAACAATGCCCAATAATGGGTTAAACTGTTACAGTCAAACTAGTGAAGGAAATATGTACTCGTAGTTGTTCTCGTCCATGCATCTAAAAGTCTCGATCTATTCCCCAAGGGTGACCGCTTAATACAGGTTTGACTGTGGTGCCTACCTAAAAAAATAAACATCCAAGTAAAGATGTTTTGACATATTGATAACATTTTCCTCATAGCAAGTATACCTTAGTAGCACCCATGATAGCTTCAAGCTGTCTCTTAAAGTCTTCTCTTGCTTCCAGTGATTCCAAAGTGCCAGCACCCATTTGAGGATCACATTGCGCCTCTTCTGTGGTACTCTCAGCCACGCCTAGTTCCTCAACTGAGATGTCTTTATTCTGTTCATGCTCTACCATATTTTCACTTGTCTTACTTGGCTGTTCTAAGTCACCTGGATAACATTTGTCAGTTATGGCTGAGTTTCCTTTCTTTTGAGGTGACATTTCTTTTTCCACTGTTGACTAGAGTTTACAACAAAGATAATTTAAGCTCATCTCCAATGCCACTTTATGATACATGAAAAGATAAGAATAAGGTGGACAAACGCTAGGTTCCTGTTGCAGACAACTGAAACCCATTCCCCTCAAGAAATCATCAATTATATTTTGCAAAATACTGGAAAACAAATCTATTACATGCCAGGGCAGGGTTGTTCAAAGCTGGTAAGGTAACCCAGGGTAACAGTTAGCGCGAAATTTGAATTTAGATATGAAAGCTTATAAAGTAAATTCAGTTTAATTCTTTTTGTCAACAAGTTGATGATTGGATGCTCTATAAATGTCAGAGAAAATAGTCCGAGAAAATGCTTTGGAACAAAAGAAAAAGAAACCCAGGTTAAATTTAACCCTGGGTTAAGTGCTAATCGGCCTTCGAACAACCGGCCCAGAACTCCAAAAAAGGTTTCAGTAAAATGGTTACACCACAGGACCTTGACAACAGATTTCAAAAATAGAACTTTTTAACAAGTCACATCATAATCAACTTTGAGGAGGGGGGAAGAGGGACGGACATCAAATCCCAAAGCCTGTTTTAAAAAGATAAGAAAGTGAAACCATCAAGTAAAAATGAAACTGATCCACGACATACTCACAGCTTTGGAGGATCTGGTCATTCTTCTACCCGTAGTAAGCACAGGAAGACTAAGTTTAGGATTAAAGGTGTGTGGATACATGCTCTCATCCACTCTTTCATTCTTCTCCTGGCAGGCATAGAGCCAATGTGGAGACACAATGAAAATCCCACGATCCTTGGCCTGGGTGTATTCTTTTGTTTTGTCACTGGCTGAGCCCTGAAATAAAGTTGCAAATTAACACTTTGATGACTGCTTTGGTTCCACAGAAGACCATGTATATTTTCCTTTCTGGACCCTTAGCTTTCAGTTTGAGCTATTAAGTTGAAAAGCAGCCCATCGGCAAGGATAGATATTTCCACCAATACCTCATTTTGGAAATTCTGACCAATCCTAACAGAGTTACACACAAATAAAAACAAAAAAATTTAGCTTATACACATGGGCAAAAAACAAAAAAGGCTGCTTTGTTACATCCAATTAGCCAGAAAATAATACCCTTAATGTTGCAAAGCTCATCTATATAAGTTTTGAAAATAATTAATCTAACACTTGATAATTCTAAAACCTTGAGGTTAACACAACTTGACAAACAATGATGTTACCTGGTGAACAAGATGAGTGCATGACTCATCATAAAGCCAACGATAATCAGCACCAAGAGATGTTGCCAAGGTAAACAACTCTGATTGTTGCTGAGCTAACTTTTTGCTCACTGATAACATAATACCAGCAAGGATCCCTTGATTAGTTCCATCCATTTCCTGTAGAAATAGATTCAGAATTCAACAGCTTAAGAAAGAAACGTACAGACATTTTAAATTATACATTTATGCACCATTGGACAAAAAATTATTTTGGTTTATAGAACCTTGCCAGGTCATGTTATAAGTAGGCTAGTAAAATGATAAACAAATCTTTCAAAGTACAATCAGAGAATGCCTTTTTACAGAATATAATAGAAAGAGGAATTGGGCCCGCCGAGCAGTTAACTCAAATGGATAAGTGCTGGTCTGTCAGTTGTGACATCTACAAAATAAATGGTTAGTTTATGAACAATCAAGGATTGATAAGTACTCTGTTATTAATAAGTGTATTAATGGGACTTTCCCTAGTTACTTAAATGATCACATTATTATAAATAACAATATTGTCACGCGCACAATACTCGCAATGCCAATAAATTATAAATATTTTATGTCCCAAGTACTGCAGAGAAACTGAGGGCGGACGAGCTTTTTCAGTATCTGCGGCGAAACTATGGAACAGTGTCTGGTTAGAAATACGCTAGGCAGACTCGCTGCTTTGTTTTAAGAACAACATAATTAGCAGGATCAGCAACTATTGCATAATTTTAATATTTCAATTAAGGTTGCTTCGGTGAAGAATGATACATGATGCATGATCAATGTTGCATAGCCTGCAGTGCATTATGGGAACAAGTTTAGTAAATTACGTGCCCACGACGAGTCAAGAAACCTAGACAGTAAATGCTAATGATGCTCCTATGCTACATCAGCAAAACGTTAAGATAAAGTGTTTGAGAACACTGAAGCCTAGGCCTTTAGCAGTTGCCGCTTTTTAAGACAGTGATTTAAGTTTAGGTTTAACTCTGTTGTAATATGCAAATGTTGTAAATTTTCAACGAGTTTGCTTGACTTGCGCACAAAAAAAACAATTTCAAGGCAGTTATTGAACTATAATAAATAACTTCACTTTATGCGTTTATTTATTTTTGAGGCACTTTTTTTAACTGAAGGTAATAAAGGAATAGTGTTCCGAGAAAAAATCACTTGGTTAATTTTGATTCCCAAACAGTCATTACATTCAAAGAATGAGCCATCAGCAATATATTAATGTGGTTTTTTTTCTTTTTTTAAACTTAACGCAACAAAAAACAGATATACAGAAAAAGACAGTTCTTTTCAGTATCAATCGAGGCGTATACGAACCAAATACAACAGAAATGCAGTTAAGATAAAGTGTTTGAGAACATTGAAGCCTAGGCCTTTAGCAGTTGCAAATTTTCAACGAGTTTGCTTGACTCGCACATGTGGGAATTTTGGATGGCGTTTTAAAAAACAATTTCAAGGCAGTTGTTGAACTATAATAAATAACTTCACATTATGCGTTTATTTATTTTTGAGACACTTTTTTAACTGAAGGTAATGAAGGAATAGTGTTCATTTGCTTTATTGAAATAATCAGCATTTTGGCCAAAAAACTCGCACAGCTTCAACAAGTGGTAAACAAAGCGGCTTCTAATTTCTTTACACTGTAAGGTTTAAAAATGAAATTCTTCAGACCGCTCTCGCTTAAGAACTTGCACAACCATTTGAGTTGAAAGCTCTTGAACACCTTCTCAAAAAGTTTTTTGAATGACGTATGGACTCCATTATTTCAACGAACACTTTCTCGCAACAAAAAGGTTTACCATAGTGCATTGCAGGCTATGAAACATGGATCATCCATCCTTGATCACGATTCACTGGAGCAACCTTAATTGAAATGGGTGTATAGTAGTCTCTCTCTTTTTTTAACATCTATTCTATAATCTTTTTATACCTAGACATTGTAAATATTTTTTTAGCGTTTTTATTAGTATAGATATTATACCGTATATTATTATTTTTGTTGGATTGTGTTTTGAGGGCCACAAGTTTATTAGCCTTGGGCTATTTAGTGTTACACTCATTAAATAAAGGCATTATTATTATTATTATTACTATTATTGTTATTATTATTATTATAGTCTTCTCAGATAAGGACAAACAACTGTAGGCCCTGTCTCAAAGCTCCACACGAACATTTATAAAGAGTTGGGGGCGTAGACCCCCGTGGTGTGGGACCTTTCATGATCTGGGTGGGTAATGAAGGGGTTGATATCAGTTGGGAAGTAAGGGGGTGTTTACATGACACCGGGGCGACTTTCGCCCCGGAGCGAGTTCACTCCGGTTCTCTCTCATGGCTCTATATTTGTTTACATGATACCACCACAAATTTCATGCTGGCGCAAGTCACCCCGGCGCGAGTTCACTCTGGTTCTTGTACCGGGGCAAGAATTTCACTCCGGTATGAAATCTTGCAATGGTATCATATAAACACGAAACGACCACCCATCTCGGTGTGAAATCAGTCTGCCAGTAGACTGGAACAGGTAGCGCATGCGTAATGTTCGCGATTTTGAATCACATGTGCATTTTATCAACATGAAGTGTACCTTTAAATAACGAGATGTGAAATGATCCAGTCATCATGTAAACGCGATACGAAATCAAAGTCATGTCAGTATGAAACTCGCGCTGGTGCGAGTTTTCTCGTGTAAACACCCCCTAAGTTCTGTTTAATCCCCTACATATTGTATCTCCTGTCACTGTGTTGAGTCACCATGGCAAATTCCAAAAAGTTCAACAAAGTTCAATTGTGTGATTCCAGAAAATATCCATACCCCCCCCCCCCCCCCCAAGGATGGTCAATGGAAATTCCTAGGGGATGGGGGGGCTAAAGGGTAGAAATTTCCAAGGGGTACAGGGGGTGCCCATGAGAATAATTTTCCACAGGGTTGTAAAAGACACGATCGATCATATGAGACATACTTAAGTATATGTGGATTATTTTGATCTGTAGCACAACAAAAATTAGAAGTAGATGCCCTCTCGGGAAAAAACTTCAAGATGTTTGTCTCAAACATCGTCTTCTTTGCTGGGAGTTCGCTATCATCTCTGCTGTAACGATTTGTCCACACGCTTTAACGACTTGTTCTAAACGCTCTAACGGATTGCTCTTACGATCTAACGGTTGATTCCAAACAGCTAGCGGTCGGTCCGTCCAACGTTTGACTTTGACGATGTCTTTAAATAAATATCGTCCTTCGGGCAAATCGATCGCAATTCTCAGTGCAATTCTCAACAGGTCCCTTACTTCTCCAGGAATGAATTTTAACGCATCGATTAATAATAATTTATTTATGTCGAACATGTATCTAGATTGTGGACTCGACTACGGATAGTCTGACAAAAACTTAGGCTAATCGAGAGCAAACATCATCTAACTCAGCAATATATTTCACGAGCTTTGTGTAAACAACTTTGTGCAAATTTCTGTTGACAATTCAGTCAGCTTGTCGCAACAAAGCGTTGCGTGACGACCCAAATGAGACCTTTGCTGTATTTTATTATTGACTTCTAATAGAGTACCGTTGAAGGCAAGCTGTTTGTCCGACAGACTTCTCGCCAAATCAACTGTTGCCCGAAAATAATAACGATCTGTTCTTTTCGTGGAGGAGACTTTAGATCACGTGCTAGGCAACAAAATAGATCACATTTCACCAATGTTCATTTCTGAACATGAATCGATGCAAATATGGGATGCAAAATGAATGTTTGCCTATTTTGTTCTTTTATAACCCAAATAGGTTTTTTTGTAATTCCTGAAATTTGTTTAACTGCAAGTGCAATTCATTCAAAGTTAAACTTAATTACAAACATCGAGAGATTGACTTTGTGGTGACTTTAGGACTCAAGGCCGAACATTTAACGATAAACTTTATTGTAAGTTAGTTTTCTAGTAGATCTGTTTTGAAATTCAAATATCTTCACATAGTTTAATGTTAAATCAATAGTAAATTTTGAAGTTATGCTGTAAATGTTGCATTTGAGATGAAACTGTCTTAGACAAGACGTGTACATAGTGAAACTTAAACTTAATTACAGTACCAGACATCAACTTTGTTTCTGACTTTGTGTGTAGGTAGAAATTTGAAAATGTTCACATAGTTTTATTTCAATGAATGATATTTATTCAAATTTAAAGTTATGTTCTAAATGTTTTCTTGAGATGACATAAACTTATTAATCTCTGTTCTCGTGCCTCACGCGTTTCGCTGGAAGGACTAATAAAAAAGAGACTGTTCATAGTCTATCAAGCGTGTTCTACCTGTGCAAGAAATACATATTGCCTTGTAAAAGATTACAGATAGGTCAAAGATTATAAAAAAATGTGTCTTAAGATGAGAAGAGTTAATTTTAAGCAGTACACGGTCGATTGTCTCTAAATATAGCAAATTAAGACCATGAAAAGGAAAATAGGAAATTTCTGGGGGGTGGGGTGGTTATACATGACCCCTCTGGAACAGACATTCCGAGGGGGTGGGGGGGGGTCTAATCAGAAGAACCATCCGTGGGAGGGGTATGGATATTTTCTGGAATCACACATTAGAGAAGGGATTAAAGATGGTAGGTGACAATAACAAGTCATTTTGTAACCTTAAAAGTTGAGTAAACCAAATAAGCAGTGACCTAAAATTTACCTTATCTCCCTGTTGCTCATCATATGCAGTCCAAGCTCCACCATCTTCACCTTCTCTAGTAGGAGGGGCAACAGTCCCAAATTTTTGGAGAGTCTGCTTGATGTTCTCAGCGAAAAAATCATCCAGAGGGAAACTATTTCTGCTACCACGACTCTTCCTACTTCTTAGACTGGCACACGCTGGAGATTGCAGTTCCTCCATTACATCAGCCAAATCAAATGATGGTCTAAATGGACGACTGTAAATGGATGGTCTCTTGACTGGCTGTTTTAGAGCGCTGCTATCATCAGCATTGGGTTTATCAGGATTCACAGCAATTGTATTTTCTTTTTTGTGTGGCAAAGTAGGCAATTCAGTGGAGAGCACATCATCTGTTTCCAAATCAACCTCCTCTCGTGCAGTTCTTTCATTGTCATTCCTGGTACGTTCTTTAGAACTTGACCTATGTTCAGTCATTTGCTCTGCAGGGTTAGCATCAGCTTTACTAGGAATGCTGCTCACATGGTCTTTGCTAACTGGGAATTCACTAACAGAAACCAAAGTTCCTCTCGTGGCACAGGCAAATAGCCATTGCTGACTAACAACAGGCAAGTTCCATTTCACAGCTGCTAAGTATTTTTTGCCATCAGGAGTTTGGCATAGCAGATGAGTGCTGGCTTGGTAGTTTCGACTTGCTTTGCGAACAAAATATTCTTGACAGCTGGCACCTGATAAAAATGACAATTCATTGTTAAATCCATTTTGTTTGTAGATGTCATTGATCTGAATTAAAATAAATTTTCTCCCAAAAAAGCACAAAGAATTATTTGCTGAAACATAAGAGGGTATTTACGATGCCAGTCAAGTTGATGTTCTTGTCCAAGAACATCTATGCTACAGGTCAAAATAACATTGACTTTAAATTTTTTAACCTAGGTTGATTCTCAATTTCCTTTGTTTCCTTACTCAAGAATTAGGGCTAGAAGACAAAGGAAATTGAGAATCAGCCTAGGTCAAATCAAAGTTAACCTGAAATCAAATTTGACCTGTAACATTAATGCCACATATATACATGTATGGGTTGAATTTGCTGCTGGTTCTCTCCTTTTCTACAAGAGGTTTTTCTCGGATACTCAGGCTTTCCCCTCTTTTCAAAAACAAACACTTCCAAATTCCAACTCAACCAGGAATCAGGTAGACGAAGAACTACTAAGTAGAAGTGCTACCTTAAAATCATTAATCATTCATTTACTATAATTTTTTTTAATTAAACGAACCTAGCAGCTCAGCCAGCTGATACATGTGATCCCTCTCCATTCCTGTGTACTGGCTGATCGACAGCACACATCCCTTGAGTGGCTGACATCCCTCTGGAATACTGAAGGGCTTGAATAAGAAGCTATCATCTAGTTCTAAGAGGTGGCCACATTCTATACTCTGTTCTAACCAACAGAATGTTGCCTACAGCATAAGAAAAGAAATATCAAATTATTTTACCAACTAAAGCACAGCAACTTTGACTGCCACTAGTGCATTATATCCATACAGTTTCTAAAATAAGAGTTAGGTTATATTTTAAGTTTTCTTTTAATTTTTCAAATTTCTAATAATAAGTTGAGAATACTAGATATAACAATTCATAATTATAGTGAAGCAAACTAAAATAATAATGATACACTGCAGGTAAATATATTGGAACACTGAAAAAGCAAGAACTAACCAATGTCATCTAATGGACTCATTTTGAGGTTCCTTTAGTTCCAATGACAATTCTTTATTTAACCCAAGTACTGTTGATACTAGTACATTAAAACAGAAGGGGTTCTTCCAAAAAGGCCTATTTTCACATTTTATCAATCACAAAACCGTCTTAATGGCAAAAATAGAAAAATAGTCTTACCAATGTTTTGGCTTGTATTCTACCTTCAGGAACTGTATTCATAGGGAAAATAGCAAAGTCTGCCATTTGCCTCTCACTGGCTTGCTTTCCACCATTGCTTTCTATGATTTGCCAAAGGCGCTCTATATGTTCATCAAACCCAACTACTATAAAGCTTCTACCTGCCAGTAAACCACCATCTTGTTCTGGTTCATCACCTTCATCAAGTGTGGCATCAGGATCTGTACTAGTAATAGGATGATCTGAGTGGAACAAAAAAAATGGTTGTAAAATATACTTTTCAGGTCATATCAGGTCAAAGGGTCAGCACTCGTTAACATCTGTCGAAAGGCCCTTGGACATCTTATGAAGTTTACACAAGGTAGATTAAAGTACACATAGCATCAACCCCAACCCAAAAAAGGAACCTAACCATTTTCGAAACAGTGCTTAACCGGCTAATCCAAAACGATAAGGAATACTACGTTGTGTAAACTTCATAAGGTGTTCAAGGGCCTTTCAAGATGTTAAAAAGTGACCAGGTCAAAGTACTAGACATATTAAGGCTGTGCTTTTTGAAGAATCAGAAGGAGCCCAGAGAGCCCAGTAGTCACGTTCAAGGGACTAGTTCAGCTTTACTGTGCACCAAACAAGTTTCCCACTGGGCTCTGTTGAAAAACCGTCCTTTACACAAGACAGACAAACAGACTGTGACTTATACATCTTCACCTCCTAGCACTGATTATTCATAAATTAGGGCTAGGAAACAAAGGAAATTGAGAATCAACCTAGGTTAAAAAAAATCAACCAACATATAATTTTGACTCTTAACATATTATGTTATACATCAATATTAAATTCAGGTTAACATTTTGTAAGCTAGGTTGATTCTCAATTTTCTTTGTTTCACTGCCCTTATTTATCAATAGGAGGAGAGAATAAACTGAGCTGGTTAAAAAATTTTAACCTAAATTCAACTTGACATGCAAAATATGTATAAAAATATCTCTCTTTAGGTGAAGGGAAATCACATGCAGTCCACAGCATATTCAGATTGGTCAGATCTCCACCTGTAAGACTTGTACAAACTAACGACTTAACATCAAAGAGCTTGTCAGATGTATCTTTTCTCTTTCCCTTCATGAATAAAATAACCTCAGGTTGCATTAAATTTACCTTTGCCCTGGCCACCATAACTCTGCAGCTGGACTTGTTTCTCTATGCCATGACTATTATTCTCAGTAGAGTCCATATTGTGTGGCAAGTATTGCTGGAACACATCATCATCTTCAAATGTATCATCCTCAGGCATTATCTTAGCATCTTTCTTATTACCAGAAAGTTTCTGTGAAGGTGCCACAATTTTTGTTGACGCTTTTAAAAGCTTTTCCTCTGGATCCTCATTTTCCTTACATGAAGGAGAAAGTTCCTGATGTTGAATCGCATCAGAACAGAGATAATCTATAAAAGGCAGTTAAACATTGTTTCTGGTGAAATTACCGGTAATTGCAGTATGCTGAGCCTGACCGTAATTCAATCAATACCTTTGACTTTTTGAGCTCAAAGTCATTGGACCCTTGTGCTAATCAGTGATTCCCCAGAGGGTTCAAATTCTGGGGTTCCCATGGGAAATGAGAGGCATATGTACATCACAATCTGCTACATGTTTATTGCCATGGGATGAAGGAAAACATCACTTTTGTTCATAGTTAGATTGCACCCAGGGTCTTTTGTATCAATCATGAATTATGAAGAGGTCACCGATGTCTTTTGCAACAACAAAATGTTTTCCTCCGGACTGTCTGCACTAAAAGTCATGGCTTGTTAAAGCATTAATATTTTGGTGAAAGACATTAATGCATAATTTCAGATGATAATCAAATCAGTCTCATTGCTTAAAATAATTCTTGGACAGTAGCTCATCATGTTGACTGGCCAAGCAAATTTTACATAATTTGGCCATGGCCTAATTTTGACTGGTAAAAATATGGAATTTTTTCTTTTTCAAAGTAATAGTAATATTTTTGCTAAGTAGCATTCACAAAGACGTAGAATGTAGCCAACTCTACTCAGTGTACATGTACTGTATTCTCCAAATTTTGTGACTGCAAGCAGGTAAAATATTTTCAAATGATATAACTGTTTTTGTAATTTCCTGTATTTTATTTTTAGAGTTATTTATTTGAAAGCCATGTACCTGACCAGTACAAATCACAAGCCAACTGAAAATTTGTTCAGAAAAATGGTCATCTTGGCCAAACACTGTCCTTTGACCTGTCGTTACTTTAAACCCTGCAGTGTTAAGAAATTTTAACACAACTTAATAATGTGATGAAGGGGGAGACTGTGATCAGAATGCATGCAAGGCACTGCAAAAGTGGTTCCTGCTATGGGTTAAAAAAAGGAAATCTGTCCAGTACTTGCCTTCTTCGGACAGCTTTTTTCCTTCTCTTGCAGAATCCAAAATCCACTGAACGGTGACAACAAATCCCTGGAAATCACAGTTCCTTAACAAATCAAGGTCTGCTTCAATTCTGTCTCCAATAACAACATGAGATACAATCTCATTGATCTGGTTAAACCTGGTCCCTCCTCCACAGTTAATAATCTTCCTTAGCTTCTCTAGTTTATGGCCACTAAACCCACTTAGGTAAATCTTGCATCCATCCAAAAACATGTTACCAGATTGGAGCCGTATTTCAAAGTCTGAGCTTTGTGTATCATCTAAACGTGTTTCTCCTAGCCTAGAAACATAATCAAACTGTTTCGATTGATTTGACAATGATTTTTTATTCCCACTACTCAAGAGCTCATTATCTCCATGTTTCTGAGCACTCTTGTATGCTGCTTCAGCTGCCTTATTGGAAATTTTCTTGTCATGGTTGGTTTTAGAAGAAACAGCACTGTTACCTTTAATTAAACCATAAGATACTCTTCGCCCAGCTTGAGAACTGTTGTTTTCATCATCAGGGAGAGTGTAAAAGTCTGACTCATCAAGACAAAAACCTGACTTAACTGAATCATAGAACCACTGTGTACAAACACAGTGTAGATTCCATCGTCTTGCAAACTCATACTTTTCTCCTTTTGGTGTGTCAACAAGAAGGTGTGTGCAGGTGTTCATGTTCAGTTCCCCAGAATATGTTCCGCCATGGTCTGTAACAAGTCGTTTGATTTCTTTCCGTCTGTCTGCCTCAATCCCTGTCACACAGACAGTGATACCTTTAAATGACGGACATCTCAACTTCATGAATTCTTCATCTGTTGCACATATGTGGTCATTATGACACATATCCCAGCAAGTGTAAACCCACTCAGGCAATAAGATTGGTTTGTTTACATTGCAGGCAACACGGTATTTCTGGGAGCCTACTTCACCAGCCACAAGATGAGTTACTGAATTGGTAAAATCCTTTGACACAGTTCCTCCCATGAGCTTAATAAGATCATAAAGTTGATCTCTTTCCTGTCTTGGGACACTTGTGCATGTTACAACAGCACCACGCATGGCCACAGAGTACACTGGATACTGTAAATTTGGTAGAGCAGTTTCTGTTTTCAGACAAGATAAAAGGCATTGAGGCCCAACAATACTACAAGCATTCTCCTTCAAGAACTCGAAATCTTCGCCTTCAAAACGTTCTAAGACAAAGACGGATTTCTTCGGCTTCAAATCTAGATTTTTTAAATCACCCGAAGAAATCCATTCGGTATCTAGTTTGTATTTTTTGCAAGCTTCCGAAGCCCGCCGTAGATTACTGTCCCTCGTGTTATCAATGCTAATAAATCTCAGAACGCGATCTTCACCACTCGCCATTTTCCAACGCTTGAAATTGACGACAAGTTAGCAATTAATTCGCATCCGCCATATTGGTTTAGCCTGAGTTGATTATCATGAGTTTTCTCTGGTCCAAAGTTCACCAAATAATTTCCAGTTTTAATGTTTATCACATTCTGTCCAAAATGATACTCGTTGGTGGGCTTTTGTGGATCAAATCACTTCGTAAATAGTACAAATTTGAATAAACGAAGACAGAAGCCTGATGCAGTTTTTTGGCGGGAAAATATCACACATGCGTAGAATGCTCGAAAGTGATATTTCCCAAGGTTCTTTGCAACACCAATAGTATTTTGCAACTTCCGTCACTACTGAAGCGGTGCAAAAACTTTGGTCAATATTTTAGGCTCATTTTACGCCCTTGTAAGTATCAAAGTCATCTTACATTTTAAAAAGAGACTCCTTTCGGAAGTGAGTATCAGTTCAGAATACGCTGAATCGGAAGATCCAAGATCATGCAACTAAAGCGTCTCGAAAAAGTTTCCTCGAACACAGCAAGAAGTCAACAACAAGACCAGGGCCAAATATAGCAGTCAACGTAATCTGAGGAAAAGATAACGAAATAAGGTAAGAACAGTGACAAATATAGTTAAAATGAGATGGTGAAGCTCAAGAATAGTTTTAAGCCGTGAATAATACCGATCAAGTCATGAACATTGTAAAAATCAAATTGTTTTGCGAACGTGCGGCACATTTTACATGCCATCTTGCAAGTATGCATGATTACCATTTGACCTTTTGCCTTCCAATAAACGGGTGAAGAGCCTTCTAGCTTCTCTCACAAAAATGGAATTTGAGGTAAAAGCTGTCGCTCAAACTTATCTTAGAAGCTCTTTTTCATTGGTAGTTAATAATAGTCGTGAACATCATATTTTATTTATTTATTAAGCTCAAGTTTATATGAAGTTTGGTATTAAATGTGTAAGCTTAAATGGAAGTTCATCCAAAGGCCCAAAAACTACAGGTGATTTCAATAAGGCTAAGATAAGGCTCAGGCCACTTCCGTGGCTCATAATCCTTTTTTGATTCAGGGAAATGTTCTTGGATAAGATTATTATTGATCACAGGGTGATTGGTGAAGGAGTTGTATGAAGAATTATTAATAGGAGTGTAATCATACAACGAGTTAACAAAAGTTGGATGGCCATGCCGCTGGAGTTTGATTTGTTTAATCATGAATATGATTACAGACTGGATTGACAACAAAGTTCTGGTACATGAGCCTTTACATGCATTGTTCTATTAAGCTACATGTACAGCTGTAGGCGATCTCTTTTTCTGTGACCAACAGATAATACTGTGTCAAAGCACATACGTATTAAAATAATATTTTCATTAATTGCATGAAAACTGGCTTTCCAAATAAAGGGTTCTTTTGTTTCTTTTGTAGTATGCTGTAGGTAAAATCTGTTTTCAGGTTTAAATAAAACCAGAATTCCCTTTGTCTCCTATATATCTATCGTTAATTGAAGGCTAGGAAATGTCAAAGACTTTTAGAATCGAACCAGGTGGAATACTGGGTTAATCTGAGAATGGACTTCATCTTCAAGACATTCATTGTTTATAGACATCATTTAGAATAGTCAGTATCTGGAACTTCATGGATAGTTTCATGTACTTTATGACTCTTGGGTCAGCATCTGCCTTTAAGTTCAATCTGAAGTGTTATCTCATCAAGGATTTTATAGATTCTAAGTATTATCATGTTAATTAAATTTTAGTGTGAATATTTTTCTTAGCATTTTTAAATAGGTTTTTTAAATTAATTTAAATACATTATACTTCTGATAAAATATTATTGTAAATATTTTTAGCATCCTTTAGGTAGGTTTTTACTGTAGTAAATTATTATCTTTTTAGTTGTATCACTAATAATACATTAATAAAATATTTATTTGATTTGTGTTTCATGGATTCTACAGAGAGCTAGAATTGCAATGCATATTTATTTAAAAGATGGACATCAACGGCGCTGGGTAACAGACGTGCATCTTCAAGATGGATTTTGTCCTCGCATTGGTAGCAGCCTCACACACCAATCTCGTGAAGATGTGTCTCAGTCACTGGAACCTGCAATTTGGTTCAAGGTTCTTGTGTTGGAGTCAGTTTCAGTAGACTGTGGCAGAAGGATTGTTAGCTGGTCCACAGGAAATAACTCAGAAGGTCTGTCAAGCCATTGATTTTTGGTTTTACATGTTTCATGCATAGGATAGGGGGTTGAATCAAACTCCTTAAACCCTCCAAATTAAAGTTTTTGCTCGGTCACCATTTGGCAACCAACTCTTTTAGTATACATACATGTAGAGAGACTTTTTTACAAATCAAGTAGCCAGCTCCAAAATTTTAGGCGCTATGGCGACCATTTGGTCACAACTTGGAGGGTTGCCTAAAAAAAACCTATATCCGCTTCAACTGATATGCAGTCCCTTATTATAGGAGATAAATTTTCATGTTGGTTATTAAAAATTTATGCCACTAAACTTGATGCGAATTAAGGGAAAATTGCTTCACAGACAAGAAAATTACCATGAACGACATACCCTGTGTTTAACACATTTCAGAATAATTATTCATAACTTGATGTACACAAAGACAAAAAAACTTGTAGAGACAACACATACAATTATTTATTCCAACACTAAGCATAAAAACTCAAAATATGCAAACAATGTTTGTGATCATACTTCCTTATACCTACAATGTAGAAGTTGAACAAAGGAACCAGGCCACTTTGAGTGTTCTTTATAGTTGCTTTGATATCTGCAGATTTTCACCTGATAAAATTGTGCTTTTCCATGTGTGAAAAATGTTTACAGAGTATTGAGAAATTGGGGCTGAAATACCGTAAACTTCCGATTATAACCCCCCCCCCCCCCCCCCACCTCTTGTAGGCCTATGGCCTATCTACCTGCAAACAAAAAAATATATCTCTTTATTATTATAAGCTCCCTTCTAGCTTGTTTTGAAATGAATTTGATCTTTTACAACATTTTGAAGCTTAAAAAAAGCAGTCCAATTCAAAAAAGTATTTTGATCAGCACTGTCAGGTGTAGGTTGTTTTGAAACGCTTGTTTTAGTCTGGTTATAAGCCCCCTGTGTATAGCCCCCGACAAACCCCCACCCTCCTAAAACCCCTTATGAAGGTTTACAAGACCAGGGCTTATAATCAGAAGTTCACTATAATGGAAATTGAGGTGGCCTTGAAAATATGATTCCCTTAAGTAAATCCTCTCACCCTGGAAATTTTGCGTTTTGAAGCTAGTGGAGCATTTTCCTGGTCAGTGTCATGCTTTAAAGAGCTAAAACTTACCATAAAGCTGTTTGTAGGTTGTAAACGTTGCAGCCTTCTGATCCAGATGCAAAATATTAGCTTATGAAGTTTGGGCCTGCACAGAAAGCAAAATTTAAAGATAGTTTTTGGATTTAAAAGTGACAAATGTACAACAGTCTTGACTTTTACTTTTCTCTTTCTCTCCTTCCCTCTCTTTCTGCCTTTCTTGCCTCATTTTTTTCTTTTGTTGGGCATTAAGTAGGGTTCATTTTGGTTGGAAAAGTTTTTAGGAAAGCTTACATGTTGGATCTTAGGATTAGATGAATGGAAAGGTACAGTGTAGGTGGGTAGTAGTGGAACAAGATTTTCATGGAAAATTTCAGGTCAATGTTACTTGTACATGGTTTTTTTTTCCACTGTCGTTGACTGAATCGTGCTCATTCTGGTATGGTTTGAAAGATCTCTTCACTCTGCACAATTTAGGAGACAAAGTTGTCCTTGCATGACCATTAAAACTGATGACATCACAAGGGGTAGAAGGGACATTGATTTGTACACTCGGCTCAGGGGCGAATAAGTTAAGTCATGGAGGTGCAAAAATCATTTAACAAAAATAACCTACTCAAATTAAAATCTATGTTTGTAATAAAATAATAATTAATTTAAGTTAATTTCATGCAGTGTTAATTTCCTACAATAAGGTACAGCTGTATACAGTGTATCTGTTCATTTGTAATCTTTTCTGGTTAAGTTGTTGTGTTACTGTTTTGCAGACTCTGAGCTCTCCAATAATCAGAGAGCCTTTTACATGGAAGGAGAGTGTTATGATTATGATGCTGATATAGATGAATTGTTCCTTTTGGCTGGAAAAATCATCAGTCCATCTAGCATGGGTCATGAAGAGGTACTTAAATGTAATAAGAACAGTTGAAGTTCCTGTGCAGTCTTATATACAGCAGGGCTGAAAATAACAGACAGCAGGTCATTGGTCATGATGACCGGCCAAATATATTTTGAGCCTGGCCCAATTCTGGCCGGTCAAATAATGAATACTATAATTTTTTTTCCGAAGGAACATTGAATTATGCTGGCAATAGATCGGTATTACTACATTGACATTCACATTTTTGACAGCAAGTTGGTGAAAAATGCATTCACACCTTGTAGAGTTCCTTTCCACAGTTTTCGCGCATTTTAATGTCCGTTCTACTTTGAATACCATCGTACAGCGGTGTCTGAAGTCTCTAAAGGTAAAAAGTGAAGTGTAAATCCGTCCTTTTCAAAACTCTCAAGGTTCAGGAAATGGGATACACATACAGTTCAACAAACTTTAGGAATTACGATAAAATAAGATGGGTTATTAAAGAACAAAATCTGCAAACATTTGTTTTAAGTTGATGTTCAGAAATAGCATCAGTGAAACTTGATCTTTTTCCTTGCCAGGCACATAATCGAAAGTCCTCCACAAGAATCGTCACTAATATTTTCGGCAAAGAAGTTGATTTGCATTGGCAAGAAGCTTGTTCCACAAACAGCGTTTTTATTATCAGAAGTCATTATCAGAAGTCAATAAATATACAACAGAGTTTTCATTTGGGTCACTGGCCAACACTTTATCACAAAGGGCTCAAATGTCAACAGAAATTTGCATAAAGTTGTTTACAAAAAGGAGATTTAAGTGCCGAGACAGACGACAATGTTCCCTGTCAATTAGCTTAAATTTTCATCAGACTATTCTGGAATCGAGTCCGCAAACGAGATTCATGTTCAACATAACGAAATTATTATTAATCGATGCACTATCATTTATTCCAGGAGAAACCCAGGACGACCTGTTGAGAATTGCGATCGATTTGATAGATCGATCTATAGAGCTTGCTTGATCTCCTGCCTTGTAGTGATATAATAGGTTATGTGTACAAATGTATGTATGGTAAATAATTAAAAAATGCACTTCTTCCCTGCAAAATAGTAATAATAATAATAATAATTCATACAATATTTATGTCATTAACATGTTGGTTATATTATATAGAATGGAATGTGTGAGCTTTCTGAAAAAGATTATGAACAGTGCCTTCTACGAATGCTACACTGCTATATCCTGCCTAAAATAACATTGCATCAAGAGGACTTGGATAAAGTGATCAAAGCAAGAGAGAAACAGGTTCAAAACATTGAAGCACTGGATTTGAAGGTTATTGAGGAGTGCAAAAACATTGATGCTTGTGAGTCACGGATGGAGGACTTGCGGACTCAGTTCCTTCCTGGTTTGGAAAGGTTTCTAGATAAGGGACGATGTTCTAAGGGTTTCCTTCAAGTGCTTCTTGAAGATATCAGTAAAGAAGAACCCCGGTTACGACAACAGGTGAGTAAATTAACAAACTATTAAGTTAAAAGGTACTATAGAAACTATATGCAGCACCACGCAGAAGTAAGTTAACGGTTGCGTCTCGTTTCCTGCGTGATGCATGTGCTACAAGAATCATGAAGCACAAGAATCATTGAAGCAGCAATTTTTGTCCAGCGACAAGCTAAAAATTTTGTGAAGTGTTACCTCAAGGACTGAAGAAAACAGACGATTTTGTGTTAAGTTTCCTTTGAGAAGCTTCCTTTTAGCTTGTCGTTAGCACACTGTGGAGTTTCTTAGTTTCAGATTTGGGATTGACATTTGACGCTGCATTCGATCATGATGTTTCGTTCGCTGAAATGTGAAAACCACTTCCAGTTTCCTTGATTTTTTGAATGAACAAACCAATGTGAGAAGAACCAAATGTACTGCAAATCGCTACAACCAGTTGCAAAGTACTTGATCAAGAGACACTACATACCTTATTTTGGCTTAAATGGCCACCGTTATAAAACAACTTTGTTAAAAGCATGTTTTTTTCACATAACATAAATATACATGTACCCACCCTTCACAAAGTAACAGAGGTACCGGTAAAAATCTGTTCACGTGTTAGTCACAGTTGCCATAGATTCTTGAAATCGCTCAAGAATTTTGGACATGATACTTAAAGTATTTAGGCCATTGCGTGCTACAAGGATTGCATCCTGCACTACAGGAATCACATAGTACGTGATGACAATCACGCGGACGACACTATTTGTGTCTCGCAAGAGGTTGGTAACTCAGGTTGTGACAAAAACAGTGTCCACTTGCCCCAGACAAGTGCAGGTTTTAATCTGTGAACAAGTAGGTCATCATCCTTACTTGTCCTTTGGACAGGTAAATGCTCTCAAAATAAATTTTAAAAAAAGGGGTCTTTTAACAGGTTTTAGCGAAACATAAAGTATACAGCCAGGTTTTTGTAAGCATAAAACAGATCACTTTTCGTGGAAGCAACTTACAAGCTACATGTAGAAATGAAAAGAGAGCAGCAGTGATGCAGTGACTTATGATCCATTCGCCATTTTATTTCAAGCTGGATTTAGCTCAACATGCAAGGACAACTAGACCTGAGCTTTGGACAAGTACAACTAGAACCTCACTTGTTCATTGGACAAGTGAAGTTCAAATTTTTTTCTAACTCTGTAACTTACTTTTGAGCAGTACTGTAGTGCCTCAAACAAAGGCTGACTGACTGCCTACACTGGACCGATACACATATTGACAAAACCAGGAAAAAATTCCCTGTTTTGTGATGATTATTTTTTGGATGACCATGTCCCATGGTTACTTCCAACTGTACATGCATGTTGTAAGCCACAATGTAAAGGAACTTTTCAGATTCAGTCAGTTAGTTATGCTGTGTGTTGTTAGCTGGATGGGAATAAATATGTAAACATCTGCATCTCCAACCATTTATTAAATATGAGACAATGCAAAAGCAATGGGAGTAGTTTGGCATTGTTTTAAATTTACAAATGTTTTCTGTCCAGGTTGTGTAGTTCCAGAAAATATCCGTATCCCCACCTTGGAGGGAATTGGAAATTCCAGGTGGGTGGGGAGGTAAGAGACCTAGGAAATTCTAGAGGGGAGGGGGGGGGTTGAACAATAACCTCTTCCACAGGGCTTAATTTTGATTCATTTTCAATCATAGCTACCAAACAGCTACTCGCCAAACTGTTATATGATTCTTGGAGACATAAATAACTTTAACTATAATAATTATCATTGCTTTTTGTCTTGAGCAGGTATTCTTTCTTTCCAAAGCATTTTGGATGTAATTTCAAAGGTTATTAGGCCAACTACATATCAATTTATCAATTTATTTGTCATGACCACCATACATGTACAATCATGTATATACTTGTTACCGGACTCTTTGAAGACATCAATGCGTTATTCACATTGCATCACATCTTTTATTGAACAAACAGTCTTTTGATCGAATGCTTCGCTTAAAAAAGTAACAATTTCTTTTCGATTAATTTTGTGTTTGAAGTGTGACATGTTTTTAATACAATCATACATGTATTCATGCTGAAATGGCATTACAAAAATTGTGTCAAACATTCCGTCAGTCATTGCGCATCACGCTGCATCAGTTGATAGAAAATCAGAAAAGTGAAAGTTTCACCTCAATGTGCAGAAGAGATACAATGTACCATTTGAGCATCTAGCATTACTTTTCTCCTCTTTATTTTCCCTCAATATTCTGACATGTTTATGATCACATTTACACTGCAATTATGGCAATACAAATCAAATGTTACAGCCATTATGCATTGTGTCAGATCAGTCGATTGAGGAGCAGTAAAGTAAAAATTTCTGTTCAAGAAGCAGGAGGTATACAACATAGGCATTTTAGAATTGAGAGTTTTTCTTTTCTTTTCCATTTCTTTAATTTTGTGGTTGAACATTTGACTCATTTTTGATCGTATTCATGCTGAAATGGGATTAATTCCATCAACATTACAGCCTTGGAGATGGCTACTATACCCACCATCAAATTTACTTGACAGATACAACTTTATCTGTTTCATTTAACTCATTCGCCCCGAACCGCCCGTGTGGATCCACGTCCTTTCTAACCCTCGTGACATCATCAGTTTTAACGGTCAAGGCCAACTTTGTCCACTAACTTGTGCAGACTGAAGAGGTCTTTCAATTCAGTCAAGGATACCGGAGAAAACGGCAAAAAACCATGCAAGATTGACCTGTAAATCGCCATGAAAATCTTGTTCCATTACCCACCTACTTTCGCTTTCACCTAATCCTAAGGTCCTAAAAGCTTTCCTAAAAACTCTTGCCATCAAAATGAAGCCAGCTACTAAATGCCCAGCAAGAGAAAAAAAAATGAGCAAGAAAAGCGAAAAATGAGGGGAGGAGAGAAAGGGAAAAGTAAAAGTCGAAATTTCGCTTTCTGCGTATGCCCGAACTTCGCAAGCTGATATTTTGCATCTGGATCAGAAGGCCGTGAAGAGTACGACTGGTAAACGGGTTTGTGGTAAGTTTTAGCTCTTCATAGCATGACAGTGACCAGAAAACCACTCAAGTAGCTTCAAAACACGTTTTTTGGCAAAATCTCCAGGAGCAAATGGGTTAAAGGAATAAGCAATATTTTGCAGTTTAAGTTAGTGATATTTAGCTTAGTTTAGCAATATTTTGTAGGTTACTTTGTAGGTAGTTAAGTGTGTTCTAGTATGTTAGAGATCTTAATACATGCAAACAGTCTCACTTGCCTCGACGTGCAAAACAGCACTTTTCCAAACCCTGAATCATAGGATTTCATTTGTTTTAAAGATTGACAAGTTACAAGATCAAGTGCAGACTGCTAAAGAAATGTTAGCAAAGAAGCCCAGAGGTGCAGCACTTGTAGAGCAGCTTAATGTTGCAAGACAAAACAGAAATGATCAACAGACCAAACTTGAGGCTCTTATTATGGCCAGGGAGCTCATAGGAGATGCACTGCCACAGGTAATTGATTTTGTACTTTAAAGTCCCTTGCTTGCAGGGCTAAAAAAAAAACTTGAATTACAGCTTGTCTTTTTGGTGGGTAGATCTCTCATTTTACTTGCACTGATTTCATTAATTAAGACTGAAATAATGAAAAATGGCTTTTGAAGTATGCGTTTTTAAAAACTAATTTTCCTTAAATGTATCTTAGCATTCATGGTAAATACAACTCCACCAGCTTCAAACAGTATCTATGGCAGAAAAAAGTTTTAGATATAATAATTTTAACAGTGCAATTAACCCAGTGGTCAGGGAGCTGACTCCACATGTAGGTGGTTGGTAACGGCATAGGTTCAAATCCCAGCAAAGTATTTTCTCTTTTTTGTACATTTTTTGTTTTCCTGTTTAGCTTTTGTTTTTGTTTTTGTTTTTATCAATTTTTTATCTCTTTGGCTTGTTTGTCTTTATTCTCACTGCTGACCCTTTACAGCTTTAATTTTGTGAGGTATTTACAAAATTAATGTATATTTAGTTACTGTATATCAGAAACTCATAAGGGGTTGAAACGTTTAACTCTCATATGTTTGCTTTGTCCGATGCTCGTGATTATTCAATTTCGAAAGTACCATATTTGGAACGAGAAGAAGAGATAACTGACCAATCAAACTTCGTAAACAACGTGACGTAATTTTCCTTCCTGTTCCCGCGCCCGCTTAAAAAAATGGCCGGGAAAAGGGGGAAAAACTCCCGAAAGCCGAGAAAGCTTTCAAAGGTTGAAACCAGGAATATTATTATACTGAGCAGGATGTTATTTCCTTACCACCCAGGCCAAATGTAACATTATGAAACCCACTGACGGCCTCGCAACTTCTTGAAGTTGTCACTTCAAAAAATGATGCCTTGTTGACCCTCTGCACAGTAAACTTATACTGCAAATAGGCTTTTAAAATTCTCATGTTAAAAGTCTAGAATAAACATTGAAAAATATTTTCGAGTAAAATTCATTAGCTGCGTATCGAAAGTGTCCAAAACGTGAACCTGACATCTTCGCAAAAAGTGCTTGTAATGAATGTGAGAAGCATTTTAAAAGCTCAAATTAAACTTAGATGTTGTAGTCACGATCGTGTTTTGAGCTAATTTTATGAATGAACAAACTCAAAACAATAGACAGAGAAACCGTTTCTTGAAAATTTTTTATTCAAAGTCCAAAAAGTTAATCCTTTAAAGCAATTCGGAAAACACTATCTGGATAGTGGATCCGTTCACGCAAGTGACATCAGCTAAGCACATGGCAAAATTCAACACAAAATCCATCTCAAATCAGGGCACATTTTGCAATTTTTCTTTAGCGCCGAAGAGAAAAATTTATAAAACGTCTATGAAACATTTAAAAATACATAAATTCCCTTTCAAAAACGTAATTGTCTTGGCCATAGAGTGCAAAATATACCTGAAAATTCAGCAAAAACTTTGCTGACTTGGTTGCATGTCAAAACAGACCATGGGCTCTGCCGTGAAGAAAACAAGGTTGAATTCCTCGAAAGACGATTTCTTGATGAAAAGCTTCCCTTTCTCCACAAAAAGAAAGCTGAGCATTCTTTTGAACTTTCTCTTTCCATTTTTTGTCCTTTAATGGTGTATTTTTAACCTTGAAATGCAGAACTCTTGTCTTAAAACATCTGCATGGTGATCGCGCAGCAGCAATTTTGTTGAAAATGGATATCTGTCACTAAGATTTCCAAATATGGTCAAAATGAATATTCATGAGCATTGAACCCGAGTTACACGTTTCAACCCCTTATGGGTTTCTGGTTATATAAATAAATAAAGTTATGCATTGGGTAAATAAAAGCAGTGTCATCATAGCTAAAATTCTTCCCCTGGTCTCTCAAAATATTTTATGCAAGTGTGCTAAAATTCAGTTTTCAGGGACCCCAAATCGGATTTTTTTTCTGAGAGGTTCCCAGATCCCTCACCCCACTTACCCCCATGCCCACGTGTGAGCACTTTTCCACTTAGTACTCAATAACTGCTGTCTACATAACTTTTTTTCCTTAGTCCTAAAATGTTTTAAAGATCTGCTTGTTGTCTAAATAATTTATTGATATCTGAACAGACTGTGGATGTTGGGGGAGTCGTGGTTGGGCATTACTTGCTGCATCAGTACCTTGAGGAACGAAAACAGCTTTTCAGTCTTAAAGCAAATCGCAACAGACTGCTCGAGCAGAAGGTAAGAAATGACAAAGGCAGTGAACTTGGCTCTTTTAAAATGGCATGGAGTACTAGTAATTAATACTTAAAGTCTTTTGGTGTCTAATTTGAGCTAGCAGCAAGGATCAGTAAAGAATCATATTACAGTGGAAGCTCTCCTAACAGACACTCTAGTAAGTAGACAGCTGTACTGACGGCTGTCTTCATAAAACCCTGTGTTTCTCAAATCCCATATAAACTGTATTTTTACATTCCCAAACCCCCCAGCTCCAGTTACAGACACCTTTTTCACGTTCCGAGGGAGCTTCCACTGTACAAATCTATAGCTAGTGTCATTGCCTAATTTTAAAAAGAGTGGTGCTGGGTACAAGTCCTTGCATTATAGGATTATAAAGATTATCAACATTATATAGTCAGAAAGAACCCATCCTGCTTTACAAAGTTTCCTTAACATCAAGTGTGACATTACTTGCATTAATGTAGAACAAGTTACCGCAAAAACCTTCAAAATTTACAAAGAATTTGCATTGCCCGACACACTGTCCAGATATTTCACATTAAATAAAATATTATATAATTTTATGGTTAGAGAATGATATTTTGTAGTTTTTGAATAGCTGTATCGTGTTAAATATTTGCCAGACCAAACTTTTGTAAATGTTGGACGTGTGCTTTTTCTGTCTACAGTGTACAGTGCATGTGGTCTTCTGTTGATTATCCCATAACACATAAACACATACCCAGTCCCCCTCAGTTCTCATTAAGCTAATGATATAAATTATTTTTGTCATCTCCGGGAAGGAAGGTCTTTCGCTTAAGGGTTAATCTCTCAATGTTTCACTTCAATTTTTTTCATAATTATTAATATGTTACAGTACATGTGGCATTACACAAAGGCAAATAAATACTGAAATGAGGATAAAACTGAACTACAACATGTATCCCCAAATAATCTACTTAAGAATCAAATTATCTACTTTTTATGCTTTATTCCTGTATTTTAGAACTGTGCACTAAGTGTGAGAGAAATGTTGGAGTCTGCCATCAAACAGTTGATAGAGAAAGGTTCCACTGATGCCAATGATGCTAATGCCCTGGGAACAAGGGCTACAGATGGTAAGAGGCCGCATAACATTTAAAGTAAAGGAGAGTTATATAATTGCATTTGACAGAGAAGATAATGCAACCCTTAGTCTTACATTGGCTAGCCTGTGCTTCTCTTGAATTTCCTGTGCCTTGCAAAGACAGGAAAAATTTTACACATATTTCCTGTAAATTTACCATATGGAACCCAGGTATTTTCACAGGAGCTGCCTCCCCACCTACACGTAGGCTTCTCAAATGTTCTCTCCCCTAACCCCATAGAAATACATGTACCTGATAGTGAGGTTATTCACACTGAAGCAACTTTCCCAGCTGCCATACTGTAAACCACAGAAACATCTTCCCCACTTCTACTGCCTTTTACAGCACCTGCCCCTAAATGATCAATGATTCCATGAAAAAATATATCTTATTGAAGCATTATTGTGGAAAACTAACTCTGAACTGTACAAGCAATTTTTGGATGCCTCGGGGTCAGGGTGGGGGGGCTGGGTCTAAAGTACAGGTCACATTCCACAGGTCAAGAGTGCAGGTCATTGCTCCATTGATAAATTACCAAACCACACAGATTCCCCTTGATCTAATAGAGCATTTTGTTAAGAGATTACGGCTAGGAGACAGTTTTAATGTTGTTCATTTATCTTTATCATGGTGACCTGTACTCTGACCTGTGAAAAGTGACCTGTATTTTAGACCCGCTGGGGTGGGGGTGAGGAGGGTAGGAATCTTCAATGCCACAGAAAAGTCAATGATTTCAGGTCCTGTTTGGTTTTCTTACAATTAATAATAAATAAATTGTAAATAAGAGAGGATAGAGTCAACGACTTTTTAAAACATGCATTTTACTTTTTGTACAAAAGGTCAGAGAATTAATGAACTGACTTTTGTGGCAGACAAGAATAATATTATTATTATGCAATAAAGAAAAGTGAAATACCATAATGCTGGAATTATTTTTTGAATATCTCATCGTATCCTTTTTTTAGTGTAAACTTTGAAAGGCAATTATTATTATGTCATCCTTAAAAACCAAACTTTTAAACTAATTTTCTGTCAACATAAATTATCTTTAATTTCTAGTTCTGCAAGGAGTGTGGAAGCCTGAGTGGCAGAAACTGGGTGAAAGAATTGCCACTCTGGTTAACAACGAAGAACACCCAATTGGAAACCACTTCAAACTGTTTTGCAGGACAATCCACTCTTTTTGTCAAGAGTTTATTGAGATTGGCAAATGTGGATCACCTTCAGAATTCATCCCGTCCTGTTCCCCCTTTGGCAGGTCATGTCCTGCTGTTAGTAATTGTGAAATGTATGGCCTGGAGGACTTTGTAGTACAGAACCATCGGCATAAGCTACAGTTACTGCAAAATACAATCTTCAAGCAGCTTAACACTGCAACAGATTTTCTGTCCGAGTTTTTTAACAACAGGGACACTCACTTTAAGAACAAACTGAGGCTTTGCTATGAACAGTGCTTCTACGACAAAGAGCACAGCTTTCTAGCATGTGTCTATGAGTTGGCACATCATGAGCATGTAGATAATTTAGAGCGAGATGTTCAAAGGCTCAAAAGACTACCAATCAAGTTGTTGAATTTGCAGATGAAGGATGAGTGGTGGCTGGAGTTGTTTGAACAAAGATCACATCATGCGTCTGTTAATCTAGAACATCTGCGGCCTTTTTCACAAGCTTACATGAATGGAACTTTAGATTCTATGGATGTCGTAGATAATGGTTTAAGTGGCTCTTATGATATGCTTACTGAGTTGGATGAGTTTGGTGTTGAAGCTGAAGAACTCCCTCCTGCTGACGTGGATTCTTTTCGAAGCTTGTGCATCAGTGCCATTCGTGATCGCTCAAAAACAATAACTACCAAAGATGCTGAACAACCAAGGAACCAACTCGATGCAGGTCATCCAAAGAAGACCAATGGTGCAGCTGAAGCTTTCATAAGTTGTAGTGCACCAGAACGGTCAATAACCATGGGTCAGCTCATTAATATTTGGGAAACAACAGGTGAAGCAGATGACAAAGAGGACAGTAATGTCTTTAGCAGACCACCATTAACAAGAACACTTTCAAAAAGCCAAAGTGATCTTGACAAAAAGCCAAATCTTATGGTTGAAGGAGAAACATTTGAAGACAACTTTGGCTCCGCCCTGCAGAACATGAGAGACATTTTCAAGGTGACAAGTCCACTTGCTAAGTTAAAGTGCTTGACTTCTTCCCTTCGGAAAATCACCAATGCTGTGCAAGAACTGAGAATGCGTAGCGGAAAGGATATCTTTGCAGCAGCTGTGAATGCAGAGGACTTGTTGCCACTGCTTGTCTTGATGATGCTCCAAATGGAGCCTTGGGAAGTTGCCTCCATGTGGCCACAGTTAGCATTCATTGAAGATCTCATGGCTCCATTTCTGTCCTCTGGCTGTCATGGCTGGGCACTAGTTGAGTTTCAGATGGCTCAGCGAATTATACATGAACTTTGTCAAGAATTTTAGCGACTATAATTGTTTCCCTACTCTTTTCAGTTCTAAGAATCTAAAACTTTTTGGCAATAGGGTGTAATTGTATTTAAAACTTTAAAAGTTTGAAGATGCAGCATGTATCAATTTTGGCCATACTGTACAAATTAATGCTTTACAATTCTTTTGAATCACATACATCTAACATACTTTATTACCTGAACTGTGGTCAGTCTCACAACACCAAATCAACCACTTTTTGTTCTTAAAATGTTTCACCGTATGCATCATTTTTGAGGGCATTTTCAATTATATTTCTTTGAGTACCAGAAGATGTTGATCCATCTTTAAACCAATAGGTGGCCTTTTCTCTCCTTCCTTTTCCTTGGAATCTGAAGAATGAAGACCCTGGAACTGACTTAGGTTGAGTGGATAGGATTTCTTTCCAAACTCAAAAGTTAATAGACTAGTAATAAAACCAAGTTTTGGTGCCTTTTTTTTTTTTTGATTTGAACTGAAATCTTTAGTGTGATCAAACAGAAATGCATTCAAATGCAGCTTTTGTTATACATAAGAATGATTACAGACAGAATCAGATTACACAAGGTTTTGTTGCCAGTTTTAATCATAACTCAAACAGAATTCTCAAGAAAACAGTGTTTTGTTTCTTAAAAGAATAGAATATTGTCTTTGTCGATACATGAGAAAAAAAGGAAATATTGAAGTGAATTACAGTCTGTGAGATGATGCATTGTCCAATTATGTACAATTATTATTAATGGTACTTAGTGTCCAATACACTGTAAATGCCAAACTGAGAGTTGCTTGCTTGCTCATTTGAAGTCTATTGTACAGATGCTTAAGCACAAGTTTTAATGTACCACTTTGGATTGGCCAAAAACAAATTTTATATGTCATAGTCTGTGAAAATGCAATCATACAAAAGTCTTTTTTGAAAGCCTCTCTTATATTATAGTATTTAGCATGTAAGAAATACTTTTGAAAATATATTATTTTGCAGTTAGAAGAGCATTAATTTTTCCAAGCTTGTTAATTTTATTTTTTTCAAGGTAGCAAGTTTAGTCTCTATAAAGGCATATTCTGCTCTTTAGCTGTAAATATTTTTATACTGTGTCTACAGGATAGTCCAGTATGCATACACTTTAGTACAAAACCAAAAAGTGGTGGCAGTCTTAAAAGGTTCAGTCCCATAGTCCAGGACATGTAAACTTTCTTGTTGGGCAAAACCTATGTGGGTCCTATGTTAGTTCACTTACCTCATGCATGGGTAAGAGTTCAGGCACTCTCCCATCCAAAGAGGCCCAGCTGCTACTGTACTAAGGTTAGGGCAAGGAAAAATAGAGAAAGCGCACATGGGATGATCCTGTGCAGTGGCGGATCTAGGGGGAGGTCCAGGGGGTCCACCACCCCCCCCTGTCAGAGAAGATGCTTGTTTAAGACTCAAATTCTTACATTGACAGGATCGTCTATCACTTTTTAAGTGGCTGATTTTTTTTAAATAAAACGTGTTGCATTTTGCCACTAAACTTAATTACAGGGATTTGCCATAAAACAGTTCAACAGTCCTTTCTGAACCAAAGTTAGGACCCCCCCTCCCCTCAAGGATCCCCTCCTGCTGTGCAGTTACCATAATGATTAATAAAGGTTTTATTGGAAACAGTGGAAGCCTCTGCAGAGGAGAGACATCCAGGAAAGTCATCTTGTAACTACCTGGCAGTACTAATTACATGTAAGACATGCAAACAATGCCCCCAAACTTTTAAAAAAGATGAGAACTGCTTGTCCAAAGGACAAAATGGAATTCAAGTCAACTATGTTTATACAACAACTTATTTTTGTTCAGCAAACTAAAACAGTAAGACAAAGTGTTCTTATTTCAAAACAATACCAATTTTGAAATGGATAAGGAAAACAATGTTTAGTTACTGTAACAGATTTTATGATCATCAAGTACAGTGTAGGATTAACTTTGAGCTGTAGTAGAAGAGGACAGACTAACCTGTGTAGTAGTACAGAGCTATTTTCTCTGTAGTACAGTAAAAACCTGTGACTATGAACCTGGTTTTTAAGAACACCTCTACACAAGAACCTGTTAAGCCTACAATTTGAAGCAGGTTCTTATCTTCTAAACTCTATAAAAAATTCTTAACACTTAAGCAAATAAGTTAACTCAAAATTCAGATCCTCTTTGGAGACATTGGTGTCTTATCACTCCAACTGCAAAGTAATGGTATGCAGATTTTATACATGTAAAAGAAATAAGCTGGATTCCACTAAATCTTCAAAGCTTCAATTTTTTTCTTCAAGAATAAGAGCCTATTTAAGAACCTACATAGCCTACTGGTACTACTGGCTTACTTTGTGCTAATTAACATTATTTTTATGTTTGAACCTTTTTAGGCTAATTAACTTGGAAAAATGCAGGTTCTTAGTTCACAGCCTGTGGCAAGAAGTGACAGCTGCAAATACTTTGTATAATACATCTGTGTTTACAGAATAGGTGCTCATAGGCCCAACCTTTTTGTCCTTCAAAACAAACTTTCCTTTGTGTACAGCGATAAAAAGTGGCTCAGAGTTTGTGGCTGCCAAAATAACAACTATAAAAACATTGATGCATATTTACAATGTAAAACAGTTTGACAGCCACGACTATACATACAGCTGAATGTAATTATTGTTTCATTTAATGGTCTTGGCAGGTTGTCTGTAGGGGGGCACTAAAATTTTCTTTCTAAGTCAGACATATCTGACATTGAAATCACACAAAAAATTCATAAGAAAGAGGTTTCAATCACCAAATTAAAAGGTCACCATAGAATGACTTCGTCCACAGACTTAAAAATTAGAAAAGAATTAGTTTAAAGTATGACTTTAATAAAGGAGTAATTATTATTATTATTACGTGTTTGACTCTGGGAGCTGAAAACATTGATGAAGTTAAAGACCCCGAAAACCTGGTGAAACGTGGTTTTCTTAGTTTTAAAATTTTTGTCAGACATAGTCTTACCTCAATAATGTATATTTTTATCACAAAATCTTCATTATTCTATTGGAATTTTAAAACCAAACTCTAGAAATCACCGTTTTAGGGGATCTTTCTGAAAATCCTTGAGATTAAACTATAAAGTTAATTCTTGATACTAATCCATGTGACTTGTACAGTGAGCACCCTATTTTTGTAGAATTTTAAATATTGTAGAATTTTTCAATAAAATTTTGTATAAAATGTACTAACTTGATTTGCTGACATATTAAAATAATATTTTTCTTCTTGAGTTATTGTTTCAATAAATTCATTCTACATTGCTTCTTTTATGACTTTATCTCTTAACCTTTGAAGCCCGAATAGTGACCAACATCCAATTTCTCCCAACAATAACATTTCATGATCAAACATTTTGGTCATGAGAATTAATGAAATGATCACCAAAGATGAAATGTTGTTATGTTCAAATAAATTCTCTCCAGCATTACCATAAGGAATGTGTGAAGAACGGTGTGGAGAAGATGCAAGTTGATGTTCGGGCTTAAAAGGTTTTAAAATACAATTATCATGAATTTACACAAATACAACTGTCTTATAATCAAATTGAGGATTGATTTTCCTCCAGTAGCTATAGTAAGGGAATATTATTTCTCTATTAACAGAAAAATGGATTGTAAAATATATATCCCAAAATAATAATATAAATAATTAAAATGGTTCACAGCAGAACCACGAGATAATGTTTATTTAGCCTCAAAAGAGAAAGCACAGTCTTCCATTTCCCAATTGGCAAGTGACTGTTTAGTTTATAAAATTCAATTTCATCTGTTGTCATCAGTTCAGCTGTACCAGTCAAGGAATAGCAGAGAAAGTGAACACATCACCAAAAAGAACAGAATCCAAACTCTGAAGCTGGCATTGTTCTTAATTGCCTAGAAATAAAAGGATTTTAAAATGAACAGCCAAGAATTGAAAGCTTTAACTTCCCAGCTTAGAGGCAGAAGAGAGGGATAAAGGAGAAACTTACCCTCTCTCTTTACTGAGTACCTCTCCCCACCCATTACTTGTTTTTTTCTCCCCTGGGTTTTGTTGTGATGCCTAGTGGGGGGGGCGGAGGGTAATCCAAACATTTTATACAGGGAGGATCCACCTGAGGTCCAACCCCTTGCTCCATTACATATCATTCTTTTTTTGGACAGAGAAAAGGTTCCCCTTTTGTACACCTTTTATTGGAACATGGTAACCCTTTCACATATCTAGTTTAGAGCTTTTCATCCCGTCAAATCACTAACCCAGAAAGTTTTCTTGTCTTTTTCACAGTCATAAAAATTAATGCCCTTGTTAGCCCCTTTAGGTCCTATCACAGATTGCAATGACCAATTTGAATTCCCTATCCTTTCATAAAATTATACTTCAACTATTATAGTAAAATCCCTTTCATATACTGGAAGCCTGAAAAAGGTACCCCTTTTGGGCGGGGCCTCCCGTATAGGCCATCATAGGGGGTACCCCCAGGTGTGATCCAATAACTTTATGTATTAGTTAAAACCATACCTCTCTAATCTGTTCATTTCCTCCTTTGACATTTTCCGTTGTCCCAACAGCTGTTTCATATATCCTGTCTATCTGGTTGGACTTTAAAAAAGTTTGGAATAAAAGTCAAAAACAGAATGTAAGAAAAAAAACGAGAGAGGATTGGAATTTGAAGTTTCTATTCTCTTTAGGATGCTCAGTTGTCAAATACATTTTTCAACAGTGTGCAATGGTACATGGCATTGCAAAGCAAGATCTCTCACCTGGTGTAAAACCTTTTCAGAAAATATTTCTTGCAGCTGAGAGATTTCTACTACTCTTCCTTCTATTTGTCTACATGTCGAAAGAGATTCCACAAGTATTAAGTCATGCAGTTACAATTTTTATACTTTTCAAGTGTAATCTCTGCATACAACAGATTGCCACAAATAAAAGACAAAAAGTGCTTACCATTTTACACAAACCACCTGGTTGGAAATTTTGTCCATGAAAATTGAACATAAAACTACAAAAATTACATATTTTGATGTGGTGGGAGAATGACCTGCTAAAAAGAATATCCAAATTGGCTGAACAGACTGTAGCTTCCCAAACTGAATGGCATACAATGAACCACTGGATTTTCCAATCGGAACTTCCAATTTTCCCATGTACAGTGGTAAGTGTCCATCTAAAGGGCCAGATTAAAGGCCCTATAGGTGTCAAAATTTCAAAAAGTGACTCTGGGGGAGAAGATTTGAGGCCCTGTAGAGGCCAAAATTTTAAAGAGCAGTTGAGGGCCAGTTTAGAGGCCCTATAGGGGTCAAAATATCAAAGAGTGAATGGCCTTGAAACAAGACAGATAAAAATGGCAACCAACACAATGATGGGCTGAACTATGACAGCAATGAAAACATGCACAAAAATGTACAGCAGTAAAATACAGACACTGACAGGGGCATGGCTTAAGATTTAGGTCTCAGATTAGGGTTCTTATCTAGATGGGGGTCCAAAGGGTTTGCGTAGATGAGGGCACAAATAGATCACTGCCTTAGTGCTAACTGGCACAACTGAACATGTACAGTGTATACTATCATGCTAAACTCTATACTTATAATTATGACTTGTAGATGTTATGGGGTGTAGGGGTTCAATTTTATCCTTGGTGCAAATTTTATGTGACTCTTGGAATACACTGTAATACTTATAATGCATCAGGCACATACCTTACTTCATCCACCAAACTGTTCATTTCAGCAAATAACTTCTTATTTTCCATTTCAAACTAGTTAGTTTAAATAACAAAAGTCAAAATGTATCATTATGAGCATGAAATGTTTACTGAAAACAATCATACATTTACATGTACCAGCACTTCGGTCGCTAATGTTTACGTTTAAAGTAGACTTAGCCAACATGGATCCCTGGCAAAAATGGCTTATCCTACAGTTCCCACCATTGGTTTGATATAATTCTTATGCATAAGCAGACTTAGGAGTCTTTAAAAGGGACTACACTCACCCCTTCCTCTTTTGTCTGTGAAATTTTGCATTATGTTATTGAAGAATTCTGAGTATATGTAAATAATAATGGTATTTATATAATATGGCATTTAAGTGTCGCAGCACCCGCTTGAATTTTCTAGATCTGCCCCTGACATGTACTGTATTAACTTGATTTAAAACTTGTTCTACATACTCTTTGATTAGGAATAATTTTTATAAATAAAGTTAAGACTCTGATTCCAAAAATTACCCAGTTACCTGTAAATGTTTTGATCAGCTTGCTTTGTTTTTGCAACAAATTATTGACAAAGTAGCTTAGTTGTCCTGTTATAACATTAAATTAGTTCCTATTCTTAAAAACAATATAATTATAAAATTAATAGCTTTTGCAATACTACCGTAAATCCTCTATTAAGCCCCCCGGGGGGCTTATTTTTTTCAAGCACTTTTGAGGGGGGGCTTAATAGAGAGGGGGGGCTTAAAAGAGAGGGGGGCTTATTTAATTTAGCGAAACGCATCACCTATAGCAAAAATACCGTGGTATGAGACAGAGTAGACTTGCGCATTGTACAATTAAACTTGTGGTTCCCGGGCAGTACACTGCTTTGTCTAACGACAAGAAAATGGTGGCAATTCTCCACAGAGAGCTACAGCGCAAAATTGAGAAAGTTAAGGATATGAAGTTGGAGGTCATGCCGCCGAAGACCAAAAACAATATGAACTTCCAGCCTGAATAAATCATAACTGATCAGTCCACGTTAATCGTTAATTTTTTTATGAAGAATAAGGATTGGGGGAGGGAGGGGGGGGCTTAATAGAGAGGGGGGGCTTATTAACTTTCCTCCTCTGAAAAGGGGGGGCTTATTAGAGAGGGGGGGCTTATTTGAGAGGGGGGGCTTAATAGAGGATTTATGGTATATGTACTTGTATGGTCGTGCAAATAAAGTTTGTTGTTGTTGTTGATGATATGTGTCCAGTAAAATGTAGTTACTTACCAGCTGTTCTTCCTCTGGCGTCAGTTCTTCACCTTCACTGACAGATGGAGCCATTTCAAGTTCCGGATGAGTTGTTGTTTTGCCTTCTTTGGAAGCATCTCCTTTGGCAGTTGATGAGGTGGAATCCAAAGAGCTAGCTGCTTGCTTGACTCTCTTTTTATCAGGCTGAAGACGGGAGCTAACAATCACAGGGTGAAAAAGGCATTATAAGATCACCCTAAGGATGGTGGCTTGTGGGGATCTAGGATTTGACTGGGGGTTACCTCAGAAGTACAAGTACAATGGACAGTATCTGAGGAAAAGAAAGGGTGAACTCCATGTATCATGTAACACTGGGCAAAAAAGCATGGAGTGAAAAGTAAAGTAAAATAGTTAATCATGTTATATTGTGAGTGCTGAGCAGTAATACTGTAAAATTTCGAAAATAACGCCTAGGGCTTATATTTTTCAAAGGCCCTTTTTGAGGGGCTTAACTATGGAGGGAAATTTGCATTTCAAAATTGATTGAACTGGCGTTATAGTTGGAAAGAATTTACCGTTTTTGCTTTGTTTTTCTTATATTTGAGGGCAATTTCCAAGTACAAGTCCCCAGGGAGGGGGGCTTATATTTGGAGGGATGATTTAACCAAGGTTTTTTGCGTCGCAAGTTTGGGGGGCTTATATTTGGAGGGGCTTATACATTGAGAGGTTTATTTTTGGAGTTTTACAGTAAAACTAAAGAATCTTATGAATATTACCAACTGAGCCACAAGGCCAATCAAAGCTACAACCTACCTTGACTGGCCTATACAAAATAAATGGTTTGGCAAGTAGACAGTGCACTGTGTGAATTGATGAAGGGGACTATATAGGGGTTTGAGAGGGGGTCATGGTACCTTTGGGAATCTTTCTAGATCTCCCCATCATGACTCCAATAAGTAGATGGGTATTTCTTAGTGGCTTATGAAAAAATAGATCTTACTTTAATTTTTCACTCGACTTTATAGGGGCATGCTTACAAAATAGGGAGACAAGAAGGAGCTTGAGCTTAATATTTGAACAAGCATTAAGCTATCAAGTATTAATAACAACTGTAATAATAATAATAATAATACTAATAGTAATAATAATAATAGTAATAGTATTTGAAACAAGGGTATTGAGGGCAGTTGCAGTGTTTTCCAAGGGGGAACTTACAGTATTTGAGTAAATGCAATAAGATGATTTACTGTTGAAGTAGCCTCCTAGGGAGAATTCCTTTTGGCGGACCATGCAATCCTCCATTGGGGGAGATTGTGTGACAATCCAAAAGGGTGTAAGGTAGGAGGTAGATGTTGTAGTTCAATTTGTGCTTTGGTACAATTTGTTTTTGTACTAGTACAGAATATATTAAACTGGTACAAAATATTTTGTGTTAGTCCAATTTTTAATTTCATAGTACAGTTTGTTGTTAACTTACAATATTAATGTATTTTTTGGAGCACTTGTCTGCCATGAATAAGCTTTAGTTCTACTGTGGTTAGTTTTCATTGACGATCATCCCTTGTTACTTTTCATAAACCTGAGCCTAGGGTTAGTGTTAGGGTAAGGAAGGACACTGTTGGGGTTCCAGTTATGGAAAGGGTACATGTAACTGGGTTAGGGTTAGGGTTGGGGTTAGGGAAGAGTTTGGGTTACAGCTGATTGCCAGTGAGCTTCAATTTAAAACACATCGACACTTTTGTCTTTATTTTTCGGCTGCTCATGTAGGACTTCTGTGTGAATAAACTTGCTTTTTTCTCTGATACTGTCTCTGCATTGACATTATTTGTAAGTAGTGATTATCTTATGGTAGTCATTTTGTGATTTACTGTAAAGTACTTAAATCGTTTTACAATAAAGTTACAATTGTTCTTAATGTTGTCATATTGTTGTCTTTTCGTAGATAATCATGATCTGTTGTTTTTTTGTGAAGAATAACCATTAAAATTATTTGGAGTACTATTTCTATGAAAACCCACTTGCTTTTTTACAGGCTGCTGTGAAAGATATTTCAGTTGAATAGTTTAATTGCACAGTAGTGGCTGAACAGGGATATAATTGTGAAGGAGAAATCAGAGTGTTTATTTTCCCATACTGAGTTACTATTTGCACAAAACCACTTTCTTCAATTGAGGTTATTTTTCCCAGTAACATGTTGGGGTGCAGCGGGCTTGTTTTGTCGACTTTGTCAATTTTTACTGCCACCATATCAGCTACTTTGAACTTGGGCTGTTTTTTCTCTTGCTTTCTCTTTGTTTGGTTCACCATGGCTGCATTGTGTTTTGTTTGGTTTTCTATTATTTTTTGTCATTTTCTTGGTTGGTCTTCATCTTGTTGTGGTTGTGAACTTTTTTCATTGCTTTCTTCCAAATTGTTTTCTTCTTGTTCAGATTGGCTTTGTTTGCTCTGTTCATTTAGCTTTACCCTGTGAGGTTTTATTCCGTATACAGCTTCGTAAGGGGAGACTTTGATGGCTCGGTGGTATGAGATGTTTCTGGTGTATGAGGCCTCTCTCGTGTACTGGCACCATTTCTTGATGTTTTTGTCTGCTGTGCTCACTATCAGTGACCTCATGTCTTGTTTCCAAGATAGGTTGCTTCTCTCAGTTAGCTCTTGGGTTGTCGGTGTCCAAGGTGCGCCATGTGATAACTCGATGCCGTTATCCTTGCAAAACATCTTCAACTTCTCGTTTTGGAACTCTCCCCCATTGTCTGTGATTATTTTCTTTGGAAATCCGTAGGTGTAACAGTACTCTCGGAGGCTTTTTAATACTTCATCAGCTGTTTTTTGTTTTAAGGGCACAACTGTCACGAACTTTGTGTGATGATCAATTATGTTCATCACCCAAGTATGCACGTTCTTGCAGTCACAGGGGGTATTTCGAAAGTCCATGAGATCAATTTCAATCAGTGACAGGAATTCTGGAGATTGAAGTGGCTTGGTTACCATCTTAATGTGTCTTGTAATGGTCTTCTGCTCTTGATGAATTTGGCACAAACTTACAAATAGGTTCACAACTCGTACATTCACTTCAATAATTCTCGTTAATCCACTTTGATGTTATTTGTCTGCCTCTACATTGTATGTGCTGTCCTTTGATGCGCCAAAGTCAGAACATTGTATAGTTGACTCTTGGGTCGGTACAACTACCTTTTGCTCGGTGGTTAAGATTTTCCCTTGATGGTACAACCATTTCTTCCTGTTGAGTGTTGTTGCTTGCCACTTTGTTAATTTCGTCGTATCGTGATTTGTATTGGAGTCGCTGACAGCGTTCTCAGCTTGGCTTTTTAGGAACTCTTTGGCCGAGTCATAAATTTCGTCTTCAATGAAGAGAGTAATTTGTGAAGAATTGCGTTTCTGGTTCTGTTTATAGGTCTCTAATTCTTTGTAGAATGCTCCTTTTGACACACACTCCATGATTGTTTGAAGGTTTGAAGGGATGTTAATTCCAGCGAAGTCTGAATTGGTAAGTTCTGCACATGCATGCATAATTAGGCGCAACGAGAGGGGCCTAGCAACTGCAGCAAGAATTTTAATGCAATTTAAATATGATTTTCCAAAGAAATCAGTGGTGGCTCAATGGATAAGATGACGGACTGGTAAGTTAGTAATATCCAAAGGTACGTGGTTCAAATCCTAGTAGGTACGGTGTAAAAAAAGAAAAAAAAGGAATGTACCATGGTGTGTGGCTTCTGAGAAGTACGTAATCTGAGGTAAGTACAAGTGGAAGGGTAGGAGGAAGGATAGGGAAATGAGGCAAGCATAGGGAAAAAGTAATTCAAGCAGGAATGAGACTTTTTGCTTTTAAAACTTTCTTTTTATTAATTTTTTTTAATAACTAATCATCCCAAAAAAGATACCATGCCCCTTTTTTTTTTATCCACACCCCAAATGAATTAAGTCCCTTTTTAGAATGTTAGATAAATGGGACTGGTTTAAAATATTTTGTACCAGTTCAGAAAAACTTATACCAAAGGAAAAAATTGTACCACAACACAGATTTGTGGCAACCATCTGCTGATTAGTTTTGGTCTCAATATGACAGTCTGCAAAGAAAGTAGTGTCTGGTAGCCGAGGGTAGTGGATTTTGCTTTTGGGCTAGTGAATTCTGCTCTTAACTTGCCCGGCGACGGACAAGTGATGTTTTTTGAGGAATTCAAATTGAAGAAGAACAGTGAAATCTATTTTGCTCGTCAAAAAACTTTTCGGGCTAGTTGAAATGACATTTGGGCTAGTAAATTGTAGCTTCAGTTTGCCCAAATGACAAGCTGTAAAAATGATTTTCTTTGCACCCTGTATGACGACTCTAACCCGTTGTTAGTTTTGATTGAGTCCGTCAATAAGTCATTAGTACGGTGCCAGAAACTGCTGACTACGATTCAGTGGCATTTGTTCTAAGTTAGCAAATGCAATTATTGCACTTGTTAAATGCACTAATACATGTACTTATAAATGTAGTTATTACAGTGTACTGTCATTCAGGCTCAGCTCTTCAGCCTTGGGTGTTTGATGCACCCTCATTACTCCCCACTCCAGATGGGGAATCCTGCGGGAACATCAAGACACCCAAGGCTGGAGACTGAGGGCGCTTTCCATTTCTCAGAACTGGCCGGCCAGACGATTCCCGTTGCAATGATAATTTCGTTTTTAATCAAATCCTAAATAGTATGCACAAAGGGTAACATTTTTCAACAAAAACTCTTCAAAAAAGCCTATTTCATTTTCAAACTGACTGGTCGGGCATGGTTTGGCTAGCCAGTTCTGACAAATGGAAAATGCCCCGAGCCTATACTGTCAGCTCCTTCTAACTTACATTCGTTTCTTGTCCACTACCCTCTTTACCCTGATTGCTCTCTGTTCACTGTACAGTATGCAAACAACTACCAGTAAGAAGAAAAAAAAACAAAGACTTTTTGTTACAAATGACAAACAGAAAAGTAAAGTGGAATCCCTATTACAGAAACTCTGGGTGGGAGAATCCTTGTAAATTAGACACTGGGCTCAATTTGCATATCAAGTGCAGGTGGAACTGAAGATGTTGGGATAGTTATGTTACAGGTTAAACTTGATTTCAGGTTAAATTCTCAATTTCTTTTGTAACTTTGGGCTAGGAGATAAAGGAAATCAAGAATCAACCCAGGTTACATCCAAATTAACCTGAAATCAAATTTAACCTGTAACAGTTACTGATAAGGTTCAAGTTACAGCAGGACCTTTATTCATGCTTGCCTTGCACACTTGTTACAGTACTTAAGCCACACAGGAAGTTGGTTTCAATTCTTGGGAGGCTTGGTTAAAACTCTGGGGTAAAAGTAAGGGTATACCATTTGAATGAGGCAGGAAGTTTGTGTAAGTTTTCATTTGAATAACCAGGGGGCTCAAGAAACCAAGGAGTTTTGGAATACATGTCACACTGTTGGCTTATGTTATTCAAAATAAATCAATACTTTTTCTCACACCTACCAAGACCTTACCAAATACATAAATAAAATATTAATATATTTTTCACTCCAATAAAATGGTTTTCAGTAACAATTACAGTAAAAAACGATAAATGTATAAAAACTATCTTGGCCAGTATAAAGAGAGTCTAAGTTTAAAAGGTTCTATGTAACTATAAAATTCTTCCAAGCGCGACCCTTAAGAGTAGCCTTAAAATTAACCAAACTATTCACATCTGTTAGAATCTGAGGTAATTCATTCCAAAGCCGAGTGGCTCCATAAACAAATGACTGCTGGATGGTAGCTGTTCTGAACAGCGGTACATCCAACTTGTTTCTGTGTCTAGTACAATATATATTAATTTGCTGCCCAGATAAGCTGGGGCTAGTCTGTGCAAACATTTAAATGCCATTACAGCATCTCTGACTACATGTACAAGTTGCCAAACAACTAACAACCATTGGAGTTGCTTTAATAATATGGGGGTGATAAAGTCAAATTTTCTTGCCCTGGTGTCAACCCTAACCCCAAAATTTTTCACTTCCTGAAGTCAAGCAAGCAGTAAATAGTCAAGAAACATGACAAAAAACCTCACTTACGGAAACTGTTTTACAACTTCTTGCTGGGTTATTGAATAAAGTGAGAAACTCACATGTACCTCAACATTGTCATCATTCATCAACTTTCTTCACTTCTTTTGTCCCGTAAGTAAAACCGAGCCAATTTTATCATCAGTTTACCAATACATTTTACTATACATTTAAACCCAGTTATTCCAACTGACTTTTCACCATAACTATTTTCTAAATAAATGTGAAAAGCTTGCCTTTTAAATACTGTCCCAGCATTCCAAGCACAGCATCTCTGTGAGTCATCACTTGATCACTTCTCTTTTGCTGCAGTGCTATCAAAAATAACACATTGTTGCTTTAATTTACTCCACTTAGTTGCAGCAGTTTCTCTGTGGTTAAAGTCCATCATATGTAATCTTATGCTAACAAACACAACAATTAATTAAATTGCCCCAAGAGAAAAAGTTTCCTGGCCACTCAATTCCTTTTTGGAGAGGATGCTTTACCACCTTGCTCCTCAACAGTCACCAGATATAAAATGTTGGTTTTTTAAACAAAATTAATAAAAATGGCTACTCAACTACTAAAAATCAAATTTGGATGCACATGCAACATCTCAAGACTTAATACCTGGACAGCCTGCAGGGTGAAAGAGAAAATTTATTTTAAAGAAGATGGACTACAAGTAATATATAGGGCAAATTTTTCATGATTTCAAATTAACTTTAGAAAGACCACAAAAACAAACTATTAAAATTATCAACTTGGTACATTTTCGTGTACATGTACACCACTGAACACACATCACTTAATAGTCAATTGGTGACATTTAATTCAATTTTTGTCCCAAAATTTTGTTCTTCTTGCCATGGCAACTAACACGTTCACAGCTTGTGGCTGTACAGTCATGTACAGTTTATGCTCAGGTAATTTAGCTTAGAAATAGATTAATAAAAAGGGGCGTCATGTACATGTAAATACGGTGTCTCACTGAGTATTTACTTTTGTAATCATACCTTCAGACTTGAGTGCCTCTATAGCAACTGAACAGGTTCTCATGTATGTTTCAGCATCTGTGTCTATCTGATCCCTCTCTGCATCTGTCATACTGGACACCTCCAAACTCAAATGACTGAGTTGCAAAAAGTGTTAAATCCATTACCAAGACATTCTTAATCAGTAACATCATTTCACCTAAAAATGTATGAAACAGCCAACATACCTAGAGAGCATTAATTATGTACAAAAATTACCTGAATGGGTTTATGTAGTCTTTCTGATGTTCTAGAAGGAAATCTCTCAGTTTGGTTATGTTCATGAGCTGTAAATGACAAATGCGAATATCAGCAATCTAACGGTTAAAATGATTACTTTGAATCCTTCTCTAAATACAGATGGAGAAAATATACCGCTGAAAATACTTCACAATAATTAAATGTCATCCCACCACATCTTTTGCTTTACTTCCAAACTCGGTTCGTCTTCTGTTGGGACTCAGAATGTCTCTGCTTGTTTCCTTGACACCTAGCGCCTTATTTTTAGTTCGAATAGTCTTCACAGTAGCTTTGAAAAGGGTTGTTCTATCCATTTCACCTTAAAACTAGGCAAAATGCACTAAAATTGAGTAAATCATTGATAAAACTCTCAATTGAACCACTGGTTTCGACTGGGAAAAAAAAATCGACCAGGCGTTTGCTTTGTAACCACGGCTTCCCACTCCAAACGTTACGGCAAGGGGTTCTGGGATATAAGTCTTCTAAACAAACATGGCGGTCGGGAAACGAGTTTTCCTTGTTTTCTGTTCAATCTTTGCTTTGTCATCGATGCTAAGTAAAAGTGTAGGCAATAACATCTTTGATGAACGGTGCTTCGAGGAATCATGTGGACGAGAATTTGATCCAAAAGGACCACTTGTTAAGTGCAGTTTCTTGTAAGTATAAGTCTTGTTGTGTTTTATTTTTTGATAAGACAAGCTTACCTAACATTCCGATAAGCGTCTTAAGCATTTATTTCGCATACGACAATCCCAGACTATTTCATACAAACAGTTGATATGAATAAAGTCGAACTATATATGTGTAATAAATGTGTGGGGCTGTACGCAAATAATGCCATCTCCTTTACTACGAATAGCTGCGGTTAAATCAGTTTATTAATAATAATAATAATAATTAAAAGTTATTAGATAAGGCTGAGGATGATTTGAAGAAGGATAACACTGTCAGAGATCTGCGTTATTTTTAATTCTTCAGATCATACAAAAGCCAAATCCAATAACTCCTAGTTTAAATACAAGCTGAAAAAGTGCTTACTGTGATTGATATTAGTTCCCGTCTTCACTTGCCTGTTTCTTGGCAAATTCGTTAAAACAAGTGGATGTTTATTTCTAAAGATATTCTCCAAACAGTATTTGTCATTTGTCAAGTTGTATTTTTACTACTCTTGCTTTGTTTTTGGGCAGTAGTTCAGCTATTTCTTCTTTGTTAAATGTGTGAAATGTTCTGCCATTTTGTACTGCTTTACAAAAAAATCCCAACCTCGTCCAAGGGCTTCTTGGTTGCGATCCCTTTTTTGGCAATAAAATTAACCCTGTGCTATTTTTATATTATATTGATGTCATTTTCTCAAATGTCTTCTAAAATAAAAAGGGTAGTGCTCACAGGTTATAAAGAGGTAACTGTGGGATTTGAGCCAATCACAAATTGAGAATTATTTTGAATGAATAATAAAGGTATGAGATCAGCCAGTGCGCAAAGCAAGAAATAATAATAATGACAATAACAACAATAAAAATGGCATGTCAATTGGGAGATGTACATGCGAAGTTAGTACTTAAAGGGAAAACCAATGCAAGAAGCTAACAGAGAAAACTGGCCCGGATCAAAACCTAAATGACTGTAGTGGAACGGCAAAGACTTGGGAGGATGATTGTTTTGCATGGCTAGCAGCCCATTGTAGATATCAGCATTGTCTGTCTACATGTAGTATGATGGTGGTCATATTATACTACCAGCAGCTCCTTTGATCAAAAAAGATGTCAGGATTTTTTTTAGATTAGGATAACAGGTTTATTTTAGTGTTTTAAATGTATCTTAAGTTTTTGGCCTCTTATAGACCCATGGATTTTCTTCAGTGTGACCCTCCAGTTGACTTAAATGGAAATGATACTGCAAGAAAAGAATCTGGTTATGGATGTACCAAAGTATGTTTAAGTAAATAAAATACCTTCATCTCGGGAAACATCAGGACTCTCGGGAAAACAATTTACTAACTGGTTTCCCGAGGGACCTGACATTAAGTGTTTTGTTATATTTCTAGACTTTCACTTCAACAGCAACAAAAGAATAACCAGAGTGAACCAAAACAGTTGACTCAGTACTTCTAACAACATTAATTTAATTCTCAAAACCACTGAATGAACAATTTACAAAGCACTTTCCTTATATTATCTGCATCTTTTTCCTCCACTAGCTGCTGTTTCTCTTCTGGGATAACTTTAAAAGTCGTTGCTTTTTAACTTGAGGCTTCATGGCACTGGCAGTGTTTTTCCTGCCTTCTGTCATGCCACTTTCCACCATGCTTTGATCACATGCTGTAATGTATCCCAAGCAGGCTACATTGCTTAATGTATCACAATCGGGACACATTTCATTTTAGTCAAAGCCATGTGACCAAGATTCAACCAATGGCAGTCTCTGTTTAGTTGAGTGAAAGTCTAGGAATATAACAATAATTATTATTTATTATACACTCCCTGCAAAGAACCTGGCCATCCTGAGATGTGCAAAATGGAAGAGGGAGGGGGAGGAAAACATGATCTTTCCTGCAGTCTTGTAAAGGTTTGCCATTCAAGGCTTGGAATGAAAAAGTATTACCGAACTATTAACCCTGTAAGCCCCAAAAGTGATCAAGTTCAATTTTCTCCGACCTGCTCAGGTTACACAAATTAATAAAATGATTACCTTCATTTTCTCTCAAATTATTTCCCAAGGAGAATTTTTGGAGATCAGTTTACAGAAATCGGGCATGAAAGGTTAAATTAACTATTACCTTATCCTTGTTTCATTGAATGCTCACTTAACTGGGATGTGAGAAAGTTCTTTATTACAAGCAAATTAAATTATGTTCCTAATAAAACAATTGACAAGTTAAAATTCCAAAGCAGCAGAAAACAAAATAATATTGCTTATAAACAAGCATGGTTGAGGAGTTCAACTGGTGACCCATGTAGAGGTCAGTGAAGGAATAGGTCTTTTACAGTAGTTGGTCATGTGATCAACTTTCTGTAAACAGGAAAACAGTTCACTTTTGGAAAATTTGGTAGCAGGAACTGAAAGAGCATATTAAATTTTACTTATAGGTAACCTGTAAATTTTCAACAGTGCGCCCCGAAAGCAGTGACTGCAACGGCCCCCCACCCAGTCACACTTGAATGGTTTTCCATACAAATCCTTGTAAATTTTGAAAGTTTCAAATTGCCCTAAAATCTTTGCTTTATGCATTGGCGGGCTCAAACTTTCTATTATGAACAAAAGAAAATTTGAGTTCCATAATGTTTCAGGGAAAGATTCAAATGACAGTTTTAAAATTTCAAAATTTACAAGGATTTTTACTATGAAAATCCATCCAAGGGTGACTTGGTGGCAAGAGTTGTTTTTCCCATATAAATCCTTTTAGTTTTAGTGGCCATTGCAGTTGCTGCTTTTGACAGTGGTATATGGCTGAAAATTAGGTTATCAAATTTTAATGTGCTCTTTCAGTTTCTTCTAACAAAATTATTCAAAAGCAAGCTGCTTCTTGTTAACGGAAAGTTGATCAGTTGACCAACTATTGCAAAAGGCCTGTTGAACCCAGATCTCTGAATTACAATTCCAGCACACTGATGATGACTTGTCCATGCTGCCCCATTTATAAAACCCGATATTGACTGCATGCTGGATGATTGTTGCTTGAATATGTGATGTTTGGTTTCCTTGTTGTTAACTCTGTTAAATAGCATTCAAATGCATTTAAATTTCAGTTTGGAGGCTCAAAGTATGATGATGTGCAACATACAAGAGTATGGTGTGAGGTCTTACCTGGTATAGAGTGCTTTGGAGAAAGGAGATTCCTTAGTAATGAAAAGTTTCCTTGCATCAAGTAAGTAGTTCACTTCAGTATTAAAAGTGCATACCGACATGTATACATGTACATGTATCAAGGCTGAAGAATAGTAGCCTGCGCACAAAGACGTACTTCTGGTAGTCGCTTCTCTCCACCCGAAAAGTAACATCTGTGAAACTGAGTGGCAAAACGATTTCTGTGATGTAAAAACATTTTTGTTTTGAAGCTGGCCAATCAGATCAAAAGATAGAATACAGCTTGAGTGCCCAGCTCCTCAGGTTCTTGCACGCTGGCGTGTCTAGGATTTTGGCAAGTGCACATGTTGGAACATGAATTTCACAACTATAACAAGGTTTCATGCGACATTGAATGCTGACTTCTTTGTGAAGCAATAGCCTCTTAAAAACCCATGTTCATCCAGGCGGCTTTGCGCTCCCTGTGCTCCAGAAAAATGATTTCATGTAGTTGAAAATTACTGTCTTCAGTGTGTGTAGAGTCAAGCTTCGGCCAAGCGTGAAAAAAGCGAAACGTCTGCCTACTCACAGGAAAAAATAACAGATTCCCATTTTTGGATATTTTAGGGTATTTAAAGAATACCCATAAAAATCCCAAATTTGGAAGAGTGAGACAAGTCCTAATCTGGGAACTTAGTTGGGAATTCCCTGGTTGAGACTTGTCTCACTTTGCCAAATTTGGGATTTTTATGGGTATTCTTTAAATACCCTAAGATATCCAAAAATGGGAATCCGTTATTTTTTCCTGTGACTCTAAACACTGAACTTTTGTCCAAAAATAGGGTTTCAAAACAAAAACACAAGTGCACAAAGCCACTTGGGTGAACATGGGCCTTTAAGCTTTGTATGTGTTGTGCGTCTTTGGTTTCACTATATGAAATACAGTAGTACTTGACAGTAGTTAGCTCCTTTGATTTTAAGAGCTAAACTGTGATTGGTTAGTAATGTCTTATGTCATGCAAATCATTTGGCCACTTGGGTTCACAGACATTACTCTTCAGGTGAAGGAAAGTGATGAGCGGACATACATCTGTATCCGCAGGCGGGCTAGGAGGAAGGCTGTTACAGGTCAAAATTAAATTCAGGTTAAGTTTTTATAACCTAGTAAGTTGATTCTCAATTTCCTTGGTCTCCTAGCCTTAATTATTCAGTTTCAAATTTGCCGCAGCTGCTAAATAGAAGCACTGAACACTCATTTATACAGGGTTATCCTTGACCTACACATAAACATGTAAGGTAAATGTATCCACAAATTCCAGTCAGAAGAAGTCTCGAGAACGACTGTCTGTTGTTGTTGTTGTTGTCGTTTTATTATTATTATTATTATTATTATTATTATTATTATTATTATTCATTCAGGCACCTTCTTGCTGGTATTTGTGAATATTTTCCTTAAAGGGTGGAAGCTAACCTGGTACAAATTAGTCTGGTGCTTTTATTCAGCGGCCATGATTAATTCAAAACTGGACTATTCATTGTTACAACTGTAATTTGTATATTTGTAACAATAATCTGTGTGATCTTTATTTTATCAAAGTTGAATGTAGCCTGCGAAAATGGCTGTCTCTCCTTGCTCCTTGCCAGGACATTTGTGCCTCAGCAACAAAAATTCCATACAGATGATGTAAAATCTGTCTGGAATCTGCATGGTCAGGAGCTCTGATTGGTTAATGTAGGTACACTGTGGTTAAATTGTTTCCCTTTTGTTTATGAATGACAGACAAAAGACAAATGGTCACAAAGGTCAAATGCAAACACTATGAATCTACTAAAACCAGTCAATATTCGCAGAATATATTCTTCTTAAGAAAACTTTAAAGTTAATTTACTGGAGCTCGTTTGCAGAAGAACACAAAACTTTTCCTTAATCGACCAGGAGACATAAAATCTTATGACTTCTGGATTAATTACGTAAACATTGATTACATCATCAGTATGGAATCTATGTAGCTTAGGCACAGACATCACCCCTGGCAAAATGTCCCTAGAGGTGAGTCTTGAGCGAGGAGAGACAGCTGTTTTCGCAGGCTACAGGTAAGTTAAATCTGATTAAATAAAATTCATGACTGATTTTTTACGTAATATAGGAACTATTCCTCATCATGTGCTGCATCCTCAGGCACCTTCAATACAGTCAGTTGCCTGTTTCATGTAATATTATTTAATCTCTGACCACCCTGCCTTAAAACCTTCTTTTGCAGTTTTAACATCAGATAATGGCATTAAAAAGGTTAAGACGGAATCCATCAGGAAGTTTATGGAGTAATTTTAATTTTCAGGGAACAAAAATGTTGTACCAGAATAATTTAATTAATATCGCATTCTTTTTTACATTTTTCAACGGCTATAGTTGTAATTAGTTATTTGTAATAACACCAAAGAAAATTTGGTATTAGAGCCTGAGAAAATAAATGTCAAATTTCAGAAAATGATATCTTAAACATGAAATTTTCAGAATTTTACCTGTGTTTTCACAGTTCTTGTGAAATTCGACATTTATTTTGTCAGACTTCCATTGGAAATAGTCTTTGGTGTTACTACAGGTAGCTAATTATATCGGTAGCCCTTGAAAAATGTAAAAAAGAATGCGATATTGTTTAAATTATTCTGATACAGGGTTTTTCTCCACTTAAAATTGAAATTACTCAGTTTCCTGATGCATTCTGTCTTAACCTTTTATTCACACGTTCTGTTATATGGATTGATTATATGTTGTGGTTCTGGTCTCCAGATACTCTGGCCATCGGTTTGTGACCACCCTCTTGTACTCCATTCTATTGGGATTCCTAGGCGTGGATCGCTTCTGTCTGGGTCACACTGGTACAGCTGTAGGAAAACTATTAACACTGGGTGGACTGGGTATATGGTGGATGGTAGACGTGATTCTTCTTATCACAGGAAACTTAAGACCCAGTGATGAAAGCAACTGGGTGCCATACTATTAGCTACAGAATTAGCAACATCCCATTGCAATTGTGCAATCATGTAGCTTCATTTTGTTTAGACATACAGTGGCTGATCCAGGAGGCCAAACTGAGGGCCCCAAAAAAATTTATTTGAGACCCCCCCCCCCCCCCCCCCCCCCCCGCCTCCTTACCTGAAGGTCTGGATCAGCCACTGAGTACATTATGGCAGCTTTGTGGCGCTGATCCATGTGAAGCACAACTCACCGAGGTTATCTCCCGTGAAGCCATTCCAGCCAACAAGAAAAGCTGTTGTCCAGAGGATTACAAAAAACTCTTTGAGAAAATCGTACTTGAGTAGAATAGTGAATGGTTTGAAGCCAGGAGTCATTTCATTGATTGGTCAATTGAGTCGTGATTTTATTGGTCGTCTGTCAGTTAAGCCGTGATGTTATTGGGTATGAAGAGTCTACATGTGATTGGTGCGTTCCAATTGTAATTTATGTTTGAAGTGTCTTCTGTGTGGCTTCGCTCAAAAGAACAAGAATTGACCTGGAGATGCAAACATCAGGATCTGGATTCGTCGAAGAGTGGTTAAATTTAACCCCGATTTAAATCGTGTCTTAAACAAAATTTCTTATCTCGGTTCATGTATCTGGTAGGAGCCTATAAAATGTTGTTTGGTCTTGACAGTGCAAAAATGTTCCATAGGAAGGTATGTAAACCCAATACTGGGTTGAAATATTGATGCTGGTTTCCAACAAGGCTGTAACCGGCTTTCAAACAAATTCTCCTCAGGCTATGAAAATCTAATAGAAATCCATTGCAATTAAATTTATATTTTATAATTAGATGTAACTAAAGATATTTCTAATTTTCTGCTTGACTTGAGTCTTCTGTGCGATTTGCAGTTACATGGTTATGTTGACCAAAATAGAACTACATAGATTTATCATCAATCATCGACATTTTCATCGTCATCCTCATTACCATCAATCACTCGGACAAAGTCTGAAAATAAATCCTTTTTTTCGTTTATTCGCTGTTCATAGCATTTAGTTATATTTGAAAGGTAATAAACAAGTTTCAGATAAGTCTCTCTCGTGCCATTGTGTCGAACAAATTTCCGTAAATTGCATGTGCCTTTTTCGACTTGGGCATGTTTTCTAGCGAGCACTGCAATATCCGTGAGGCCAAGTTCAACACCTCGAATCTCTCAGCTGGGAAGATTCTTGTACTTGGAAGATCCTACCACTGGGGACAATTACAACTCTTTGCATGTAAACTGATTACTCAAGGAGTCTAGCGACTAGTGATGAATAACTGACTGAAGTCGATAAAGAAGGTACTGAGTTGATTCAAGTTTTAAGTCAAAGAAAGATTTGACACTGAAAACCGAGAATCAAAAAATTAAGTTTTAACCGGTATAATTTTGAAATAAAGAAGATAACAATAAGCAGACAAAGCGTTGGATGTGTAATTAACTTCAATAAGCAGGCTCATGTAAATGTGCTAAGTCATGTAAATACGTGTTTTTACAACACATATTCCGTGATCAGCCCCCGCCCAACCCCCCAACTTTTTGAAAAATAGAATAACAATAAAATCACGTAGTAGACTATTTCATATAAAACGTGTCTTTCCTGGAACAAGAGTATTCGGGTGGTAGACCTCGCAAAGCATCTAAATTTATTGGTCCGTTTCGATCCTACATCTAATGCGTAATAAGCACAAAATTGCACTTAGTCGTAAACTTTCGCGTTTTTAAATCAGCCAGGCTAAGTAGCATATGCAACAATGGTCAATGAAGGGGTTTTTTTATGAATGTTCTCTGTTAAATCTGAAGACTACTTCGCGGAACTACGGTTTCTTTAAACGAAGTATATCAGCTGATGATGTAGTCTCTGAAGCATTAAAAGCCGAACTGGAAATTTAAAGTTTTGATATTACATGTTTAAGTTAACATATTGATATTACATGTTTCGATGACATTATAGACAAAGTGAAGGAGCTGCAGAAACCTCAGAAGATCATGATAAATAGTGAAATTGTCAAGATTTGCATTGGTGAATCATACATGTGCTAGGGGCAGCGGCAGAAAGGCCCTTTTCAGCGTTTCATAGGTTAAAAACATTGCTCTGCTTAATAATGACTAAAAAAGGTTCAGTGATCCCACAGTTCTTAACAGCCACAAAGAGAGCACAAGGAAATTTCCCTTGCCAACTAGCAAAATTTGCTGATGGCAACTTTAATCGGGAAGGAGATTTCGGTAAATTTAGATTCCACCCTGGCCCCGCCCCAACTTTAAGGGACTGTTTACATGGAGGTGGGGGACCCCTGATAGGTGAGGTAACATGTGGCGGGTCACCCACCTATAATGAAAACGTGATCAAATTAAAATGAGAGATCATATAGACAGGCGGGATACCTCACCTACCTGGGGCCCCCCACCTCCATGTAAACAGGCCCTTATTAAAAGAGGTGGGTCATTGGCCCCCGCGTTTTAAATACTGTTTCGCGGGCCCCGATAATCTACATTTTAAGGTCGTTACACGGGACGATTCGCAACGACGATTTTTAGTGCAACGCACCGTTGCAATGTTGGAACAATGTTGTAACCATTCCAAACAATGTTGCAACGCTGTGTTCCGGTAAAAATCGTCGTTGCGAATCGTCTCGTGTAATATTGCCTTTATACATAGTCCGTATTTTATATTCAATCCTCTTATTATACCCAGTCTGCAAATCCACAGACCGCAAAATTTTACAGCAGTTTCTCGAAAATCTACGCATAAAGCGTCGGTAAAATGGACAACAAACACGTGCAACCTGTTTTGCAACGTTGCTGCTAAACGAATAGACCTTTTTACCGATACGGCGGTCATATTGAATTAATTCGATTTAAGGAGTATTATAGGATGCCCAAGGGGGCATGAGCGCATTTCGTTTGTATTTTCGAGCGCTTTTCGGGACATTTTTTCTTAGAATAAGATTGTAATGGGACAAAAGAATAATAAACATTAAATTAGTATAGAGTACTGCCTGCCCAGAATAACCATAAGAGCTAAAAAAAATGGGCAGACATTAAGTTATGAAATTAATTATTTATATAGTTATCGGTCGGTAACACTACACACACACACACACAAATATAATGATACAGAATGGAAACTTACAGCGGAACAGAATATATCCTTATGAATTAAATAAAAATAATTGTAATATTCAATATGAATCAATAAATTGTATTTTTAATTTTTTCTTTAATTGGTAAAGTGAGAAATGGATGAAGAGCGGACAATATTGACGTCAAAATATCATTCACTCGAAGGCTGAAAATACCTGACTTCTTTTTCAAAAAAGGTACCTTTTCTTAACTTTTAAGCTAAACGAAGGGCATAGACAAAAAAGGTAACAATTTTGCATTTTGTTCTACGAAAATGAATGCAGAAACTTAGTTTTTCTGCTGTTTTTAACTAGCAGAGTTGACCTTTTTGTAAAAAAGTAGAATTGCCGGTATCTTTCACTGATTAGAAAGGTACCTTTAATACTGTGTTGTGAAATCATACCAGTTTTAGCTGACTGCGATAGATCTAAACGTGCCAAAGGCAAAGCTGCATGATTTTTCGTTTGCGTCGATCTGTGGACTGAACGTGGTGGCAAGCAAGTCACGGGTTGTATTCAACCGTTCATGTTGCCATGGAAACCACGAAAACGTCACATTTGACCTGTTAGTTAAACTCTTTCATCAGTATATTTTTCACTTGCCAAATTTTAGCTTGTGAGCTGCAATCTTTCTCTTGCCTTGATTTGGCAAATGACATATACTCACAAACTGCCAAAACTAAGTTCAGCCACCTTAAATGGTTTAGCAACGACTAGACCAAGTAACTGATAGTTTTGGGCTTGCAGACTGTCCAGAGTTAACTTTTTTTCTTTATTTTGACCAGTCAAAAACGTCGAGACGTGACAGAGTAAAAAGTTATTTCGTCGATCAATGTGGTCCGGCCACTGTCCGAAATTTATTTTGAGCCATATGTTATCATTCTTAGACAATTATGTGACACACAACTTTAGTCACTTTAAGGCCGCGCTGACCGGGACAACACTTTTGGCTGCTTGGAGTCCAATTTAATCTTCTGTAGTGCTCTTTTTGATTGTCAATCTTTTACTGAGTATATATGCTTATCCCGTCCTAGGAGAAGTGTATTTTATTGTATTTGGCTAAAATACGTGTCTTATGTGTCATATGAGAAAGTGTGAAAACAATTCTGTTAAGAAGTGATATCTAATGCGCGTGTCTCTTTATAAATGAAAGTTTTACAAAAGAGCGGTAACCGAATTTAGTGTTTTGCGCTATGACAATGATTCCAATAAAAAGTGTAAAGAGAACGAAAAACAATGTCCAAATACATGTTAAGAAACCAAGCTTTCCTTCATGACAGTTTGGAGGCGATTAGCGACTGGAGGCTGTTAACGTTTTGTTCAATATATTTATTCTATTACTTCAAATACTGTTTTAATGTTCCAAAAGAATTTGCAAACATGTTTCGACGTAGCCTGTTCCAGGCGTTCGGATAGCACAAGGAAAACTACGAATGTAACGATATACAAGCAAAATGAACCTTCTATTATATCTTATTAGTGGATAGCAAAAGACTTGATTAGCCTGCGCTGGTTTATGATTTGACATAAATAGGAAAAATTGATTTGGCCTTTACACACGAACTTTGTTACCGCGTTTTCTTGCAAATTGCAGCTCCATTTTCCCTGGCAATGACTGTACCTTTTCCCATTTATACTTTATTATGCAGCAATCAAATGAATAAACGTAAATATATTTAGAAATGATTTGCAAGAGCTCTTTTGTTTCTGTTAATTAAGCATTTTTCTATCTGCATGACTGAAAATAGAGTTCGCAAAAATAGAGTAAGTAAATAATTAAGTCTTGAGGTCAGTCTCACTCTCTACTAATCGCTAACCAGCTCCGAGATCCTCAATCCTTAATTATATGGAGATTTGGATTAGATTAAGTGAAGGACAAAATTCAAAATTGCGATATCGGCGTTTCGCCACTCTTTTTTTTGCGGTGATGCGGAGTTTGTTATGTTCAGTTTTCTAGAGGTGACTATTGAGGTCATTTTGACTGTTGCAATAGTATTGCGATAGTTGAAACACTATTGCGATAGTATTGCGATAGTAGGGATACTATTGCGATACTATTGCGATAGTACTGGTCAGAATTTTTTTCTGTTAGAAACGATTTCAAAACACTCCGGTTGGCTCTTATCCGCCATCTTTGTTGAACAGCAACAATCATTGCTCTGTACCCCCTTTAGGAAATAGGAGAATGACGTCATTTAAGCAGTCAATTATCCTAGAGGGGGTACAGCATCTTGTTTTCTTCAAAACAAACATGGCGGAGAAGTTTAAAGTTTATATATTTCGTGCTCCTTTTGTTGTGACAGCGCAAACAAGCAGCGAACATAGATTCTGACGTGTTTCTCTGTTAAAGAAGAAAGCTACAGTGGACTATTTTGATTTATTAAAAAACTATCGAAACTATCGCAGTTGTTATCGATAGTTGGATTTGCAATCGATGCGTCGCTATCGGGACACTCGCTATCGCGATACATCGATATTTCGATGTATCGTTACACTCCTACAGTTTTCGCGATGTTGCGGTGTGGACACTCCCCAATGTCCCTCTCCTTATTATACCATAAACCCTTACGGAACTGTAATACATTCAACCCGTAATTTACAAATCGAAAAAGGAAACAAAGTTGTTATGCACTGTAACAACGTCTTTCAATATAGCAAGATTCGAAAACGAAAACGAAATGCAAAGAAAAGCATTAAAACAGTAAAAAATTGAAATCCAGCGCTTTTTGGAATCCGGAATCCACTGTGCTGGAATCCGGAATCCAGTACCTGGAATCCGGAATCCACAGCGTGGAATCCAGAATCCAAGAATGTCCTAGATTCCCTTACATGGGGCAAGAGAATAGCTACGCATTACTGTTTCCAAAATGAAATCTTGGTCACTAAAATCCAGGGAACGTCACAAAATTCAAAGAAACAAACACGTTAGCAAAGCATTCGAATTAGCAGATAAATATAAATACACTGCAATAGTATCTCTCAAATAACTTCGCTCTCACCAATTTTGTCGTCAGAGGATATCCAAATCACGCCAGTCCTCAACTTGCGACTCGGGAGACAGCTAAGATTCAAGCTCACTGATAACAGTTAGAAACTACCGCTGCGCTACCACTGCCACTACAAATATGTACGGCGAATGTGAATCTTATCCACTAAAGTCCAAAGCGACGAGCCCCTAAGCTATTCTTATTTTAATATTGTTGGTTTTCACATTACGTCACTAAAATTCAAACTAAAAAACTATCGATCCTACCGAGATTTTACTTTCACGATGCATTAGAGCAGCTGAAAACTAATTTTCATACAAATTTTCGCTTCAAAAGGGTTCTTGATTTTGTGATAGAGTACGCTTGAATTTCGTGACGTGGCATTTACATGACGGCCAAGAGAGCTGTCATGTCGGTTAAAAAAATGGCTTATTTCAGGAAATTTTGCTATCCAAACAGTTCATGTATTAGAAAAGGTATTACTTTAACGTTTACGAGTTTCTCGAAAAATAAATTCACGCTTTTGTAGCAAAACTCGGTAACAGATGTTTCTGTTGGTTTCCGTCCGCCATGTTGGAGCTCATCCAGGTGAGCACCAGCATGGCGTCTCCATACAAATCTCTATAAGTTTGGGTAAAACATTTCTTCGGATATCTCGTATACGAAATATTTCTCTGACCTGAATCTTGGCGAGGGTCTTTGTATATTTACTTCCTTTCATTTCCCAGATTCTGGTCTTTATCTATTGAACGGTTTTTGTTGTTGTTGTTATTTTATGTTATTATTTATTTTTACAAAAATTTTATTATCGGAATGCAAATTCTCATGGGACAGCAAAGCGAGGAGACAAAACATCACTGACAATAACTAGTTCCTTTAGGAAGAGGTAAGTTATATGGAGACAAACTTCGTTCAACCTTCTCACTGCTTAATTAGCCAAAAGGAAATTTCAACCAAATGTCACAATATCATTTTCTCAAATTATGAAAAACAAACAGCACCGTGTGTAAGTACAGGCAGAGAGCTTCCATTTGAATGTTCACGTCATAGGATTTCGTCCGCAAACTCAAAAGGTACAGTCACCTTAAAAAACTCTATCAAGCACCGACTCTTTCAGTGAAAGTTTAAATCGACAGAGGCGTCGTTTATATAGCTGTAAGGCGTCGTCGTCACGGTTTTCCTGGGTGTCTTTTCTGGGTTGTCTTAACAATGTTCAGTTTTATTTATCAAGACAACTTACTCAAGAGAACCATGGTATGTTGGAGTCCATAGAGAATAGAGAACTGTGCATGCATTTGTTCATTCCACAACTGATAACATCAAAATAATGCGCCATGTCTAATAAGCCTCTTCAACAAAAATACGAACGTCAACGCAAACTCAATTACACCAGTATTCCATCAGCATTCAGCTTGCCGAAAAATTAATGTTGAATTTATGTCTAATACACACAATAACAAGACACGAGAGACAGTAACAAGAATATATTTAATGGCACCGCCAAGAAAACTAAAACATATTCTCTTTGGATTGTACTAAATTATGCAATGTGAAATTCTTTGATTTTCTACCATTGATATTTGATTCCATATTCCGTTTCCATTTCAGTTTCCGTTTCCGGATTCCGCATTCCATGTTTTAGTGCTGCTCCTTTTCCACAAGGTCAATCTTTAGCATGGGATTGAAAGTATGATTAAGATTACAAACGCCATGACCTTTTTATACAGGAAAACATTTCACCGCAGTTATTATGTTGTCAAACTATTTTCGCTGGTTGCAGACGTCAGGGTTGGCCACTGAGTCCAATACAGAAGCAAGAAGATGGAACTCAACTATTTGATCTTACCTTTCGGCTTCTTGCTCTCGTCGTCTACGACCACACCACACCACAGTTTATTGTCTTATTATAGATTGGTAGTGGGTGCTGTAATAATTAGGTTGCTACGTTAGATTAAAAACGTAGTGTGCTTTTTGCTGCTCTATTTTCTTTTTTATTTTGTACTTT
>JBBMOI010000002.1:29015000-29037500 GCA_038088405.1 Porites divaricata | reverse complement strand
ATTATTTTCCCGTGTTACAAACTAATCCAACAAATTTGCTTGACAACAATGAAGTTTGGATTTGAGTCATTTTCCACCTTTTTTGATGTGTTTTTTGTAGGCAGAAAAACACAAAAACTGCCAGTTATTAAAGCAGGCAAAATAAAAAAGATTGACTTTTGCTCAGCAGCAAGGTTTTCATTGGTTCAAGGTATTAAACATCCGCTCAGCAACAAGGTTTTCATTGGTTCAAAGTATTAAACATCCGCTCAGCAACAAGGTTTTCATTGGTTTAGAGCGCAAAATGAAAAGTTTCAACTTGCTCAGCAACAAGGTTTAATTGGTTCAATGGTTCAAGGTATTCAACTTGACCTCAGCAACAAGGTTTTCAAAATGTGCTTGGCAATTTAATACCATCAGCCTAGTGTCACATCCAAGCGTGACACACGGTAAACATCATTGTCTGTCATTTTGTAGTTCATTGTAGGGCTCATTTTAACTCATTTTAGCTCGTAGCAGCTCATAGTAGCTCATTGTAGATCATAGTAGCTCATTGTAGGTCATTGTAGATCATTGTAGGTCATTGTAGGTCATTCCTTGTTTTAGTAACTACTATGCTGTATAGCGCTTCAGAATACATATACTTTCATAACGGCGCTGCATAGCTTTTACTTTTACGATTAAATCGAGTTTGTTTTTGGATTGAAATGACTCTACATTTATTAACTGACAACTCACATCACTAGACTCTAGTTTGGATCGAAACGACTTGGATTGCAACTGCTATGATCGAACCGAACTCAGCTAAAACATGGCGCTCACTTCAGGTTGAGCAAGGCAGACTTCTTTAAAACAAGATGTTCGTTCTACAAGATCGTGGAATTAGGACAGAATAAAGTAAGTAGTGAACTCGGCATGTTAGTAGCGAACATGTAGCGAACTAGAGAAGTAGCGAAACCGGCTGTTACCAGAACCAGGTAGTGTGCAACAACTGTGCGGGATCTTGTGTGTCACATTCGCCAAGTTGCCCGGTTCAGAAAAGCTGCTCTACTTGCTCTTTTGTAATAGGCTGTTTGTGGACTATTGGGCAAGCTTTTCCCTCTTTTGCGTTCTTCCTACAAATGGCGTTGAGGACCTTGTTTGCAGTTTCAAATGCAGGGTCTCCGACAATGGACCACGGCTTGTTTATTGGTGGTTGTTTAAGGTATCTCTCTATTGCTGCTTGTATTGTACGAGCAGCAACTTTCAGGTAGTCATTTAGATCTTCTTTCATCATCTCTTCTATTGGAGTTTCAAACCTCGTTTGGCTTCAAAACCATTCTGCGAAAAATATTTATTTTAGTTTGTCAAAAAGACGATTGAAATAGTAGGTGCAAAAGGAGTCAAATTTACAGCAACATTTGTCAACAATTCAAATTTACTTTGTGCATTCCTACCATTAAATATCTTCATTCCATATCTTCATTCATTGACTTCTTTTTTGATTTTGGTATAGATTTATCTAATAATGAGCTCAAATACTCATCCGAAACTTCAGCAAAGCGCTATTCAGACGCCACTGTTTTGGTTTTCAGAGCCGGCGCTTTTCGCTACTAGTGGGTATAACATATAGCCTAGTAGTAGCTCAACCAAACAGAACACAGCATTGATAATAGACCACTAGGTGGATTTTACTAAATATAGATTACCGGTATATACTAAAACCGGTGGTAGTATTTTTTGCACGCTCTGATTGGCTAGTCAATCAGTGAATATCCAATGCTATTTACTGATTCACCTCCAGTTACTCCAAGGTAGCGATGCCAAACTGGCGTAAGTTACGAGAAAAATGGCTTCAGGTTTGCTGCTGTAACAAACAGAAATTTCACAAATAATCATGCAAGCTGTTCCCGAAATAGATGAAGAAGGTGACGATGTTCTGTTTCGAAGTTTTAACAGGTGAAGCTTTGTCTTTTTTTTTCTTGAATTTATTGATGAAACCGGTGAAAGCATTTTTTGTTTACAAATGCAAGTTAAGCTCTAGTCTTGCTCTACTTTAATTATACTACTATATGAGAAATTTCTGCAATTTGATTGGCTTAGAGAAGTGGTATTTCAGTGTAGTTTGAAATACCTACTTGTCAAAATTACAAAACATTTTGCATGTAGTAGTAAATAAATAGCATGATTTGTACATGATATTTTGCATAAATACCACTCATGATATTTCCAAATTGTATAACAATTTCGAAATATCACTTGTTTTCAAGAGACGGATTAGATCACTGTTTAGGTTTCACCATTAAATATGTAGTTACAGCGTTCTTAAAGAAACTATCGCTCTTCATTTTGCCTTATACTTTGCTAAAATCAATATCTTAAATGAAGAATGTAAGTGGGAGTGCTTTTTTTGTGGAATTGCCCGTAAATTTTGAGGTTTATAATATTATATTAAGCCCGTGACAAAATGTAAACAAACTATTAATGCATCGGTTGTGCTCATATTTCATTGATCGATTTGAACACCATGAAGTTTGTAAAAGGTAAAATTTGTTTTAAGTCAGTGTATTGAATTATTTACGGCAAAATCAACAACAATAATCGAGGATTTTTCAATTTTAAAGTGTTTAAAAGCAAAAAGTCACTTGCTAATTCGGAGTAAATTTAGACAGTTTTTAAATAGACTGAGCCATTGTTAGTTGCGTGAAGTTCTATTCTTCATCAAAGAATAGGCAAATGTTGCAGATGTCTGAGCAGGAACAATAACCAGGAAAAGGACATACCTAGGGGATTTCTTGATTGACACTCAATTTACTTCATTTTTCACTTATTTGCATTTTTACGATCGACGTTTTTGAATGGGCGCGTTTCTGTAATGTTTAGTATCCTGGTTTTCAAAATACTTACCAGGTATATAATATTATTCGTTCTGTCGGATGAACAGGCTACAGTTATTTATAGGCGAGTGGTCTTGCAATCATGAAGAAACAATACTTGTCTTCTTTTGTAGCTGGTGGAGGTATTTTAATTTCATGTGTTTTCATTGTTTTTCGATAACTTTCAAACAAACTCTTGCTGCTTTTTTGTTTGTGTTTTTTATCCCAATGAAATTGTATTTCCTAAGTATTCTAAGAATTAAAACGATTTTCTTTGAGTGCCATTCTATCCATGCGAAAAAAAATCTCAGCTAGCTTCCAATTTGGAACTGATGGCCGTACACTGACCATATGGAGAGCTTGGTATAATGGCTCATATACCTTGATAGGTAAGCCAATCAAAATGCTAGAATTGCATTATGCCATGATTCAGTTTTTAATAATATATATTATGAAACAATCACAATTTGAAAGACATTATGATCCTGAAATGGGTCAATGTGTGGAAAAGCATATAATAATTTATGGTGAAGGTATTTCAGATGTGTTTAAATTGATTGCTAAATAATAATAATAATAATAATTTAACATTTATTTTGCGCAAAATACATGTGAATATGATCAAATGCGCATTACAAGTAAATTATCGCCATTACTAAGTTATCGAAAATAATTAAAAATATTATATCAATAAAAATATAGTATATATAAAATCCTAATAAAAAAGCTAATCTAAATAAAATAAGATCTAATAAAAAGCTAATCTAATAAAATGGGACTTAAGTAAACCTTTAAATCTATTAAAATTGGGCTCATTTCGTATTTGTGATGGTAGCCCATTCCACAGTTTAGGTGCTGCAGCTAAAAAAGCACAGTCACCCAATGTCTTTGTAGTTAAAATTCTTGGCGTTTGAAGCATAGTTCCCATTGCACATGATCTCAAATTGTAACTCCCTTCCTCCCTTTTGCTAATAAGTTCTTGTAGATATACCGGAGCTTGTCCATGGATCGCTTTAAAAGTAATTATAATAATCTTAAAATGAATCCTAAATTCTACTGGAAGCCAATGAAGCATACACAGAATTGGTGAGATGTGATAAAACCTTGGAATCTTAAAAATAAGTCTTGCTGTGGAATTCTGGAGCCGTTGTAACTTTGCTATTTGTTTAGCTGGTAGCCCATACAGAATACTATTACAATAGTCAATGCGACCAATTATTAGGGCGTGACAAAGTGTCTGGGTTGCTTGGTTACTTAATACTTTCTTATTCGCCTTACATTTGTAATGTAGTAATAGGCTGCTTTACACATGTTATTGATATTAACTTGAAGACTCATGTTACTATCTATCCATGTCCCTAAGTTCTTGACCGACTGAACAGGCGACACTTGAGCATCGCCTACTGCAAGCGAGTCAACATGAACCTTGGATAGTTGCTGACGGGTGCCTATTATTACAAACTCTGTTTTGTCATCATTGATCTTCAGTTTGTCACACAGCATCCAGGCTCTTATCTCCTTTACACACCCTTCCATAGCAGCAACGGCATCCTCAGTACTTGAGGCACAGCCAGGTTTAAACGCTAAATATAACTGCATATCGTCTGCATAAGCATGAATGCTAGGCAGGTGTCTCTTGACAACTTCAAACAGTTTACTGGCATACAGAGTAAACAGTAACGGCCCCAAACATGACCCTTGAGGAACTCCTTGATTTAATTGTAGAGATTCCGAACACTTGCCACTGAGTGAGACACACTGAGAACTTCCTGATAGGTATGATGCAAACCACTCAAGTGCTGTACCTTAGATCCCAAAACTTGTGCTCAGACGAGATAGTAACACAGAATGTTCCACCGTATCGAAGGCAGCACTCAGATCCAACAACACAAGCAGAACAACTTCCTGACAATTCATTGCCATTAGTATATCATTATATATCTTGAGTAAGGCTGTTTCTGCGCTGTGACCTCGTCTATACGCAGATTGCAACAAGGGATAGAGGTCATGTTCAGAAAGGTGTGCATGTACCTGGTCAAATACTGCACGCTCTACCAATTTTGACACATACTGCAGGTTAAAGTAGTTAAAAAAGTGTTTGGACAGAAGCTGCTAAAACTGCATCCAAAAAAGCTGTTCAGACAGCTGCTACCAAAAGTGGTGAATTTGTAGGGAAAAAAGCAGGTGATAATCATTCAATTATTGCGTGAGCAAAAGAAATAAAAGCATGACTAAACCTATGACAGCACACTTACAAAAAGTCCATAGTCGAGATCAGAATGATGCGATTATGAGATTATACGAAAGAGTGAATCAATTGTTGTCTGGAGGTAGAATGAGAAAAATGAAATTGATCTAATCTATTAATATATGAAATCTCTTAGGAATCCAAAGTATATTTAACAATTATTCCTCGAGCCCGAATGGGCTAATTTGACTCAGAGGCCATTGGGATGAGAGGAATAATTGTTCTAGTAAAATCCAACTAGTTGGTCAAAAATATCAAGACAAAACAACTTTAGCTTGTTAAAGCTAAACTTAAAGCCATTGTTTTGGTTTTCAAAGCTGGCGAATTTACAGCTGATGCCACTAATCATATAGCTAGAAGATTACAGCCAGATACAATAAAGGTTTTGCCCTTTGAAAAGTAGCCTGCTAGCTGGTGGTATTGTGTAGTAGTCGAGTGACATTTAGCGGCGAAGCCGCGAGAAATACCGCCTGCCAGAGAATCATGATTTTTCGAATGCTGCCCACTTTCATCACCTTAGCTGATCCCAATTAAATCAGCCAATCAAAGAGAAACCTGCAATTTGAAACTTCCGATTATTATCGCGCGAGACAGTTTAGAAATAAGCGTTGACAGGCTAAACACGACTCCTAAGCTCATGATAATGTAAAACGTGACCTTGTGAGTTTGCTTGAACAGAGGTGTTTTTTATTTTCTCGGCTCTCACGCGAAGGTTACTAGCACTAAACAATGCATGTATCATTCTAAACTTTGACTGAGTAAATCTTTGATGCCACACTAGGCTTAACATTAAAGGTCATGAAGCTGGTTTGTTACATGCATACTGATGAGTAACCATTTCCTGTGGTTTATTCTTCTGTAGGTGTTCCTGATAGGATTTGATCTCAGATGCAGTTGTAAAGTGTTTTAATTTTCCTTGACCTTTGTTTCTTACGGCTAAATAAAGACAATTCTAGCGCTGTGAAGTTTAAAGACGCCATTTCGGCAATTTGGTCGTTAATTATGCTCTTTTTAAAGGGGAAACCACAATCACACATGTCTTTTCTGATTGCAATTGCTCCTTCGCAGTGGCAAAAATGGTGAATGTTAGGCTTTTGCCGAACCCTGTGAGCAAGATTGCCATGACGTCCCGTCCAGCAAGCGGCTCCTTCACAGCCGTTTCCTGCTCCCTCTTAAGAGTAATTTTCTCCTTCTCTCTACTCACATTAAGACGTTCTAGCGCTTTATCCATGGTTAATTCGGCCGACTCCGCCATTATTTTTCTCAGTCTACGATCTGCTCCCTTGGGAAACATGAGAAAGATCATGCGAAGGATCATCTACTATGATTGACATATGTATAGCCCTCGACCAATCAGTTTCCCCGCACACTGGTGTGCGGGCTATTCAAAATACCTGGGTTTTCTGGCAGGCGGTATTTCAAACGCCTCGTCCCCACTCCTTTTTTGGGATCGCGGCTCTGCCGCCAAAACTTTAATCTCACAATACCGCCAGCTGTGCAGGCTATTTGAAAAGCACTTTTGGGCACAGTCATCTACATTACAAACACTGAAATACCTTTAAACCCATATTCATTTTTTGAAATGTTGAAAGATGAGCTATTTAATTGGTTTTTTAAAGCTGGGGCTTTTCACTACTATTGGGCTATAACATATAGCCAATTAAGTAGTAGCTCAACCCGGGCATCAGAACGCAGCATTCATAATAGACCACTAGTTGGATTTTACTAATACCTAAAACAATTAAGGGTTAATTGAACTGAATTTGGAAATTGAGTCAGATGGTGATCTGATTTGGCAAGCTGCGAATGATAGATAGATAGATAGATAGATAACTTTATTTCACCTCGGGTTGATGAGGCTGATTAGGCCTCTAGCAAGATTATGCTAATTTGCCGAGAAAAATAAAAAAAAAATAAAATAAATAAATAAATGAAATTAAAAACATTACAAATATATATAAATTAGCTAAGTCTAGTTTACATTAGTAAAATTTACATAGATCTGACTGCAATCTTGAAATCTTTAAGTGATTTCATAGAACGTAGTCTATCAGGAAGAGAATTCCAAGCTTTTGGAGCAGTGAAGGCGACGGACTTAGTTCCATAACGGGTGGTGTTAACATTTGGGATGACGAGCTTGTTGGTGCCTCTAAGATTCTTAATGTTCTCACGAATAATAAACAAGTCACTTAAATATGTAGGAAGAAGATTGTTGACAGCTTTAAAAACTAAGATTAACATATCTTGTATACGTCGAACTAGTCCCTTCAGTTGATTCCCCAGCATATGTAGACGATCGGTCACTATAGATGTACCTTAGAGCCCTCTCATTAAGTTTATCGAGCCTATCACTGTCAGACTTCATACAATTATGCCAGACGGTGGAGCAGTACGTGAAATAGGACATGATGAATGAATTATACAGGCACAATTTAGTTGAAGAAGAAAGCATCTTTTTAAACCTACATAAAACATCCAGTTGCTTTCCTACTTTCTTGGTGATCTTGGTTACATGTTTGTCAAAGTGTAGAGAGTTATCAATAACAACACCCAAAAGCTCAAGGTGATCAACACATGGAATTTGTACATCATTAATGGTGAAGTTCAAATTAAGAGGGTGTTTGTTCGATAGGACTAAGGCTTTACATTTAGTAGGATTGAGTACAAGCTTATTGTCATCAAACCACTTACACGCAAGGGCAAGCTCATCATTGATCACAGTCTTCACAACTTGCGGATCACGATCACAAAAATAGATTTGATTATCGTCAGCGTAGTTAGACAATTTTGCTCTCTTGATAACATAGAAAAGGTCATTGAGAAAAATGTTAAAAAACAGTGGTCCTAGTACTGATCCTTGAGGCACGCCTTTGGAGATAGGAAGTACATCCGAAGTGACGTCTTCAATCTTAACACGCTGAGATCTGCCACGGAGGTAATCTTGTAAAAGAACCAGACTGGAAGAAGAAATACCATACGCGGCCAGTTTAGCAAGAAGTAAATTGTGCGGTATCATATCAAAGGCCTTGCTCAAGTCCATAATAACTGCACCGACAACACACCTCCTGTCTAAAGCAAATCTCCAGTCCTCGATAAGACGTAAGAGAACTGATTCACAGCTATAGCCACGTCGATATGCAGACAATGACGGAGACAAGATCGGATTAAAGTATTGAATAAGCTGATGTTCTAGGCATTTTTCAAATACTTTGTCCAATACAACGAGGATAGACACAGGCCTGTACATAGCTTTGTCTTGGGCGTCATTTTTCTTAAACACAGGACAGATCTCAGCCAATTTCCATTCTGTTGGCACTTTACCAGAGTCAATGATCTTGTTTAATAATATAGACAGCGGATAAGCAAAAACAGCCGCACCAGTACGTAGAGCCTTGGGTGGAATATTGTCGTGACCAGTGGCGTTTTTTGGTTCAAGCGACTTCAAAATAATCTCAAGCTCAGGCAGAGTAACATGTCTAAATTGGAAAGGCTGGGTCACAGGGCAATGAGTTCGTATAGCAGAGATACTCTGGTGACTAGATGAAAGGTAATCCACGACAGAGTGCCGATTAATTGTACTATCGCTGTCACTTAATACAGATGAAAAATATTTATTGAAGACCTCTGCAACCCCTAATTTATCTGTAATAAGTGTGTTATCCTCCTTCAGATGAATAGAATCATGGCTGATGTTACTTTTACAGTGCATAAATGGCTTAATAACACGCCAAAATGTCCTGGGGTTTCCCTTTGCATTATCCGCTGTGGTACGTAGGTAACCGGATATCAATTTTCGTCGCAGCGAGGAGGTAAAATTGCGCTGGTTTTTATATCTGTCTCGATCTGTTGAATTTTTAGACTTGTTATACAATTGCTTCAGTTTGTTCCGACGCCTAATGGCATCAAGTAACTCCGGTGTCATATATGGAACATGTTCACGCTTCACAGTGCTACGTTTATTGGGTGCATGGACATCAAGAACATCCGATACCAAAGTGCTCCAAGCCCAGCAAATATCATCAATGTCGTCAAATATATAGGCAACATCAAAAGGAACCATACTCAAATCTTGACAAAAAAGCTCCGAATCAAAGTTTTTGAAACGCCTCTTGATAACAGTTCTAGGGCAAGACCTTGGACAATGAGACCTCGTTACAGCATAGATAAGATGATGATCACTCAAGCCCAAGTCAAACACCCCAGAGGCCAAGAAGGAACGAGGTCTATTCGTAAGAATTACATTGATAAGCGTGCTTGATGTGGAAGTCAGTCTTGTGGGCTGTCGAATTAAATTTGACAAGTTGTACCCATCCATAACATCCAATAAGGCCCTCATTGTAGAGTGATTATCACTAGAATGTAATTGTTTGTTCTGCGCATAACTTTTAACAGTGAAGGTCAATAATTATACATGAGCCAATATCTTAAATCACATAAGTGGACTTACTTGAGAGAAAATATTGAAAGATCAGATAGCAGTCAACAGGGATCTGAAAATTTTAAGTTTTCGAGTGGTATAAAAATCATCCACATCATGTTTTTGTATTCATAATCAGTGATACAAATACTCATGCACTGGCAGCTAACCCATTTCTTTATAATACATTCTCTGTCGCAACTGACGCAATGAAATTATCCAATTGTCATCTGGAGGTTGGTAATGGGAACGAATACCCTGAGATTCATTATACACCATCCACTGATATGACACGTGTTTACTGGGGTGTTCTGAAATATGTCCATAAAAATAATGAATACGGCAAAGGGAAATTACTCATTAGACTCAATTTTTTTTACTCATTTTTTTTAATAATTATATCTTTAAAGGTAAGGGAAAACCTAGCAAAAAGGCAGGTTGCATTTTGCTAGACAAAGAAGACTTTCATAGGTGCAAGTTTTTTAAAGAATGCGATGACTAGGATCAGTACATTGACAGCCTTGGTGATGGAACAAGGATTATATTTCCTGTGAGAGTAAAACCATTCCTAACCTGGGGTCCAAAAACACATAAAGTTGTAAATGGAAAGATTGTCTCCAAGCCTTGGTATCATCTCCAAAAAGTGAGTTTAAACTTTAATAAGATGCCAGTTACCATTGTGTAAGTTATGGATGTTTTTTTCAATTGAAGTTTTTAATTCACATTAGAGAGTTTTAGATCTGAGTTTACCACAAACCTTTGAAACGTAATTTGATTTAGATTGGCGGTGGATTAAAGAAGTGGATTCACAAAATGGAGCCATTCTACTAAATGTAGGTTTATTTTTCCATTTAGAAATAGAAGAAATATCAATCAGTGAAAATAAAAGAAATTTACGGTAACACTGGGTTATCTAGCAGCAAAGAGCTGTACATTCTTACATCAGTCCTAACAAATTTACGGCCGTCATTTTGAATCAGCAGCTATGAATGGCAGTTGTTTTCAAGATCCAATAGAATTTATCAAAGTTAGCATTTTTCCCGAATCTGTGCCTCTGTTGATGAATAAAGACTTGCTCCACAAGATTTTTGTATGATTACGTGGGATAAAACAATAATTATACGCTAAAAGCTTTCAGGTAAATGACATACGTGAAAGCCTACACACGTCGTAAACTTCAAACGTGATGCGAATGACTTGTCACATGACTTCCAGCAGTTAGAGGTTCGTGGTAAACTCGGATCTAAACCTCTCTATTTTCATATGCTTAGGTGTAAGTAAAATGTTGTCAGATATTCCTATGTATTTTTTGATTAAGACCGCTGAAGAAAATGTTTGATATACTTATTTTTAACGATTGGTGATGTAATAAACCAATCATGTTGCATTGCTTGTGATATATAAGTTGTCTATATATTTCTTATGTACATGATAGGTTTTTTCCTTTGCTTCCCTTTCCCCCTTCCCCTGCCTCCCCTCTGCCTTTGCCTTTTATTTGTTTGGTTACTGTCACATGCTTGAGATTGTTCTCCAGAATTTTCAGTTCCAATGTCAGACACATTTTTCTTCTACTTGTCTTTTTCTACCAGCACATTTGGCACAAATTTCCTGCATCCAGTATTGATCATTATGTTTATTATACTTCCTGCTTGTTCCTTCTTTGTCTCTCAAAAACCATTGACGGTTTTCAATCTTGAGAATGTGTCCTACCGAATCATAGTAATTTGACTTGCGATGGACTGCATTCCACGCAGTGTCATTGTTTTTTCGACACCCTGACCTGTGAATAGTTTTAAACATTTGTATTTAAGAAAAAGGGTACATGGGCAAAAAGGACATGCATGTATGGAGTGATCCATTTCTTTTCATACCCACTTAACAACTTAATCGCTTAACTATGTAGACCAAGAAAGAATACACAGTCTTTGGCAGTAAATGGGACTAAAGGTTGGGTGCACCCTGGGGTAAGACAAGGGTGGCAGCAACACACCCCATAAAGTGCATGCAATAAGGGTGGCAGCGACACACCCAAAACCGAGTAGAGCAATAAGGGTGGCAGCGACACACCCTAGTAATGATGGAATGAGGGTGGCAGCGACACACCCTAGTAATATACGTAATGGAATGAGGGTGGCAGCAACACACCCTAGGAATGAGCAGTGCAGTGAGGGTGGCAGCGACACACCCTAGTAATAATGGAATGAGGGTGGCAGCGACACACCCTAGTAATATACGTAATGGAATGAGGGTGGCAGCAACACACCCTAGCAATGAGCAGTGCAGTGAGGGTGGCAGCGACACACCCTGCACGGTATCAGACGAGGCAACGAGTGGAGTGCATCCCCACCCAGGAGTGAATAAACTAAGGTGGGGTGGGGGCCCCACCCGGCCTGCTACGCGGAGGTAAAAGTAGCAGGTGTGCGCCCAAAATACATCCCAAATACTGCCTGCGTAATATACTAGACAATTATGGAAGACCCGGAGTGAAACGTTGTAGTAGCGGGTTCCATATCCCATGTCCTGAGGTGTTTGTGGCAGCCAACAGACCAGGAACCTTCTGGAGGACAGAAGGCAGAGTTCTGATATAGAGAGTGTAGCAGTTGCTGGACCACCTTCCTAGTGTTTGGATAAGCCAAGGGGGAAGACCGGCTTCAGCTGCTGAAGTAGCGGCGCCGATCCTGAAACTGTGGGATGCATAGAGCTCTGAAGAAATACCAAGCCGTTGAAGGAGGGTGCGGATGATAGTGGTGACTTTAGCCCTGATGAGATAATTGCCAGATTGGAAGACGTACAGTGGAGATGTCCCGCTGGGTGGACGCAGAGCAAGGTACTTCCTCAGGGCTCGCACAGCGCAGACAGAACGATGGGATGGGGCAATCAATAGCGAACAGCCCTGCCGGTATGGGTCCGTCTTGGATGCCTTCAGATGTAAAGTAAGACAGCCTGTTGACGTAACGGAGACATCGGTAGTGGACAGATGCACTAGGGGATTGAACTGAGATGCTGAAGGTGATGTGAATTCACTGGACCAGAGAAAGCCATACAAGGCTAAGGTAAAAGCCGACCACAGCATCAACTTGTCTGTCGGTAAGTAGTCAGGGGCACGAGCTAGCTCCTCCTTAATCTGCCGAAGAAGGGTCATAGTGATAGGGAGGCGCCGACGAGATGTGAGGCCTAAAGTGCGCTTGATTCCACGCAGGAGGAGATGAAGGAGGGGTGCTGCCAAGAAGGGATCGGGTAGGCTGTTTTCAGTGTGGGCAAAACGGATTCCTGCCATGTATAACTTTATGGTCTTGAAGCAAACTTGATCAGCAAGGTAGGCTGCGAAGAAGCGTAATGTAGTCTCTGTGGCTGGAAAACTTGGCCACCCCCTAGATGCACAGAAGTTAGAGTATCGACGAATGCCTGCCTGGTAGGAGCGGCGGGTTGAATCAGCTATTGCCTGGGACTGGAGAAAAGTTAGGCGGGCTGCCAAAGGGTCGCAGCCGACGGAGGGACCGGAGTTGGTTTCAAATCTGCTGCTGGTGCGAGAAGACGGAACCGGGACATCTGCAAACAGGATAAGGAATCAGCGATAACATTACTCGTGCTGACAATATGAGTGACAAGGACTGTAAAGTGATGGGTGGCAGCAGTAAAGAAAATGGCGCGGACAAGGTGCATGATAAGGGGGTCTCGGGAAGAGCCTGAGGCCCAAATGTCCACTACCGCTTGATTATCGCAATGAAAGAGGAGCTTCTTTCCGGTCCACTGATGACCCCAAAGAAGACATGCGAGAGCAATGGGGTAAAGTTCTTTCCACTGAATTGATCGGTTCTGGAGTACGGGAGGCCAGGGGTTGGCAATCCAGTGACCCATGTAGAAGATGCCATAACCGAGACTTCCCGAGGCGTCTGTGAAGAGTTCCATATCTGGGGATCTCGTCCAGTTGGAGTCGGGGATGATGGCCCGGCCGTTCCAAGAGGGGAGAAAACGGAGCCACCAAGAGATGTCGCGGCGGGCTTCGGAGTTCATGGTGACGTGGTGATGTGGAAGGCGTGCCTGGGTTGAGAGGTCAATAAGTCGACGTAGAAAAATGCGGCCCGCGGGGATGATCCGACACGCAAAGTTCAGCTTGCTGATCAAGGAGAGAAGTTCTCTTTTGCGACATTTTTTACAGGAGGACCAAGAACGGAGTTCGGCCAGCAGCTCATGAAGTTTATCGACAGGAAGGGAGGATTCCATGCAAGTAGTGTCGATCAAAATACCCAGAAAAACCAACTGGGTAGTGGGTCCTTCAAGCTTGTTGGGAGCCAGGGGTATGCCCACCTGAGAGGCCACTTGGGTAATGGTGTGAAGATTATGGGCACAGACCAGAGAGTTGGCCGGGCCGACGGTAAAATAGTCATCCAGGTAGTGCATGAGGTCCTGGATGTGATAGTTGGTCATCAAAAGCCACTCAAAGGCATCAGCCAGACGGTTGAAGAGATAGGGAGAAGATCGCATACCAAAGGGGAGGCGGAGATCGATGTAGTATTGGCCCTGCCAGTGAATGCCGAGGAGTTCGCAGTCCTCCAAGCGGACTGGGCAAAGCCGGAAAGCGTGTTTAATGTCTAGTTTAGCCATGAGGGCATCCTTCCCGTGACGTGCAACTAGAGATAGAGCTTGATCGAAGGTAGCGTAGTGTAATGAGAATTCCTCCTTGGAAATGTGATCATTTATTGAGGACCCATGCGGGGAGGAGAGGTCCATGATGATGCACCAGGTGCCGTCTTTCTTAGGCACCACCCCGAGGGGGGAGCATTGGAGGTTTGGGATAGGTGGTGTGTGAAACGGCCCAGCCGTATGACCATTGGATACCTCCTTAGCCAGGGAAGCTGAAACGGCATCAGGATGCAGGAGGGCTGAGGTTAGGTTTGGTGTTATGCGAGCAAAGCGAGGGCCGGTATAGCCAACAGGACAGCCCCACTGGAGGTCGTGGAGAAGGCTGGTGACAAACTGTCGGTCGGGATGGTGCTTGAGTTCAGTAGAGAGGTTGGCAATGTTGACAGGTGTAGAAGGGGGGGTTAAAATGTGAGGGGTGGAGTTAAGATCGGGGTACTTGCGGGCACTGAGAGCCAGGGTGGTTTCCACCGCAGTCTGGTTTGTTGCAGATATGCTTGAAGTGGCAGTTGGGGCGGCGGCAGGACCGACGGTTGAAGTCGCGACAGATGGCTGCTTGCTGGGGGTGCTCGTTGCGGGATGGAAGGGGAGTGTTGGAGCCTGCGCCAAGGGTGCCGGGTGAGGGCGTGGTTGTGGAAGATGAGAAGGGACGAAAAGGCTGGACAGGCTTTGATCGAGTGGGGCAACCCAAGGTGCGATGACCATAGGTGTGGCAATGGACGCAGTAGGGCAGGGTCTCTTCCTTCAGAATATCATTATAGAGCTGCTCATTCACTTTTCCCCATGACATGGCGACATGAGAAGCAGCCATATAGCGAAAGGCTGTGTCGTACATAAGCCAGGCTGATGCTTTAAACTTCCTGCTAAACTTGCAGATCTGGGCCTGGTATGCGAGGAGGTCTGGGGCGAGAGATGGGTAAATTGATATGGTGGAACGCAGGAAGACATTCCAGGCTTCGAGCCAGGAGGAAAGGCCATCAATGCGGTGTTTCTTGCGCTGAGATGGTACAAAGGCAAGGGTAGTGGCGTCCTGGGGGTCAACGGTCAGGGTGAAGTTGTGCTGGGAGGAGGCGAAGGAAGGGTGTGGGTACATGTTATCTGAGAGAAGTTCATTGAAGTCAATGTACTCACGTTTGGATATCTTTGAGCGGAGTTTCTCCGGGAGCGGTGGCAGAGTGAGATCGTGTTCATTGAGAACAATGTGTTGACTGGGGCCCTGGGAAGCCTGTGGAAGACTGGGCACAAACTGGCGTAGAGAAAGGCCGCCATCTTGGATGACATTGGGGAGGTTCACACCGTTCAGGTTCTGTTCCGTTGCGGTGATCGCCGCGACGTTCAGAGGGCTAGCTGGGGACAGAAGAGGCACGTCTGCTAGTAGACCAGGAGCTTCACCGGGGCCAGAACCTTGGGAGCCAACTGTTTCAGCGATTAACTCGCGAAGCTGGCTAAGTTGGTCAGGCGAGAATTGAGAGCCCGGAGTTGAGGAAGGTTGTTGGCGACCGATAGAACGAGAAGGGGGCTCAGGATCCACGGAAACGCCAGGATTCTCGGTTGAGGCTGGCAAGTGAGGCGCGATGGCTTGAGGCGCGGGATTGTTGGCATGTTCGTGTTGGAAGATGCGTTGGGCCAAGCGAGACCTCGTACCCGTGGTCAAGAGATTTCGTGCCGAAGCCAAAAGGATCAACAAATTCCGTGGCAGAGCCTTGAGCTGGGCCAGCGTGAGCGATTGCGGGTCCATAGTAAGGGCTCGATTGCGGCGATTCGCCGGACGAGGAGGCATAATCAAAAAATAAGAACTAATGCGTGGTAAACTTCTATGAAAAATACAACGCGTGCACGCAAAGTGAACAAAAAACAAAGGAGCACTCAGCTAGCGCTGATGGATATAAGCATAACATAGTATTAATTACAGCTACTCACAGAAACAACTTAAGGTCAGTTATTGATGTAATCTAAAATAAACAAGGAGCTCTAAACTTGAGCTGAGTCACGCAATGTTCTTTTATCTGCAACAACAACATATTTGCGACCCAGGGCAAAGTAGTTCATAATGAAAACAACGGCTAAAGTACGCTCTAATTAGTTAACTCTATTTTACGAGTAAAATGTCCATTCTCTTATCTCAGAGAGAAAGAAAAGTTTGCAAAAGTCTCTTGTCTTGTTCCAAAAAGTATCAGCTGATTTATCATGTGACCAGGTATTTATCTCTTCATAGATATGTTTAAAATCAACCCAAACTCGAGTTACACTGTACTTCGTTGGAAGTACACGTGACACACATGACGTTCCACATGACTTAATCTCCCTCACAAGTTTTCTCAGATGGAGCCCTTTTTGTTGTGTGGAAGTTTTTTCAAAGTCATCCTCTTTGTCCCAGGCAATTACCTTTGTGATGAAATTGTCAAGCAGTATGTCCATTACACATACCAGCAAGTGCAACTCATCTACAATGAAATGATCTAGCTCTATATTCAACAATGGCTCCTTTGCACAACAGAAATCACCTTTTCCTTCTTTCACCAGTTCTTTTATTTCTGACAGAGTTCTCATCATTGTTGGTGTATTAAAGTGTGAAAAATGCTGATTTGTTTCCCACCTTTTGTCCTTATGCACTTTACACCACAGGCAGGCATATAGTGAGGTGGCCACTTTAAGTCCCATTACTGTCACTAAAAATTTGTAGTCTCCTCCTAAAAAAACTCAAGTTTGACTTTCTGATGATCAATGTTAATGAACCCTTGCTCAATGAAAGAATTGATTTCTGCAAAGATATCCTTGAAGGCAATTAAAACTTGTATGGTTTCATACTTTTCAATGCCATTGACAACTGTTATGGTATGATTACCTTTAGCAGCCAGTCATCTTTTTTTTGGAGAAGTGCACAGGACAGGAGAATGTTATTAGTCTCTTGTGTCATTTTGGCACCATCTCCACTAATTTTGAGTGTCTCGTCATCAAAATCAAAGTCAGGATTGTCCTGTTTAAATGCTGAAATCTGCTGAGAAAGAAGTGATTTAAATGGAATCTGTGCACCTTCAAATGTTCCAGGTGTAGATGTCACATAGCAAAGTTTATTTAAATCATTTCTGCACTGCTTTATGAGATACAATCTGGGAACACCATTTTCAATCATGCTGAGCTCGTGATAAAATTCATCACACATAAAATTTATCAAGGGGGTAAATTATCTTTTCAACTTTTGATGAGTCAGCATCACTGGAAGTCTGAGAAGTTGGATTTTCCCCAGGTTTGTCTGTTTTTCTTTCAATATTATTTTCATGGGATTTCTCAGTATCAGTTTCTTTAACCATCATTGACTCAAGCTCAAGGCTAAAATTATTGGAAAACCAAAGAGCTGTCTGTGCTCTGCTTAAGAAAGCTTTAAGAGTGCGTTGTTTCTTTTTAGTGTCAGAAATATGTTTCCCCCTATATGCAAATCCTTCTTCTTTCTCAAGGCACTTAATGTACTCCTCCAGTTGGCTGTTGGTTTCTTTTTAAGATCTTTTATTTCATTGGGAATGTTTGAAATAGTGCTTTGCATTCATTGATGAGGTTATTCTTCTCTGCTTCCAAATTTGCATGTGGTGCAATGGTCCATTCTTCTAAATCGTTTTGTAAAGATTTTACATCATCCTCTATCTCCTGACATGAGGCCAGTTGGTCTTCAACAGTGTTCTCCTTATCAGGCGGTAACTGGTAAAATTTACCGCCTGAAGCAACACTTCGTACTGCCTGCAACCGCTTGAGGGTTTACCAAAATTAAATAACTTTTTTAAAAGAAATGTGCAAGTTGTGATCCGAATCGATCCTCGCAACAAAATGAATGAATATATGGAAAAGTATAACTACCTAAGTACAAAACGTACAGCCCAAAAATAATGCATGTGCAAGAACTTCTTCTTGCGTCCGCAAGCTGGCAACTTTGTGTGGCTTTTTGCAGGGCGCTTGCACTTGAATCCACCAAGACGCAAGAAATCCTTTTGCGGTTATAAATTTAACCACAAGAATTTCTTTGCTGTGTGATTTATGAACCGCAGCGCAAGAACTTCTTTCAGTGCGGTAAAATCTATCAATCCATACATACCAGCCGAAACAATGCAGAGAAGTCTTCAAAACCAAGGTACATATTTTTCCAGAGTAAAACCACAGGAATTTTTTTCCTTCAGTCATTTTTACTTTCATAGATATATTTCATTGAAAATTTTGCAGACAAAATTATTCAACAGGTCAGATCAAGGTCAAGCGAGGTGTTTTGCTCAGCGTTTGAATCATTTACATTATCGTTTGGTGATTTTTTTCGTTTGCGTCATTTCTATCCTTTTCTAATGATTTATATTGTTTCGGACAGTTTTGGTTGTTTCACTTCTTTCAGTAGCTGTTTGAAGGAGTTTCACAAACGATCATCCGTTCATTTTGCAAGATCGTCGCAGACATGTGAAAATTAATTATGACAATAAAATAGTTGTGCTACTTTCTGTATTTGTCTAATCTATACTTTAGGCACATAGTTTTGAACATTCACAGCCCTAAAACTTTCGTTCGTGCTGGTTTACAATGAAAGGGGTGTATAGATAACAAGTGTAAACAAAAAAGATAAACTAAAAATACTTTCATGTTTTTTAAAATGCAGCTGCAGCTCGTTTTGCAAAATAAGGATCGGTGAATTTTGAAACGGTATATATAAAATTATCTTGAGCAAAGTTAACCTTTTAAGCGAGGAAATGTGTACAATTTCGATAAGCACTTCAAAAAATAATGAATGATCGGAGTATGTTACGCAAAAGAGCCGTGTAATATAAGACCGCACGTGCAACTGTGTCAACTTAAAGCACTCATGGAAAAAAAACATACTAAAGTAACACTACGAAATGATGTTGTTACAAAAGGCAACAAACACCACAAACTTCTTTCAGGTTAACACTTTTAAAGAACTTCATGTGCCTTGTAAAGGCTTAGGGTAATTTTCTAGCTTCTTGCGGTGAAGACTTTTGACTTCTTTGGTTTCAAAGTTCTTGTGGGTAAACCTCAAAGGGTCCGCAAAAATACGGCACTTTCGCTTCTTGCGGTGGCTTGCATGTCCTTGCAGCGCAGCAACTTCTTACGTCACTTTTTGCACATACATTATTTTTTAACTGTACTGTATATACAGCTTCCTTTTAAGGGACATGCATTTTGGAAATAGAACATTAAAGACATGGTAAAATTATTGGAATCAAACGTTTTAATTTGTTGTCTAAAGATAACACGACAGCAGATTTGTGTAAAATAGGGAATAAAAAAATTTCCCAGTGAGGGCAGGTCCATGTCCCTCACTTCACAAATGCCACCCCCCTGGAGAAAAGGATATATTTTTTTGCCTTACCGTCCATGAATGGTCCCTTACCTGCTGAGCTAAAATTTAGGGAGAACACTGCTTCAAATATGTGAAATTTTAGGGTTTTTTAATCCAACTTTTCCCAGTTTTTCTTTCCAGTATTTGTGCGATACTAAGATATGATGTTTGCAGCTCTTTTTTCATACTGACTGTGCATATATTGACGTACATCTATGTCATCTAATGGCAAATGCATGGGCTGGTGCTGACCTATCAATCAGGTCGGCTACAACAGGTGAAATAAAAGTAAGAGATAGTGTATTATGCAGTTATTTGTGTTTATATTATCTTTTGGAGAGACAAAAATGTAAATCAATATTTGATGTTATACAATACCTAATTCAGTTTTCCAGATAAAATGATAAATCACAAATTGTTAGTAATATACTTCAAAAATAGCTAACATATATGTATAATGGTTAAATCGTATTGCATTAAAGAAAAGAAACAAACTGAATGCGTTCAGCCTTCTGGTTATAAAAAAACCAAAAGTAGCAAAATAATGTTTTGGTGTAGATGTGCATCATGTGGTATTCAAAAGACGCATTTTTTGAAAAATCAGGGAAACTAACTGGCCCATCTGCAGGGGCAGGCATAGTGGATACTGTTGCGGAAACTGCACTAGACATGTTTGTGCATCACAGTCTTCCTTGGATGGGAAAGGAAGTGCTGGAAATGGGATGTTATGGTAGTGAAGCATGGAGGAAACCAAAAGTACAAAAGAAAGCTATTTATTATACTTTGGATAGATTGAATCCAGTGATTCAGAATGTTGGTGCTCAAGCGGCGGACCAATTATCAACCAAACTAAGACCAAAGAAGAAATATAAAACAAACAGGAAAGATCTTGATGGAGGTGCTGTATACATTCATAAATTAATTGGTAAAATACCAAAACCTGAAGGTGGTTGGACACCAGGAAAGTATAAATACATGGATCCATAAAATCCATTAAACAAACAACTGGAGTATGATAAAAACACTGGACAGGTTACCAAATGGCACTTTCAACCTTATAACAAAGTAGATGAAATAGACGCTTACCAGGATATTTTTTATGACATGGGCAAAAACAAAGGTGATTGTGACATCAGACAAATGGTTGAATCACTTGATCAGACTCCTTATGATGAGATGCCAAAATGGGGACAAAGAGCAAGGTGTCTCATCAATACAAATTGAATACTTAAGGTCTGGTTGTGAAGTCGAAAAATGGAAAATGCTGTCGAGTAAAGAAGGGAACTGGCAAGAAATAGCAGAACAACAGCATAAACCGATAAAGCGTAACTTTACTTGACGGCCTGTTATTGTTTATCATATTGATGAAATTTGGTGCTCTGATCTTGTTGAAATGCAACAATTCAGCAAATGGAATAAGGGTTACCGATATCTTCTTATGGGTTTGGAAGTGTTTAGTAAATACGGGTGGATTGTTCGGTTGAAAGATGATAAAAGGTGAAACTGTTATGAATGCGTTTAAAAGGAAGAAGCAAGAAAACCAAAGTATTTATGGGTTGGTAAAGGTAAAAAATATTATAGCAAATATGTGAAAAGACCTATTACAAAAACAAAATAATATTGTACTCCATTGAAAATGAAGAAAAGTCATCTGTTTGCGATGGACCAGAACAACCAAAACCAAAATGTGGAAGCAGCTTACTGTTCAAGGTACTCAGTATCTTGATATGTTGCCTAAAATATTGAAATAGTATAATAACACTAAACACAGTTCAATGAAAATGACACCCATTGAGGCATCTTAAGAGAAAGAACGAAGGTATTGTTTATTTCAATTTATACTGCGATGTGGAACCATTGTCATCAAAACCAAAATTCAAAGTAGGTGACAAGGTTCGAATATCAAAGTATAAAAGAAAGACTTTTGATAAAGGTTATACACCCAACTGGACAGAAGAAGTGTTGTTAATAGATAAAGTCCAATACACTAATCCCATCACTTAGAAATTAAAGGATCTCAATAATGAAGAGATAAAAGGTAAATCTTATGAACCCAAATTATTAAAAGCCAAGCAGGATGTATTGGGAATCGAAAAAGTATTGAGAAGAGATTTCAAGAAGAAACAGGATTTGGTGAAGTGGAAAGGATACAGTAATGAGTCTAATAGTGGGGTACCATTCATTGAATGAAAAATATCTTACTCATAATAATTCAATAGTATTATTAGATAATGGATTTTTTTGTTTATAACTGGAGAGTCTATTATGAAAATAGCAAATCATTGCTTGTCAGTTCTCAACTGTCGTTAGAAAAACAGTTGAAAGATCGAGAAGACAAACCACAAATAGTTTATCAGAAATAATGAGTAATTGTAGTCAATGAAATTTTATTATAGAATCAAATTTAATAAAAATCTATTTGATAAGGTAAATCTAAATTCAAGACGAATTACAATAACAAACAAGAAGGAAAGAATGAAAAAAATCGATATTATCATTCCCGATATTATTGATAAAATCCCAAATGTAATTCATAAAATTCTAGACCAAAAAAGATATACTTGCATCGTGAATATAGAAAACATCAGAAAAACGGAAAGTGAAAAAGAAAATGCACTTTGAAATAATACAGGAATAGAGTCTGTTATAGTAGTATAAAAATGTTCATTGAAAATGCACGAAATTATTCTTGGTGGTAGTGGATCTAGAAAGACAAACTATGTAAACAATGGTGATGAATCTAGAATTCATCTATGATAAAATATATGTTTACACACCTGATAAACATGAATTGAAAATAAAACGCTTAAAACCATTTTTTGATGATATATCAAAAGAAGTAGGGTATAATGTTTTGGAAATAAAGGGGGCCAGATGATCTAATATTCCATCCTTCAATAAATAAAACTATCATTATTTCAGAAGATACAATTCGTTTTGACGAATACAAAATAGCTGAATTAATGGATATGGATAAGTGTCAACCGTACTAACATCATAAAATTACCTGTCAATACCAGAAATAGTA
>JBBMOI010000002.1:28920000-29010000 GCA_038088405.1 Porites divaricata | reverse complement strand
CACCATAAACCCTTTCATTTTCCTTTGTTAATCTTGTCGCCAGGAGCTTGTTCATATAGGTCCGAGGTGTTAAAGGTTTCAATAATGGACTGTTCGTCAGTCAACAAAAAAGTCATGCCATCAGCAAATTGAGAGAGGTTCACCTCCATGTCCGAATCCCGGGGACGAAGGCCATGGATCCTTGGATTTTGCCGAATATTACAGGCCATTATTTTGTTAATACATAGAGGGGCATAGATAGTGGACAACCCTATCGGAGACCCGCTCTAATCCAATAAAGGATGTAAGCCAACCATTAGTTCTTGCTGAGCTTGATATGGAATTGTAGATAACCTGAAACCATCGTACAAAGTCTGGGCCAAACTCAAAGCGCTGCAATATTCTAAAAAGAAAATCATGTGAGATGTGATGAAAAGCCTTCAATTGATCCACGCTATGTGCACGAGTGGAATGTTATTCACATTTGCATATGTAATCACATCATGCATTAGCCTCGTATTGTCATTAATAGTCCTTTAATGGATGCAGTTTGGTCAGTATGAGCTATAAGAGGTAGAACTTATTAGAGCCCATTAGCGAACGCTTTTTTTAAGATTTTGTCATCAGTCGTAAGAAGCGTAATCGGTCTCCAGTTATTGAGCAAAGTTTAATCCCCTTTCTTGAACAATAGCAAAATAACTTCTCGGCGTTGCAAGATGGAGAGCTGTCCCGATCTGAATGCTTTATTATTGTAAAGGTGCGTTAATCTGGGGCCAAAAATGTTTATAAAAATTGGTTGCCAGTCCATCTATTGCAGGCAATTTATCAGGTTCCATTGCGGTGACTGCTTTACACAATTCCTCTTCCGTCAGTTCTCCCTCATACGAATTACGCGCGTCCTCTAGCAAATTCAGAATCGTAGCATTAAAGAAGGTCTCCTGTGCATTTTCATCACATGACTCCGCTAAATAAAGTTTTTTATAGAAAGTACCAGTCGCAGAAAGTAGGTCGCTTGTCTCAGTAACGGTATCTAGATTATCTTTAGTCAGCACACAAATTTTCTGATTTGCTTTACGACTCTTCTCCAAAGAAAAAAAATAACACGTGCTTTTTTCTCCTTCCTCCATAAATTGCGCTTTTGCGCATATTTTTGTAGCCTCCAGGTCTTTCAAATCTAACTGCTTAAGCTTTTCTTTTGCAAGGAGGTATTGCTCTATACCCTGTGTCGTGTCATTCTTTGCTCGCTCTTGCAACTGTACTAATTTATTTCATAACTGAAAACGTTCATGACGAAGCAATTTAGCCCTAATCCTTGTTGCTGTAAGAAGGAATTCAGGCTCAAATCCGATGAAACTCGGCTACATTTAATCTATGAGACATGATCAGTAAAAAGACATTCAGGAAAGGCACATGGTTTGTTTAATCCCATGATTCCACGAAAACAATAGGCACGCAAGGCGTGCGCACATGCATACAACATTCCTAACATCCTCCCCTCTGTTGACCAGTCAATGTAATACTAACAAATGGAACTTTAGACTGGTGAACATCGATTCCTACAATGAATGTAGAAAAAAACAAACGAGTCCAGATCAATGTTCAATGTTCCAGTGTCATATAAACAGGTGTCACATTGAATAAGCACATCAATCTTAGCTCGTCTTCTCTTCTCTGATTCTGTCGCTGCAGCTCTTTTAGGGTTTTTCCGTGGCTGTTGGGCGTCGGAGGACCTCATCGGTATTGTCTACTATAAGACTTTCATGACTGTCTGCGGCAATACGCTCATTCTCACTTCTTAACTCCAACGGGTACAACAGGTGAATTGGACGTCTCAGTTTTCCCGACTTTACTGAGGTCGGATTTCAGCTGGTCTCCAACAAAGTCCCACTGCACTCCTAGAACTTCCTGTACAGACTTATCATGAGGTTTTGTGTCTCTAAGTGAGATCTCGGCGTAGGATTGTTCATCCTCAAGGACCGACCTAGAGGTTGGGTCGCTAACTGCGGTTGGTTTAAGGTTCGCTTTATCTGACACGTCTTCTTCCCTGGTGGGTGGGGCAGGGTAAACACGGTGCAACCTGGTTTCATTCTCTTCTATACGGTTCCTCAAATCGGCTGAATTGGTCACAAATTTCCTCAAATTGAAGCCACCCTCTGCTAGCCTAAGTCTTGACTTGATGTACAACTGATAGGTAACCTCATCCGTCTCCCCCTGTGCTCAGATCATCAACATAGATTGACTGTAAGAAAATCTCCACAAAGTCTGGGTCCTCCTCTTCATACCTCTCTATATGATGCATTACCGTAGCATTAACCAGAAAGGGGCTAGACGAAACTCCAAATACAACTTTGGCAAATGTCAACACAACATCATCATGTCACATCATCAACCCACAAAAATCTCAAGATGTCTCTATCTTCCTCTGCAAGTGATACATATAGGAATACCTTTTCAATGTCCCCTACAAAGGCATTTCTGTGTGGTCGGAATCTAAGGATGATGTCTATGATCTGGGAGAGAGATGAGCCAGTACACAGACAGTTATTCAGTGAGGTGCCACTTTACTTACAGGATGCATCATAAACAATTCTCAGCTTCGTTGTCTTCTTATCTCCCCTAATAACAGCATGGAATGGTACGTAATGGACTCTTTCAACCTCTCCTGTTTCTGGTTTGCTGACCCTTTCCACAATTCCATTCTCGATCTGCTCTCTGATACCAGCATCATATTCAAGCAACACGTTTGGTTCTTCTTTAAGGCGATGCAAAAGAGTCTTTAAACGCTTAAGGCTTGTCTCATAATTATTGGGCAAGATTGGGTGAGCGTCTTTCCATGGCAGGTGTGCTTCATATCTCCCTTGCTGGAAGGTAAAAGTGTTAATGAACTGGTTGTAGACTGACTGTTCAGAGCTTGATATTCCTAACGACTCTAAGTCCCAGAACCGTTTGAGTTCTCCAGTTAGGCCATTGGTCTCAGGCTGAGTTGGTTAAAAATCACACCTAAGGACATGTGTACTGGACACCAGGTTCATGGATGGGTCTGTGTTATGGGTGGAGCCTTTAACTGGTCCAGATAGCACCCAACCCAGTCTTGTGTGTATAGGCATTGGGCCCCTGTCTCTGTTTTGTACTTGCCCTGTTACCAAGTGCCACTACTGGTCAAATCCAATCAAGACATCTACATCAGCAGGTGCAGATTCTGTTGAATCATCAGCTAGGTGCAGACCACCAAGATGGTCATACATGTTCTTTGCCAATACTACTGTCTGACCGGTGAGAGGGGGTACTGAATAGGCTGACATCTGAATATCTTTCCCGTCGCTTGTCTGTGACTTCTCCTCCTTAGATCCAAAGCTGAAAGGTCTTGATTAGCATCCTTTCTTGGTGATCAATTGGAAGTTTCAGCTCTTTCTTCAGGTGATTTGTGATGTACGACCTCTGACTTCCGCTGTCAAGAATGATTCTTATCTTTCTGCCTTGTTCTGTGGACCCTGTAATGTTAATAATGTCTTAGGCTGTGTGTAAGAGGATGGGAGTCTTGGAACTAATGAACATAACTGCCGATGTAGATTCGGGTGAGGATTTGTTTCCTTGATTTGTACCTTCCCTTGGCTGAGAATTGTCACCGGGCAAGGGCAGGTTCCTGGTACAAATGCTGATATGTTGCTGCCCATTGCATTTAAAGCACTTGTTTTGTGATGGGCAGTTGCAGCTTAGATGATGTTTCGTCAGACAGACATAACATCTGCCTTCTTTTCTCAGGATTTCTTTCCTTTTCTGCGCATCAGTGACAGTCTTGCACTTGTTGGAGGCATGAGGCTGTTTACAACAGGTACATGTGGGGGAGGTTCGTGAGGTGGACGTGAGAGTTGAGGCCGTAGGGGGATCATTCCCTGGCTGATCATTTCTCTGGTGGGGTGTATTTGTAGTTGGACTGTAAGTATTCTGGGATCCTGTGGCTCTTTCGCGTGCCTGAAGCTCTTGGTGCCACACCTTCAATAACAAACCTAGCTCCTAGTCTCCCCCTTTGATTTCCCTGTTCACAATCAGGTGTAGGTCTTGGGGTATCTTATTCATCAAGACTGACAACAGTAGGCTACCATATGACTCAGAAGACACTCAAAGTGCTTTATTTCCTCGGACATGTACTTCCACCAGATCATAGATTTTCCTTAGACCCTTTAAATCGTGGTTGGAAGAGACAGGAGCCATGTTGAGAAGACTCTTCATATGTTTACAGATGATCATTTGCTTATTTCCAAATCTGCTCTTCAGGATAGCAATGGCTTCCTCATAGTTCGCGGTAGTTAAGGATAATCCGTGAACTGTTTCACTAGCTGTTTTCTCCAAGATGGAGTTTAAATGATGGAACTTATCAATGGTGGCGATATTAGTGTTATTCTAGCCTTATTATTAAAATAACTTAATCATGATTCATACAGTTGCAAAGAACTATTCTTCCTCGTTTTATTTACCTAGTCTTGTCTGAAAATGGTTTTGTACACGTGACATGTGCTTGGAGTGGAGTAAACTTAAGTGGATGGGAGTGGCGGGTCTGTTGGAGTTGTTGATGCTGGACATAGGTCGGAACAGTAATTTGAACTTTGTTGTTAAGTGTTTTGTAGAGCATGTATAGCCTTGCTATTCGCCTCCTGTCCTGTAGTGTTGGCCAGTGTAAATTGTTTAATGCTTGGGACATGCAGCCCTCCTCTCTTGAGTAAGTCCTGGTCACTAAATGATCATTGTGTCTCTGAATTTGCTCTAGCAGGTCTATTTGGTATTTTCTGAAGGGGTCCCATGATGCACAGGCATATTCTAATGTGGTTGTAACCAGTGAAATATATGCCTGAGCCTCGATTCTCTCTGGGCAAGAGTGAAGATTTCTTTTGATGAATCTTACTACCTCATTGGCTTTGTTCTTCACATTTAAACTTTGTGTTTTCCAATCAAGTGTTTCAGTAATGGTAATCCCTAGGTATCCTGGTGCTCCACCAGATGTGCAATGGTGTTTTTCAATTGAAGAATACGGAACACATAGCATTTAAAGGGATGTTTTTTTGATTGATTGATTGATTGATTTTTAATGCATTTATACATATAAATGAAAGAAAATTAAAAAAACATTACATTACATGAAATTCACGCAAATCTAAAAAGAAAATTTCAAAGGCGGGGAAGTCTCAAGAAGCCATGAAGGTTTATAGCTAAGACTTCGTCTTTACATTAGATTTGTTTTTATTAATTAAATATACTTATATAAATGAAGAACAGCATACAATAACAGAGTAATTTACAAGTGACTAGATAATATGAAGAAGACGTTGATTGTCTAATAAGTAGTTACAAATTACAAATGATTTATTGAGTATTCTGTAACTTGATTACATATGATTTAAGTAAACGCTTAAAGGTTCCTAAGTTGTTTGGTCTAATTATTGAGTGACGTTAAGAGTTCCACATTTTCGATCCTTGATATAAGATTGTGCATTTTGTTATATTTGTTCTGCAGGCATGAGGACGGTATAACACCACATATCTAGTAGAATAATTATGGATTTGACTTCCAGTTTGAAATAAGTTTTGAAAAGAGAGGGGTAATATTTCATGGTTGTACAAGTACATGAAGGATCCCACTTGAAATGAAAGTAAACTATAAATGTCAAAATGCCAAGTTTTTGAAAGAGAGGGTTACTAGTGGCCCTATTAAAATTCGAGAAATAGATATTTCAATCACATTCAACAAGCTAAATCACAATCGATGTGAATGAGTAAAATTCAAGAGAAAAATATTTCAGCCATATTCAACAAGCCAAATTGCACTTAAGGAAATTTAAAATTGATAAGATTTAACAATGGAAGAAGAAAAACACAATCACAATCATCTGTAAACGATCACAAGCAAGATGAGTGTGGAAAGTCGATAAAAAAATCCCGAGAATCTTTGCATGGTATGTTCCCGGGGAATGGGAATGAGGAGAGACAGTTAAAGATGGCTGACAGTATTTCCTCCTCCACGGAAGATTGGGCAGGGTTCTTTCAGGCGTTTGTGGATCTCCTAAACGATTGCGAGACATCATCAGTTTCACCTAGTACTACTACAGAAACTATCGCAGTACATTTAGAGCATGCTGTTCTTTCTTTGCAGCAAATTCTACCTTTAGTTCCTGGAGGGTCTGAGTCAGTGTTCTCCCCAAATTTTAGCTCAGCAGCTAAGGGACAATTCCTGACCGTGACCGGTAAGGCAAAAAAATGCACTCCTTGGGGGAGGGGGGGGTGGAGGAGTTAGGAAGTGGCGTGAGGGACATGGCCTCACTCTCACTGGGAAAATTGGAAACCATTCTCTTATTAAAATGTTTAAGACCTATTTTAGGCAGAATCGTCCATTGTAAGTTATCCGGCTTCAGATCTGTCATCAGAGCTTAAAGCTTACAACAAATGTGAAATTCACTTTTTAAAGAGCTTTTTTTTTTTTCTGGGCTATAAGACATCTTATATGAAAATAGGCAGTGTCTTTGTGTTCATCCATTGAATCTCTCGGCTGCAGAACTAAATTATGTTGGTTCACAGTCTGCAATCTTATCACAGAATTATAATAGGAAATTACTTTTACAATGACATAGCGTTTTTGTGTAACAGCCCTTGAAAATGACTGTTTCACCAAAAGTAACAGTTACATGCTTAAAAGAACAGAAAAAAACAGTATATGTAGCAACAATACATGCAGCTGTTCCTCATTTTAAGGCTAACTTCGTTTCAGTTTTGTCAAGAAAAATAATGGTATAATTAAAACTCGTAATCATCCTCATCAGAAAAGTCAGACTCATAAGCTTCACCGGAAACGGCTCCTTCGATGTCATCAGAAGAAATGTTCATTAGTGACAGGATTTCATTGACACCTTGAGCATCTCTATTCTTGTTTGCAGTTTCACTGACAACACACTCGCATACAGCTGGGGACAGTTCTTGATCAACTTGAGAATCAGTTTCTGTAGCACTTACAGGGTCTTCTCTTTTTACTTCCATCTACAAAAAACAGGGATTATCTGATTAGCTGAAGTTTAATAGGAGCAACTTTTCTTGTAGATGAAACGGGTTTAGCTAAACTGCAGCAGTAAGGGAAATATTGAACTAAGACGTAATTGCCATGTGTCTGTGTTGTCATCATTGTTTTTAGTCTATTACTTTACAAATACAAACAACGACTTGCAATAAAATTAAATGGCTGTTTCATTTACCTGCAAATCAGTGACTATGTCAAGGTCAAACTGGGTTCCAGTGTCCACAAACACCCTTCTTGCCAAGAGAGATTCAGGGGTTCTTTTCCTCCTCTTCTTCTGGTTGAGCCATTGATCAACGGCTGCCCTAATGAGCTGATCACACTCCTCTGTACACACCTCTTGGCCATTGATAAAAATGTGGAGAAGGCTTCCCAACATCTTATTAGAAAGACACAATCTGAGCCTTGCTTTTATTCTCTTTATGGAACTAGCACCACGCTTGGGCCAAGCATTTGTCATTGATAAGCAAAGGATTGCTTCAGCAAATGAGGCAAGAAGAGGGAAAAGAGTGTCCATTTGAAGTAGTTTCTTCAACACAAATTCAGTGTGAATTTTATGAGGGTATATCTATGACAAAATTCAATAACCTAAAAGTGAAAAGGGTTAAGTCAAATCTGAAATATACCGAGTCAAAGTTGGTAAAAGAAAGACCACGGTAAGAGGAAGAAATACTAAAAAAGCCACTATCATATAGGTATCACGCAGAAAAAGGCATCGCGCTAAAAGGTAACATGCAAAGAGCCAACATGCAAACAGGCATCACGCAAAGAGGCATAACGCAAAGAGGCAACACGCAAAAGGCATCACGCAAGAAGGCATCATGCAGAGGCATTACACAGAGGCATAACGCAGAGGCAACACGCAAAAAGGCATCACGCAAAGAGGCATAATGCAAAAAGGCATAGCAAAAAAAGACAATTTGCAAAAAGGGCATCACGTGAGAAGTTTACTTAGGATCCAGGCCTGGATCTAAAACAGTATTATTTAGTATAACTGCAAACAAACCGACATGGCATTCGAACAAGACAGTGACAGCGATTGCATTTCTTTCCGGCTGGAAACATTGTCAAAAGTCTAATTCATTTACAAAAAATGCTAAACAGCGCCTTTTTATGAGGGTGTACTTTGTTTGTTTACAGGTAGATGGGCCGATAAATAGGGTTGTTTGGGAGGGGGGGCCTCACAATCGGAAGCTTACGGTATCTTTATGACTTATCTTTATGTTGGTTATGTTTTTGAATTGCGTTTTTTTGCAAGAACTATTTAACTGATTTCTACTTTTTACAAAAAAGTAAATATTTTCAAACTCCTACAACAGGGCTAGATTTTTATCTAACTTCAGCATAGTAGCCGCAGAGCTGTTTAGTTTTAATCTGCAAGTTTGAAGTCACTCGTGACCATACAACTAGCTGCACAAATGCTGGTCAAAGTTAACCTTAAAATGCTACACTAACACTTTTGTGAAAATTGACCGACAAATGCATGGAGGACGAGTGCGGAAGGATCATCTCCTATCTGCAAGGGTATTCTTGCCATAAGCCTTACTGTACTAAACTGAGTAATCATAAACCTACAGCACATACAATTCGCTCTACAAGAAGAACAATTTATACTGAATGCTGGGCAAGATTAAAGAATTTACATTCATCAAACTTACTTAGTTTTTAACGTTTTCATACAAAGAAAAAGAATAACATTTTCTTAAAATTCCTCCATTCTTTCCTAAAGATGCCAAAAATCATAGAAATCGTTCCTGCCGAAAACACAACCAGCACACATATAAAATAAATAAGTAGCGAAGAGCTAATTGCAACAAACCAGACTGTAGACAGATTTTTAAAATTGTTTTCATTAATGTGCCGAAATTTGTTCAAGATCATGTATATTCCACTGTTCGCTTTTCTTATCTGGACCGTTCGGTGTGTTTGGTACAAGTATTTGTAAACCATGAATACACTCTGATTGAAACAGTTTGCTGAGTTACAAGAATTGTCCATCAAGGGGATTTTATTTGCGAAACCGGGAGATCATTCTTAACTAGAAGAAAAATACATCCCAGTTATATATGACTCATTGTGCAAGTTTACAATCGATTTCGTACTGAAAAAAGGTATTTTTAAGTTGATCGAAACTGAGATGAAGGTTGCCGGCAGACTCCGTGGCGCCAGTGCGTCACAACTGAGCAAGATTATTATTAAAGTTTCTACAATAACAGTACTTTTCACGTTTTACTTTTAAATAGAGCAAAGTCAGTCAGAGTTAGCATCATTCAGCTTTTAAATCACATCTCTCCTGAATTGCGAGAGGAAAATGCGGTGCTTAAAAAATGATGAAACAAGCTTTTTGTGACATCGTGACACAACGTCCAACCCTCTGCATGCATCAAGCATCCTGGAGATTTGCATCAATAGTACTAATAGTAAAGACGAGGACCAGGATCATAGGTATTGCTTTCTAAAAATACCACTTAATTTCGAACAAAAGCCAACCAAAAAATAATGTTTGCATTGTGTCAGTTGGAGGCAGTCAGCAAGCTTAGGGGTGGCGAATGGTACCTCGAAAAACGTGGGTCTTGGAAAATTTTGGCAGGATCGCGAAATCTCGGAAGCATTTTTGATAAGTCTCTAAGTCTCGTTTTTGCACGGTTTGTTTTTACTTTTTTGAGTCTTGAAACTTTTTACCAAAGAGTCTCGGGCTCGGATTTCTAACTAGGATCTCGGCGTCTCGGCAAGTCTCGGATTTTACCATTCGCCACCCCTAAGCTTCATTGCGGGTACATCACGCGACACCAAACAAATTGCATATTAAATTAATAAAGTAATTCAGTTACAGTAACCGGTTTACAGATTGTAGCACATCAGACTGTCAGTGCCGTAGCAATAAATTCAATATTAAATCTACGATCATAGGATTAAAGTTCAAGAATTTCAGCCTAACTGGAATTCATCGTTTCTTTTAACAAAGAAGAGCTTGATGTTACCGTGTAATTCCTGTAATAACCGAGCCCTTGATAGCCGCTGAAGTTCTCAGTTTTTCATGTACACTAAATGAAAAGTATATGTAAAAATGTGTCTAAATGTGTCGCAAGGCGATAAGCGCAAGAGGCAAAAAGAAAGTCGACTGAATACTCTTTGTTCTTGCACCGCTTGTTTACTTTCACCTTTTTCCCGCCGTAATTTATTTTGCTCTAATTGCCTCTAAAATCATTTCTCCATTATAGGATCATATAGCCCAAGGAAACCAAACTCCAGTGACTGAAAAATCTTGTAAGTCAGAGTTACTGTCATTGAGATAAAGAAACAAAATAATAAAGCGCAAAATTGAAGCTTTTCGACGACGGTGCATGTGCTCACATACTTCAGCTTAATTCGGTATTATTAAAGTAAAATATAGTGAGTGGGTGTGAGAAGACGATTCACGGTTTAATTGTGCTTGGTTGATATCATTTGTATCGTTACTCATGAGGCGTATAGCCTCGTTAAGTAAAGACAAAACTGTGTCTTGCCTGTTGGCAGCCATGGCGAACTCATGGTATTGAGTTCCTAGCAGACAACGTGAGTTCAGTCCCTACAGATTTTCTTCTTCCCTTTAGCGAGATGTCGCTTTGTTTTTTGCCTTTTTCAGTGTTGCCTTTTGACATTTTGCATTCCTCTCTTTTGTGTGTTGCCTCTTTCCGCTATGCTTCTTTGCGTAATGCTTTTTTGTGTTGTCTATTTGCCTGATGCCTCTTTGCGTGATGCCTTTTTGCGTTACGCCTTTTTGCATGTTGCCTCTTTGCATTTTGCCTCTGCGTGATGCCTGTTTGCGTGTTGGCTCTTTGCGTGTTGCCTTTTAGCACGATGCCTTTTTCTGCGTGATACCTATATGATAGTGGGTTTTTTAGTATTTCTTCCTCTTACCGTGGTCTTTCGTTTACCAACTTTGACTCGGAATATTTCAGATTTGACTTAACTCCTTTCACTTTTAGGTCATTGAATTTTGGCATACATATACCCTCATAGAATTTCCCCTATCAGCTTCTCGGGAGCTGGAATATTAAACCTTGCCATGTGGAATTTGAAGAGCTCAAACTCTGCCACCGCCTCCGAGACTTTTTCTGGGGCATAGATCTTCCCAATTTTTGCTATTTCATCCTTCCCATAATCTAAGAAGGCAACTGAATCAGGAGAAGGTAACAACACAGGGTCAAATACTGTGAATAGAGAGAACAGTGGGAGACTGTCTTTGAAGTGCTCGTCAAGATGTTGGATAAGTGCTTCAACATACTTATGCAGTAGGTTGTCGACTTCAACCAAGCCATTCCGTGTCAACTCTAATGTTACTCCTTGGAGAGTAAGACGCCCATTGGGTTTGAGATCTTGAACAGCGTCATAGATGGCTTGGTGACTTAGGGCTTCTTGCTCAAGTTTCATTTTTGCATATGCAACATTTGGTGCGATGTTGCGAGTAGGTTACGGATCCCTTTTGAAAGGACTTGGAGACTGTGTCAAGGATTGGGATGACCTGGTTTAAAATGTAGATCGCTCCAATGAACTTGAAAGTGTTGAGTCGCATAAATAAACTCTTAGCAGCAGCATCATGATGGTCTTCATCAAGTGCTTTTAAAGTTGTGAGAACCACTGGCTAATCTTCTTTCAAACTCTTCACTGCTTTCCCCAGTGAAAGCCATCTCTTACGGCATGCCTTTTGGATCTTGCATGTCACTACTTACCTATTTCTCTCATTCACCATTATCCCATTTAAGTTCATCTGCACCTTAGCATACAATGCTGTCTTTTTGTTTGAATTTTCAAACAAAGACCACAGCTGCCGCAAATTTTTCTCAACCACAGATATGTAATTCACAGAGTCATAAGCATTGGAACAAGCGAGAGCTAGCCGATGACAAACGCACCATACACCGTATTCATAAATGGCGGCTGTCCTGGGACGAGTGATCGGCCAAACGTGGAAACGAGGTGTTCAAGGATAAAACTTGCAAATCATAGAAGAAGTTATAGGTAAACATGTCCGTTTTCCTTAGCGAAGAAGATATTCCCGGGTCATCTTTAGCTGGAAGAAATCCAGCACAGCTGAAAAATGAAGAATTACGGTTTTGGCTTAAATGTAGAAACGATCCAGCAAAAGGACTTCTCACAAAAGCTCAACTCGTAAAGCGGTATGAAACCACCATCATCATTTTCGATTGTTGAATTGTCGCTTTTTCACACTAAATTAAAGCTTATCTTTTTATATTATATGTTTCTTACATTTTTAGAGTTGAAGAATACATTAATCAGGGTAAGGATGGTTTTCTTGTCGACCCAGACCCGGATTTGATTTACACAAACGAAAACTCGCAAAGCAAAATGAATCGGCTGCCACAAACACTACCACAAGCTCTTTTATCACGTTTTCGACTGCTAATAATTTTAGTTTTCCTCAACATGGCTGGGGAACTTAATTAACTAAATAATCTGCTGTTAAGAAGCAAGCTGCTTGGCATTTTACATTTTATTTCTGTATAGTCTAGGATGACACACGTGTTTGGATATTTAACTTTGAAATCTCCAGGCATATAGTTTTGTTAAATCCTCCCGGCTCGGCCAAATGTTTATAATGCCAAAACAAAGAAACATAAAGTTGATCCAGGAACTAAAAATTCTGCTAACTGTCGGCTGAGAAATGCAAAATAAAAATGCTAAATGTTTCTTGTTAAATCCCTGCCTCAATCGACACAACAGCAGAAAAAATTCTTCCTCTGGCTGAAGAGTTCTTCTTCGCCCAAGTTTGTTACAATCCCTTTGTTTACTTTTCCTTTCGTATATTTTTTTGTCTACCTTCATATCAATTGACCGCCAGTATGGAATATTTTCACCATTTTCTCCTGGATTCAGATATGAAAGCGTTGCTTTGAACGTCTCTAAGTTTGGAAAACCAGTGTAAAATGAGATAGAATCATCTGACAGATTGTTTATGCAAAACGTACGTGATTTTAGGTCATTGTTTTCCTGCAATAGACGCTTGAGTTCCTTTTCTGAATTCACCAGTTCAGCTTCAGTTTTAGCTGAGCATGATTTCAAATTTGATAAATCTTCATTTAAACAAGCAATCTGGGCATGTAGCAGCTGCATTTTCAATGATTCGAGTGACTCTTCTTGCATTTCATGGTCAGAAGTTTCGAGGTTGGTTGAAACCATATCATCCTCTGAAAGACTGCTGCTGTCTACCGTGCTCGTGCTAGCTACCGGTACACTATGTGGGTTCTCAGCCTCACATTTATTCTTGTTGCATGTAGATAAATCCTCCATTTGCTTCCTTTTTTCAGGTATTTGACTTCTGTCTAATGGCGGATGTCTTTTCAGTGGAGAAGTATGCCACGCAAACCTCGAAGGAATTGTGTCCTTTACTAATTCCATTTTTTTGCCAGAAATGCCTGTTTTTATTTCTTCTCCACGAAAATGTAACAAGCAGATCTTGGTATTTTTCGTTAATGAAAAGTTAGGGCCAACATCTCTTCAGATTTTCTGTAGCCATTGCTTGCGAATGTTTGGGTCCTTCGGAAAAGTAAAAAATCCCACTCTGTTTCTTTGCGGATCTATGCGGCCCGTTTGGTTGCAAAGGTGAACAGAACAGTACACTTTAGAGCTTGACGACATCCTAAGAAACCTGTTACAGTAAAAAAGTCTGCCGAAACGTTATAAAAAGAAGAAATCACCGCTCTGTAAGTTGACTAAAACTGTGCTATCAGTGAGAAATTTGTGTTTGTTATCCTCCAATGCCTTGTTTTCATGATTAGGTACCAGTTTTCTCCCACGTGTCCGCCATTTATGAATACGGTGTATAGTTGCTGCTTTATTGAGGTTCTTCCCTCATCTATGCGTTCCTCTTGTTTCTTTCTCAGCTTCACTCCAACTCCATTTTTACTGCCAGTGAATGTCAGGCCTGCGAGTGATCCCCGTTGTAGCTTGTCATTGTCAATCTCTTGGCTTAGCATGTCCACAATGGCATCAGAGTTTGCACTACTGTGGTTTTCAAGAAGATTTTGAACAGATGGTCACTTTTGTCCAATACGTATCTGGTGCTCAAGTTCAAACAAAGTTTCTAATTGCTCTGTTACGGCAATGTCACTTACTTCATCGGAAAGAAGAGAAAAATAACGACCATTTGCAGCTGCTTTCACTAATTGATTTTTAAGTACTTGGCCAATTGCCAGAAAGATCTCTTGCCTACACCTCTCGGACCTATGGGTAAAGTACTTCATGTCCTGTATCCCATACCGAGTTAAAAATTCAATCTGTGGCAAGACCTTCATTTTGGAAATTTCTTGTTTGGCAGTGAAATAAAATGCTGCAAATGCTTGCACCAAAACCTCATCAGCAACTTCAGCTTTCTTATATATCTCTTTCTGTGACCATGATGCCCACTGAAGAAGTTCTTTTCCTACTGATTGCTTGTGCTCTTCTGAGTTGCCTTGCTCTAACACTGCGACCTTTCTGTATCGTGTACCGGGTGCAGAAGCATATTTCACATCTCTTTTTACAGAGACAACAGAACATACCCTTACCCTCTTCCAAGGCCAACCACCATACACCACTTTTACGACAAAATGCAGCATCGTCATCAACCCATTCGTGTTTGAAGACATGAGGCTTCAATAGTAACCGCCTGCTTTTTTCACTAGAGGAACAGGGACTTGCAACCATTTTTGTCACAAAGGGCATAATTGTGTAATCCATGGTCACTCCCAAAAGCTTTGTCCAGGACTCCCAGGTGCTGCTGTTCAGGAATAGTACAGATTTTTGAACTGGCATCTATTGATCCCGAGGTCATTGGGTTATCAGTTAACGAAGTTGCATCTGAGGACAGTATTGCTGAATTTGCCACTGTACCTGGCATTGACTTATCAGTCAGCGGGGGTGCAACTACTGGGGTGGGTATTGCTGATGGTTCTACTTCAACTTCAATTTGTACACTTTGATGGTCATCATGGACTGTGTTGTTTTCTAAAAGATACATCACACATGAAGGGACGTCTAGCCCAATGTATACCTTTTCCCTTTAAATTTATAGATTAACTGTTGAGACAACATTATAAAACATTTGATTCCAGTACTTTTATTGTGTCTTAAATATTCTCTTTCCATAATGTGCGGCCCATGTAAAGAAAAGCGGGTTTTTGCGACGATAACGTTGGGGTGGCCTACATGAAGAATCGTTTTAAAGTCAGCAGTCTCTCTGCTTCCGATCGCTGCAAATGTGTCTTCACAGTTTACAGTCTAAAATGTCTTACTTTTAATCTAAACTTTTGAGTCAACGAAGGCTGCTATTTTTGAGTATCCTGTTATCCAATTGACGGAAAAGTATTTTGAACACCTCAAGATGAAGAATTTTACGAATAAAGGCAGCCTTTGTCGCTGTGGTCAATAAGCAATTCAATTCGCGGAAGTTGCACTTTCCAGGAAACTACAACTGGAAACTAATTATGTGGAAACTTTGAAAGGTTTACACAAAAAGCTTCTTATGGTAAGTTCTTATATGGTACTGTTACCTGCTTCATCGTCTGTTTTCTTGCTTTCTCTGGGTAAAAATGACAGCATGGACTGCTGTCGCTTCATGGTGAGCGGCGAACAACAGATGAGAAATGACACAAATGCATGCATCTGTGCACCTGCACGAAGGAATGAAAAGAAGCCCGCGAAAAAGATCGCTAGTCCAGTGCTTCGAAGTACCAGTCAGCAATTAAATAAAGTATTTAGAGACAAAAGCTGTGTATACTTTTTATTTTTCCATATTTTCATTCATTTACTTATGCGGATAGCAACTATATGTATACTACGTATTTTTTAAAACAACTTATATAGTTTTCAGTAAACCTTCAAGCGGTTGCAGGTGGTAATAACTGTTGCTTCAGGCGGTAAATTTTACTGGTTACCACCTGATAAGGAGAACACTGCTGAGTGTGGAACGTTTTTGCAAGAGCTCTTAAACAACTTCACTTTGTTAACCATAGAATAGACTAGAAGACAGGAAAAGTCAACTAAGTGTACTAATTCACACAGGTTCTGCTGGCCGGCCAAGACTGCAAATTAGCGAAGATGCATTAACCCAGTTAAGGTCCTTGGGATTTAAATGGAAGCACATAGCTGACATGTTATTAGTTTCAAGGTGGACCATAAGGAGAAGAGTTGTAGAGTTTGACCTGGAGGAAATCACGGGGTTCACTGACATGGCAAATGAACAACTTGATGGCTTAGTGCATGCGTTTGGACAGGAACATGGGTCCGTAGTTGGATGCTCCATTATAAATGGCTATCTAATATCGCTTGGGATTCGAATACAATGGCATCGACTAAGGTCAAGTATTGTCCTTGTTGACCCAATAACTGTTAGATTTAGATGGGCTGTAGTAGTGTCCAGGAGAGAGTACTCTGTTCCAGGACCCAACAGTTTGTGGCACGTAGATGGGCACCACAGTCTAGTCAGTTGGGGATTTGTCATTCATGGGGCAATTGATGGGTTTTCAACGTGCATAGTGTTCGTTAAGTGTTGTACTAACAACAGGAGTGAGACCGTGGGGGATCTATTTCTTTCTGCCACACGCAGTTGTGGTTGGCCATTACGCGTGAGAACAGACCACGGTGGGGAGAATGTAAAGGTGTGGGAGCTGATGGAAGAGGCAAGAGGTTCAAATAGGGGGAGCTACCTTGTTGGATCCTCTATCAACAACCAGCGGATTGAACGTCTATGGAGAGACGTTTTTTGCATGGTGTGTCACATTTTCCACTACATCTTCCAGGCAATGGACGAATTAGGTGTCCTTAACCGTGACAATGACATTCATCTCTTTGTGCTTCATTTTGTTTTTCTGCCAAGAATAAATAGAGGACTTGAGAGGCTTACCTCGGCCTGGAATAATCACCAGATTCATATTGAGCATAATTCGTCCCCCCTTCAAATCTGGACAAATGGCATGGTTGACATTCAAAATAACAGTATTGCTGCTGTGTCAGATTTCCACCATGGTACTGCTGTTGACGACCTTGAATGGTTTGGTTATGATTCCGATGCACCCGCACCTGGTGATGATGGTCTTCATTTTGTGCAAGTTGAAGGTGTAAATTTTGACTTACCAGAGGTAGTACTCCAGGAGCTTGTTCGCGAAGTTGATCCACTGGAATATTCTGACAGCTTTGGCATTGATGTGTACCAGAAGGCATTATCAACAATTTTGACTGCCATGGAGAGCCGTGAGTAAGTGACCCTGAACACTCACTCACAGGTTGCTGAAATCTATAACTTCAGGAGTTATACAAGTACGCTGTTGTTTTTACACAGTACAACAGCCAACAGAACTGTTCGAGTGGATGAATACAAAATACACTGAAGTAATCAGCCGAAACATTTGTGTTTAAAAAGTAGCTGATTTGACCCAGTGTGTACCTAGCACAATAATATTTTGCACACTTCATTACAATAGTACTTGTCTCTGGAGGTGTCCCTAGAATAGACTTGACCATGTTTTTTCCACAGGATCAGTTAGCGAAACTGTCAATAGGGCTGGAAAGAATGTCTTAAAATTAGTAAAGTTTCCAAGTTTGGAAGTGACTTGTTGAAAAGTAATGCAAAGTCACTATTTGTCACATTTGTATGACAAAAAGGTTTTTAAAAATTTGTGACTTTGTAAAGCAATATCTGTGTTTACAATTAAAATATGCGGCAGTTTCATTCATGCATTTGTACAAAAAAGAATGCTTCAGTCCCATAGAAAAAATTGTTCGAGTAAATGCCAAGGATTCTAACGTCAATTATTGTAAAGGAAGAGCATTTGGTTTTTGGTTCAAGGTTTTTTTTTGTTAATTGCCCGGTCAATGGTATATGATCATTAGCACCTAAAGGTGGCCATGTCCTCAATGACCTACTCCTGTTGTAATGTTAAGTCCTAAAGTTACCTTTGGATTAAAAGCCATTTCAGAAATGGCACAAGTTTTTTACAGTTTGCATAAAAATTGCCTAGCTGGGTGACTTGGTGAAACTAGAGAACAGAAACTCGATATGAGCTTAACTATGTTTTTATCAAAATAATCTGAAAGGTTACACAATTGTTTTACTTTACAACTACGAGTTTACTCTCTATTTTACTAATTTAAATCCCTCCTCCATAAACATGTGAAAGATTAAACTTGACTTGATAAGTAAAAAAAATCTCAATATCAAATTGGACCATTAGGAACTGTGGAAGTGGGTCAAGTAACAATCAAATATCTCTTCCCAGCGGACGTTTTTGTTCCTATATGTTTTTCTTTTCTGTTTATTGTGTGCTATGTACGTTTCAACTTTGTCACAAGTCCCCTCTCCCATCATTGCTAATGGTCTAAGATAAAGTGATATTTCAATATTTCAGTATCACTGCGTTAACAAACAAGGCATAGCCTGATTGCTAACATTTCCTTCACTGGCCCATGTGTTTAAAAAACTGAAATGGTATAACATTACCGGTAATTTGATTTAGTCAAGGACAAAAGTGATTTCTACAGGACAAACTGATTGCTTACCCTCTGTTACTGAAACGTTTGTTATTCTTCCCAGGTTTACCAGGATTATGAAGTAGTGCAAGAATGCCCCCCCAATACATGTATCATCTAGAAATAAGTGTTTTTTGTTAAACGAAGGGAGCTTAGGAGTTTCTATTAGAGGAGTATGATCCAAAAATACAGAATGTCAGATGACTAGTTTATCAATTGATATCTCAAGTTATTGATCAGAATCAGGTAACTGTGTGTGACTTTACAAAGAAAGTTTGGGTACAGCTGGGTTACACAGTAGTGTACAGTTTCTTTCCCTTAAACGTTGCTCTCATAGAACTTTCAAGAGAGAGACCCTGGGTCAGAAACAAGATGGCCATGTTTTTTGGCTTCTGCTGGATACTGGCCAAAATCTTGTTTTATTCGTTTCTTTTTTGACTATTTTGTGTCATTTGTGTATTCCATTAGTTACTTTCTATATACCAGAATGTCAACTATAACAACAGAGCAATTAATGACTATTTTAGTGGAAAAACTCGATGAGAATCTGGCGCCATTAAACTCTACCGTAGTTGAGCTGAGAAAGTCGCTCAACGAGGCAATTAAACACGTGAAGTTCGTTGATGCAAAATACGATGATCTGCTAAAGAAAATGAAGAAAGGTGATGAAGACAGGAAAGCACTGTGGACTGAAAATAAGACCCTGAAATTGGCAGTTCAGACTTTGGAAAAGCAACATGCTTCATTGAAATTGCAGCTTCGTAACCATCTTACTGAAAGTAACGAGAAAAACCAATATGACCGCGGGGAATGTCTTGAAGTCAGGGGGATCCCACAACATGCCACACCATCTGAGGAAAACACTAATGCTATAATTATAGAAGTTGGGAAATTAATAGGAGTGGACATCTTGGACAGTGACATCTCAGTAAGCCGTCGACTGCCCCAAGCTAAATCATAGAAGGGGAAGAATGTCGACCCATCACCAATCATCGTGAAATTTGCAAGGCGATCTGTTAAAGAGAGATTGTATGGTGCAAGGAAAAATCTGAGGAATAAAACATCTGACCTTGGATACCTCGAAGAGAATAAAATATATCTGGCAGAGAGCCTCACAGAGAAGAATCGCGAGCTATTCAAGGAGTCCCTCACAGTAAAAAAGAACCTGGAATCCAAGTTCATTTGGACAAACAATGGTCGAATCTACCGGCGAGAAAACAATGATTCACCAATTCTCCACATCAAGAGCAAGGATGATCTTGAAAAGCTAAAGGGATCAATGTAAACTAGATAAGTAAAATGACTTCTTTAGTTAACTAATGGTTTGCTCCAAGTGTTCTGATTGTGATGGAAACAGTTCATCACAAGCCTCTGCCGAGGCTACTGATTTATCTCAATCTCTTCCGAGATTAAGTACTTCTTTGCCTATTGGGAGTAATATTCCCCATGTAACTGCTCTTGATGCTGATCTCAATATGCCTGCAGATGAAAATCTCTCTTGTTATAGCACTCATGACTTCCATAATAATAATGACACAGCTCAATCTTTTCAAAATGGTCAAACTTTTTCCGGCCCTAAGATATGGAATGCTATTGATTATGATATACAGCACTTGCCAATTTCATCATTCAAAATTAAACTGAAACAGAGCTTTCTCCAAAGCTACTAGTAAATTCACTTTTCTTTTTTTCACATTAAGATAATATCACTGTTTTTGCAATGCCTTACCATTATTTTTCTGATATTCTTCATTGCTCAGTTCAATTATATTTCTTTATTTAAGGTAATAGAGTATGCGTGTAAATACAGCTTCTTTTCTTCTTTACTTTCTGGCATATATCATATTCTATATTATATTTTGTACATGTGTTCGTGTGTGTGTGTGTGTCCGGCCAAAATTTGACTGATCAATTTGTAAACTGATAACCCGGCATTTTTAACCTTGAGGTTATTTCGGGTTGTGAGAACCCCTAATCTTTAGCAATATATAGATATATATATCTGTAATTAATGAATAGGGGAAATAAAGAGGATGTTGTTGTTGTTTAATTCGGGGTAGCTGGCAAACCCAGAGGGCAGTTTTAACTCTAACGTACAGGTTGAAGCAAAAATGGCCTCTGTTTCCCAATGACACTGCTATTGAACCAGGCACAAAAATGGAGGTACTGGATCTTGAGCCAGTGGTAAAATATAAAAAATGAGATAATCTACTGATGAATTCTGTATAAATGAATAGAGCATCTGCATGACGTTTTTCACTTGTGTATCATCAGTAGCAGGAGGTTTCAATCAAGACTTGACAAAGGCTGGTGATACTTCTTCACTGCTGTGAACAAAACAATGCTCAAACTTAGCAGGAGCTTTTTCCAGCTCTTGTTTAAAGCCCAGAATTGATAAACCGCTTCGAAGCTGATCAAGAATGGCCTTGTGATTCAATATGGTGTCATGCAACACAAGGCACTGAACGACCTCACACATGTTCTGTTTCTGTAAAACAAAAAAAAAGAAGCATTTCCTTCAACTGCCTGCAGAAGTGTGCTCCACCTAATATACAACGTAACTATGCTGCTGTCAGATGAAAAGTGTTCCTCTGTTCACTAGAGTACTTGAAGAATCTGCCACATTTAAAAAGGTCTGTTAGGAATATACAGAATTTTGTGGACAAATAACCCTACAAGTGTAAGACACTAGTACAGCAGAATACAAGAAACTGAACTCACCGTTAGGTTTCTACTTTGCCCACACTCTTGCATGAACGTCAAAAAGCTGTCATCTTGAGAGATTTGCCAAAGGTCATCTGCAGAACCTTCTTTGATCTAAATGCAGAATAACAATGACGTTATTTATGAATTCTGGACTGGTATCTTGTATTGTAGCTAGTAAATCCTCCGGAAGTTCGACGTAGGTACCTCGCTACCTACAACAAAGAGCCAATCAGAGAGCAGGATTTTTCAAATGGACCAATCAATGCGAAAAGATTTTTATGACGCAATAACGGTCCTCCAAAATACCACGGAATCGGAGGCAGGCGTAGCGTAGCAGCTATTAAGGGAGACCACACAGATTTTGCATTGGCAACTAAAACTTTAATTCCTTGTCCTACAGTCTTTGAGAACACGAAATGTCTCACGTGCTTACTTTTTTGCAGTAACATTAAGCCTTTGATAGAGTTTGTCCTGGCTTTAAGCTAGATCGTGAAGCTAGGGCTCAGTTTTGTTGAACCTTTTTTTTTCTTCTGCTTCTTCTCCTGAGGTTGTTCTGCAACAATTTCCTCTTCCACAAGTTGTTCCGCCTGCTCCTGTCTCTTTTGTTTCTTGTGTTTTTTGCGCTTCCTTTTTTGCTGCTTGTCTTCCATGTTTGCTATCTCCACCACAAGTCGCTTGAGTCCAGGTCTTGGAGCAGGAGGAGGAGAAGGAGAAATATCAGCCACTTCAGGCTCCTCCTTGTCGGCGTCATCGTCACTTTGTTCTTCCCCGGTTATTCATAGACGGAAGCGCTCACCGGTGGGTACCGGGGGCCTCAGTGGACGGCGAGTTGCAGCAGACGCTGGGGGCATGTCGTTGAGGGGGACATCGTCGTCTGTAGGCGAGCCTTGGGAGATGCTACTGGTGCTGAAACTTGGGTGGCTCGCCGAGGTCAAAGTGGCGGACATTTGCCGTTTGCCAGGGTTGACATTAGCCTACCGTGCTGGAAGCAGTGGTCCTCAGGCGGGACCTTGGGGTGGCGCTGCTGGTGACTGGCCGGAGCCATCCAGAAGACTGACCACTATCCAGCCTCTGCATGGGCTTAGATGGACGCTGTTGGCTGGACGATGGTGCTGGTTGGTGGTCTGTATCGTACCTGGAACGATCAAACAGCGATCTGGTCCTCCACGCTGATCGTCGACACATCAAAATTGAGGACAGCATGTAGGCCATCATGCTGTCGTCCATCGAATTGGCCTTGAAGTCTTCCGTTGCCGGACATCTCATTGCCTGCTTCGCAAACTCTGCGGGATTGTGCATCAATGTATTGATGGCCAATGAATTAATGGCCATCATAAGGACTGGCCCGCAGGCATTAAGGGCATGCACGAAGAGCTCCTTGACCTGCTCCTTGACCTGCTCCTTGTCGTGGATGGCCTCAAGCACATCCAGGATGTCGTCCTGGGTTGGTGGGTTGTTAGTTGACCTATCTTTGTTGTTGAGGTGTTGCAAGGGCCCCATGATGGGTGTGATGACCCCTTGCAACTGCTCGATAAAAGCATTGGTGAACACTGTGCCCTTGTAGCGTTGGAGCGTGTCCATGTTATCTTTGAGTGTACTCGCCATCTCCAACATGGCAATGTTGGGCCTGGAGAGCCACTCACAGTTCCAGTCCTTAAGTCTGGGCAAAATTTTGTCGTCTGGGAAATTCTCCAACACTCTCCCATAGTTGAGGAGAAAACTGCGGGGAAAATGTTTGTTGTAATTCGGTTTGGGATTGCCTGAGGCCAAGTTTGAGTGCGACATACCTGAAAGAACACGGTAGAATGTTAGCAGACTCGCACGGGTTGCAGAAGGGATGGAAGGTCGGCAGGTTGGTCATTGGCGGTTCGTAGAAGCTGAAGACAGTGTGCTTGGCTTCACCCGTCATGTACATGTTGATGGTACATGAGGGCTACTGGGGACTCTCACCACGGCGAGAGTCAAAAGTTGTTATTGGTGTTGTATACGCCTGTACAAGGAGGAGAAGAAGTCTCGAGATTAGTTCTCTTATGGCACTCCCCAAGGGTTGGTTACCTCAGCTCGTGTTATCCGTCACAAGAGTGTCCTCCCGAGACGAACCTAAGAATTCCTTGTGCAGGGTATTTCTATAGTTGGAAGGTTAATGAGAAGAAAGAATAAGGAGGAACAATGAAAAGTAGGTCGAAGGAGAAGAGAGAATGACGGCGAACAATTAGGAGGTTGAATGAGACAGAACTATCGGCAAGATAGGAGAATAATGAGAGAGGAGAAGAACACTATGAAGGATGTGGACTGTGTAGAGTCATCTCACAGATTGACGGGAAGAAGTTGAGTGGCGTCGATGGGTTGAAGCAGGGATAGGGCCACCTTGCTGCGAATTTGTGAGAGCCCTACGTACCTTGTACCAGCAGGGACAATAGGGCTATCCAGCCAAAGCACAAGATTTCGGATGTTCTGGCCCTGCGACTTGGTGATGGTTTGGGCGTAGGATGGCATGAATAGATGGTAGGTGTAAGGAGCGTCGTCAACTATGGATGTGATGGGATAAACAAACATGCGCTGACCTTCAGGTAACCAGAGAATGATGGTTTGGTTCTGGGCGGAGATGATGGTCGCCACTTGGCCGTTTAAAATGCGTGCTTGTTTATCCCTGTTTTCCGTGAAGATGACTCGCATGTTCTTATAGGGAAAGATGGGGTCGCACTCCTCCACCGAGGTGCATGGGACATCAGACAGTGGACGATGGGATGAGAAGAGGTGGATGACCACAATGCTGTTCATTCTTTGGGCGCCACGCCTGGACACTGTCATGACGGTGGAATTGCAGTGGACGTTGAAGGCGCTCCAAAGTTGCTCGTGGCAGAGTGGTCCTGGAGGGCAGAGTACGATGCCTTCCTGCATGTGGTTCACTTGCTCTTGTGTGGGCTGAGTAAAGCGGATGAAGTCCAGGAAGGCAGCGTACTCTGGATCAGTGATGTGAAATTGTTGATAGAGCGTATGGTGGACAGAATTCTCTGATGTGAAGGTGGTGCTGTCATTGATGATGGAGGTGGTGGCGGTGGTACGACCCTTGACTGTTTGGAGGGACTGCTGTTGGCACCGGTCGCTGGCAAAGAGTACAACGGGTTGGACGTTAAGGCGATTGAAAGTAGCGGCCATGACGTGGAATGTCGCTGCAGATATCATGGAGGTTTCGTCAACCACGACCATGTCATGTTTGCTGATGGCATAGTTGACGTCTTCTGACGCGGCACCATGGATGGGGATGTTGAAAGCACCATGCAGGTTTTCACCTTACGTAAACTGAATATTGTTATAACTGTATTGTAAGCAAAAGATTAAAAAGTTAGGCCCTTACCCTTTCATCAAAACCAGCAAGTTCACTATGACCAATATCTGCAGGAGAGGACCTTCCAACTGCTTCTGACAAATCCCCAATGGCTATGTACCAGTAGATCCCAGGGGTAAGATAAGGGAAGCCAGGTCCACCTTCAATTAAACTGTGTGCTATCATCTTACCCAAAACTTCAAATACACCTGTCAAAACATGTTCAGTGCTGTACACAGGAGTACGTCTTGCATGTGTACCTCTGAATAAATGAAGACAGGATGAACCACTAGCAAGTTCAGGAAAAAATCATTGAATGCTTGGCTAAGTACTCCTCCTGTATCTACTGCTGGCTCTCCTTTGATCTGCACTTTCATAGGTATCACTGGATCAAAATGAACACTCTTGTAAAACTGAAAAAAGTCCATGACTATATCCTCTCTGTCAACCTTTAGCTTTTCTGAACACATATATGGCTTCATGGAGAGCTTAAGCCTGTTCAGAATTTGGTGTACACTTTCATCTTTTGCTTCCCTCTTCACTGTGCTTTCACTCAAAGCATCTGCAGGAAGAGTTTGTGGTCCACTTGAGATCTCTGTAGCGTTGTCGTCATCAATAATAGCAACAGGGTCATTGCCTACTGCATTGTACTGTACAAGAAGATTTACAGCAGAGTTCAAACTGCCACACGTCATCATAGCACTTCGAATTACATCTCTTGGAATCCTAGGAAAGATTGAAGCAAGGTTATACACTTTTTGTTGACGTAGTGGTGAATTGATTTCCCCTGAAGGTCTTAATTCATTCTCGTCTTCATCACTACAAACAGTACTAAGGCCAGCATCTGATGTAGTGTTCTGGGAGATTGCATAGTCACCCCCAAAGCCACTAAAAGCATGTAACCCACTGGGTCCAGCCTCAGCACTGGTTGAAGGCAAACTTGTACTTCGAGCAGGAGCTGGTGTGTTGGTGATACTACCTTCCTCATCCTCCACTAGTGTGTCTTTGGATACTTTGAGTCTGACATTTTTGTCCAGTTCTGCACAGGTGTTTTACATGTTTGAAATCCCACACATGTTCCTTCTTTACTACAGGACTAGAGATAATATTCCTGTCACGTCTGACAAAGTCGAAATCTCCATTTGTTATGAATGAAAGTTTTGTTTTAAATAATTAACCAATTCTGATCGTACGCCATTTTCATCGGCATCGCAATAAAGATCACACTCTCCCTTCAAGTTAATCATCGAATCCTTCAAGCTGTATTCCTCGTCATCTTCAAGGTCTGGTTCATCCAATAAGTATACTTTTTCGTTTTTTTTTATCCAAACCTTAAGGGATTACCTGGCAAGGGTCGCTTCGACTTGGAATTTTTATTCTGGGACACAGGTTAAACACTTCCACTAGCGGACAAGTTCGGCACGGCAAAAGATGCTGATTCACAGATTAAGTTGCGTGTTCTGTTAACAAGCATCTGAGTTCCTTTAGGAATGTTTAGTTCCTCGCGAATGCAAGCGCGAATCTTGTTTCGAATGGACTCTCTCTCCGGCACTCCCGCCATTTTGAGTTTACTTGCAAATTATGTCTCCAAGCATGCACACGGGGCTAAGTCAACACTAGCACAAAGCGTATTGGGATTTGTTGACATTAAAAAAAATTATTGAATGTAAATGCTCATATCAGAGTGCTGTTGGATTGACTTGACTTTGGAGGTACCCCTCAATTTTTTTAGGGGATGGGGCGGCTGTACACTGGCTACCTTGAAGATGACATGTGACCTTAAATATGATCAAGATATTTGTTGAATGTGATCGTTGCTTTTCATATGATGAAATAGACCTTTTTACCGATACGGCGGCCATATTGAATAAATTAGGTTAAAGGAGTATTATGGGATTCCCAGGGGGCATAAACAAATCTCGCGTGACAGGCGGATCGCACTAGTGTTTTTTATCTGAGAGCATTTTGTAGTTTTATTTGCTTAATCATGGCCAACTGGTTGGGCGAAAACAAAAAGGAGTTCAGTATTGAGGAACTGAACGCATGGAACGTCGAGAAACTGCGAAAATACTTGAAAAATCGGGGAGTTGTTATCACCACTGATACTCGTAAATGCGACTTGGTTTCGAAAGTTTACCATGCTTGTTGTCTAGATTTGCTATTGTGTAGCACTAAAGAACAAGACGATGCCCAAATCAAAGCGAGATGAAAGGAAAAGCCCTTTATCGATGGAATCTCACTTCCTCTACCGGAAGAATTGGAAAACTGGGTAAGCGGAAGCCATAATTTTCCCGATATGACGATGAATGACATTGAACTTTACCTGTCAAAAAGTAATGACAGGAAATCTGCAAAAGAGGGGAAAAATCTGTACAAAAGTGGACATGTCTCGGAAGTCGAGTTTAACAATATCTCAGGCTGTCTTAAATTTTGTTATGTATGTGGAAACGTCGCGCAAACAAGAACAGAGAAAATCCATACACTGTGTGGGTTTGCCTGAATACTACTAATGGCAATATACTTACCGGAGAATGTGGCTGTCTTGCCGGGTATAGAGAGAGCTGCAAACTTGTATCTTCTCTATTACATTATATAGAATATGAGGTAAGAGTGGGAAACAATAAGACCTGTACCTCTAATCCACAACAATGGGGGAGAAAGAGAAGGAAGCAAGAAAAAATTCATCAGCCAGATAAGACTAAAAACATGAAAGTTAAGAAGACCAGAGCTGGTCTCCAAATTTCACAGGAGGTGGGGCATCTGAATAGAAGTGCATTTGATCCAAGAGCGCCAGGTGAGAGGTTTTCAAGCTTTGAAAATGAAGATTCGCAGAAAATAGCTGTGGAAACTACTGGTAAATGTGCAGTGTTATGTTTTATAAAAACTGATTGTGTACAAGTCAATAAAAGGAAAAAAGCAGAATCACTTGACTCTATCAGTTTTCCACCTACAATTCCAGAAATGGTGGAAGAGATTAAAAAGAAAATGCCAAAGGCTAGTCTTCAGGAGAAATGCATTGCCCTGAAAGAGGCAATGAATATATCCCAAGAGGAGGCTGATCTTGTCAGCAAGTTTACAAGAGAACAATCTGAGGATCCAAAGTGGAAAGAATACAGAATTGGAAGAATTACTGCCTCAAAGGCACATGATGTAATTGTAAAGTATAATGCAGACATGACAGTTAAAAATAAAATTTCTGCTGATAATCTTTGTGCTGAAATCTGTGGCTACCTTCTTGAGGTTGAGAGCAAATCGGTTCAGTGGGGCAAACAGACAGAGTCAGTGGCTCGTAAGACATTTACTAAAACCATGAAAGCAACTCATAAGAATTTGCGAGTACTAAGTCAGGTCTTGTTATCTCAGTAAAGTCCCCTTACATAGCAGCAAGCCCTGATGGTTACTCCAAGTGCAACTGCTGCCCAGATACACTATTTGAATGCAAATGCCCTTGGACACACAGAGGCAAATCTATACCAGAGTATGTAAAGGAGAAGGAGTGTTGCTTATTGACATCCAGCTCCACAGGAGGGAATTCTAGTCTCCCAGGAGTTCAACTCAAACATAACCACAGATATTTTACTCAAGTTCAACATCAGTTGTTTGTGTGTGAGAAGGAAGAAGAGTATTTTTATGTTTACACCACAAAGGACATATTCACGGAAAAGATAACTTTAGATCCTAACTACAAAGAAAATCTGGCAAAATTTGAACATTTCTTTAATAATTACACATGTCCAGAGCTTTTTGAAAAGAGAATTTTGTCTAAGGTAATTGTTAGGTCAGTCCTTAAAGACATAATAAATTCTTCCACTTGTGCTAAAATTGGAACATTTCTTTAATATGTACATGTGTCCAGAACTTTTTTAAGAGGAAATTTTGTCTAAGTCAGTTCGTAAATACATAGTGCTTTCTTCTTCTTGTGCTTCTTCTGTTGTTAGTTCATGACTAAAACTATTCAATAACAAGAGGTGGCTGGAGGTTTGTAATTGTTCCAGCAATAATCCAGATATAGTCAGCCAGTTCTAGCATGTTTAAAGGAAGTTCACGTGATGACAATTTGAACTCTTTAAGACGACCAATGTCTCTCTACATGAATGCATGCCCTTGAAATTGTTTTAGCCTGTTTAACCTGCACTTTTGTAAAATGTGTTTTTCCTTTTGTAAAGGGTGGTATGGCCACTGTCACATGATATGCCAGAAATAAATCTTGGACATTAAAACCCCTGTCTACCAAAGCTGCCATATTTCTATTAAATTTACTTACTACACCACAATCTTCTGTGATAACACATCAGAAGCAGCCCCCCCCCCCCCTCCCATATGCATCTCAAATGAAGCTTATTGAGCCAGACTTGGTGCAAACAATCAATTTTTTAAGAGTATTGGCACTTTTATACTGACTGTAAGTCTGATATTGCATTTTTGCATTGGAGGGTGTTGCAATTCTTTGCTCAGTACAGTCAATTATTCCCTCTACCTTCTTTAAATTCCCAACAAAGCAAATTGGTGTGTAACTAAGGGTCTCTTTTACTGTTGGCCAGTAAATTAGAGGTTGTAGTTCCATTCCAAGAAATGGGATCCAAGTTGAAATAATACGAGAAACGGATGCTTTGCAAAGACCAACCCCAAAAGATAAATCTTCAACATGCAAGTCCAGCCTTACTTTCATGAAAGTCAACAGTAATTGATTTTCAGTATTCAGTTCACTACGTGGTCCCAGTTTTCCTCTACAGCCAGGTTTGGTGAGACTATTTTGATAATATTTAGTTGTATTTATATTATTACGTGTTATTTTTCTTTTGTGGTATTGCAGTTTCCTAACTTTTTGCTTTACTTTGTTTCAAATAAACAAAAATATGATAGTTAGGGCAGCTAGTATATAGTTTCATAAGATTGTCTGAGCTCGATCAAGAATTTTTCTGCCTATTGCCCAGTCTTGCGCGGCTCTATTCTGCTGCCGCCTCGCCATCCAAGCGTCTTCGCTTGGGTGGCTCGTTGTCAATAACAGCAGAATAGAATATTCCTGTGAAAGAGTTGTAAAACTATAATTACTGCTTCTCTCTTAGAAAGAGGAAACACTTTTCTTTGAAACAAAAAACACCTCTTAAAAAATCTGTCAATTAATGATTCAACTTTCAACTTTCGTAATCTAATTTTACATGGATCATAACATTTTAAAATCCACCTGGTTGCCTTCCTCTAGACTGCCCATTATTTGTTTGGTGGGAATTTTTTATGGAAGTTTAAGGAATCAGAGGATTATTAATTCTAATAATGATGGAATTTAACTTAAAAGAATGGAAATACTTCAAAGGACTGTGTCATAATGGTCTCCACTCCTGCCAACAATAACAATGAAACCAGTTATGTTAATAGAGGTGCAATCAAGTAGTTAAAGAAATCAAAGTGAAGATAATATTATTGGTAAAGATCTGCTGGCTCCTGGTTTTTGCGAAACACTACCAAACTCGAGCTACATCGTTGACTTTGTTGAATGTTATCGCCTTTCCAATTCGCTTCTCTCTCGTCAAAATGTTCTCCAATCGATCTGAAGCGTAATTAAGTGGACTACGGGACCCGGTAGGTAAAAGGGATTCTCAGAAAAAAAAATTCGAAAAAAATTATAAACATAAATATTACCATTTCTAAAAGACAGTTAGATATTACTAATAACTACCACTGACGTGAATTTCACATTAAGCGATTGAATACAGCCTTTCGTATTTCGATTTGAGTTTGAAAACACACTTTTAAAATTCTTCGCAAAATTTTAACTTCACAAGTACCATTCAACGTAACACATATCTTGGCGTTTGCAATCGCTCGAAAAAGAGAGGAAATAAAAAGGTCTGTGGTAAGTCATGAGCTGCGAAACTCTTAAGTGGTATCTACATAACTCGCAGAATTGGTAAAAATCGGAATTTACCACTTAATTTTGGTCTTTACCACTAGATTTGTTGACTAAAGGACTTCATCGACCCATTTAAACCATTTCTGATCATTTTTATACACAGTATACTTCTAAGCTTCTAGATAGTTGTGATGCCTTTTGACTGGAAAATAAAACAATTGTGCCTTTGGAGGAAGTATTTGAAGTCAAGGTCGCAAAGTCCGAAAACCATCAGTATAATGATGATGATGATGATGAAAGTAGTCAAACTGCACAGAGACTAGTTAATATTGATGACGAAAATAAAAGCAATTTTGTAACTGAAGTACGCAAGATTATTTCCAAGGAAGAGATTTACATGCGCATCACCCTATGTAACAGCACAAGCATTGTGCCAAGTGGATGCGTTAATGATGCAGGTAAAACTATACTCATGAAAACCCAGAAGGTGAAAGAAACTGCAGTTTAGAGGAATCTGCAGTTTAGAATCTTCCATCCCTGAAGAGAATGACATGGATTTTAACCCTTTTTCTTCGCCTTCTGCATTTTTCTCTCCGTTCCCTAGGGATGATACTACTAGTACACAGCTCTGTCGGCTAGATGATGACGGGAGAATGTCGTCCTCTTTTGATGGCTCCCTCTCCCTTCTTCTCAAAAGGAATTTTTTCTCCTTATTAACCATAAAAGGTTGGTATTTCACGCTGGTCGTTGTTTTCCTGTTTTGGCTAAAAAGGGTCAGTGTTGAAGTTCCTGTCACAAGGTTCGTAAAGATAAAATATAGAGAGTCGAAATATATCTACATTTATAAAATAACTAAGATAGTATGCACGGTCTGATTGGCCAAGAGGAGTGTTTGCATGAGAGTATGTAAACCTGGTTTTGACGTCAAGATGTTTTGTTTTTTGCGCACTAATCACACAGGCACGAATTTGAAAAAGTTTGCGAGTTCAAAGCTCGACAAGTTAATTTATTTACCCATTCCTTCGTCGGCTGAAACTTGGAAAATCGTTACAAAGAAGGTGTGTCAATTTGTTTTCGCTTAAACTGACATTCCAAGCAAAAAAAATCCGTATTTTGGAAAGCATCTTTTTTGAAAAACAGACTGATTACGCGTAAGAATTTCTCTTTTAATCAATGCTTGAAACAAGAGAGTTTTGCTTTTTTCTGGGGAAAGTTATTTTATAAAAGCAATAGAAAACTTTTTTCCTATGTTTGCATATCCTGATATAAACACTCGAGAGGTTGGGAGAATTCTTGACAGTTATGCAAACCCGAGACAAAGTTGAGGGTTTGGATAACTGTCGAGAATTCTCCCAACCCCTCTCGTGTTTATATCAGGCTATGCAAACACGGAAAACGTTTTCTATTTCTTAAATGTGAATTGCAATATCCCTAGGAGGACATGTTGCAAGGCAGTTCAAAAAATAGAAATAAAAAATACTTATATAAAAATAATAATCAATAAATAATCAGTCAATCAAAAACACAAAGTTAAAAGTCAGCCAATAAGCCAGATTAAGTAAAAAAGCATTTGCAGCAAATTTTAAATTGTCAGTGGAATCAATATCTAAAATATTAGGTGGTAGAGAGTTCCAATGGTTGATTGTCCTTGGCCAGAAACTGAATTTGTAAGCATCACATGAAGTTTGGACGGGGGCGCGTCCTTGTTGCAAATTATCTGGTAATTCATATCCGGGACCCAAGCAGCATTGCAAAACTCGAGGATCGATCTAACTTGAGTGAAATATGCCTCCTCCCTAACTCTTTCATATGGCGTACGATCCCCGCCAAAATTCATGTTTTGTATTTACAACACAACATTTTGAATTTAACACAAAACTTTTGTATTTCAAACTCGACATTTGAATTTAATACAAGACTTTTGTATTTACAACTGGACATTTCGAATTTAACACAAGACTTTTGTATTTGCAACACAACATTTGGAATTTAATACAAGACTTTTGTATTTCAAACTCGACATTTGAATTTAACACAAAACTTTGTTGTTCTTGAGAACATCGTCGAATTTCAACTTGTCACCGCTCCTCGACCTCAGCTACTCATATTTCAAACACCACTTTTAAATTTCTACATGTCAAGTTCATATTTTACATAAGACTTTACGCTTCAATGACCTTAGAGGTAGGTGGGGAGGGGTGGGAGGGGAAGAATGGAGTCGCAGGTTAGTCAGTGTAAAATGGGGTTGACAGGCCTACACGACTCCCCAGTGCGTGTTCAAAATAGTCTTTTTATAGTTTGGCTCTCACGAGTATGTCTATGAGCGACCGCCCTCTTTTATAAGATACTAGGGGTGGTTTTTTGTAGATTCCGCTCAGTAATGGTTGTTGTTCTATTAAATGCCAGTTTTTCATGAGAATTTGTTTTAGGTTTGGCACTGATGGTTGGTATTGTGTGACAAAGGGCAAGATTCGTTGGTTTGTCTTTGGTTTCTGTTGAAGGGCTAGTTTCCTGTCTTTGAAGTTCACCTCTGAGAGGGTTGTTTTAATAAGATCCTCTGGGTAACCCCTCTGTATCAGATGCGCTTTGAAATTTGTAATTTTCTCTTCGAATATTATTTTGGAAGAGTTTGTTCTGCGGAGTCGGAGGGCTTCCCCTTTAATGAAGCCTTTTTTAACTCCTTGCGGGTGACAGGAAGCATAATGGGTATACTGAAATGTCTCAGTTGGTTTGAAATGAGAATGCACATCAAGGATTGCGTCTCTTTCGAATCTTTCCCCTTTGTAGATGTAGGCGTCCAGGAATGTTGTTTCCTTATCGGAAATCTCAGCCGTAAATTTGATCTTAGGGTGATGATTGTTTGCTTGTTCAATGAAATGTTCTATTCTGTCTCTGTTTGTAGTCCAGAGCGAGAAGATGTCGTCTATGTAACGTTTCCAAACGAGCAGTTTAAAAAGGCTTTGGCTAAGGATTTCCGTCTCTACCTTGTTCATGAATATATTAGAAAAGGCGACTGCCATTTTCGTGCCCATGGCCGTACCATGTGTTTGAAGGTAGTTTTTTTCCATTAAACTGGAAAGAATTTTCTTGGAGAATTAGCCTGAGCGCTCGTTTTAGTAGTTGTGTAGGGGTAGGAGGTTCGTTTCTATAGAATACTTCGTATGCTCTGCATACCTTGTCTATGCCCTCCTCTTGCGGTATATTTGTATACAAGCTCGTAACGTCCATTGAAACAAGTATGACGTCTGCTGGGGCTTTCGTATTTTCTATGAAATTGACGAAGTCAGTAGTATCTTTAAGATACGACTTTTGTTGTTGTGCTATCGGCTGAAGGAGTCTGTCGACAAATGATGATAGTTTCTCCGTTGGGCCATCACACCCTGATACTATTAGTCTGCCGACTGGGGACGGCTTGTGTATCTTAGTGAGGGTGTAAAATTCTGGAGTTCGAGGCGGATTTGGTGTTTGACAAAGCCATTTTTTAGTCATGTCGTCTATGTGATCTCCGTTGTGGAGGTCTGTAATAAGTTGTTTAACTTTATGGTCTGTCTCAGTGACCATAGGTGATGCAAGAGGCCTGTAGTTGCCTTTGTTGTCTAGTAGAGTTTGGCCTTCTTTAATTTTGTCTTGTGTGTTTATGACTACGGTTGTTGTTCCTTTATCGGCCTTTTTAAGGTTTATTTCAGTGTCACGTTTTAGGGCTCTGAGAGCCTCACATTTGGCCGGAGGCAGATTTTTTTTTGGCTTTGTTATTTCTATTTCTGCAAGGTCGCTCTTAACCTCTTCTAGATAACTTTCAAGGGCCACTGATCGTTGTATTGGTGATTACCACGTGAAGATGGTGTTAAAATGACAATTCTTGGCAAAGGATGATGGGTAATTTGATGGCCGGTTACCTGCGATTCCACTCTTCCCCTCCCACCCCTCCCCACCTACCTCTAAGGTCATTGAAGCGTAAAGTCTTATGTAAAATATGAACTTGACATGTAGAATTTAAAAGCGGTGTTTGAAATACGAGTAGCTCAGGTCGAGGAGCGGTGACAAGTTGAAATTCGACGATGTTCTCGAGAACAACAAAAGTCTTGTGTTAAATTCGAAATGTCCAGTTGTAAATACAAAAGTCTTGTATTAAATTCAAATGTCGAGTTTGAAATACAAAAGTTTTGTGTTAAATTTAAAATGTTGTGTTGTAAATACAAAACATGAATTTTGGCGGGGATCGTACGCCATACTTTCAAGGCATAAATGAAGTTCCTTTCAATAAACCCTGGCGAGCTATTGGCTTTGTTCTTCAAATGCAGGGTATGTTCCTTTCAGTGTCCTATTGACCCTGAGAATAAAACACTTGGAAGGGTTGTATTGCATTTACCAGCCTTGAGCCTATGACGCGAGGTTCATCAAGGCACGTTGGAGCGTAAGAGCGTCCCTAGCTTTGTGGATGATTCGATATGGCTATCATCTGTGAATAATTTTAGTTGTGATGATATTTCATTGCTTACATTGGCTATGTATAGTAGAAAGCAATGCGGGCCTAGGACTGTCCCTCGAGGGATACCTGATGTAACCTGTAACCATTCACATAGAACCCTTTCGAGGCCCACCTGTTGAGTCCGGTTTAGCAGCCATGCCTCAATCCAAGCCAATGTATGGCCCCGGATACCATAATGATCAGTTTTAGAAGCAACTACTTGTATGCCACAGTGTGACTGCGACTGTCTTTTGTGCTTCACTTAATTTCCTCGCTAGCCCCTACTTAGTATTAGAATGTTATCAACGACAATTTCTAAAATAAATAAATAGTAAAAAAATCAACGGCAATATGCCGATCATAGTTGAATGAAGATCGGACGCAGTATCTGAACACATAAAAGATCAGGAACAAAAGCGCTATGGCCTTTGAAAAATGCAACCATAACAATAGGCGAAGTTTGATCTAGCATGATCGGTTTTGTCTGAGGCTGTGTTTGTAGTCGACAAGAATGTTATGATCTTCAAGGCGTGACATAATTTGTTGGAATATGATGCATTTCAAGACCTTACCCGATAGGAATGTTATTGAGACTGGCCGATAATTAGCTGGAAATAATTACCCTGGAAGGTCATTCCAATTGACTGCCCTCCGCCCCTTTTTTGCTTTCGGTCCCGCTGCTTTGATAATGCATTCACTACAAAGTTCGCTACAAACGTTTTAACGTTGAATTAATGTGGCATCTGATACGAACAGAAAGAATGGATGGTTGATTGTCTTGTAACATGTGACTATACGCGCATTAGCCTTGCGTGTACCGGTATAAAATGATTACAACACTCCCCGGGATTGAATGCCCAAAGGTAAATCAACCACAAAAGTTCTGGAGCAAATGAGAAATGTCCAACGTTCAACGCAGCTGACAAAAGTGACGCATGAAACTCCTCAAAATTCAAGTTCAGTGTTCGTAAGTGCTCTCAAACAGGCTAAAAACTCAGATGCGTACGCCGCAAGTCAACTTTTAAGGCAAAACAAGACTTAAAACTTATAAACTAAATGCATTTGAATCAGAACGATCTCAAATAGTCAACGTTTTAAGCATCTCTAAGAATGGTTCACTTCCAGTGGTATGAGATGTTGAACTGCACGTCTCAACACGGTCAGTCTCCTTTATGCACCTGTGTTGAGAACTTGAATCTTTGCTGACCTTATGACATTATCCCTGCTCTTCAATAGCTCCTTGACTTTGGCTAGCTTCCACCAACAACACGAAGATCCTTCTTCCTTCAAAATGACAATGTCGCCTACTCTAATGGATTGTTCGATAGCTTCGATTCTGTTTTGGTGGTATTCACGCAACCCTAAAAGATACTCTTTACGCCATTGCTTGGTAAAAGCTTCAAGCAATCTGAAATGGTATCTTGCTCTCTTTGTCAATGACTGGAATGTGCTGATGACATTGCAGTGTGTCTGGTGTGGCATGGTGGTGATTTGGCGACCATATATCAAGTCTGCAGGAGTGAGTGGGTATGAGAGTCCTTCTTCATTATCATAGATGTAGGTCAATGGCCTGTTGTTGAGAGTAGCTTCTATCTGTATGAGTAAGGTGCAGAGTTCCTCAAATGTTAATAAGGATCGTCCAACAGATTTTTTTAAGCACCGTTTTACACTACGCACGGGTCTCCCAGAAACCACCCCACCAAGGGGCTCGCTCCATGATGAACTGCCAATCAACTTTTCTGGTCGCAAAATACCGCTTCACTCCGCTAGACCTTGAAATCTTCTTAACATCCACTGATGCAGACTTAAAGGTTTTCGCATTGTCCGTCTACAACATTGCTGGAAGTCCTCTTCAGCTAACAAATCTTCAGAATGTTTGTAAGAAAGAAGTAACTGTCAAACTCTCAGTTAAGTCACGGTGGGAAGAACGTGTTGATGCACATGTAAACAGGCAACAGTATGTTTTTCTGCGGTTCTCATGTGATGCAGAATTGACCTAGAGTGGTCCCGCAAAATCTATCCCTGTGTACGTGAAAGTCAGGGGAGGGGGTAGCAGTAAATAATTTCCTCTCGTATCTTCTGCCTATGGTGCATTTTCTGATAACTCTCTTTACATCTTCTCTTCCCTTCAGAACCCAATGTGTTTCTTGTATAGCATTCAATGTCTTTCTGACACCATTGTGGTGAACATGATCGTGTCTCTCTCTGATCAACAGTTCTGTGTATCTGTGGCGTGAAGGTAGCAATACTGGATTCTTGCTTTCTTCGGTTGTATCTGCATTGTTGATCCTACCCTTACCGCGAATAATCATGTCCTCATCAAGATATAGGTTGAATTGCTTCACGTGCTTGATTCTCTCATAACTATGAAGAAGGTTCTGTTGCTCCGTAGCAAATGAATGAGCTTGCACACCTCGGATCAATGTGACGGAAAGTAAAGCAAAATAGAAAAATAAACGAAAAAAACATAAAGACGAAGTTAAAATGTTCCCTTCTTGCTGGGTGATCACTTTGCATCTCTAACGGGGAACTAGCCGCAAAAAAATAATAATGACAAGTTTGTCCCCGTAATACGCTTATGAATCTAGATAGTCTGAGAATTAATGATCAGTTTCTTCCTACAGGCCATAATCGACCTCTAATAAATAACTTATCTGGTTCTGATACACTGAAGGGTGCAGGAATGTTGTTTCATTTGGCCTCTTTGAAGGGCCTCATCTGCTCTTTACATCGTCTGACAATTTCTGCAGGATACTCACCGAGCATTTGGAAGTCAGTTTCTCTTAATCAGTGCCCGAGGGAAAATATTTTTTGGCCATCCTTGTATCGCAGAAAACGGGCCCAAATTGGCCAAGGCTTTCCATTCTTGCTTTTTCCGCCCCTGTAGACTCTTTGGATTTCAGCGCTTCTTGCTTCGTGGAAGCCCAGTTCGCGTTGTAAGAAGTCTCTTAGGGTTTCTTCCACATCTTTGGGTTCATCGGAGGAGCCTTCTCCTATGTTCATAAATCTGATATTCTCTCTTCTCAAATAAGCTTCTAGGTAGAGATTTTTTGCCGTAAGGTCGTTTAACAACTCTTTACTCGCCTCCGCCTTTTGTGTTAAATCAGTGATCACAGCTAAGTGATTTTTTAGCTCGGTCAATATTTCAGTTAACTGTGAGCTTGTGAAATTTCCATTTTCTTCAAGATCATTAATGTCTTTCTCCGTAGTTTGTCTGAAATTTTCCAAGACTGCTGTACGTTCTTCTAGGCAGTTGAGCTTTGTCTCGATGTTTTTAACGGATGATTCTATGATGTCGAGCTTTTTCAAACACTCTAAGATTTCTTCCACCTTTTCAGAGAAGTTTGCTGTCATCTCTAGTGCTGTTAAGATTGTGTCTTCAGGTATTTCTTCGTCGGTTGAGATGGTTTGTAGAGATTTCTTATTGTTGGGTGAGGAGGCTGAGTCGTCAGAAACTGGCCGCTATCCTGTTTCTCCTTTTTCCTAATAGTTCGGTAATAAATTTGGGCATTTGCCATTACAGGACCTCAGATATTTGAAGAAATTGCAGACAACCACAGTAAGCATCTTCACGCCGCCATTACTCATCCCAGTCTCCACAGTTTGGCTGAAAGCTTAAGCACTGATCTTTTCATTGGGGGCAGAGACTTTAGATACTCCATGACACCGACAAATTCAAATCGTAACTCGTCACTCATAGTGTCCCAGTTCGATCCAAGGATCGTCACCTCTGACTTGTCATCTTTTCTCATTTCCTTGCTGATCCTTTGCCTTACAATGCTTGAATTGGTTTTCCATTTGCGAAGGTTGAAACCTCCCTCTTTCATGATGGCCTTTGCCCTTTGATAAACATGAATAGCAGATTCATCATCACTGGCTCCACTTGGGAAATCATCCACATACAATGAATTAGCCAGCGATTCTGATACTTGTGGTTCTGGTTCCTTCCAGGTGATCTGTGACGTCATTGCGGGGACCTGGGGAAAGAAATTTTAATGCCGTATCCCATAAACCAACGCGCACACCAATTCAATCTGTTTTTGAATCATGGCGGCTGGTAGGCGTGATGTGAGCTCCATGTAGTTAAGTACTTTTCGCCATCAACAAGTGGGAAGACTTGTCACTGGGTAGTTTGTACAATGCAGCTATTGCTAAGAAGAGAAACTCCTTAGCTGTGTTGTTAAATGCTTTAACAGCTTTTGGCAAGGAGCGTTGCAGACAATCCAAACGTAAGCTCGATGTACTCGTGCGTTGTATGAAGTTAGCTTTTCTATTTCTTTGTTATGTACTGGACATTGGCTTTATCAACAACAAATGTTACTCTTATTAAAGCTGTTATTGATTTTTGGGAATGGCATGTTTGTCTTAATGTTATTTTTTGTGGAGCTCTACGCGCACGTGGGCGGAGCCCCATAGCTTAGTAAATCTACCCATCCCAGAAAGTTTGCTAATCACGTGACCGTACACCGACCGCCTGACCGTCTGCCGTCCGTCTGAACCAGGAGCCCAGGAGGAAACTGATTGCACATCAATATTGTGACCAATTAACAGCTGTCAAAACAAGGTATCCGCTGACCAGTATCACCTAACCATAACGTGGGCTCAGGTGCCGACCCATCGAGGTCGAGTACTTTTTTGAAGTTATCCACTGACAAGTTACTGGTTTTCAGATGATCGCAGGCTCAACTTTATTGTTTTTGTAAATTTACATATGAAATATGCTGTTTGTATCATGATGGCCCCGCACTATTAACAGTTTGACTTGAAACTAACCATGGACGTGAGAATTCAGCAAGATAATTAAAAGTACAGGCGGGAAAGACCTTTTCTTACCTAGGTCACGCGTTGGTCACGCTCTACGCCCAATTTTTATGCTCTGATTGGTCAAAATTTGACAGGTGAGTTCATGCGGAAAATTATGCAGCATCTTGAAACTTGTTTACTTTGACAGCTGAAGGTCACAGAGTTTTGTGTCAACTTGTGATGTTTTTGACTGTCTTTTTCCACTGGATATACAAAATGAAATACAGCTGCTATCAAGTCTGTTATTCATGGCTACTTTGTTCATTGGTTTTTTGTTTGAGAGATGTGTCGCTTGTCAAAGTTGGAAATCCGATTTCGGATGGCATCATTTTCGTTTTTCACCTTGCTTGATACATATTAAAGAGAACTCAAAATTCTCAAGCGATTTTCTCACGTTACTTGATAGCTTTCAGGAGCTGCATCTCGAATGGTAAGCCTGAGTAATGATTGCATTTGAAGTTTGTTTTTTATATCTAATTTATGCGGCAAGTTTATGCACGTTTGTAAGATTTGAGACAATGAACCAACCTAATATCAGGTTTGCAGGGTTTGATATAAGCTTACAGAACTTTAAAAAGCCTTTAGATATATTTTCTCACCGCAAATAGAAAGAAAACGTTCCAAAGAATATTTGGTTATAAATTTGGCTGTAGAAAGAAAACTTTGAGTGATTTTCTTGCCTCGAGTTCATCTTTGAGAAAAGCAAACACCATGAGACCGGCTTAAAACGTAAACTTATTAAGCTTTAAGACTCAGGATTTTTCGAAATGCTTAGATACTTACCTTTCGTGAATGAAAATTGTTGTCTCTGTAAATGTTTAACCGAATTATATTTCTTTTAGTGATTGTTAGTGGTCTCTCTTGCAATTTTAATGGCTGTGCTGTTTGTTTTCAGTTGTTCATGAACATCGCTTGCAGGAGTTATCTTTTTGCCGCGTGTATCAAACGCATTGTTATAAAACCCTTAAATAAAAAAAATTAAAAAAAATTATTTATGTTGAAGCATAGCTATTAACGTTCACTGCAAATTTGGCACTCCTTAAAAGTAAGAACTGGCTGGCCATATAGGTGGTTTTGGAAATTTTTTTAACGGTTTTGCTAAAAGCCCACATTTGATCGTCCTGAATATTGACTGAGTGCAATTTGTCTTGAAAAATTGTGAAATACTGCATTCTGTCTGAGGTCTGTATGATAAATAGTACTGTTTCACCTCAGATGTGATGTGTAAAAAGTATAAAAGGTTGGTTTACACATCCTCGGATTTGTTTTGCAAGATTTTGTAAAGTAAACTTGTCGAAAGCAAAAAGTTCGGCGTGATTTGTTTTCCAAGAATTTGTTTTCCAGGTATAATTCACTGTAATCAAGAACCATTACGGCTCTTAAATGTGATTGAAGATGATTGCTATTTTTGGGTGTTTTGTATGGCTATCAACTCGATGGAATATGTTTCACTCTAAAATCACGTAGCCTTTCCCTCAAAAGTCATATGAATTTCCCCTTAAGTTAACTGATTTGTGCATTACAAGTTTATTGTTTGATTTAAATAATAAATTTATTAATGGGAGCTTCGCTTTTAGCCCTGGCTAAATCTATCTATTAATTTTGCTGCTTTTAAAGAAGTTTTGATGGAGCCTTCGTTGCTCTCTCAAAGTCAGTTTCATAGTCGCAGTGGCCCAAATTTCGCGGGCTTTTTGACGCGGTGACATCCAAGATTTAAAGTACTTACGTATTTCTTTTTTCGGCTAATTGGTTTTTTATTGTGGCTTTTTATTATTTGTTTGGATGTCTTGTCAAGCTAAGGAAAATGTGCTTAACGCCAGTAGTAATGCTTCAGCAAAGATAAGCCGTGTTGGTGCCTTCCCTTGCCTTCTGTATGCCTTCCCTTAATTAATATGCATAATGATCAGGGTAATGGGCTGCCTTTGATGTCTTTCAGCCTGTTATCAATCTGTACATTAAACATTGCGTTACCAACCATTGACATTTCATCTATGAAAATCAGTTTAACACCACCAAGCTGAGTTCTCAGGGAATTCAGTCTATTAGAGTCCATTCGTTTGTAGGTCTTTAGTGACTGACAGGCTGGTATTGCTAATATGCACTGTGTATGGTGGTACCTTTGATGATATATGCAGCTTTTCCTGTAGGTGCTAGCATTGAAACTCTGATTTGTGCAAAGTTATCTCCAGCCCTAATATTGTAGTACTTCAGTGCTGCCTGATACAAGGCTTTAGTGACATGTGATTTGCCTACTCCTGTCTCTCCAGACAAAAAGCAATATCAGATGTTTTGACGAGCTCATCAGATGTTTTGACGAGATGCAACACATGATAGAAGAATTCCTTTTGTTCTTTATTCAGTGTCTGTACCATGCATCTATACTCATCATCTGGTAATTCATTAAGTATCATTGGCTCAGACCTGGAATCAACAGATGGTATCCTGTGTCAACTGACAAATTGTAATTCTCAATGAAGTCAGGGTGCAGATCCTGATTACCTTTATTGCAGTCTTGCTGCCCTATATTTTCAGTCAAAGGCGCTACAGAGTCATACATTTCTTCTTGTCTATGTATGTCTTGTATATCATTAAAGTCTTCATTGCATACAGCATATTGCTTCGTTTGCTCTTCAATTTAAATAGTGCTTTATAACGTTCTTGGTAAGATGAGAACCCATCAAGTAGGTCAGTCTCTTCATTTCTCCATGCAGTATAGAGCATTATAAGATCACAATCAGCATCTTTGTCGAACCATACACTTCTTATTATCCTGGCTTTATTTCTCTTTCTTGTTTTACCACATCGATTTTCATTAACTTTGTCATCGTTGAGATCATCATCATTCTTGTAATGCTCAATACAACTCTCCAATGGCAAACCATCGATGTCTAGATCATTAGATGGCTTTACATAAGGTTTCCCACTAAATTCATACCATGCAGCCCAGTCTGCAAGAGTTAGATCTTCGAGTTTAGCTGGACGTTTACTATATCGTTTTAACAAACCACCTGTGTAGATTTCTTCGCAGTCATTGTCCATTTCCTGTATATCACTCAGTGGCTTTAACAGCTCAACTCGTTCCTCGGGAGGTGAGGTATTAATGAATACAATCTGTTTAGAAGCCTTTGTCTTGGGTAATTGCAATACAATATATACAGCTTCTTGAGCACTTAGTTCAACATTGTTAACAAACGTACTGCCAATATCTCTAACTCGCTGTTTAATAGTTGAATTGCCATTTCTTGCTTCAGTACATGCTTCCCGCAATAGCTGACTCATGCCCTTTTGACCTTTTGAGATATAGTTTACTATATACACTGCACAAGCATACACATCTAGTACATACTGAATATCCATGTTAGCCCTCCAGGCCCTCAGACACGCAGGATTGTAGTTCTTAATCCTTAATTCATTTGAACACTGTTGCTTATCTCGTGAGAACAAAGACAGCGATCGAGTTAGCAGGCATGTATCAAGATGGCAAAGTTCGTTCTGATTGGATGGTTTCAGGATCCTCACGTGAGATCATTCGATGATAAAGGTTGGACAATTTAGCAAAGCTCATAGCTCAAAATAGAAACAAGCGTCGTTGATTAACCTTTCCTTGTTTTTCCTTTGAAATAAGGACAACAACTTTGTGTGGCTGAAAATGGGGAAGTGGGTGACAAAGTGCTCAGTTAATGTTTTAGCACCATGGACCCCTGGAGTGTCAAGAAAACAAAACCTACAGCCCAAGGGGATGTACACAGCGGATGAAGAGAAGGGAGTTGGCCTTCTCACAGGGCAACTGCGAACATTCCTGGGTAGAGAGGAGGGAGTGGGCCTCCACTAACCTAGCTCCAGGGGGTATAATTGGAGGGAGTTGGCCTCCGAAAATCGAGTCTATGGGGGCAAGAATGTGACGAGCGGAGCACATCATCCTCACAGAATGCAAAGCACTCCCCCATTGATGAGCCACAGGGAAAATCTAGTTCACCCGCAATAATAATATGCAGGTATAATAGTCTGCATCTCATTTAAAAGAATCTAATGCCTGTCATCCTGGGAGGGTTGAGAAAATTTACACGGTATCTGATTATATTTACGAGATGGGTTCATATGAGAGAGTACGTACAAACTTATAATAGGCTAACAAGCTTTTGGGGGACCTGTGCCAGAACAGAGGGTGGAGTTTTTATGTACCTCTCAAAGCAGTCAGATGACCAACGACCCAGAACCTTAATGAGCCATGGAGGTAAGCTTGCCGAGGCAGCTGTCGTAGCTGCACCTGTCCAAAAACTGTGCCCAGCGAATTCCCTTGAGTCCAGACCCCCTTGCTGATTAGGAGCCTTGTTTCCCCTGTTAGTTTCTCCCGGGTTAAGAGCGCACCAGATACATAGGTGAAAAGGGATCCAGAGTCTGAAGACAAGGGCCTGGAGTTCAGGTATGCCACCATGGCGGAGATGGGGCATAAGGGTGAATTTGTCTTTCCTATGACGATGGTTTGTCCCTGTCTAAAAGGGTCTGTTTTGGACACCTTTAAGCGCACTAATATATGCTGTTAATGAGATGGAGCTTTAGATCAAAAGTTGAATTGCAAGTGAGTTCACCTATTCGCAGGAAGCCGAAAAATGCAAGTGTCATTGCTGCCCAGAACATTAATGAATCCCTATTGTCGGTATGCTGCACATTGAGGAGGTGGTAAAATAAGTTCAACAGTTGTAAAGCTATTGGTCTGCATACTTTTGACTGGTGCCCCTGTGAATGCTTAATGCCTCAAAGAATAAGCCAGAGACAAAGGAAATTAGATAAGGGAAGCTCATAGCGGTGGCTGAAATGGTAATTTTTGACTGCCAACAAATAGTCCGTGATAGTGGTGTATTGTACAGAACGAGCCATTGCAACTGAGAAATTGATTAAAATATCCTCACTAATGGGGAGTTGCGGATTGACGTACATTTGTGAACAGAAAGTGATAAATTGCCGCATACCAGAACCATATGTCTTTTTGGTGCTCAGGGCAAGGGACATCCCCAGATAATGCTCGGCTTCCTTTGCTAGAGCTTGTACAGATAGGCTGGGATGGGGTCGGGTGTTGCATTGGTTTGGGGTGCTAGCTGGTGGAAGCGTTCCATCTGGAAATGAGAAAGGGAGTCCGCAATGTTGTTATTGATCCCAGGGACATGCACTGCTCGAAAATAAAAATTATGCTACAGGGTGCAAAGTGTGAGGTCCCTTACCAAGTCCATTACCTGGGGACCTTGGATCTACAGGAATTGATGACCTCGACTACACCCTGAAGTGGATGTGCTTGGATGTCCAATGGGCCCCCCCACAAATGGCATGCAACATTAATTGCATATAGTTCCTGCCAAAGAATGCTGATGCCTTGCTGGCCTAGTTGTTGACATGGCAGCCACTTTCCCTGAAACCACCTTTTTTGGAAAATTCCCCCTTAACCCAGGGAGCCGGAGGCATCTGTGAACAATGAGAGGGTGTCAGAGGTTTCCCATAGAGGAGAAAGGAATAGTCCTATTCCATTCCACTGGTTGATAAACGTCGTACACATTTCAATATCTTTGTAAAAATCTGTGGTAAGCTTTATATGATGGTGGGGTTTTTTAACCCCTCTGGTAAGGTGAATTATTTGTTGTACGAAGGGTCGCCCTGGGGGGATTACCTTGCAAGCAAAGTTGAGAGTACTTATCAGTGATTGAAGTTCTTGCAGTGTTGTTGTTGGAAAGTGAAGAGAGCAGATCTGATCCTCTCCAGCTTATTCTCGGGTAGCCTTGCCTCCATTTTCCCAGAATTTAGTATGATACTCATCAACTGAATAATTTGGGAAGGCCCCTCAGTTTTGGCTGCGGAGATAGGGATACTCAAATTTTTGAAAGTCAAGATCATACTTGACAGGCTTGTCTGACAGAGGGAATCTAATGGAGGGGTATGACAGGGTGGTTCCACTATAAAGAAATCATCTAAAATGTGGCAAACTAGCCCCCTCCCTCAGCTCTGAACATAGTTTGTTGACAAATTCCCCCTTTCAGGATGATTTGATAAGGCCTGGTACAAGTTAACTACATTGACAGGAGTAACCACACCACCAAAGCTACTTTTCTCGGTGGCCGCGCGCGGGTGCTCTGGTGCTGGGGGGTTGACCTTCCCACCCTTGGGGAGGGCTCCTTATCTGTTCGATAGAAACTGGGGCACTTGATCCCGGGATGATCCCTTTCCGCACCAAGACCAGTTGCATTTATGGGCGTAGATGCAAGGGGTTCTGGCTCGGGATCCCCCTGTTAAAGTTGTGGCAAGTACTGTTTTCAGTCCCCTAGAGGTACTTGATGATGAGGGTCCTGACGGGAAAATACTGTCCTCCTTTAGAAGCGAAGGGGCAACCACAAAGGTTTTGAGCCATAATTGACTATCAATGGTTGACCATTTCAATGACTTGTTAGCGGTAGCCTTCTGCTGGAACCTAATGTCATATACACCAACCTAACCCCCTATGGTATCTTGCAGCACATCAAATGCGAGACATATTGTAGTAGCTCTGAAGCATGGTGTGGGAATTTGCTGATAAGAACTCTCATGTAGGCAGTAGAGGTCGTCATCCACTCTGTTATGTCAGCTTTGGCCTTGTTTATTTTAATAACTGAATTTTCTAGAGTAAGGGTAAGTGGCTCATCCTGGGACGGGTTTAAGACGTAAAGTTCTTGGGAAGCAATTTAGAAAGTTCCATTTATGTATTCAGACCATGATGTGTTATCTACAACAGCACGTTCTATAAATCGATCAGGATTATTTTGCAAATACTGAATACCAGTTCTTCTGATTTCTAAATGACGATTTGCATCACCGTATATCTGATGTGCTACGGCTCTAAATAAGCAATTACCCATTCCTCCAACCTCTAGTGTCCTTAATCCATATTTACATAATCTGCTGTTAAAACAGAATTGGAACCTTCTCTACACATCATTTGAGATGAGTTGGTATTTGTTGTTGTTGGGCCAGGATTTAATTCAATATCCCCACTGAGCAATATATTTCTTTCTGATGCATTATATTTCATTGTATGAATTAGAGCTTTGTCAAAATAATTGCTGAAGAAGCTGTCTTGTTTCTTAGCAAATGTGATATTCCATTCTTTATAGTTAGAAGCAATGCTATATAAAACAGATGAAACAGGTACTGATTTTCTAATAAAATGCTTACATTTGGGTCTCGATTTTCTAATTTTCAAGGATTTAAGAACACGTGTTAGTCCAACTCTGGATAGTTCCCTATCTCTGACCTTGCAACCCACACAAATATGTGATCAAGGATCTCGCACTCGAATATTTTCATACTTGCCATAATTTTTTTTATTCACAGATGACAAGGTATCACATATGAAGGATGTATTTTCCTCACAAATAAGACACAGTACTCAAGTTTATGTCAGTGTCCAGCAACCTATTTTGGTTTTCATGTTCAGCATGGCAATCAAAAAACCCATTGTCAGTGCTCACCATGATAATAAAACCAACTGTAGCGTTACTTTTCAATTCGGAATCTATTATTTCCTGAAGGACCGTATCTATTCCCATAAGGAAGTTCATGTTGCCTTAAAGTTTGTTTCCCCGGACAGATTTTATGTTGCCTGAAAAGGCAAGTTCGAGAGACTGAGACTGCAAAGTAGAGTAGTGAAAGGGGTGGAAAATGTCGGCAAGCAGACTCCATCAGATCTGATAGAGACGGATTGAATTGACAAGAGTCTGTCGGACGCGCCGCGTGTCAGTTTGCAAGACACTTAGAAAATATTATGGCAACATCGAGCATGTGGAAGGGCTGGAAAATGTGGGCAAACGAACTCCATCAGATCCAATGGAGACTGTTTGCTTGACAAGAGTTTATAGGACTTCATCAGTTCACGAGAGACTGAATTATTCAGGTCGCAAGAGACAGAAAAGGCGAAGGGAGTTAATAAGTGGCATATGAGATGCTTTATGAACTAACATGGCGAACTCGGACTTTAGTGCCAGTTGCGAGATGATCGCGAATGGAATTAGACCGGTCCGCTTGGGAGCTTGGTTCAATTTTGTAAAAAGAAAATGGCGATCATTTGAATGAAAGGTGAAAATATGCAAACGTTTTCTTCATCCAGTTGGACTCAAAAAGGCTGTAGAGTGTTTTTTTTTGCTGCGTTTGAAGCAGAGAGTGAAAAAGTATTAGCAAAAGCTAACTATGCTTTAACTAGCTCTCAACGAATGGGAAACAGATCGATGTAGTGGACAGAAAACATTTCTCAGCACTTGCAAGATTCAAAGATCGTTTGCCCTGCCTAGTAATAATGCAAGTTTATTTAGTACACCATTGAACAATTCAGCAACAACTGAAACACAGATGAATTAGCTCTTTTCGTGAGGAAATGTAACACATTGTGAATCATGAAGGAAGGACATAATGTAACCAACTATCAGTGCGTCAAGAAATAACGAAAGTGAGGCCCAATATTTGAGAAAAATATCGTCTGAAATAGATTCACTTATAAAGCAGATCAGAATTCTTTAAATCGATGGTGCATGTTTAGTTACATAGAATTGACCGTAGTTAGAAATATGTAAGTGCCAAAAACCGTATAGCACTTGAAGAGAAATAGCAGACCATCCTGGCAAGTAGATTCCTTTTTTCTGACCATAATCAGACTTGGTTGCACTAGGCTGCACATATTTCATCATATCAGCTAGAATTCCTGTCCCATGGGGGTTCTCCCCTTGAAAGTGACAGGGGTGCTTGTCGTACTATTTAGGGCTTTAAAATTGTGGATTGGTACGCTTAGGGTGCAAAAACCTAAAATGCCTGCTGAAACACGTTATTAGGATAAAGACTTATGACAATACATTCAACCAGTCCTTGAGAAGGAAGTATTTGAAAGTTATCTTTATCACGATTAAAATTTGCTGTGCCAGTTATAGAATTTGTTGATGTTGAATTGGTACCTTTTAGGGGTGGAAATGAATTTGGAACATGACCATAAAACAAATTGCGCTATCTTTTAGGGGTCACCTAGAAATTTTCGGACAAACAACCCCATCACTTTAAAGGGGACTACCCCCAGGATTTCTGTTGGGGGACCAAAATTGTCATCATGCATAGCCAAGATGTGTCCTAACCAGATCGATAAACAGCTTTTTGATGATATTAACATTACTATGAGTCCCCCAAGTTCTTTTAAGTACACTTTGTTCGCTGAATTGACTTTGTTTATCAGGTAATCAAACCAAAACAGCTTGCTGTTAACTTAGCACCAAGATCTTTCATATGATATAAAGTTGTCAGTCAAAAAGTATGTTGTCGCCTATAAGGCTTTTTCTTTTAAGTAACACTGAGTTGTTTGCCTGTGGTAGCATTAAAGACAAAAAAAGTTAAATGCACTTTCATTCTCTTTCATGGTAATTAGTGTCAAATTGATTAATTTATAAAAAAAACTATGAAAACTCGGTGAACGTGTATTTTTAAGCTTCCGCAGATGCCAATTTCTTTCATTATCAAATTAGTTTCAGTTCATTTCCATCGGTGAACCAAGATGCAATTTATTTTCTTCTAAATTATACATGTAAAGTTATAATACAGGTTGATTTCCCATACAATAAAGTGATTGGATTACAAATAACTTGTTCGTTTTTTGGTTGTTCAACTCATGGTTTAAAGAACAGTGTATATACATGGGTCCACGTGCTTGTTTCATGATGATGACTTCAGAGATTGAGTGTCGTGTAATAAATGACTTAAAGAACGACATTTTTCATGTGTAGCAGGCTTCTTTTGCCTCATGGCCTTAAGAACGACGTATATTTCATTGCAGCGCGCTTGTTTCACCTCATGGCTTAAAGACGACGTGTATTTCATGTGTAGCATTGTCTCCCCTCATGGCTTAAATAACGATGAATGTTATACATGTAGCGCGCTTGTTTCACTTCATGGCTTTAAGAACAGCGTATATTTCATTGTAGTGCACTTGTTTGGCCTCATGGCTTAAAGAACGACATATATCTCATGTGTAACATTTTCTCACCTCATGGCTTAAAGAACAACGCTTGTTTCGCTTCATGGCTTCAAGAACAAGGTATATTATAGTAGCGCGGTCGTTTTGTGTCATGGCTTAAAGAACAACGTATATCTGATGTGTAGCATTTGTCTCGCCTCATGGCTTAAAGAACGACGAATGTTACACGTGTAGCGCACTTGTTTCACGTCATGGCTTTAAGAACGACGTATATTTCATAGTCGCGCGCTTGTTTGGCCTCATGGCTTAAAGAACGACATATTTCATGTGTAACGTTTGTCTCGCCTCATGGCTTAACGAACAATGAATGTTACATGTGTAGCGCGCTTGTTTCGCATCATGGCTTAAAGAACGACGTATCTTGCATTGTAGTGCGGTTGTTTTGTCTCCTGGCTGCACAAGAGATATTTTCTCTGTCTCTCGCGAACTGACCTCCGGGGAGTCCGATTGCCTCTTGCCAGGACGAACTGTCTCCATTGGATCCGATCGAGTCCATTTGCCAACATCTTCAACCCCCTCTTTCCTGTTAACCTCTTACTTCTGGTACCACTGATCAAGCGCCTTGCACCCATTTCCGGTTCCGGTTGCAATCGGACTCAATCCGCCTGCTGGTGAAGACAACCCGACTCAGGTCTGGTGTATTGGACATGTGTGGCAGAGAGAATTTATGTTGCCCAAAATGGCAAGTTAGGTTCCCTTTAGAAGGGAATTCATGTTGCCTGTGCTATGAGGATCAGAATTATTTTTAGTTTATCCGTCATGCAATTCCAGACTTTCCTAGAATTAGCTTATAATCTGTAATATTCCAGAAATATCTGTAATGTGACTCAGCAGTTTCCGCAAATAGTAAATGATGTAATGCACTATAAATAGTAATGGAACGTTCTAGATGTTTAAAGAAAAAGTATAAAACTAGGCTTCCAAGTTTCAAGGTGTTGTTGTGTGCCCGAGGGTATTCCCTAGTGGCTAGTTGTGATTGAGCTTATCACCTATGGATGCTATATCGTGAGGAAGCTATAATCAACTGACATTACTATGGAGGAGCTATAACCTTGGACATTGCTATATCAAGAGAAAAGAAAGAGACGATAGCAGAAAAGACAAGACAGAATTCATGATGAAGTTTCCCAGACGAGTTTGTAAACACAGAAAAGCCAATGAGTGGAAAGGATCTAGTGAAATTCAAGAAAGTCAAGCATTGATGTCTCAAGTCAGTTGAGTTGACAGTTGTTCCTGTATGGCCATGAAAGACAGTAAGCCTGCCTGCTTTACGAACTGCTTAACCTTAATCTTTAACCTTAGTAACTATAACAGTGTATAATTAAATAAATTATAGTTAAAAGAAGTAACTGCTCGTTGTCACACTTCTGTTGCGTGCCTTATATCGTACTCGGGAATTCTTTTTACTTATGCCTTGTTCGCGGGCATCTCTTGGTTATTCCGGTACATAACACCTGTAAAGGCAAGTTTATTGGTTCCCGAAGGAAAAAGCTAGTTCCAAAGATGGAATTAGGCAATTCTGATAACAGGTCATTGGTTGCCACGAGCGTTACAGGCAGTATTTCGGGCTGTTTGGCTGCAGAAATCACTCTGCCACCTTGTTCGACAAAATCTTGGCAACTCACACTCTGCGATGTTTTTGAAGTCCAAACTTCGTTTGAACCTTCAACACCCCTGAAAAACACTACGAGAAAACACTGGAATAATACTTGAATGCTTTGCCTAATAATACACAGAAAATAACAAGAAAACATGGCAAATCTTACCTTTTGTCAACAAGACGTAGAGCATTCACCATTCGCGATAGGGAACACGAGGAGAAATGCAATGTTAAGAAACGTTTCACACTCAATATTTTTACGCAAAGCAAAGAGATCGCACTTTTACGGAAAGTGGTCGGTGAATCCGCTTGTTACACTAGTATTTATGTATTTGACACAAAAAGACTTACTACCAGATTCAAAGTAAGAAAAGCTCTAAACAATAAGTTTGTTTGTGTTTTTATAACCTGTAAAGTCTATCGAAATTGGATGCTTACCAAATTTACTACCGGCATTATCGTGCACTAAGAAAGTCAATCGTGATCCAAAGGTCTCTGAAAGCCCTCATAAAATCGACTCTATCCATCAAAACTAGGCTTGGCGCACGCTACTGGTGTACATGAGCGTAACACCGTGCCTTATGCACGATTCGCGCTCAAGAAAAGGCATGGTTTTGTGCCAAAGCAAGGGGAAAAAACATGCAAAGGCACAGATTCAGCACAGTTAAGGCACGTTTTAAATATTGCTAAGGCACAGTTTAGACACAGTTTGGGCACAGTTTTGGCACGGTTTAGGCACAAATATTCAACGTTGGGCACTTTTTTGAAAAACTTTGTAACCTGACTTGGAAAAAAGGACAAACTTGGTACAAATTACAAAAATAATTCAGATCAAACACGATACAGTTTAGCAGTAGGAAGTGTAAGTTTTGAGCCGCGGCAAAAGTCGGGAAAATTAAAGTATTCTTCAACAGTCCGTGTTTACTCCGAGTATAAAGTGGAAATTCACAGGTGATATATGCGGTCTGAACCTTTTCGATTACCATGCAATTTATAGAGCTTTCTTTCGTTTCTAAAAGAATTCGTGAAAGAAAGTCGAAGCCATAATAACAAAAGCAAAGGTAACGAAGTAAGGCACAAAAATAGCCGATAACAATCACGGTAAGATTGGCCTGAATTTGCATAATAACGTGAAAAGTGGTAATTTGAAACCTTCATGCGAACGCATGTTGCTTTTTAATGCAAAATGCAGCTTCTTTTTAAAAATATTTCTCTAACTAAACAGGTAGAATTTACACTTAGTAGTAAAATAATTCAAGCTGGTTGCTTGTTTTTGTTTTCTGGCTCTGTTAGCAAATTAAGCTTTGATCGTATAATAATCGATGAGACATGCCAATTTTGCCTCAAAACTCATCGGCGTGCAATCAATTTTTTCGTTTTTATCACGAATAAATTCTTTTCTTATGAATGCAAATCTGCCCTCCCGAGAAAACAAATATTTCGTTCCAACTAAACGCTCCATTAAGAAGGGGAGAAGAAACCCACTTGGAAATTTTTTAACATCAGTGAAATTCTTGAATCGATGGAATTTAATATAAACATGTAATTGTGCTTGACACTTAATTTAAATACGCTAACCTGTTTAAGATTCCAGTTTGCTGTTTGTCGGGGCTTTCCCTGGTGTCTCTAACCATATTCTGAGTCATGTTATTTCTTATTAGGGGATAAAAAGGTCGTTAGACCGTGTTTCTAGACTTCGTAAACCTTAAAACTGACATATTGCCTTGCGTACCTTTCTTTCACTGTGGAGCTCGATAGGCTGGACACGATTTTCCGAGTGACTCAATATTTTGGCACAACTTGGGCACAAGTGAGGCACAGCTTAGGCGCGTTTTTCAAAACTAAAATGCACACTTTATGCACATCTTCGGCACATTTTAGGCACAAAATCTTTGTGCCAAAGCACCCTCTAGAATCCGATTTTCGGTCCAACGCACGGTTTACGAATTTTCACGCCAAAAAATGCTTTCTAACCTTAGATATTTGATCTTAGCGTAAAAATGGGTTTCCTGAAGTCTTAACAGTTAGTCTATAAGGAAGGTTTAACTTATGAGCATGCCAAAAATTGTTATTTCTCCTCTTAACAACAAAAGAAAGTCAATCAAAAGCAACCTTTTAAATTGACGTTCGCACTGCACAGAGATCTGATGTAGACAGAACATCTTTCTGAAATGCCCTAAACTTTGTTGTTTTGCCATTATGTTAAGTAATTTTTAATACAGTTAGTACTCATAAGTCACTGACCTCTGTGAAGAAATTTTTCCAAAGGACTGTAAACAGAAATAGAGAAATCCCACAATATTCATGGTTAGACTGTAAATGTTACGCGAGCTGTTAAAAAATGGTCCCATTTTCAGCCATATTTTTCATATTTTAATTTTATTTTGGTTTTACAGCCAGGAAAAAAATATTCAATGGAAAGCTGTTTATAAACTTTAACTTGCCAAATATCGATGCAATCTGAGTTTTGATAAGTTCATAAGAGGCAAGCGATGAAAGATTTTTAGCCGTGAACACCAGTAGTGTGCACCAGGCCACGACATTATTGTAGCTACTCGCGCATGCGCAGTTACAGCTATAAAAACAGAACTTGACGCCAGATCACGCCATTTTTAAAAACTGTCCAACAAGGGTGTTTTGGACAATTATGACAGGTGTTTTTTACAATAACAGTGAGGCGAAGAGAAAAAAAGAGTGAGATATCTACGATTACAAGAGCCAAAAACTAAAAGTATACATCATGAAGAGCGCATGGAATAATTATCTCGCAAAACATGACAAATACATAGATTTTCAAGTTGATAAGAACAATTTCCGATCAAGCTGGGCTGAGAGAACCAACTGGGGGTTCAACCGAGACAGCCCTGAACAACACCTACAGCTGGCACTCGTTGTAACCTATGTTTGCTTTCAAGTTGTGCTCTTGGATTAATTGCGGGTGACAAAAGGAGCATGCAATCGTAATCTCCATGTTGTTATTACGCATCATGTGTCGCATGTATGATGCCACCATTCGTTTGGACTTCCACTAAGAACGAATGAAATGTACGAAACGCAATTTGATCAAGAGCCCCCTTTAATCTTATCATGCATGTTTGGACCATCTGACTGACAGTTTGTGAATTTGCAGGTGGCGATTCGTGATTCACGGTGCAATTGACGGATACAGCCGACTGACATTATATCTTGCTTGTCATGATAACAACAAAGCTCTTACTGCCTTTCATGAACTTTCAGCAGCTGTAGCTCATTATGGCCTTCCTTGGAGAGTACGAACAGATAAGGAGAAGGAAAATGTTGACATTGCTTGGTATATGCTTTCGCAAATAAAGATTGAAAAACCTGCGCAGCGTAGTACTTAATGTAAATTTAAAAATTGTATAACTGACGTTTCGGCAGTGCTGCCTTCTTCAGGGTATACAAGACTAAATACCCTTAGAAGTTCGTTAAATTTAGCTCACGTGATCAATGGCATACTCGCGTGCGTGCAACATGAAATAGCACGCTACGGCGATTCACGTGAAACTAAAGTCTTGGTTAAGGCCTCTAGGGTCTACAGTCCCATATTTGAATATCAACCTCGTCTTCTGCTGCGAAGGATCCAGAAATTCCTTGAGATTATTTTCTCGACAACAAGGTTACTGGGGTGGAAGGTAGTGACAAAAGATACTCTATCTTTAGCGATGTTGTTAGCAGCGTCACTCTTCAAAATTTCAGCCCTTGATTTGGTCGATGCTCGTTTCCTTCCCATTCTAATGAGGTCATTCGGATATCCGTGTGCTGTAAAAAAGGTCTCCATTTTTGCTGCCTCAATGTCGAAGTCAGCGTCATCGCTACAGATCTTACGCAGTCTTAGAAACTGACTATAAGGTATGGATGACTTGCAATTGTTTCGCATCCCGATAGAGGACCAGGGAGGGGAAGTATTATTGCAGGCCATAATGTACACAACCAGCGGATCGAACGTTTATGGCGAGATGTACTTAGTGGATGTGTGGACACATTTTATAACCTCTTCTACTTCTTAGAGGATCGAGGTGTACTTGATCCAGACAACGAACTTCACCTTTATAGTCTCCACTACGTGTATTTGCCACAAATAAATAGATGTTTGAAGCTGTTTGTTAATTCTTCTAATCAAAGCCACTATCATCTGCAAGAAATAAAAGTCCCACTCAATTGTGGATGCAAGGGCTTCTACAGATTTTCAATTCACCGTTCCCACTAGCACCAGATGCTTTGGCTACAAGATCTATGAGTGATGTACGTTAATATGACTAGTGCACCTTGTTTGAATTAAAAATTACATCGCCTGGTATCCACGCTCAGACCAGAGGCCGCGGAGTGTTTTGAAACGTGGTGGGAGGTCTCATCTTTCACTCAGCCATACACATACCCCTTACTCAAATTTTCCAAAATGCTCTTTGTGTTGTTCGTTGGCACAAGCAATCTTCAGTGTCTAGTGTGTCCATAATCGATTTGTTAGTTTTTAGGCGGTCCTGTTTCTTTGTGCTTCTTAGGTAGTTGCTGAGTCGTCTAAGGGCAGAAAATATGCGATCTGAAGTCAAATACATCTCTATGGTCAAATGCATCCGTAAAAGTGTTCTCGGCAAAAAATTGTTGTTTGGGGGAGGGCTAAGGCCTGCTGCCTCCTTACTCCGCCACCTATGAAGACCATCTTGTGCACGTTGATTCAACCATAGGCAATTACTGCACACAGTTTCAGCTAGAAAAGGTTTCTCCGGCCACCAACGTCTTCACACAGGCAGTTTCAATATTTTGATAAATATACCGATTGTTCCCACGGCTACCTCTCCTTGCCAGCTACCAAAACCCGGCAGTGGCCATTTTAAGAGATGGTATGGTATTCATTATTTCTTTTGATTTTTCGCAGGAGGCAGCGATGTATGGTATTGACTGGGATGGACCTGTAGCTGAAAACTCAAACAAAACAATATTGAAGTCCCTAATATACCATGCCCTTTGCTTGATACTGATTTAGATGATCTTAAGGAAAATATTAACCCATTGAGAGAAAGTTCGTTCCAGGGTGTTGACATTTACCTTGAGACTGTTGAGTTTATTGGGGGACGAACAAGAAATGTGACTTCTACAGTTAACACACAAAATAGATCCAGTATGGTTTGTAATCAAGGAGGTAATGTACCCCCAGGACCTGGGGGTAGTGCAAGGCTAAACAGTACAAGTGAACGCAACAACCTTATCAACACACCACAGTTATTTGATCAACATCCTGGACAACCAGCTGCACCATACTTCGGTCATTAGTCCTGGGGTACCTTATACCCCGTAATAGTGTTGTGTTTTAAAAGTTTGAAATGCCAGAACAGTTGAGATTGTGAAATCGCTTTCCCCATCATTGATGCTAATGTTACAATAACCGTTAAGTCCCTGTTAAACACCTCTTTGTCAGTATGATATTCCTGAGATGTCAAAAACGATCACAAATTCGACAAACGGCTGCTAAACGTTTTTTGATAGAGAAAACTGAAATTGGCGTCAAATAAGGTCTTGGCTAGACAGCTTAGGTGTTTTCTGGGACAGACATTTGAAGACTGGTAAACTGAAACAAAGTAGACTTCATGGCTTCTTCATGGCTTCTGTCAATGTTAAGAAATTCAGCCTGACTGCTGAAGCCTGACCAATTTGCAATCACGTTTCGATAACTCAATCGTCTTGAGAGATTTTTCATTTCACCAAAGTAATTTCTCTAGGTTTCCTGCTTCCAGCAAAAAACATTTACCAAAGAAATATCCTTAATTTGCTTCAAGCGTCATTCAGAAGGATGTATCCCAAGCAGTGCTACAAGTCAGTACAAAAAATGAAATTTGTACTGTGCCAATTCAATTTCACAACAACAGTTAAGTCAGTACTACTCGTCTTTACACACATGAATTGGTGATAATAGTGGAGCTCCGCGCGCAAAGCGCGCCAGCGGAGCACCATGGGTAAATAAATCTACCCATCCCAGAAAATTTGGTAATCACGTGACCTACCGACCGTGTGACCAACCGACTGTCCGTCCGCACCACTGGAAAACCAATGTTTACTCTCACTTTTTTAGCTAGTGTGGGAGCCCGAGAGAACACTAATTGCACATCAATGTTGTAATCAATTGACAGCTGTCAAAACAGGGCATCCGCTGACCAGTATCACCTGACCGTACCGCGGACTCAAGTGTCGACCCATCGAGGTCGAATATTTTTTCGAAGTTATCCGCTGACAAATTACCAGTTTCAAATGATCGCAGGCTCAAGTTTATTTTTTCCAAGGATTCATATCAAATATGTTGTGTTTATGTCACTATGCCCCCGCACTATTAGGACTTTGATTTCAAACTGGCCTCGGAAGCAAAAATTCAGCCAGTTTTTTTAAAAGTACAGGCGGGGAAGACCTTATTCTTACCATGGTCACGCATTGGTCACGTTCTACGTCCAATTTTTATACTCTGATTGGTCAAAATTTGACAGGTGAGTTCATGCAGACAAATTATGCAGCATCTTGAAAGTTGTTTACTTTGACTGCTGAAGCTGACAGAGTTTTGTGTCAACTTGTGATGTTTTTAACTGTCTTTTCCCTCTGGATGTACAAAATGAAATACAGCTGCTATCAAGAGTCTTCTGTTATTCATGGCTGGTTTGTTTACTGGGTTTTTGGCTGAGAAATACGTCGCTTGTCAAAATTCGGTAATTCATTTTTGGATGGCATCATTTTCGTTTTTCACCTTGCCTCATGCGTAAGACTAAGAGGGTTTAAAAGTCTCAACCAACTGTGGCCTTCCTTGATAGCTTTCAGGAACTGAATGTCGAATGGTAAGCCTGAGTAATTATTGTAGTTGATGTTTGTTTTTGTTATATCTAATTTTCATGAAGTCTTGCACAGTTCACGCTGACAGTTTATGCGGCAAGTTTATGCACGTTTGTAGGATTTGAGTCAATGATCTGACCTAATATCAGGTGTGATATAAGCTTACAGAACTTTAAAAAGCCTTCAGATATATTTGCTCACCACAAATAAAAAGAAAACGTTCCAAAGAATATTTAGTTATACATTTGGTTGTAGAAAGAAAACTTTAAGCGATTTTCTTGCTTCGAGGAGTTCACCTTCGAAAACAGTAAACACCGCGCCGGGAAGCCGGCTTACCGGTAAGCTTTACGCTTAAAGACTCTGAGAATTTTTAGAGACACTTTAATACTTGTCTTCGTGAATGAGAATTGTTGTCTCTGTAAATTGTTCACCGAATTATATTTCTTGTTTTGATTGTTAGTAGTCTCTCTTGCAATTTTCATCGCTTGTCCGTGCTGTTTGTTTTCATCATTCATGAACATCGCTTGCAGTAGTACTAAAAAATGACTCGCGTATCAAACGCTTTATAAGATTACACATCGTTATAACTAAAACCATTAAATGACAAAAAAAAAAAATAAATTCGCTATTATGTTGAAGCGTAACTCTCTTAAAGTTCATTCAAACACTCCGGACCACACTGACAGCTCGCACTATAGAAACGAGAACCAGCTGGCCGTATGGGTGATTTTGGAAATTCTTGAACGGTTTCGCTTAAAGCCCACGATTGATTGTCCTGAATATTCCTGAGTGCAATTTGTCTTGAAAAATTGTGAAATACCGTATTCTCTCCGCGGTCTGTATGACAAATAGCGCTGTTTCACCTCAAATGTGATGTATAAAAATTATATATAAAAGGTTGGTTTAAACACCCCCAGATTTGTTGGCAAGAATTTGCAAAGTAAACCTATCGAACGCAAACAAATTTGGCGTGATGTGTTTTCCAAGAATTTGTTTTCAAGGCCTAATCTACTGTGATCTTGAATGTGATCGAAGATGTTTGCTATTTGTTGGGTGTACATATAAGGTTATCAATTCGATGTAAGATGTTTCACTCTAAAATAACTTAGCCTTTCCCTCAAAAGTCACATGAATGTGACCTTAAGTTAACTGATTTGTGGATTAAAAGTTTATTGTTTGATTTGAATTATTTAACAATTAGTCACCGAAGGCGACGTGAATATCGGCAAATAGTCACCGAGACTTCGTCTCGGTGACTATTCACCAATATTCACGTCGCCTGAGGCGACTAATTGTTTTAGTATAATTACATTGATGATTATTCGAGAAAATAAAATTATTGATCAATTTCCGACCCCGAAACATCAAAAAATCTGGCTGCCATTTTGAAAAGTGCTAGCCTTCAATGCTATAATCACTGCGCAGTGATTATAGCGGGATAGTGCGAAGCTCCTAGCCAATCACAGCGCTCTATTTTTGATAGTCATCGATGTAATTATACCAAAATTTATTAATTGGAGCTTCGCTTTTAGCCCTGGCTAAATCTATATATTAGATTGTTCAGAACAAAACAACGCAGCTTGAAAAAAAGGGCCGTAGAAACATAACAAACTTTTTGTAACAAAGCATGAGTGCTTCATGCATGCATGCATTAGTGCACATGCCTTTAAGAGTCCTTAAGCATATTTGCGTCACAGTACCCAGTATCACCATCTGCCAAGTTTCACTAAAATGAAAACTCCATGATAACGAAAAGTTTAAAACATCGCTCAAGCACGATAAATGTAAGTGAACGTCAGTGAGAAACTTTGGTTCACAAATAAGAACTCTTGGTGGTGGAATGAGTAACTATGAATAAACATGCATAACGGTCATTAGGACAATGAAACTATGGGTATTAGTAACTTCAACTCGAGACGATTTGGGCAATAACTGCTCTTTTAAAGTTTTCATTTTTTTGTTCTGTTAACATAACGTTACTTCTTAATAAACACTAGTTTCCATATCAACTTTGGTGTATGCTACCCATCTGCATATCACAAGTACAGCTTATCCCTCTGCACATACACACTGCAGGTCAGCACTGAAAAATGGCCTCTCAGCATAATATGAACTATCTGTAAGGGCAAAAAATACAATATAGTGCACTTTCCAAAAGGTATTGCAAATTACATTTTACAAATGGGACATGTCAAATGCAAGTTATAACCGAAGAGTGAAAACTTCGACTGATTCAAATTAAAGGTGGCCAACCACACAGGCAACGGTAACGCGTTTTCCTTGCAGCCCTCACACTTCGGTCTAAGGTCTTAACTCCTTTGCTGTCAAAACAATATGGCCTCTTATGGTTAATTTGAAGCCTCAACACAGCAAACAGCATCACCATCATCTGAAGGAAGCGATCGAGTGCAAACCCTAAATCTTATCTTAACAAATGCACATGTTAACAACACACGCCTTTTGATTCAAACGATTCCACCAGTTATAAAAACTGATTTTTCAATGTCTCTTCTAACAGAACGTACTTTCTAGAAATATATCATGATGCTGACTATGTTCTCTGGGAAACTAGCCAAAGTAAAAAAAAACATCACCCAAGAAAACGAACAAAGGAAAAGAAGTTGGAAGGAGCTTCACCAATTATTAGACTGTACTCTAAATTCACTTCAATAAAATATTCGACCCTTAAAACCTCATACGAATTAAAACAATAACAAAACACCCTGTAACTTGACAATCTTTGCATCCATAAATCTTTCCTTTACATGCACACATGCAGGTATCTTTGCCACTCCCCTCAATAGCCCACGGCCCAACAAAACATGACTTCACACACAGTGATTTTTCCCTTGCTGCCATCTTTAAAATATCTCGGCTAGACCTTTCCATACCCTTGACAACCAAACCTGATGGCTTTGCTCATCGTTTCCTCAAAACTTGCATAACTTTCATGGCAGATTGGAAGTGTTAGGACAACAAAACAAGCATCAACAGATGGGATGGTCTCTTTCGCTGTCTTGCGAAATTTCAGGTGCAGAGTTCTGTCTTGCAAAGGACCGCGACAGCCCTGAATAAATTTGAGGAATAGATCCATGTTCACATGTAGCAAAAAAAATTAAGAATGGATGCTGCCGTGAGTGCGATAGGGTCCCTTGCGAGCTGTGACACAACCACGTTGCCAGGCCATTTATTCAGTATTATGGGGACGAGAAAAAGAACAAGAATGACCCACACTTGGATAAAGGATTTTAAAATTATGTGGTCAGTGCTTCAGTCCTTCTTTTCATAGTCAATTATACATTATAGCACTTATTTGGTATGCAGATTTTAGATAAGGAGGGTATCGAGTTGAATATCACTTGTAGTATGGCAAGCCAAATGTAGCAATATTCAATTCGTTTAATTTTATATGTAGTTTTGTATTTTGTATTCAACTATGTGTTTAATATTCAACTTGTATTCAACATTCGACGCGTTATTCAATATTCAACTTACCATTCAACATTCAACTATTCATTTTATATTCAATTCTTCATTTACTCATTCAACTATTCATTCAACATTCAACTCATCATTCAACTCTTTTGAGCCCTCACTACTTCTGGTCAGTGATGAAGATCATTGCTTGTTAAAAACATGGTGGCCGCTGCTAGAATGCCAGCTACAGAAATAGAAACTTATGAAGATGACACAAGGCTGCACTTCGATGTGGAGTTTGACCTTCCAAGGTTTCTTGACTCGGTTCTTCAAAGAACTGACCAGATTTCCCAGACGAAAGTGGATGAGGGAATTGTGGAGCGGCATGTTGTTGTCGATGAAACAGTGCGTTTGCCCCGTATATTCCGAGACAGCAGTTCGAATATTATGCCCATGACAAAGAAACCTTAGACAATCTCTCATCAGCATTCAGTGATGTCTTATCAGCCCTGCAGCAATGTTTAGCCAGAGTAGCCGTCTCCCACCACAGTGGGAAAGAATATTTGTCCCAGGCTTAAAAGTGGTGAAGCGGGTAAACCGGCTTTTGACATACACAGGAAAAAAACATAAGGATTCCATGGTTGGTATTTCTGTGGTGCTTTGTAGGGGAAGATTAGTAAAACATTGGTAACCAATATTGTATACCAACCTTGGTAATTGGGTTACATTTACCATATTGGTATTCCATTTTTTGGGAATCCAACATTGGAACCTCAACTTTGATATACCAATATGGTGTTCTACTGTGATATCATAGGTATCCTATGGAAAAATACCAACATTGGTATAGTGACACATAATTTACCAAACTGGGTTTTTATTGTAGTTTGAATGGTATACTATTTTAGAGGAAATCAATATTGGCATATTAAATTTGGTTTACCCAGGTGTCCTGTATGGCTTTTCATCGTACATTTATTGGTATTCTAGTAAGAAATACCAACATTGGTATAGTAGCACATAATTTACCAAACTGGGTTTTTTATTGTAGTTTGAATGGGTTTGAGTTTGAGTTTGAGTTTTGAGTTTGAGTTTATTGTGTTATAAAAACAAATAATATTACACGTTTCCTGGCACCGCAAATAGCAGAGCTAGTCTAGGCGGGCCAGGAATGGTATACTATCTTGGAGGTAACCAATGTTTGCATATTAAATTTGGTTTACCAAGGTGTCCTGTATGGCTTTTCATTGAAGTTTAGTGGGAGTCAGTAGTAAGATTAATACCAATATTGGTGTAATAGCAAATAGTTACCAAACTGGGTTTTCATTGCAGTCTAAATAGTATTTTTATGATGAAAACCGCAAAATTCGACAATTGAATCAATCGAACTATCTGAGTGGTTATTATTATTACAATGATGGGTATATAATTTCAAAATGCCGGCATGACTGGCATAATGATAAGAGATTTTAAAAACATTCAAATGCTCTAAGGTTCAATTTGATTTTATTGAACAAACCAGAAGCTAACAGCCTTAGCTCAACAAGCAAAACTGACTTAGGAAAGCTGCCTCAATCATTCTCATCCGACTCTTCAGAACTTTCAGGTGTAGTTACATCTCTCGCCACATCTGTAGCTACCACATCGCTGGCTGGTGCTACTGTTTTCAAAATGGTAATTTCCTCCCTTTTCAAACATTTGACATTTGCATCATCAGTAACACTTACGATCCCTTTTTCTAAAAGGGCCTTAGCCAACATGTTTGCTAAATCATACTTGCCCAAGCCCCATGCCTTAAGTTTTAATGTTTTTGCCAAGGAGCAAAGGTCGCGTTTGTAGGCCAAATTCCTAAACCTTGGGGCTTTGAAATAAGCTGATAGTAACAATTGGCAGCTGTAAGGGGTCATTTCTTTCACATCAGTTGATGTTTGATCCCCATTTGGAATCTCTGCATCTGTGCAGCAATCTGCAGTGAAATGATTAGAATCATGAATTAAGATTAGGCCTCTTAAATCTGCGTCATGTTCTTTTATGAAATTTAATGAAAATAATCTATAACCAACAAGGATTTCTCTAGAAATTAGGGCTGCTCAAAAAGTAGAAGTTGGGAACAATACCACTTAACCAAAATACGACTTTCAGCGACTTGTCTGGATGCAGTCTTAAAGGTCGAATTGAATTCAGTTGAAGCAGATTTATATGTGATAGATGAAATGTTAATGGAAAGCTCTTTTTACTTCCATTAGTACCACTGAATTCTGTTTTAGAGATACTAAAAATTAATAATACTTAAGATTACATGTCAGCATTCTATATATCAATATATATAAAGTACTATGCCTCATTTTAAGGAACTTTTTATAGTTACCAGGGCCAGGTTGTTCAAAGCTGGGTTAAGAAAACCTGGGGTTAGTGCAAAATTTGAATTCCGATATGAAAGCTTAAAAAGTAAATTCACTCTAATTCTTTTTGTCAACAAGTCAACAAGTGGCTACTTTAACCCATTCGCCCCTGAACCGCCCATGCAAATCCACGTCCTTTCTGCCCCTCGTGACGTCATCAGTTTTAATGGTCAAGGCCAACTTTGTCCGCTAACTTGTGCAGAGTGAAGAGATCTTTCAAACCATACCAGAATGAGCACAATTCAGTCAAAGACACCAGAGAAAAAGGCAAAAAACCATGCAAGATTGACCATTGCCCACCTACCTTTCCTTTCGCCTAATCCTAAGATCCTAAAAGCTTTCCTAAAAACTCTTCCCATAGAAATAAAGCCTACTAAATGCCCAGCAAGAGAAAAAAAATGAGCAGGAAAAGCGAAAAAAAAACTTTTGCTTTCTGTGCATGCCCGAACTTCGCAAGCTGATATCAGAAGGCCGTGAAGTGTACGACCGGTAAAAAAGGTTTGTGGTAAGTTTTAGCTCTTTATAGCACGACAGTGACTAGAAAACCACTCGACTAGCTTCAAAACGCATTTTTCAGCAAAATCTCTAGGAGCGAATGGGTCAAAAAAAGGCAGAGAAGATTATTTTTAAAAAAATGCTTTTGAAAAAAAGAATAAGAAACCCGGCTGGGTTAAGTGCTAATTGGCGTTCAAACAACTGGGCCCTGGACAATAAGGTTGAGCAACTTACCATCTGAACTTGAGGTACTGGTGTCTCCTTTCCGGGCTCTTTTTGCAGCAGGCAAATGGGACTGATGAAAAAATAAAAGAGTGATTTGTGCAACTCAACTGCAGTCATAATGTGCTTAAATTGGGTTGACTGGATACTTTTGGACAGATAAGTTCATGTTTTTCTAATGAGTAACTCACCTCAAATTTATATCCATCAGCAATCCGACGGTTTTTTTCTGATGCTTATTGTAAAATGTGCATGCTGATTGCACCTTTAGATAAAATGAGAGAGAAGTAGGTTTAACTTGATATGTCATAAAATTTTTAGCTGATGAGAGAAGATGTTTAAAAATTTAACAATTTTTTAAGGAAAAAAAATGAATTCAAAGTAACAGGTTTGCAAACATTTTATAGAAATAATTGACGTACTTCTGCCAAATCCAATTTCCTTTATTGCTGCTTCAGCTTTTAGTAACAATACCAACTCGGACAGAATAAGTGTTTCTCTTATTGCCTTTGAAATATACCTTAATATTTCCAGGCCACCTTTTCAAACACTCTGATCTGATAATTTTCACCCTAAAAGAAAAAAACATCAGTCATATATATGTTCACTTGTATCACCATTCCTTGTCAGTGTAGTTGTTGGTTGATGCTTACTTTTCATTGTAAAGCCTTCTTTTCTGAGGTGTCATTTCCTGTTTATCTTTCAAGGTGATTTTACTTTTCTCTTCTGCACCACAAGTACTGTCTGAAGATAAACAGGAAGGTTTGCTGGTCCCTGAGGCACCGTTCTCATTTCCTTGTAAATCAAATAAAACCATTTTGTCACCTTGGATGTAAACCAAAAACCTACCCAGTCCCCTCATACTCTCCTGAGAGAGAGAACTGTTTTCTTTATCCCCTTGAAACTTCATAATTTGATTGCTCTTACACTTTTTGTTACCTTAAAATCTGAAAATCCTTCGGTAGCCACACAAAAATGTACTTATGTTGTAATAACGAAGTTTTTGTGTTGTAACATAAGGGTGTTAGTTTTAGTTATGGCAAGGCTTTATAATACTACTTACTATTAACTGAGTCATGTAAGGTAAGTATATAAAAATGTCAATTTCTTCTTGCCTACCTATCAAGTCCTTGACACGACTAAGTATTTGAAGCTGTTTTCCGAGAGACTTTATCCCCATTTCCTTTAAGCATGTCCTGTCCAGCACTTTGAGGGCTATTCCAGAAATGTCTGCATCTTTGTAAAACAAAACGGGGGTAAAGGAAATTTTAGAATAGCATTAAAAAATTGATTAGGAAAATTTAGCGCAGCATGTAAAAAAACAGTCGTTAGCTGTTTACTTTTAAAATAATTTTTTTCCGTTCAAATTCTGATCATTTGCTTCTTTCTGTATAGTCTTGAGGTAGGCTTTAACCTCAATGAAAATTTAGATGTATATAAGCTTATAGTTAATCTGAGAAAGACTAGGCAAGACAACTGGTAAATAAAAAGTAAAAATAGAATTGAAGTTGTCTACAAACCTTCAAACATGCCTGCTTTTTCGCTGTAGCCCTCCTGCTCATTGAACCACTCTCGAACGTCCACAGCAGTCCAATCTTTTTGTATTCATTTTCAAGAACACAGCCTAATTAACCTATAGATTAAGCTTAAATAAATGGATTTTCAAACACAAGTCCGTCTATTAACTGCTGTGTAAGTAGCGCACGCAGTGTTTCATTCAACCACAAATTTCTAGTTCTTGGGATATATAACAACTCTTCAGGTCAAAGAAACTCGGTCGACTTGTAAAATGTGTGCCTTAAGAACTTCAACAAATAATGTTTTATTGCAGAAAAATGTGCGAAAACTTAACTAGTTTCATGAGGTCGGATGGAAAGATCTGCTAGGGTTTGTCGCTTGAAATCACTTTTGCGAGACTGTTGAACAAGGAACAACTAACTGTCTGGAAATTTTTTTCCCCAGTACACTCTGATACTGTTTAAAAAACAACACGTACTTACCGTCTATTGCCTTCGAATCCAACATAATTATTCTCAATTAATGTCTTCTAGCTTCTTCCTGTGCTTTCCTCGGCAATCTTTTGCAGAATGAATCTTTTTGGTGGTAGCGCTCGATTTTACCGCTCGTTTTTGGCGCTGTTTTTCATTCCCGTTCAGGGTTTCCCGCTCTTTTCCCAACAGCGCTAGCGGCCCCATAGCCTTTCCGCCGACCGCAATTATTTTTAACCGGTTTGTCGATTTACCCTGATTTTCGCTTGGTTGTCGTTTTGCCTCAGTTTGTCGCCTGCTGTTGACTGTTTTAATTGTGTTGCGTCCCATCTGTAATGGATCGTGGCATTGTTTCAGTGTGCTTTTGTACAGATTCTTCTGAAGCCATAAATATTGCGCAATACGGTGAGCCTCATGTGCATTGTCTGTGTGACAAATGTAAAGGGAGGGCAACATGGCAAATGATGGCGTGGAGACATATTTTAAGACCAGTGCTGATATTTCTTGGTATTCATTGTCACGAAGCATACCAACAATTTGCCAATTTAAGTCCAATGCTGGTATTTCTTGGTATTCTTTGTGACAAGTACCAATGATTTACCAGTTGAAATCCAATGTTGATATTTGGTATTTTTTGTGACAAAGTTTACCAACAATTTGCCACTTTAATTCCAATGTTGGTTATTCTTGGCATATGTAGTGGCAAGTTTACCAAAACTCAACCAATGAATTTCCACGGTTGGAATACGTGTCCTAAATTTACCAATGAATTACCAACTACCTACTAAAAAATACCAACATTTGTTAATTTACCAATGGTTTCTCAATGTTGGAATATCATTTTCTGCTAATTACCAATGTTATACCAACTTGGAATCATATCTTTTCCTGTGATATCTACAGAACTACTTGAGGACCTTTTGGGTTTAGGATTTACTTACACTAGAATTGCGCATTTGTTGGGAGTATCTCATTGGACTATATAAAGAAGGATCAAAGATTATGGTTTAGAAGATTCTAGGTTGTTTAGTAAACTGTCTGATGATGAGTTGGACGACATAGTGCGAGATTATATACATGAACATTGAGGAATAAGTGGACAAGTGTATATGACGGGATATTTAAGATCTCCTGGATTGAGAGTGCAAAGAAGAAGAGTAAGACAATGTTTAGCTCGACTGGACCCACAAAACAGGGCTTTGAGGTGGGGCATTCTTGTTTCATGAAGGGTATACCAGGTCCCATGGCCGAATTCCTTATGGCACTTAGATGGGCATCATTCTGTAATTCGTGGAAAGCTTGTCGTTCATGGTTGTATAGATGGCTTTTCGAGGCGTATAATAGCGGAGCTCTCGCACGCAAAGCGCATGCAGCGGAGCACCATGGGTAAGTAAATCTACCCATCCCAGAAAATTTGGTAATGACGTGACCGACCAACCAAGCAACCGACCGACCGACTGTCCGTCCGCACCACAGGGGAACCAATGTTCAATCTCACACTTTCTAGCTAGTTTGGGAACCCAAGGAGCCTAGGAGAAAACTGATTGCACATCAATGTTGTGATCAATTGACAGCTGTCAAGACAAGGTATCGGCTGACCAGTATCACCTGGCCGTATCGCAGGCTCAGGTGTCGACCCATCCAGGGCGAGTATTTTTTGGAAGTCATCCGCTGACAAGTTACTAGTTTTCAGATGATTGCAGGCTCAAATTTTTTTTTTAAATTCATATGAAATATGTTGTGTTTATGCCATTATGGCCCAGCACTATTAACATATTGATTTCAAACTGACCTTGGATGCAAAAATTCAGCCAGTTGTTTAAAACTGCAAGAAGTGAAAACAGATGGTTTTCACTTTTCTCAGGATAGTCACGCTTTGGTCACGCTCCATGTCCAGTTTTTATGCCCTGATTGGTCAAAATTTGACAGATGTGTTCATGCGGAAAATTCATACAACATCTTGAAACTTGTTTGCTTCAACAGCTGACGGAAGCTGACAGAGTTTTGTGTCAACTTATGATGTTTTTAATAACTGTCTTTTTTCACTGGATGTACAAAAAGAAATACAGCTGCTACCAAGAGTCTTCTGTTAACGTTATTCATGGCTGGTTTCTTTATTGAATTTTTGGTTGAGAAATTCACTGCTTGTCAAAGTCAGAAATCCGATTTCGGATGGCATCACCTTGCTGGATGCATAAGCGATGCAGGCCTTACTTGATAGCTTTCAGGAGCTGCATCTCGAAATATGGTAAGCCTGAGTTATCATTGTATTTATATCTGTTTTCATGAAGTCGAGCGCAGTTTATGAGGCTAGTTTATGCACGTTTGTATTAAGATTTGAGACACTGATCTGACCTAGTATGAGGTTTGACATAAGCTTACAGAACTTCGAAAAGCCTTTAGTCGATATTTCACCACAAATAACAAGAAAAACCGTTCCGCAGAATATTTAGATATTATTTTGGCTGTAGAAAGAAAACTTTGAGCGATTTACTTGTCGCGAGTTCATTGACGAAAACAGCAAACACTGGGAAGCCAGCAGCTTAAAATTAAACTTCATTTTTAAGCTTAAAGACTCAGGATTCTTGTAGACACTTAAATACTTGTTTTCGTGAATGAAACTTGTCTCTGTAAATGTTCTACCGAATTATATTTCTGATCTTTTATTTATTGTTAGTTGTCTTTTGCAATTTTCATCGCTTTGCCGCCCTTTGCCGTTATTTGTTTACAGTCGTTCATAAACATCGCTTGCAGGAGTACTCAACGTACCGCACATATTACACATCGCCGTGACGGTCATAAAACTATCAATAAAAAATAAGCAATAAATTCTTTATTATGTTGAAGCGTAACTCTGTTTAAATTTCTTTGCAAACTTGGAAGGTGATTTTGGAATTTTTTTTAACAGTTTCATTAAAAGCCCACGCGTGCTTCAATGGTCCTGAATATTAAATGAATGGAATTAGTCTTGAAAAATTGTGAAACTGACTGCTAATTGCCTGAGGTCAGGCGGTCTGTATGATAAAAACAGTGCCTCATAGTACTCTTTCACCTCAGATGTGATGTATAAAAAGTATAAAAGGTTGATTTGCACGCACCCTGATTGTTGGCAAGATTTTCTAAAGTAAACTTGTCGAACGTAAAAATTTGGCCTGATTTGTTTTCCAAGAATTTGTTTTCCACGCCTAATCTACCATGATCAAGAGCCATTATTGCTCTAAAATGTGACCAAAGATGATTGCCAGTGCTATTTTTTGGTTGTACATATAAGGCTATCAACTCGATGCAAGATTTGTTTCACTCTAAAATCACTTAGCCTGTCCCTCAAAAGTCACACAAATGTGCCCTTAATTTAACTGATTTGTGGATTACAAGTTTATTGCTTGTTTTAAATTATAAATTTATTAATGGAGCTTCGCTTTTAGCCCTGGCTAAATCTATATATTATATTTAAAGTGTAATACAGATAACCTGTCAGAGACAGTGCTTGACCTGTTTTTGGATCTTGTGAAAAGGGATGGTGACCGTTCACCATCAAGGATCTCAGAGTTGATAGGGGAGTTTAGAATGTCCTTGTTTGTGATGCAATGATACAGTATCGAGTAGAAGGAAGAGCAAGTTTTATTGCTGGTCCATCAACACACAATCAGAGGATTGAATGCCTCTGGAGAGAGGTCTATAGATGTGTTTTTGTCATCTGTACTACTACACTTTTTATGGAATAGAGTCATCAGGATTCTTAATGTCGAAGATCCAATTCAGCTTTTTGCTTTACACACTGTTTTTTATCCCCAGAGTAAAAAAATCCGTGAGAGAATTTTCTGAAGCTTTCAACAATTATGCGGTGAGTACAGAGGGTAATTGGACCCCATATCAAATTTAGATGAATGGCATGTTGCATGCCAATAATCCCCTTGCTCATGAGGATGTGGATGGAGAGGCAGATGATATTCAGTTGTATGGATATGACCCAGAGGGCCCCTCTCCTTCGGAAAAAGATAACATTGATGTCGAACCAATTTCTTTAGCCCAGTCGTCCACCTGCTCGTAGCTTTTTGAACTTTCGAACGCGGCTCTTCTGCAACCTATCATTCCGAAGCAGAATTTTCCAGATTACTTTCTTTTATCACTTACTCCCCCAAACACCCACCGGAACGGTACGCAACGCATAGACAATGGTCGAAAACAAAATGGGTACTTTTATAGAACGTCATTAGTACATAGGATACATTTAGGAAGTAACAATGTATCCAGAAGTAGTTAAAATTATAGCATAGTAACGTGTAACAGTGCTGTCGTTTTGACAGACCTCTATGAGGTAAGACGACGGAAAGCGTCATATTGAGCTCTTGTTATAAGATATGGTGACTGGAAGAGCTGTGGAAATGACGTGATATAACGTGAGCATGCGAAGTTGTAGAAATGCAACTAGTTAGTAACTAGGAATAAACGAATTTCGGAGCCTTCTCCTTTGTTAGTAGAAAGTGGAAAACGGGTCCATACATTGTGAAGATACAACCAGTGTTTCCTAGGGACGTCGAGAGGAGTGATCCATAGGGAAGAAACTACTGATCCTTTGGACAACGGCCATTACTGTGGTAAAAGGGTGATATATGTTGGAACTGATAATAAAGGGAGAAGGCTCTTAATACCATTAGTTACAGATTATTAGTGTTTATAGTGTGAAGAGGAGCACTATATTGGAAGTCTTGTGCACACTAGTGTTACATAAACACAACTCGTTGGACAGATCCTCAAGAAGCGCTTTCGTGTCAGTGCTTTAGTGGTTACCGCGGCTCACTCAAAGAAGATGTGTTAGTTGCTAGCATTTCCTGTCTTTGCTGTGCTTCCTCTACCACGTCCCCTAGTACTGCATGTTTTGGCCACCCTAGTTCCTCTTCGGCGTGCAGTGGTACCTCTTCTCTTTGTAGTGGGAGCAGTGGTTGAGGCGGAAGTGCTGGCTGCGGTGCCGGTAAGGCCAAAAGCCTCCACATGTTGCTGGTGCTGTGTGCTCTTTTCCTTTCCCAGCCTTCTGAGCCCGGGTGAGAGTCCCCAGCTCGTGGAAAGGTTCGGGGTCGGGTTGGATAATAAACAGCGCATGTTCCCCGGAGGACTCTGGGGTATTAAACAGCTGTTCGTCTTCAGCCTGGTCTTCTTCGTGGTCTAAGACATGGATAAGCTGCCTTCTTGAACGTGGAGGTGGCACTTCGTAGTCTTCTCCGTCGTCCTGGGGATCGTACGCATCGTCTTCCTCTGTACCTTGCCAATAGGCGTCGGTATCTGGTGTTGGTCGTTGTGACAAGGTGTGTGTTAGCACGTCCCAGACGTTAGCTCCCTTTTCATCTTGGGGCAGAACATCCTAATGTGTCAAGGTTTGGGAAGCAACATAGGCCACCATGGATTCCCTGCTGGGGTTCTGCTTGAATCCCTGGACCTCCGGCGATTCCCTGTGTTTCCTTGCAAACTCTGTGGGGTGGCTAAATAGAGTTTGTAGAGTCATCATGTGAGTGGCGATGGAGAGCATAGCCCCTGAAGCAGCAAAAAGATGCTTCGAAAGCGATTTCGTGTCATCTTCGATGAATTTCATTAAGTCTGCTAAATCGCGCTCGTCTGGTTCCTCAGCTGTGGAGGAGTCCTTTTTGTTAAAATGTTGTAGGACGTCTTTGATAGGTCGCATCTTCTGAATGATCACATCGGTTACTTTGTGGGAGAAGAACTTGTCGCGATACTCTGCTAGAGTCGCGGCGTTGGAGTATAGCGTGTCCACTAACTCCCTGATTGCATAATTCGGCCTTGTGAGCCACTCATTGTTCCAGTGGAACATTTTGTCTAGGATCTCTCTACTTGTGAGTATTCCATGGGTCTTCCCGTAACACGTTAACAGATGTTTAGTAATGTGTTTAAAGTAGTTGACCCTGGTCTTAGCCTCCGGTGTCCATGGGTTCTGGTTTCTTCAAGAAATATCTGGAAAAGAAGGAACCTTGTCAGCTTCTTGAAACACAGTACAGGGTAAGACCAAGTGAGGTATGTGTATCTCTGTGGGCTTGTTGGTGTGAGGAAGGTATGGAGAGTAGCTGGAGCTATCAACAAGTGTCCATAATAGGAAGTCTTAAGGAATAGCGAGGATAGTATGTCATAGTTGTCCTTACAAAGAAGAACACCAATGAGTGGTTCACACGGTAAAAACAATTCAGACCTGTTGATACATCATCCTCCTAGTCGGAAGCTGTTATTATCTGTTCGGATTTAATGGGTGGTAGGATCCTGATGTCCTCACTTTTGCGAATGCGCGAGAGAGCTACGTAGCCCATGCCTTTGGGGACTGGAGAATCAAACCACACAATGAGTTGTTTAATGTTTGCTCCTTGTGTCTTGCATATGGTCATGGCGTAGGCAGGATTTAAAGGATAATGGACTCTTAGGAAATCGTCCTCTGAGAGAGGTAGTGACAGGAGACATGAAAGTCTTCTGGCCGTTGGGGAATTCCAGGAGCAAGGTATTACCGTGGTTGTTCAGAATAACTGCTTGTTGCCCATTGACCACTTCTGTGCATTTGTCAACATTTTGTGTCACCACGGTGCGCATGTTCCTATAGGGGAAAAACTCGTCCGGCTGATTTTGGAGAGGAATCGCAGAAAGTGGCATCGTCTCTTGAAACACCTGCTCAGTGACAATCTTATTGGCTCGTGCTGCGGCTGCTCTTGACACTGTTAGGAACATAGGGTTCGACATGTTTCGTAGGGTGTCCCAGATGTCGTAATTGGAGACGTCGGAACTATCAAATAGCAACAACGGTTTCTGGAAGTTGTCGAGAACGTATTGCACCGGTTGGGAGTTGTCCAAATAAGACTTACCTGTGCACCGGAATTGCTGATGCAGGGAGCGTTTGACAGACTTGACGGAGGGATCGGTTGGCCAGTATAGAGTTCGTTTGAACCGTGCAGCCATTTATGGTCTGTAATGGGGGCTGCTGCCATTCGTCTCCTGCAATGATGACCAAGGGTCAATGAGCTTGTTGTTCAAGCATCTCATGAACCATTTGGAAAGTGTCTTCCACTATCATAGACGCCTTATCAAAGAGGACACAATCGTACTTCCCGACTCGGTAGTTTACGAAATACTCCTGATCATCAGCAACAGGGATGTTAATCAGGACATGAATAGTGTCCACCTCTAGGTCGGGATAGAATTCGTCACGGTAATTGGTAGCTAAAAGACTCTGTAATTGGTACTCTCGGTAATTGGAAGCTCTGCGACTCTGTGCAGAAGGCAAACGTCGTGTCAATGATGCCCAGCTGCCACATGGTGTAAATGTCTTCTAGCGACTTGATGTAATGTAGGAGAGTCTCAATACGGCTTCGTTTGTAGGACTCACTAGACAAATAACGAAGGATAGCATCCCGAGAGCCCAAGATGTTGGGTAGGTTCTCGCATGCGGGCACAAAATATTTGATGGGCTCAGGAAGGCGCTCTTCGCTGGCATCAACCAGTTCATCAACGTGATGATGCGGCATGTTCATTACCAACAGTTGGTAGAAATATAGAGGATTGAATGGGGAGAAATGCTTAACAGCTACTAAAGTGTTTCCTCCCTTGTATGGTTTAGGGGGTGATTTCCCATGGTCATAAAGGCGTAACCATTTGAGAAAAGACAATTCTTCATTATGAGGGGGCCGACTTAAGTATTTCAAGTGACTTTTGACAGAAGATTGATCTGGAGTGGGAGCTGTAACGGACTTAGTGCGTGAATTCGTCCAAGCGATCTTCATAGAAATCAGCTGGAGTACCATTTCGGGTTCCAGGAGGTGCATGTTCTTTAAGAAGGACGTGGCTGCTTGGTACGCTCCCAAATCTCGTGAATACAGTTGTTGCGTTTTTACAACATCATGACACTTGGTGACGTAAGACGTCACGTATTTCAGTAGCATTCCTTTCCCGTTGGACGATTGTACGTCCATAGAGCACTGGAGAGACCCTGTTAGAGCAGGGACGTACGCATGCAGGTGACAGCCGCTATCAGTCAGGGTGTGGTGGAAAGCAATATATGTCTCTCCACTGTCGTTCTAGACTCTACTTGGACCCTGCCTGAAAGGAAGAACGCTAGTCCGTGACTTCTGCAAATCATACACAGAAAATGCCTCTTCTATGTTACCCCATGTAGTCCGGAAGATAAGCGACAGAAAATTGCGGAATTGTTCAAATTAGTGATACAAGTGTGAAATTTTCAGGATAAGTGCTTTTTAGCATGTAGATTCATATTCCAATGAAATTTTTTTTGGATCCTGATCATGAACGTACGTTTTAAGTCGTTTTAAAGGCGGTCAGCGGTTCGGTATCGCAGGCTCAAAGCTTGCCGTATTTTTCAACTATCTTAACGAAATTAAGGCTAATATAATAATATGTAATCAAAAGAACCATATTTTCTTTCGAAAAAATTCGAAGTCATCTTTATCCCGGCTTATTAGGAAAAATTTCGGAAGTAAAGCAGGAAAGGTAGCATGTAACGCCTGACTGATTTTTTTCCATGCATAAACAGACTGTTTTAAGATGGAATAACTTATCAGGTACATTCTGTGGATCGTACAACGGATAGAACACCGTTTCGTGTTAACTGGGATTTGTGTGCTTTATGTCCAGGGGAAAATAAAATGACAAGCTTGTCTCACCGCGGTCAATTTTACTAGAAGAGATAGCGGATCAGGTTGTATAACGTTAGCCGATAATCTACCAAAGTTCGCCGACGTTGGCCAATTGCCAATTCAAGTGCCCTTGTCGCATTTAGACGAAGGGAAGGGAATTGAAGAAACGCTCAGATCTCATAAAGCATCGTGGCACAAGTCATCTTTTAACAAATGCAGCAATGCAAAGCTCACCAGTGCTCAAAAGAGGAGGCATACAGAGGTCAATCTGGACTCTGACGAGGATACGTCCACACAATCGAGTCCATTCAAAACTAGGCATGCCTCACTTGAAACAGCAGTCAAACTTTTGACCAGTGATGACATAAAGCAATGCTTCTTTTGCGAGCAGGAAGGGAGGAAAATCAGGATGATCATGGTAAAATCCGGTCTGGGAAGTAGTGACACAACAGTAAGTTAGGGATCTTCGACCTGAATATGTTCAGACTATTTTTGGTCGCGAAAAAGAGTTCTCTTTTTGTCCACATAATAAATTCAATAAATCCTTTTACTGACCAAGCTTGTGCCATCTTGATCTCGCACTTAGTCAGTAACGCATATTTGACATGAATTCAAACATGATTTTAAAAATATTGCCAACAAAGAATTACAAAAGCTGCCAACACATATTCATTAAACGTCCATTAATTAAACTTTACTTTGATTGTAAGCAAACGTGAGTTGATTTCGGTGGCGGAACCAGGGGAGGGGCCCGGGGGGCGGGGCGGCCCCCCTTATTTTTAGACCAAACTGAGGCCCAAAGGGTCGAAATGATATTTTTTGGAGACCCCCCCCCCCCTTATCTCAAGGTCTGGATCCGGCACTGGATTTACGGAAATTTGAGTCAGTTTAAAAATAACAACATCTATCATGTGTTGTAGAACAACAATTTGAGGATGAGATCGTAAAAAGAAGCACGATCTTATCTCTGTCAAGCAAAAGAAGGAAACCTCGAGGAATTTTCCAAGCACGAAAACAGTCATCCTTGGAGACCCAGGGGCAGTCAGTCGGGTCGGGAGAATAGGCGGGACGAAAGTATTCAAGTACGGGCGAAAGAGCCCCTGGGTACCGACTCTCACCAAACTATTTCCAACAATTCAAGCGAACGCTGGCTCCTGATTGAGCACAAAAAATGCTTTGTATTATTGTGCCCAATCGGCGAACAGTTTCTCTTGAGTTCTTTTCGTGAGTTCGTACACGACGGCTATCGTCTTGCCACACTTGCCAGCTTCGTTCACCAAGCTTGTGCGTGCAAGGGAAACTTTTATTTTCTACTTTCCTAACCAGAAACGAAGGAACTACCGATGTGTATAAAAAACGTTTGGGATGCTATAAGCAGGAGCAATTCAGTTTGCCCCAAGAATATTCTGTTTTTGACGGATAACAATGTATCGTTATTAGGAAGTTTGAGATGTAGCGGAGACGAGAAAGTCATATAAGCAATAGAGAGATTAAGATTCACGTTTACGCCAAACGGCAAACGTGAATTTGTACCACGTGACCAAGTTTCCCCCTTATTTTTCGTTTACTGTTTATTGCTTCTACACAAAAATAAGTAGTTTTATGCCAGTTTTGTCTACAAGAATCGTTCTGGACTGTTTTTATCTGCTTATTTTCTATTCTGAGAAATTTTCAACTGACGTTTGCCGTTTGCCGTATGCCGTAAACGTGAATCTTAATCTCTCTAATAGCTTGACAAGGCAAAACAAGAACTTTGCACGTGCATCACGCTTTTTTGTACATTTCTTTGCTGTCAACTGCACGACTAGCCGTGAAAATGCCTAATTTCACGTTTCGTGAAGGACGTAAACAAGCAGTGACAAAATTAATTCTCTTCATGAACTTTGATATGGTTGATGGCTAGAAATTCAGCTCCAGAAGAGTTTGCTTGCATTTGACAAAGTAAGTGAGTTGGAATAATCATGATAGAGACTGAAAAAAAATGAATTCACTTTTTCATGCGACGTTTTTTGTGGCTGTCAGCCGTGGTGGTGTCTTTTAAAAACTCCCTAATTACGCAAGACGTGACTGATGCAAGCGTAAGTACCTGTTGTAAGCTCAAGCTTGTATTTTTGGAAAAGCGTCTCTAGTTTTCGGGCAGACAGTATTTTGGAAATCAAATGGGGATTTTATATCAAACTGAAAGTTTCCTGACAGCATGCATTTCTTTGGTGCATGATCCAGACTCACGAAAAGAACTCAGGAGAGACTGTTTGCCGATTGGGCACAATAATACAAAGCATTTTTTGTGCCCAATCAGGAGCAAGCATTCGCTTGAATTTTTGGAAATAGTTTGGTGAGAGTCGGTACCCAGGGGCTCTTTCGCCCGTGCTTGAAAACTTTCCTCCCGCCTTTTCTCCCCACCCGACTGACTGCCCCTGGGTCTCCGACGATGGAAAACAGTTCAAGTCCGCCTGCCCTTTCGTGTAATGAGACGATGCGTACAGGACAGAAATCGGACCTTATGCATTGAGGTCAACACAACGTTTGAGCGTCCTTCGGTTAACATGCTTCCACCTGGTAGCGCAAGACCTTTAAGCACTACGCAGGAGCAGTTTTTCTCCCGTACGTCATCAACTATCGTACTCAAAATGTAAAGAGAATTGATTTAGTGTGGGATCGTTACTTGGAGAACAGCCTCAATCAAGGTTCTCATGAAGCCAGAGGTACAGGAACCCGCAGACGTGTGCGTGTGTATAACCGAAGAGCCCCACATCAAGATGTCAACAAGGCACATATTTCATGTTTTCGCAAGGTACCTGAAGCATTAAGAGTATCCTGCCAAGCCAAACTGCAGTTGAACAGCACATCAAGAGGACAGGATTCATATGAAACGTGTCAATTTTGGGGTCAAACATTAGTTTCTATCCAGGAACTTCCTTGTGCAGCGGACTGGGTATGACATCTATCTTCAGGCGGATAAACACCGAATTTGACAACCCTACCTAAGGCTTCAGAAGGGTGCAGTGAGCTCATCAGATGTGGCTGTAAGCGGGCATACCGAGAACTTTGCAAGTGCACCAAGGCAAACTTCTCTTGCACTGCGCTGTGCGCTTGCAATGGTAATTGCTATCAAGATTACATTGTTAAAAAAAAACCTTACAAGTAAGATTTTGTCAGATAAATCTTATAATTGCTTAGCATTTACCGCAAGAAAAAAAGTACCTCGTAAAACCAGTGGGATAAATAGCTCAAATAGCTCTTTTTTAACGTTTTCCCCTTTTTTTGACATTGGGTGCCCTGTGGTTTCCTATATAAAATATATTGGAACTTTTCGTTGGGCAATAACTGGTGAAGAGATCAGGATCTCAAGTGAATCTTGATTTCTTATCATTACCTACTTGAAAAGGACCAAGAATATGAAATTTGGTACTTGTATCACCAATTTGAACAATTTTACGCTAATCTTCCGGACTAATGGGATAGTGGCAGAGAAATGACTCAATTCTACATCAGCGATGTCATCTAACCACAGTTGGATGTTGTTGACCCTCTAACACATTCCACTCAAATGATAGTTAGATCAATCCATTTCAAGATGCTGTGCTTTCATATTATTTTACCGGTAATTCTTTGTATGCTAAACTAGAGACTCAGAATCTTTTTTGATGGAAGTTTATTCAGTCAAACCATGAATTTACCAGAAATATTTCTGGAATGTTATTGTGTTACATGAAAAAAAGCCTATTGGGGGTGAGAAAGAAAACCGCAAGCAAGAACATTAATTACTTTGTGGTTTCCTGGCTAGTTCTCGTGTCCTAGTCTTTGCTGTGATTGCTCGCAAGACAATAAACAACACTAAAATATTTAATGTATTCAATATTTTTCCGGTTTTTCTTTAATTGTCCTATTTCTTTTATGTTCTAAAATCATAATGATAATCTTTGGCACAGTAAACTGAAGATTGCCTTTAAATTCTTTTACTTTAGTCAGCTGACCCCAGTTGTCCACTGTCCACTGGATAAAGCACTATAAAATGGATAGTAATGCAGTGGATAGCAATTTATCTGGTCGATAGAGGTATCCAATTTGTAACAATGTTGGTCAGAACCACAATATCACTGCTAAAAGCACACAACCTTGTGCTATGTACCATACTAAATTAGCTGCCTTTACACACTGCAAAATGTAACTCCTAAATAGATGATGTCACTTCCCACCCTTTTTTTTCCATTGCCGAACCTTTTAATAATTGGCATACGAATGTGATGAAGAGGTATCAAACACTCACAACATTTGCTCACGGCAAATGTTTTAACAATTTCGTGATTCTTTCACTAGGGCTTTCTGTACAGTATTATCTTTTAACAAAAGTGTAAAGACATCTCTTCTTGAAAACAAAGCAATTGATACAGAACCAGGAAAATTCCATTAAACTGAAAAAATCTACATGAACAATGAAGCAACATTCTCCTCGACTGTAGATTTATTTTAGTAAAATAAATTTTTCCCCCAAACTGGAACCAACAGCACTAAAGAAAGTAGCAATGTATAGTGTTCTGCTAAATACTGAAGTGTAGCTCATTTTTACTATATTATGATCAATACGTGATTTATCATTTTGAAAAACATTTTTTCCAACCATAAGTGATACTTTCGTAATGTAATATTATTGCTTTGGAATAAAGATAAACTATTGTAAACATCAACACAACAAACTTGAATTTCTATTTTTATAAATGAACATGCAATAATACTGAGGTCAAAAGGAATGAAATATAAAATTTTTGTTGAGCAAATTGCCCTAACAAACACAGACAAAAATGTGGTTCTAGGAGAATGAAAGTGTTTGATGTTATTAAGTATAAATGTTTTTAAGTCAACACTCGTTCTTGGTATATGCTGAAATGCTGCTACATTCAGAGCATGACAAGTTCAAGTTCAAGTTCATTTATTCACACTTATTCAATTACAATACAACAGCAATAAGGAAGAAAAGAAGAGATAAGGAAATGAGGGGTAACTATACATCGAATAAAACATAACAAAGGAAAAAAGTGTGTAGCACCCAAAGGAGCTTTCGAGTTGGCTACTACCACATAGCGATTACAAGTGGGTGGCAGTTATACAGTACTACTACTACACTACTAATAGTAAAACTATTTAGATTAAACAATTAAATAAGTAGAACTAAGTAACAGATTAGAGTTTTTCAAGATGCCTGACTGTCAAGTAGAAAGAGTTTATATTCTTTTTTAAAACTATTCAAGGGGAGATACTTAATTTTCATAGGTGTTGCTTCCCAGGTCTGTGATGCCACTACATTAAACCTTGCTAGGCCATAATTAGTTCTGGAAAACGGTCTGCACAGGTTTTGATTAGTGGCATACCTAGTATTATAATTATGGACAGCTGAAGCCGGTTTAACTAAGTCATAGAGGGCAGGAGGTGTATCCTTTTTTTGATATTGAATTTTATGCACAAGAGCGCCAATTTTTAATTTAAAGATATTCTCTAGCCTTAAGATTTCTACGATTTGTACGGTGTGGGACTTTCTCTTTTATTTGCAAAGAAGATGCAGCGAATACAGTTATTTTGACTTACTTTGATCTTATTTAACTTAGTTTGGTATACAGTACCCCAGCTCATTAATCCATACGTTAGATACGGATATATGAGAGTATAGTACAGTTGTTTAAGTGTACTTATAGGCATATAATGCCTAAGCTTGAATAAAATTCCAATATTTTTAGTTATTTTGTTGTTAATGTGCTGGAGCTGAGCATCCCATTTCAGATGTTCATCAATGAAGACACCCAAATTTTAATCTGGGACTTTTGCTCTATATTACAAGCTGTTATTCTGATATTTGTCTTCTTAGGTGAAGTAATTATCATGTAATTAGTCTTCTTAAAGTTAATGGACAGCATATTTGCTGCACAGAATTTTAAGACCTTTCCAAGTTCTTCATTGATTACTGATTGTAATTGTTATGGGTCTTTTGAAGAATATAACATATCCTAAAAGTTCATTTCTTTGAAGACTTGGGCAAGTCGTTAATATACAATAGAAACAACAGTGGACCTAGTGTGGAGCCTTGGGGTACACCACATGTGATGGTTTTCAGGCTAGATTCTGTGTTACCAACTTTGACATATTGCTTACGATTAGTTATATAGCTCGAGAACCATGCATGAGGGACCCCACGGATCCCATACTTATATAATTTTTCTAAGAGAATATGATGGTTGATTGTATCAAAGGCCTTGGAAAAGTCTAAAAAGATACCACAGGTTATTTTTTTATCATCAACTGCTGACTTCAATTTTTCTACAGTTTCTAGAATGGCATATTCAGTGGAATAACCCTTTTGAAAGCCACATTGGAAGTTAAATAGTAGACATTCTTTTTCCAGATAGGACACAAGTTGGTCATATACTAGTCTTTCCAGTACTTTACTAAAGGGAGAAATAACTGCTATGGGCCTGTAATTTCCTAACTCAGATAGACTACCACTTTTAAAGATTGGGGTTACTTTTGATATCTTAAAGATTTCAGGGAACTCCCCGATAATATTGATCCATTATATATGTCAGTAAAGGGTGCAGACAGCTGTTCAGTTGCAAGTTTAATAAGCTTGTTAGGAACAATAACGGATGTTTTGTTTTCTTTTAGCCCAACAAATAATGTAAATACTTGTGTTTGGGTTACTGGAGCAAGGTAAAAACTGTTTAATGGCGTGGATTCTATATATTGCAAAGGGTCTGTATGATCAGTTTTAATTTCCTTTGCTAAAGTTGGCCCAATGTTTACAAAGAAGTTATTAAATAATTCAGCAATATCCTTTTCTTGTGTAAAAGTCCTGTTGTTGTGAGTGATTCTCGTGGGGAAAGTTTGACCTTTGGTTTTCCTTTTAACAAGAGTGCCAATAAGTTTCCAAGTTTGCTTAAGGTCGTCTTTGTACTTTGCAAATTGCATATTATAGTATTCTGTCTTACTTTTACTCTTAAGATGTGAAAGAATAGCTGTATAATGTTTATATTCCCCGATTTTTTGTAAGTCCTTGCTTAAGAAATGCGTATGGTACATTCTCTGTTCCCTTTTTACCGATTTTAAGATACCTTTAGTGAGCCATGGCTTATTAAGTTGTCTTTGCTTGCTTTGGCTAGCCAGCCTGATAGGCGCATGTTTGTCCACAATTTTATTTAGTGTATTGATTGCCTCTTGTACCTTTTCATTTAGATTCTTTTCTGGGTTGAGGATTTCGTGCCAATCAATCAATTTTATATCATCTAAGTACAGATCTTTATTCGAAAATATTTTTTGTTACTGTAGTATTTGTGGGTGGATGGCAAAACGACACACTCGATTTTAAGTTGAAAAACCAACACTTTAATAACTCACCGTGCTTCGCAAGATGGCCGCCAATCCCAACAACAAACCCACAGTGCTTTGCGGATTACAATATATCATAGGCACGCACGACGTACTTATTGGTGAACACTACATCCCTTCCTTTCCGCTATAACAGTATCAATGTTCAGCACTACAACGGTTTAAATGTAAAAGTACTTTTGCAAAAACAGCTTAAATGTCAACAACGTGAGTTTCTTTTTAAAACACATCCCGTATAGAGTCTTAGGGTTTCCCTAGCACATAGTCTTTAAGTCTCTCCAGTGGTTTAATGGTATGCCTTGGTCTCGAACACTCTTCCTCTATAGGCTTTGGGTCTGAAGTGCCCGAGTCTTTAATCTTAGTGTCCTCCGGGGCAAGTTCGACCTCGTCGGATGAAACATAGGGCTTAACCCAAGAACTGTCTCTCCTGTAAACAGCTCCTTCACTGGACTTCACAGTTACTTGATGTCCCTCCTTTGCTAACACAGTGTAGGGTTCTGGCTCAAAGTCTTGTGCTAGTTTTCCAGTGCCCTTGGTATTCTTTAACAGCACCTGATCTCCCGGAACTATTGAACTCCGTACAGCACCTCGCTTTCCATCTCCGTAGGCTATCTGTGCTAGCTTATGACTCCAGTCTCTGTCCCTTGTACTCTCATCAATAACTGACTTGTCCGCTCTCAACTCTGGTAACTTGGACTTGATTTCCCTACCAAACATTAGAAAGGCTGGTGTGGCACCTGTAGAGACTTGAGGTGTTGACCTGTACACCAAAAGGAACTTTGGCAGTTCTTCCGTCCACTTCTTCCCTTCTACTTCTGCGACCTTTAGGGTCTTCAAGAGGGTTCTGTTCTGTCTCTCTACTTCACCATTGGCTTGTGGCCATAGCGGTGGTGATCTATGCTCAATTCCGCACTCACGTAAGAACTCCTCAAACTCCTTGCTCACAAATTGTGGACCATTATCCGTCTTGAGTGAATAAGGGTATCCAAATCTTGAAAATATTTCTGACAAGGCGGTAATCATCTTGGGTGTGGTGGTTGACCGCATGACTACCACTTCGTAATAGCGACTATAATAGTCAACTACGACCAACAAGTTCTCCCCGCTGGGCATTGGTCCCATAAGGTCTGCTGCAACATCCTGCCAGGGCCCAGTAGGCGGCTCGGTCCTCTGCATTGGTTCAAGGGGTGAATACTGTCCACATCCATTTTAGGCCACCAAACCTTGGTTCTCAGTCTACTCTTTGTTTTAACAACGCCCTGATGTCCCTCGTGGGCTGACTCCAATACAGATTGCCGTAGACTCTGAGGTATCATGATTCTATCTCCTGGAAGCACTAGTTTTCCTATGGTACACAGTTCATTCTTCACACTCACATAACCTGGCATCTTGCATTGCGACCAATCTCCTGTGTGGATGTACTGACGCACAGTCACTAATTCTGGATCGTTCTCAGACTCCCTTTCAATCTCTCTCGGAGTCAAGCTAACTGGTGCGCTTTCCTTAGCAACAAATCTGACAATATCCTCTTTCTCACTGCTAGGATCCTTTGGATTGGCCTGGTTCATCCTGAGCAAAGCGTCCGCAATATTTGTCTTCCCTGGGCGGTACACCACTCGGTAGTTGTGACACTGTAGGTGAAGTACCCAGCGCTCAATCCTTGCTGATGGCTTCGACGTTCTGCTGAAGATACATTCCAGAGGCTTGTGGTCTGTCTCCAGCTCAAACTCGCGCCCATACACGTAGAGATTCAACCTCTCGCAAGCCCAAACTAAAGCCAGCACCTCCTTCTCTGTTTGTGCATAACGCCTTTCAACCTCTGTAAGGTTTCTGGAAGCATATGACACTGCTCTCCACTCACCGTCCTGTAGTTGAAGCAATACCGCTCCCAGTCCATCCCGACCCGCATCTGCCACGATTCTTGTCTTGCAGTCACCTCTAAAGTAGGCAAGAGCATTTGCTGATGACATCAGTTGTTTGAGCTCCTCAAATGCAACCTGCTGTTCAGTACCCCAGACAAAGGTTTGTCCTTTCCTCAGTAATTTCCGTAGAGGTTCTGCGTCTTGTGAAAAGTTAGGAATGAACTTTGACGAGTACTGCACAAGTTGTACAAACGACCGCACTTCTGAAGCATTCTTGGGAGCCTGTGCATTCACAACTGCAGCAACCTTCTCTTCGCTTGGTGCAACTCCTTCACTACTCAGATCATGTCCAAAAAAAGGTCAATCTATGCAGTCTAAACCTACACTTCTCTCCATTCAAGGTCAGTCCACTCTCCCGTAGACGCTGTAGAACTGCATTCAAATTCCGATCATGTTCCTCCAGGTCTGCTCCGTGAACAATCAGATCATCCACAATATTCGCTACTGCATTGCACCCCCGAATAACATCCGATATGACCTTTTGGTACTTTTCTGGTGCTGACGAGATCCCGAACATGAGCCTTTTGTACCGATAAAGGCCTCGATGGGTAACAAAGGTTGTTATTTCTCGCGACTCTTCCTCTAGCTCGACTTGGTGGAATCCCCATTTGAGATCCAGTTTGCTGAAAACGGTGGATCCATTGAGATCATACAGAATTTCCTCAGTCGTTGGGATTGGGTGTCGCTCACGCTCAATTGCTTCATTCACCCTCCTCATGTCTACACACACTCGTACGTCGCCGTCTGGCTTCAGAACTACCACCAGCGGTGATACCCATGCAGTAGGAGTGTTTGGTACTTCCTCTATAATGTTCTTGTCTAGCATATCATCTAACTTCTGGTCGACTTTATCCCTGAGTCCAAAAGGAAGTCTGCGCACTTGCTGAGCTACTGGTTTGACATCCTTGTTGATGTGTAGCTTAAGCTGGTAATTCTTCAACTTTCCAACTCCACTGAGTATATCGGCATACTCCTCACAGATACCTTCATCACTCCCCTCTGACACCACTGAACAAACTCGGTGCTCGCTGAACAGACTTGGTCCCACTCGTAACACTTTAACTTTCTCTGTGGCACTCCTTCCAAGCAACGGTTTCCCAGTACCTTTGATGACAGTGAATTCATCCACACACCCCTCACCACTAGCATCGCATGCTACTTCAGCAACAAATGTCCCTACGACTTCCATCGGTTCCTTCTGGCCGTATGCAAACAGCTTCTTGTCTGACACTTTGGATTCACACCTGATGTGTTTCTGCTTCAGATTGTTCCAGGTCCCATAATCGATCAAGTTGAACGATGCACCCGAATCAATTAACACATTGTCCAATTCTACTCCACCAGCCTTAAGTGTAATTTCTCCGGTTTCCTTCTGTCCTCTGACAAATGCATATCCATCCCCTGTGCCAGTTGCACCCTCTGCTACATGGTAGGCTTTTCTGTTCCTAGCCTGATAGCTTTGTTGATTGACTCTGGGAGGTGGTTTCCCCGGTCCATTCTTCTCACAACAGACCGCATAATGACCACGCACCCCACACCTCTCACACTCTTTGTCTCTTGCTGGACAACAAGCACCTCTTGCAAAGTGACCAAAACGATTGCGCCTATAACATCTATGTGGTTGATCATCTCCAGGCTTGTGTGTCTTGTGGCTCTGTCCACTTTTCTTCCCTTTGTTTACACTCTGTCCCCTCCCTTTGTTCTGGAATTTCTGCTGCTTGATCCAGTTGACTTGTCCTGACTGGTGTGAAGACTTATCCATAGACTTCATCTGTTCATTAACTGCCTCGTAGGCTCTTGCAGTGTCCTGTAGATCAGCTAATGTGGCATTAGTTTTCTCCAAGAATTTCCTCCTGAGCTTTTGGTTCAGACATTTTTCGATCAGTTGGTCGCGGATCGTTTCGTTGACGTCCGTGAAATCGCATGTAATGGCCTTCTGCCTCAGCCTGCACACAAACTGATCGACTTTCTCACCATTCTGCTGCTCCATTTGTCTGAATACATGCCATTTGAAGGGAACATTAACTTTTGGTACGAAGTAGTCGTCCAAAATCTTCATAACATCGGCATAGGGCTTTAATTCCTCCTCCGTGGCTGCGAGTGTATAGTATGACTCCTGCAGTTCCGTTCCCGCGGTGTGTAACAGTAAAGCGACTTTCTGTTGATCGCTTGAAACCCCTTTTGCCAGCAAATACAACTCAAATGAACGCTTCCAGTGCTTCCAACGCACAGATAAGGTGTTTGGATCTTCCCTGGGGTTGAAGCAGGGTAGATTTCGTACTTCTGTTGCCAAAAATTGTCGGTTGAGCTGCCTGACCTGCCTGACTCGCTGTTGGCTGACTTGCCGCCGTGGCACCCGATGCACTCTCTTTGTGATCGCTCGGCATTCTCCTGAAAATCTCGCTTCCTTCACGCGGATTTTCCAAAATAAGTATTCACAAAGGCGGAATGACTGACATCCTCGTCACCAATATAGTATTTGTGGGTGGATGGTAAAACAACACACTCGATTTTAAGTCGAAAACCCAACACACTTTAATAACTCGCCATGCTTCGCAAGATGGCTGCCAATCCCAACAACAAACCCACAGTGCTTTGCAGATTACAATATATCATAGGCACGCACAACGTACTTATTGGTGAACACTACAGTTACTGTTATTCCGTGTAGGCTGGGTTCTGACTGAGCAGAAAATCGGAAGATGATCTTATATCAACTGTTAGGATTCCTGGTGTAAAATTTTGTAAAGAATTTGTATATATATGGTGAATGAGTGTTGCTGTGTGATCAGTAAGCCTCGTAGGTTTAGTAATGATCGGCAAGATGTTATTGGCATAAAGCATATCTAAAAACTCTTCAGTTTGAGCATGTTCATTGAATTTCAGGAAATTTATATTCATATCTCCAAAGATGTAAATTTCGTGTCTATTGGGATTAATTGTTTTGATTATATCATTTAGTTGGTTGCGAAACTGTTCTAAAATTACAAGTGGGGTGCTTGTAGATACAACCTATCATGATCTTCTTTTTACCTTCACCAGCATCAATTTCTGCCCAGCAGGATTCAACTAGCGCTACGTCAAATTTAATGTCAGTTCTAGGTTCAGCTTTAAGATTATCAGCTATGTATAAAGCAGCTCCACCTGCATTTGTTGACGAGTCCATATGAAAAAAATTATAGCCTTTGATATTTACATTAGAAATAGACTTCTCACCTAATTTAGTTTCTGTAATTCCAAGTATATCCAGCTTGGAGTCAAGGGAGCATAATAGTTCTCCTAATAGATTTAGGTTTTAAGATAAACTTCTAATATGACAGTGAAGAATTGAAAAAGATTTTGCGTCTGAATTTACGAGCATTTTATTAAAGCTACGTACTGAATAATATTCTGAGCAGGGGGTATTTAACAGTAAATCTGGGTCGCACTCGTTGAATTTATTTGGATTTGGGAGTAGATCGTAAAGGTCAAGATCATGACGCCTATTCGGCCAGCTGCCAACCATAGCATGAAATTCTCTATCAGTTAAATCATAAAATGGTAAACAACTACTTACGTTTTCCTGGTAATCAGCCATTTTTACCTCCGCACTGATAGCTAATTAATTGAGCTCGTCAAGAAACTCTTCTAATTCCTCATGGGTTACGAAACATTTCGTAGTGGCGTTCTCCGTTTTCTTCAGCATTATTTTACCGTTAGCCGTCCAGATAAGCTTGTAGTTGTGGTCACGCTTGAATTGTAAGATTCTGCCCAGTAGTCGTTTTCTGTATGGCGTTAAGCTTTCATTGACATGAATTTGTGCTTTATGACTTACAACTGCAGATTCCGGCTCACAGACCACAGACGGGAGATCTTTAGTCCGCTTAGATTTTAAGTTTTTCCTCTTGCTGTAAATTTCGTCTCTTTTCTCTCTTCGAGTGAACTTGACAATTAGTCGATCTTTCACTTTCTTCGTTGGTGGTAAACGATGAGCGATCGATATATCGCTTTCGTTGAGGTTCACTCCCATAATTTCAGACATTTCCTTCACCAGCAACGCTGAGCTGTCATTAGGTACGACCGGAATACCGGTTATTTCGAGACAGTCTCTTCGCGCGTACTGCTCGAGCTCATCCAACTTGACCTCGACATTAAAACCATCGTCGCCGAGCTTGTTTATGTCTTCCTTAATCTGTATAATTTGGCTTTTCACGCCTTCGTTGTGTTCTTTTACGTCCTTGATTGTCGATATCACAGTGTCGTATTTCTTTGAAATAAAACTTTGGGACTTTTCAATTTTGTCGAACTATCTTTTAAGGTTGTGAAGACTGGCTTTAAGCGAGTCGATTTCGTTGCGGATCTCCTTTCGGATATTGGGAAGAAATTCTTTTGCCCACAGCTCTTTTAAACTTTCCACCGTTAAACTCATGCTCTGGGTTGAATTCTGTACAGTTAAACTCTTAAATTCTGTACCATTTTAAACTCTCCACGTGTTTAACTCTCCATGCGCCATCCGCCATCTTGCATTGTACACCCAAGTGACATGAAGTTTACCAGTAGTAAAAGCTCTTTGCAAACGTATTTTGGCAGACTTGGTAATAAAAACCTCCCTCACTATGCTATTCCATTCTGTGTTCTTTATTTAAACCAAAGCAACACTCAAATTCATAGAATGATTTTTTTTGCAAAAGGAGGCTATTGTCATTTCAAAACAACTTTTATTAATCTCTGCCTTGTTATATATAAATGTTTTTTTGTCTGAAAATGTGAACGAATTGTCACTATAAATACTGAATTATAAGTAAAAAGTTCTTAAGTCTAGCAAAGCCAGACGCAAATAAGTACAGAGAGAGCTGCATAAAATGTACAGTTTCCTCATGAAAGTCCAAAGAAGGTATTTGTAAAGGCAATATCATAAACTTCAAAGAGTTCCTTCTCACCTAGTAGAGAGCGACTGTGGGAGCCTATTGGTAAAACATTGTTTTGCTACAAGTGTTAGCTTTTGGAATGAAAGACCACTTGATCCCTTCATTAGCAGCAACAAATTGAATGCTGGGTTGTAGTACAAAGCCAAGGGGTGGTTCTTCATCCATCCCTGTTGCAAATTGTAGAATGCTCCCAAGAGTGACTGTACCCCTTCTTCCACTTGCAGCTTCTCACACATACTTTGAGAATGCAGCGTAGGTATCATTTTCATACTTGCATACATCTGTGCCTTCCTCGGAGAATGATGGCGCAAGGAGTAGCAGGAGCTGTCGTCTGGAGAGTTGATTTGATTCATTTGCACACAGCAGATAAAGAAGACTGGTAGACTCGTTGCAATTTCATATAGACCAAGTTTCGTGAATCCTTTCCAAAGCTGTGCAATGCATGGCCTTGCAGGATCCTCTGAAAAAATCTCCTGCAAAAT
>JBBMOI010000002.1:28912500-28915000 GCA_038088405.1 Porites divaricata | reverse complement strand
ACCACACCGCTTGACAAAGTCTTCGATTTCTGCTCCTATACCTGGACATTCAGACAAAATTGTACCAACTCTTTTACTCCTCCTTTTGATAAGGCACTTCTCAGCAAGTCGCTTCTTTACTTGTCGCACAGAATTGTGCTTTATTGCAGCTCTTCTTTTTTTGATCAGTAGTCGTTCCCTATCATCCATCTGAGTCTGACATTATCTCAACAACGCAGTTATCACTTTCAGTGTTTTCTCTTAGACGCTCACAACACGGGAATGCTTGCCTTGATTGTTTTACAACTTTTTCCTCATCCTCTGATAGACCCACAAAGGACAGCTGACCAGTGAAGTCTAGTAACAGCTGATTTAAGAGTGGCTGTCTGTAAATATCGACCAGGGATGGGAAAAATAAAATTTCGAAAAATCCAAAAAAAATTCAGTGGACTACCCTAGGTACCTTAGTAATGAAAATATAAATTTTACTTTCATTGGTTAAATATTTTTGCAATACAGCGAGTGTAAAGATTGACCACTTCACAGCCTCCAATGGGCCGCTTTTTCAGGATGCACGACAGGGTGACGAGAAAAGCTCGATTTTAGTCTACTTCAAACATCATTCAATTCACAATGCTTCTCATCGTATTAAAGGGATTTCAAAATACATTTTGAGTGGTAATATGCTTCAATTGATTGCAACCAGAATATTTTACGGATTTTAAGATACTTGAATAATTTTGAGGATTTCACCCGAGCAAAATTTTGTCGAAATTCGAAGGCCTAAAATTCAACCTGATACATCTTTTTAAGAAGAAATAGATATCTGACATTAAAAAGCAATCTTTAAGCTTTCGAAATATGGGTTCAAAACTTTGGCCAACATGTGAAATGAATTTTTGGGAAAGTGAAATTCAGGGAGCACTTGAGTGAAATTTGACCTCTTTGACTTGACAGTTATGAGGTGCGGCGTGACACGGTGAATTCTAAAACAAATCATTCACCCCAGGTACATTTAATTCAGATGATTCCAAGTCCCACAGTGATACACATGTAATTGAAAAAAAATAAGATGGAAAATTGTACCTCAATGTTTAGCCAAAAAGAAGGTCAAATCCCGGCTTTTTATCGTAACCTGTAGCTTAACACTAATGTAAACAAGAAGGTCAGGTACTCATATCACAACGCAGCAAAGTGTTCAAACTTTACAGCAAATATCTATCCTTTCTAGTAAATATAAAGTCGGCAATATTTTTGTTTGTACCTTTTGTCCTTGCTTGTCTTCATGACCGCAAAAACTGAGGCAAACTGCAGCGAAACTCCTGCGCACTCTACCTGTGTCAGGGAATGCTGTTACGTGAGTCAAGAATGCATTACATAACATGACAAACCAAGAGATTTTTTCTTTCGTGCGATAACCATACTATTTTTTTTTCTCCCCATTTACCTCGCAGCTTTACGATCGCAGACATGTGAACCCAAACGTCATGAAACGTGTCAAATAGTATTCATTAGCGTTATGTAAATACATATATATTTTTGTTTGTTTGCTTTAAGTCAAATGTTACTTTTCCATTCCCATATTACTTCTAATTTATAATGATAGGGAAATATCCTAACGCGTTGTGTAGAAGCAGGTCATGGAGACCGCTTTCGCTATACCTTACCTTACTTTTAGTGAGAACGTCTCCTGGAGTCATTGATTTCTTGATAGTACGGTTTTCGGTAGCGAGAGCTTGGCTGTAGCAGACATCTACTACTCACTGATGTGCGACCACACAGTGTGAATATCATCGGGAGCGCTGGTGGGGGGTGAGTGTGGTTCAAGTGCCAGATACTTGAGCACAGAGAACCTACCCATCAGGGAATGTAGCCGATCAATTGAGTGCCATATTACAGAAAAACTGCAAGCCAGTTTTTGCCAACTGTGGTTTAAACACTGCAGCAGAGCTGTTATTAGTCAGGGCGGGTAAGTTTGATACATGATTATATATATATATATATCTTTTAAAAACTCACTTTTCCTTTTTTTTTGCTTGATATTGTTCGTTATGATTTTCCATCACTCTTTTCTTTGTCTTTTCCTCGCAAGAACTTTTTTCTTGGAATTTTGCCTTGAAAGGCTTTAATTTTGGGATTTCTCTGAGCCTCAAATCTTCCCTAAAAATCTAATGGCTATCCCCAGTCCACAACAGAACTCAGCAGACAAAGTGCAGTTTGCTCTCAATCTTGAGGGAATAGGAAATAAAAATTCCTTGTTTTATCGTCATTTTCAGTTTTGTCCCAGGTGTATTTGAATTTGATCACTCAAAATTTCAAATAACGATTTGCCTGAAACACCGTGACGAATTTGGCATCGGATGGCGCTGCCGACAAATGTCATGTAAAGTTCCCCTGCCTCTGGCCCCCCATTATATTAAAATGAGAAGGAGGAAAGAAAGGATGCTTTCTTTTGCACAGTCAAAGCTGATGTTCAGCCTTAAGATGATACTTGCACCAGTTGGATCTTGTAGGTATAGTG
>JBBMOI010000002.1:28865000-28907500 GCA_038088405.1 Porites divaricata | reverse complement strand
CAGAAGGCGATGAAAGTTCCGATTAATGCTCGTTTATTTCTGCACAACATATGTTGATTCTCGTAAACTTAAAATAATGAGGACATAACTAAATAAACTAATGTGAACGTACAAAGGCAAAAACTACACTAACTACAACCAAAGCTACAGTATAAATAAAGAAACTAAAACGATTTTAAAGGCTAAACTTGCATGCTTAATCATATTGGAGGCAGAACCCGCTAGTTACATAACAACAATACTACAACAAAAATACATGTTCCGCAGGAAAAATGACAGAAAATCTAACAAATATGCAAGGTATAAACGCTGAACAATAATTTCTAACAGCTAAGGACCAATACACTTGAAATAAATGCACAAAATCCTAGCATTTACCACGCTGGAATGCTCTTAACCTAAACAGGTGGTCCCTCGAGAAACTTACTAATAGCTTAATAATCAATGAAAGGCGAACCTAATGGAATACAATTAAAATAAACAAAACAAACGAACACTTACATATCTTTTCTGCGCAGTAATGCCTCTAGCTGGCTTATAAAGGTCCTTAAAATTCGACGATGATTCCTACAACAACATTAAACACTGACGATCCTCTAACGGAAATGTGATAACTAAGCAAGAACATAACATGTCCCAAGAGTCAAGGCATCTCATAGTGGCCACTTTCCTAATGGTGAATCCTATCTTCTGCAATTGTTAGAAACTTCTTATCTTCTTGGGAGAGAGATTGTTCTGTACTGTGCCTTTCAGAGAAGTCAATCTCGAACATCGTTTTCACAGCATACGGATTGATCTCTTTTTTAGTCTGCATCTTTGGAATGAAATTGAGACCTTTGGGTGTGTCACTGCAAAGTTCGTGTGTCATAATCCTGTTACAAGTTGCGGCTTCTGCTTCTTCTTCACCATCTTCTCCGATATCTTCTTGTGGAATGACTGGCCCAATAATTCCCCAACCAAGTAAAGTTCTGACTGCATAGGGGTCATCCCCCTTTCCTAGAATGACTTCTTTTGGCTTGATTGCTCATGGACAATTGCAACCAATCAGGATTCCTACATCTACATCAGTTTGGTAGGGATGTGTCTATTATGCAGGTAATCTTTTTGAGGATGGGTAGCTTGCAAACTAAACTGAACGCAGGGTTGTCGAAACAGCAACAAGATTTATTCCAAAGGTGAACGTAGTTTCCATGAAGTAAAACTCCACAACAGCACGTAACTCGTTAAACTTCCATGGCCTCCGCCAACTTCAATAAACTTATACGGCCTCTGCCAAGTTGAATGAACTGACTGCTTCAGTCACACTTGACTAAACACGACTAATGTCAAACTCTCTTCACTTGTGGTAAACTAGTTAAAACTCCACTCGAACTCACTTACTTATATACTTTTATAATAATATTCTAGAAGTTTCTAAATAGTCTAATTATAGAAAGATTACAAAATATACCGCTTTAGGAATGCTGACACAAGATCCTAACATAAACAAATTATGAACTCTCGCGAAGCTTCTAGAAAGTCACGCTAGTCACGCCATACAGTTTTTCGTAACATAACCCCCTTTCAGTAGAAATTTCCTAAATTTCTCCTAAACACGAAAAATTGCTAGATGAGGAGCAGTGTAATGTCAATAAACTTGATCCTCAACTCTACTCAAGTAATCTACTCCAACATTCTCTGAGCCTCTAATGGCTTCAACTCTGAATGTATAACTTTGCAAAAACATAGCCCAACGCATAAGACGTCCATTCGCAAACTTAGCACTGTTCATATACTTTAAGGGTTCATGATCCGTCTGTAGAACAAAGGGAACTCCGTACAAGTAGAGATGAAATCTCTTGATACCCCAGACTACTGCTAGGCAATCTTTCTCAATTGTAGAATAGTTCCTCTCAGCGCTTGACAATTTCTTGCTTGCGTAGCAAACAGGGAACAGCTTCTCATCTTGTTTCTGCATTAATACTGCACCAATTCCAGTATTTGATGCATTTGTTTGCAAGTAGTACGTTTTCACTGGGTCCGGAGGACGGAGAATTGGCTCATTCATCAAATGAAACTTGATGGTCTGGTATGCCTTCTCTTGTGCTTGTCCCCACTCGACCCTAGATGGTTGACCTTTGCGTGTCAGGTCTGATAGGGGGGCTGCAATGGCTGCAAAGTTAGGGATAAAGTCTCTGTAATATCCGGCCAAACCAACAAACGAACGAACTTGCTTCTTAGTACCTGGCCGTGGTGCATTCTTAATCTTCTCAACATTCTCCTCGTGTAGACCAAGCACTCCTTGTTCTAGGCGATGACCCAAGAAATCAACGCAGCGCGCTCCAAAAATACACTTAGTTGGTCTAATAGTCATCCCAGCTCTCATTAAACGTGCAAACAACTCTCGGAGAGCTTTAATATGCTCTTCCCAGGTGCATGTATGAACCAATATATCGTCCCAGTAAAAATCGACGTTGTCTAAATCCTCAATTAATTTCTTCATGGCTCTCTTCAGGGTTGCTGCAGAGTTAATCATTCTAAACGGCATCTTTAAGAACTGGTAGGAACCGTCGGGTGTTACAAATGCAGTCTTTGGAATATCCTCCTCAGGTATGGTAATTTGCCAATAGCCTTTACTAAGATCAATCTTTGTGAAAAGCTTATCACCACTCAGCTTCTGGAACAGGTGTTCCGCGGTCGACACGGGTTCAGGATCAATAACAGTCAGCTTATTTAGCTTCCGATAATCAACGCAGACTCAGTTGGTGTTGTCTCTCTTCTTCACTACAACAACCGGCGATGCATAGGGTGAATCAGTCTCCCTGATAACTCCCATTTTAATCGTGTCAGCAATACCTTTCTTCAACGACTCCCTCATGCTGTAAGGAACTGGATATGGTCTTGACCGAACAGGCTCCTCTGAGGTAAGTTTGATGTGACGCTGGGCGAGGTCCGTAGTACCTGGTGCCTCGGTAAATAGACTTGAAAACTGATTGGCTAGGTCCATAAACTCAGAACACTGTTCATCAGTAAGATTTGACCCGGTGGCAACATCTGCAACAGATTCCTTAGCATCATAGCGACCGATCTCTAGGAAATCAACATTATCATCATCCTCCGCATCCTTTACTTCACATTCTTCAACTTCACAGTGCATATCTTCCTCAAAATGATCATCTGCTTTTACCACTGCTACTGCTCCTTCTGTGGTAGCTTCATCTCTTTCGAAATACTTCTTGAGGAGATTCGCATGGTAAACTTTCTCCTTTCCTTTCACTTTAACTCTGTAGTCAGTAAGGGCTACTACTGAACTCACTTCAAAAGGACCATTCCACTGCATCAGCAACTTATTGTGATCAGTTTGTAGTAGTACAAGAACTTTCTCACCTGGCTGAAATTTTCTGGCTCTAGTCTTGCGATCATAATAGTGCTTTCCTTTATCTTGAGCCTCCTGTAACTGACTGTGGGCTAATTTAAGGGTGTCCTCCAACTTCTCTCGCAGCTCAAAAACGTACTGGTAGCTGTTCTTAACCTCCGGTTCCTCAACTTCTTTCGTCCACAGCTCCTTAAGAATAGTCATTGGACCTCTCACGGCTCTTCCATACAATAGCTCAAATGGTGAAAAACCAGTAGACTCTTGGGGAACCTCACGATAAGCAAACAACAAAGGGTTGATAAAGCGATGCCACTGTCTTGGTTGTTCACTACACAATCTCTTTAATATAAGCTTCACTGTTCCATTGAACTTCTCGGTTAAACTGTTACACATAGGGTGGTAGGGCGTGGTTGTGATCTGCTTGATACTCAGCAATCGTGTTACTTCCTTCATACAATCAGAGACGAACTGTGTGCCAAGGTCACTTAACATCTCTTCAGGATTTCCCAATCGACTTAAGATATTTACTAATGCCTCTGCGACAGTTTCAGTGTCAATAGTCTTTAAAGGAACTGCTTCAGGATAGCGAGTCGCAAAATCAACAAGTGTCAGGCTGTACCTATGCCCTTCTTCGCTTGGTGGACTGATAGGTCCGACAAGGTCAATGGCCACTCTCTTAAATGGTTTATTGATCAAAGGCATCTTCTGTAATGGCACCTTTGCAACCGATCCCTTGTTTACGGTCTTCTGGCAGACATCACATGATTTGCAGAAACGGGTTACATCATCTTGAATACCTGGCCAATAAAATGCACTCTGAATCTTGTCAGTCGTCTTCTTAATACCTAAATGACCTCCCATTATAGATCCATGAGCCACTTCCATTATTCGAGGTCTTAACTGCTTAGGAACCATCACTTGGTTCACAGGCTTGCCACCATTCCCAAAAGGGTGTTTGTAGATGCGGTACAATATCTCACTCTTTACCTGAAAAGAAATCTCAGCTTGACCCTTCACTAGTATATCACCTCGGTCCCAGTACTTCCGCAAACGCTCATCTTCACTCTGCGTCTGTTTAAGTTTCTATTTATCTACAATAGGGCTCTCTTGGTAACTTGGTACTTTTAAAGGACTAACTACACCATCTTTCTTAGCTTGACTTCTCGTGGTTACAGCGCATGCTTCTTGCCAAGTTGGGTCTGGTTCATCAGTGGGTCTAGCTCCAGGAACGGTACCTATTATCAGGTCGTAAATGGCATCTGGGAGACACTGCGCTTCCACTTGCCCCTTGAGATAAGGTGTATCAACAGTAATTCTTGCGATGGGTACCTTCCTTGCTGTATTGTCAATGAGCAGCATAACATTAAAATCACCAGTAAACTGATCCTCAGACACAAGATTCTTCTTAACCACTATTCCACTACAGCGGGTGTCTCTCAAGACATCCACAGTTTTCTCACCCACTCTTCCTTTTACAACAGGCATTTTTAACCGGTCGCCAGATAGAGGTTCAAGGCAGGCATTGCTTACTATTGGGATCTTCTTACCACTGGCTAACAACAGTTTATCATCCTTGATACAAGCTCTAACTTCTTCTTCTGTAGGTTTAACCTCGGGTGGCTTAACTAAACAACCGGCACTCACTTGCCCACGCTGCACAGGGAGACCATTTCTATTTTGTCCTCCTGACTTCTGTTTACCTGAGCAGCAGTTTCTAGCTTCATGCCCTTGCTTGCCACACATGAAACATTTCTTGACCAGAGATGGGGCAGTTAACAGCCCTGTGGCCACGAGCGTTACACTTGAAACACACTACTATTGTTGAATCATTCTGCTGATTCTTTGTTTCTTCCTTCTGAGGTGGTACCACAGGCTTCCTACTCGCGGGACTGAACAATTGTTTTCCGTGTGCTTCCAAGTACTGATCGGCAATCTTCGCTTTCTGGAGAAGCGTTTCCGGGGCTCGTTCACGAAGGTGAATAGTCAACTCTTTTGGACAAGAGTCAATAAACTGCTCTTTCACAATTAGATCTTTCAGGCCTTCAAAAGAACGCTCAGTGTTCGACAGCTCTAACCAATGCAACAAGTATCTATCCAGTCTTGCTATAAACTGTTCAGGACTCTCATCAACCTCCGGCTTTGATGCTCTAAATTTATGACGATAGCCATCCTCTGTAAGGTCATATCTCTTCATCAAAGCTAACTTCACTCGATCATAATCTTGGGCTGCTTCCTCGGATAACCGCGAATAAACTTCTAGGGCACGTCCAGACAATAGAGCACTAAGTTTTGAAGCCCATCCCGTCTTCTCCCATTTAGCTGTAGTTGTGAACCTCTCAAATCTTTGTAGGTAAGCATCCAAGTCGTCCTTACCATCCACAAATGAGGGGAGCTTGGGTGCCTTGGCCCTATCCTCTCTCAATTCGGCGCGTTCGGCGACGTTACAGCCTTGTCCTAGACGAGTGAGCTCCAATTCATGTTCTCTCTTAGCGGCTTCAATAGCTTCTTTCTGCTTCAACAGTTCTGCTTCCATCTCTAATTTTCTCAGTTCGCGTTCTTGCCGCCTATTTTCTCCTACGCCTTTCTTCTTTCTCTTCTTCTTCCTTCCTTCTGTCTTCCTCAAGTATTTGACGTCTCTCTTCCTTTTCTTCTTCTAACTGCCGCCGCTTTTCTTCTTTTTCCTCTTCCAATTGTCTACGTTTTTCTTCTCTCTCTTCTTCTAACTGTCTTCGTTTTTCTTCTTCTTCCCTTTTTCTTTCTTCTTCTAACTTAAGCTGCTTTTCTCCCTCCAATCCGAATTCTTTCCCTACCTGCAAAAGCTTTTCCATTTCCATAGCAATAGTTCACAACAAACACACAAGATATACTTTTTTGTAACAGTTCTTCTTACTTCTCAGTGACTCCTTCTTCTTGAACTATCCTTTCCTGGATTTTGTAGTCAGCAAACAGTTGAATTCCTCTCCCGGACAGGCCCCCAATGTTACGCGGGTAATCTTTTAGAGGACGGGTAGCTTGCAAACTAAACTGAACGCAGGGTTGTTGGAACAGCAACAAGAAGATTTATTCCTAAGGTGAACGTAGTTTCCATGAAGTAAAACTCCACAACAGCACGTAACTCGTTAAACTTCCACGGCCTCTGCCAACTTCAATAAACTTATACGGCCTCTGCCAACTTGAATGAACTGACTGTTTCAGTCACACTTAACTAAACACGACTAACGTCAAACTCTCTTCACTTGTGGTAAACTAGTTAAAACTCCGCTCAAACTCGCTTACTTATATACTTTTATAATAATATTCTAGAAGTTTCTAAATAGTCTAATTATTGAAAGAGTACAAAATATACCGCTTTAGGAATGCTGACACAAGATCCTAAAATAAACAAATTATGAACTCTTGCGAAGCTTCTAGAAAGTCACACTAGTCACGCCATACAGTTTTTCGTAACAGTATCTTGTCTGCAATCTTCACAAGGTGCAGCCACTCACTCGCTACTTCTGGTCTAGGGATCTGATTCCTCCTGAAGGGTATCCTTGCTCTAGAGTATGTTTTTGGTAACTCTGTCTCCAATTTCTTGTCAACTCGCTTGACTGCTAGTCCAGTCAACTTTTCTACAGTCAACTTCTCTTCTTTCCAAGCATGGTGAATAAGTTCAACTTCACTTCAGTACCCTTTAATCCTAGGTCACGGAAAGTTTTGGCTTTGATAAAGGTAGTGTCACTGGCATCATCCAAGAGAGCATACACCATAACTTCCCTTTGGGGGCTGTATTTGTGATGTAACCACAGAGGGACAATCAGTGAATTTATGACACTGCAACGTTTACCAACAGAAGGGCAAACACTGGAACAGTTACTAATGGCCTGATCTGGATTAGTCTCAGTTCCCAATCTGCTCTCCATGGCTCCTGTTCCTTCCGGACCCTTTGGTTCTTTATCATCCTTTGTGGTCAAATGAAGACTTTTTGGATGTAATTTACCACAGGTCTTACAAGTCAGCCTTTTGTGACAGTCCTTTGAAATGTGGCCCCTGTTAAGGCAACCGTCCCTTTGATTGTGTGAAGGTGTTAGTCCAATCCGGGTCTAAGACAACAGCTAAACGACAAATAATCTGTAAAACTCAACATCTTTACTGCACTCGACACTCGATTGTTCCGATTACATTCGATTGCATCATCCCACGATTAAGGGCTCGGGCCCGGTCCATTTCAGTCCTCTCTACTTAGTCCTCTACAAAGCCAAGGCGTTCGTCGTGATTCTTCACAAATTCATCACAGTTGTCAAGCAGAGGTGACTTGGGGCACACGGGGCATGTTTTTGATTGTGATGAAGTCTTGTTTCCATTCTTAGGGCCGCTTTTGTCCTTTGATGGATCAGCAGTAATTGCAAAACTGCTAGAACTAGTTGGATGCCTTCGATTGGTGCCAGGTTTGTATTTATTATCAACCTTTCAACATTCGGCCTTAAGGACATCGGGAGAGAAGACAGGATCTGCTGCAAGGTCTGCTTCACTTTCACGAACTTCACTAGGTCATGAAAGGTGACCACTTGCCTGCTCTTTTTCTTTGTTTCAAAGGCATTACAGCACCACTTAACACCGGAGTAAGAGGGAGGCTTAGAACTGACTTGCTTCAGGACTTCTGTAGAATTCAGGTCATTCAGGAATTCAACACTTTTCGTGGCTTCTTCACATTGACCCAAGAAATCTGAGAATGCTTGTAGACCATTGCTATCCCCTTCAGTGATCTGCGGCCAGTTCCTAAGGTGTACCTTGTATGCATTCGAAACACGATGGGGGTCCCCAAATCTTAGACTTCCTCAAAGTCGTTCACTTGGTTTTCTGGTCGGTGTGGTAGGACCCGGGACAAATGACTTCTATCCCTTGCAGCGCGCTAAATTTACAGGAGAAATTTTCCTCCTGTAACGTTATCCAATCAGAAGCAGCCTTTTCAAACCACACGTCAATCAAACAGATCACGCGCTCGAGATCTTGAAACAAGAAACCTGCCTGGGTGAAAGTAAAATTTGCGTCGAGTGTTTTGCTTCACTGTTTGTTTATGTAGAGGACCTTATGGGTTGCGAAAAGCACAGTACAAAGATGTTCGTGAACATCAAAGGAAAGTAATCGAGGGTTACTGCGCTGGAAAAGACGTATTTCTTTCAGCGCCAACAGGATCAGTAAAAAGCTTGACTTTTGAAGTTTCTCCCTATGTTTTCGACTATTTAGAGTACGGCGAAAGACTGGAAGTGTGTTCTGTCTGCTTAGTTGTTGTGCCACTGGTCGCCCTTATTGGAAATCAAAGGGCTAAATCAGAGGAGGAGCGAATAGTATCCCATGATGCAATTTTCTCGGCGCATCACGCACCTTCGCAGTTATGGCGGATTTCAGCGTGAAATAACGCCGTTTTCTCGCCGCCCTGTTTAATTTTCTGTTCCCTTAAAAGGTAAGAAAATTGCATTAGTTTGTTATTTGACATGATTTCTCTGATATCCAATTGTTCAATAACGTAACATCCATATAGAAACCTTTGATTTGATTGTTTTACGGAGCCTTTGTTTAACAAAGTGTTCAATGAGCTGTAGATAGGTCATGAATATTTACATTTTGTTGGTTTATTTGATGATCTTTTCCTAATATGGGCTTCACGCTAGCGAAATGAAGTCCTGATAATTGTACAAGCAAAGAAGTACCCAGAAGTACCCACATTTTAAAGACTTTTGAAGCGGCCAAAAATCACTGAAATTTTGTATCCTCGGACACATTTCAACACCACGTGTGGGAAGATATGCTAAGTCTGCTGCAGGCCTCAATCGGTTGAGCGTTTTCGAAAGCGTTGTCTTACCATAGCAATCATTTTTTACTTTTGAAATGGATGTTTGAACGGATTTTCACTGTTTTTTGTAATGAATGCGTTAAAGGAGATATGGATAATGGGGTATTTTACTGCGAATCTTATAGGACAATGGACTCCAAAAAAAGGAGCCACATAGCAAGTGGTAACACGCCAAACAAACCTACTGAGAAGCGCGCACAAGATTCTAGAAGAAACATCAGAGGACCTCTGGACTTTTCGTCAGAGAATGTAGAGAATCTAAACGAATCTTAGAAAGGATGCATCCATTATTTGTGCAGGTCGTTCCTCTCTGCCTGCACGAAATCAGACCAGTATCCGGCAACGAATACACCGGCCACTGGCCCAACTCCCCAATCCTAGAAATATGCCCTAAGGTAGTTGAACATAGTCTTGTAAAAGCAAAGGCCCGGAAGCTGCCCCCCCCCTCCCCCCATGCCCAAGCAGGGTTTTAAACCATAATTTGCTTCTGCAGTTAATGAAGCAAATTCCCCTACAGTCCCTGTTACTGTCAGCCCTTTTTTGAAGTTGTGGTACTTTTTTCATGGTTTTTGCAATTACCTTGCTGTACAAACTGTGTTCAACTGTCTTTTAAGAATCTGAAGATGTGCTTTGTAAATAACTTTTGCGTGGGTCATTCAGGGAGGTTCTGGTGAATTATGTCAGGAAAGTTGACCATTGCAATATTAAAAGGTTCTCTTCAGTTGCTTTAGCTGTTAACACTAATAAAACTGTGGTATTGACTATCCTTGTTTTTACTACCAAAAGAAGAAGCAAAAACTTTGATAAAAAAAATGCATTTTGTACATTTATTAGCAATTTTATATATTGTATTATTGTGTAGATCCTCATTGGATAAGTTATTCATGGGAAAGACATTTTTAACTTGAAAGAAAAAAGGTTCCGAAACTCAAAGCAAATTGGTACATTCGTTCCAATAAGATGTGATCAGGTATACATAGCTGAGTTGTTTTGCTCTGAGATTTGGAATTATTTTGTTCTTTCATGTTATCACTAGAGAATATTATAGCTATTGTTTCAGTGATATTTTATACTGTTTATTCACAAGCTAATAAGTTTGTAAGGCTCGTGTACATAATCCACTAATAATCCACATAATTCAGTGCCACTGATGATTGGCATCAAGCCTCAGTTTGTGTGTGACCCCCTGATGTGGTTATTTTAGAAGGAAAACTTGCCCAATTAGTTATTATTATTTAAAATTCTGTTTTTTCATTTTTCATTGACATCGAACTTCAACAAAAATTCCTACAGTGGTTTTAAGCTGAAAAAATTAGTTTCTTGATGTTGTGCACAGCCACAATCGCAAAATGATGTAATATGAAAAGATTGATTGCACAGGTTTCAGGGGGTGTTATCTGATTTTCCTAAGAAAATCCTCCTTGACCTGTATAGCTTTTCAGATCATGTACCCAGCTTATTGAAAATTTTAATATCTTATATTTCACCAGATACTAGATACTGATGAAATACCAGGATTTTTGGCTTGTACTAAAAAATCATATCTTCATCACGCACAGTATCCTCACATGTGAGGATATTGGCGTCGCCATGGTTGCTAACTTTTTGGAACATTATTGTCTTTATTTCTCCTTTATAACTTTATATCCGAGTTTCATAACATTTTTGTGACAGGTATTTTGCGATAGATGACCACTTTTAATTGCACTATTTTGCTGTTTCGAAAATGAATTTTAAAAAAATTGTTTTATGTAGGAATTTCCTCAGTATCTGTAAAATAAACAGAACATTACATTGCCGCGTGGGGATACAATTTTATCTTCGAGTGCTGAAAGTATCTCTCACGAGTGAGCAAAGCAAACGAGTGAGAGGTACTTTCAGCACTCCAAGATAAAATTCGTATCTCCAAGCGGTCATGTAATATCCTCTATTTATTATCTAAGCTGCATTTGGAATGGAAAATGAGTAATAGAATCTGTGGCTGTGGAACAGTATTCAGCTTCTTCTAATATTAATGTCAATTACTGAATTGTAAACATTGTCCGGATCATCCTTTTCCCAGCTCCCCTTTTTCACAATGTTCAGTCCTCCTGAGAATCTAAACTCTGAAATGACTGGATACCATACTCTTTTAAGCTTACACAATTCTATAGACATGACTTGATCATGTTGTAGGGCTTTTTTAGTTTTGGAATTTTTTTCACCCCACAATACCCCAGGATAAACCATTTTCCATCTGCAAGAACCTCAAATTTTAGTGTATTACAATCTGCAATGTTCTCAGGTTCATGTTCAACTCTGATTGGCACCGTTTCCTTTTTAACTCTCAGTTCATAACACTTGTCAAGACCTTCCTGGTATCGCTCCTCCCAGTTTGACCCAATGATAGGGAAATACTCCACAAACTCCTGCTCCTCGGTGCTAGGACCGGTATCAGCTCCATGCTCCGGCTCTGAACTATCAGGATCACTGTCACATTCATCCTCTTCGTCCTCTGAGTTAATGAGTAATTCTCTCAGTGGATCAACAATCCTCCCTTCCCCATCCTCGTCTTCTGGATCTCGGTGAGAGTGAAAACTGGCGAGACAAAAACGATTCTCGTGATCAAAACAATTGCATGATGATGGCACATCAAGATTCAAGGGTGGAAGTGTTTCGTCGATCTCCTCGCTATTTGCAATTTTCTTTGGGCAAACAGAAGCTGTCGCTGGTGCAGGAACGAAATCAAAATCCCATAATAGGGTAGCAGTAAAAGGTGCAGCTCTCGGGTCAGTGTCATCGTAAAACTAAAGGAATTCGGAAACAAAGGGTGAGCATGTATGTTTATAACAATCTTAGAAAATATTTTGCATTGTTTTTGAACTGACTATCATTCTTACCGTAAAATCGCAACTTGTTTTCAATGACACCAGCGCCGGAGTACTTTCAGAAGCAAACAAAATGTCCATGTTGTGACGGCCATTTGCAGCAGGTAAGAGAGCAACTCATCTTTCTGCCATCTTGTCCAAGAAACTAACGTGAACTTCCCGAAAGACGAGTTCCATACAAGACAAATCACGAGGCCGGGCGATAAAGTTTTCCTTTGAGATACAATGTACATATAACATGCGACAATTTTGCAGTGCAGGAGCATTTTCACCGGGAATTGTGTTGAACGACGCCATCAAACCTCTCGAGGCAAGCAGTCGAATCAAGTGATGACGTCACCAAAATTTTCGATATATTAGTTTGAAACACAATGCATCATGGGATACTATTCACTCCTCCTCTGGGGCTAAATAGAGAAGCTGCAGCCCGAAAATTAACTGATGTTGAAGCTAGCTTGCCAAAAGTTCTGCTACGAAAATGTGTTTGCAAATCTGTATTTACCTAAAAGGCAACACTTAAAATGAAAGGCTCAGCGAGACGATAAAACAAAGTAATTTTTAAGAGTCTAAACGATATTTTGTGTTTTTGTTCTGTTTAAAAGCTTACTCTCAAGAGTTTTGAAGGTACGAATCATTCGAGTAGCTAATGCAAGATCCAACCGAAAAACACAGTTGTGAAAATTCTAAAGGCGAGAAAATTACCTACATCCACCGATGATCTGAGCTCTTCTTCAGTAACTTTTTATATGTGATGAGAAAATTTGTTTGCAATCCGGATTTAGAAAAGCACGACCCTTAAGATGGAATGCTCGGGGAGACGATGAATTTAGAAGTCTGAATGTTATTTTGCCATTTTTATTTTTATTATTCGTTGAGTTTTCTCAAAATAAGCGTATTACTCTTAACAGTTTCGAATCATTTCAATTAGCTAATGCGAGATCCGGCCGAACTACTATACACAGTCATGAAAATTTCAAAGGCGAGAAAGTTTTTGGCTCTGGGTCAGCATTGGTCACTTCTTCTCCCGTCGACAAAGCTCAATCTGCTTCACTTGCAAATAAAGCTCTTCTCTTTGTCGAAGCTCTTCGCCCAATCACACCTTGTTCGGGTGCCTCAGCTCTTTCAGCTTTTGTCAAGGACTTTACTCCAACAGAGCTTTGCAAATTGTTTCCTAGACTTCCTTTTGGTCCAGAAAAGTTAGCCCTAACTTAAACATTTTTCTTTGTCAGCATTTCATTGCGTTCCGAGCAGTTTCGGCAAATAGTTCCCAAGTCGTTGTCTCGTGGAAACACATCTCCTAGAAGAAGCTCCAGACTTTGGCACGTTTTTGTTTTCTGTTTCCCTGAAAATAACTTTCTTCGTAACGCTGGATTGTCTACCAGTTTGCCACATTGAAGGCAAATGTTTTCCGGCACTGCAACCCAAATAAAAGTTTTAGTTGGTGTATTTTCCTCCTTCATTCCATTACCAAACCATTGATCGATTTCGCGAGGTGCGAAAAGTATTTTGACAGTTTGACAGGCAGCGCTGCATGCAGCATCCTGAGAAGTTTGCGCCAAAATGACGTCGCTTGATGTGATTCGCTGCAAGGGAAACAAGTTGAGCTCTCGCTCGCTTGCGCTTCACGCTCAAAAGCTCGACTTGTGAGTAAGTCTACTCAATCTTTGAGTAAGGAGCCTCTTAGCGTTCTTGTAGAAGTCGCTGGACTTCAAAGTGATGAAGCCTTTAATAACATCATTTGCCTTTCCAGAAGTGTACTTGTTCAGGAAGTATAGTCTTTCTTTGTTTACTGAAACTCGACTTTCACTGATTGTCTCAAAGGGTCTCATAAAGATTGGATAGTCGAAGAAGCTGCCACTGAAGGTTGGAGGTTCTTGTACCGGGAGAAAACTGATTCTTTGCTGCTCAGTAATAAGGGCACTCAACTCTCTTTGCTTGACCTGGAGCTTAACTATTTCCTGTAGGGCTTCTTCACTAGGGCTTAGAGCAGGGTGTTCTTGCTGAGGATGTGGTGGCGAGGGAGTAAAAGGGTTCAGTGACATTCCTGCTGTGAATTCAGTCTTGACTGGCATGCGAGAGGGTTCTAAAGGCAGTAGCTGAAAGAATCTGGAGGATAATAGATTCCATGCTCTATCTTGACTTGTGACCCTGGTGTTTCAGGTTTGTCAGGTGAAAATGTAAGCTCAGTCTTGCTTGGCAGGTGGGATGGATCTAAAGGCAAGTAGATAGAAGGATCTGGAAGGTGATTGGCTGGAAACTCCATTTTGTCTTGTAAACCTTGGCTTGGAGTACTCAAGGGTGGATCCAATGGTTCAGTCGTGAGTGTTAAATTTTGCCAAGGGTAGGCGGGTGCTTTCGGATTCAACTTGCTCTTTCATATGCATCCTTATCAGAGGCAACAGGGTTTTCAAACTTCGTTCTTTCTTCATCCTCAACGGCCTTCATCGCATCCCTTTCCGCCTTTGCCATTTCCAACTCTTTAAGAGTTGTCAGCTTCTTTGTCCAGAAACTGCAGCTGTGCTTCCAGTCTTGCTGCCTCTGCAACTGCTCTAATTTTCCTTGGATGAGCAGAAGAAGTGGAGAGTCGAGAAGATCTAGTGCTTTCAGATTTGCTGGTTTTAGAACAAAACGATTTGATCGAAGATTGTTGCACGATTCTCTCTCCACGGCATGAATTCTCTCAGAAATTTTCATTTGGCATTGTTGATCTTCGCGATCGCGAAGATCAAACCAGTGGTAAGATGCTTCTGTATCTTCAAAGGATTCTAAAAGTTCATGATAAGATTGGTGGGCCTTATTAAAATGTTCTCTTTGTGCATCTAGGGCATCTCTTTGAATTTCAAGTTCTCTTACTCTGGCGCCCTGCTCCAATAATTTGTATGTTTCGCTGATTTCCTTAGAAAGGCCGGTGTACAGAGTTACTCTTTTTTATGGAGAGTTTCTATCTGACATGCTCTTCCTTTGGTTGTCAGTTTCCTTTCACGTAACTCCTCCAACCAGAGGCAAACGATGGAAGATATTTTACTGTAAATGAAGCTACGACAGTCACAGACGAATCGAGAAGTGTCGGGCTTCGGAGAGAAGTATTTTACGGAGAATGCGACCACAGAAGGCGATGAAAGTTCCGATTAATGCTCATTTATTTCTGCACAACGTATGTTGATTCTCATAAACTGAAAATAATGAGTACATAACTAAATAAACTAATGTGAACGTACAAAGGCAAAAACTACACTAACTACAACCGAAGGTACGGTATAAATAAAGAAACTAAAACGATTTTAAAGGCTAAACTTGCATGCTTAATCATATTGGAGGCAGAACCCGCGGCAAGATTTCCGTATAACCCCATACATTAATTATGCATACATTCATTGTTTCAAGAAAACAAAGGAAAGAACAATACTAACCCTTTGGGATTATACCTATTATCATAACAAAATTTTTATTTTTTTTTCTGTCTTTTTTGAAACGCCCTAAATTTGGCGCTTTTTGCAATAAAATCGCAACTTTTCCAAGCAAATTTCGACCATTTTTTTGTGTTCGTAAAGCTAATTATATAACGAAATCCTTTTCGAAAAAATTTCGCCGAAAAATTACGTAGCACAGAGCATTAAATTCTCGAAACTAACCTCCGAATTAAACACGCTACACAAAATGAAATAAAGACCTACCTTTTTAGCTGTGTTCATCTGAGTTTTGTTATCCCTGAAACAATTTCTGAGGCACCTGCCTCATACGTCTCATCTGTCTGTGTTCCATATCGTAATGTCCAGAGTTTTAGATCGCAAACAGTGCATAGAGTGGTATATAATTACGATCTTGTGTCGTTTCTGACATTATAAAGTGTAGCGATATGCTTCAATATGTTTCCAAAGGGGTTTTCTCCGTAATGCTTATGCCACATAAACTCCTGTAGGTAGCTTTCGAAGAGTTCTTTGGATGTTCCTATATGGGGATAACTTCGCTTCACTCCCCACCATGTATTTTCGATGCCCTGTGTATGGGCACCTGTGTCTGGGTCTACGAAGTTGAGGCTGTGGTTAACTGTGAGATGTTCGTAGCCCTCGTCTTTTAGGCAGTCATAAGATCTCCATAAGTCGCTCATAATGCGTGTACCCGGCAATATTTGAGCGTGAATAATGGGCAAGAGAGTTTCTTTATCCCTACGCTCTACCGGAACAAGGAAGCAGGCCTTGCTTTCGCGGCAAAGGCCACCAAAAACCCACTTCCCTTCGATTTTGCGACCTCGGTGATACTTCATCTTGCCAAACTTGGACTCGTCAATCTCAACAGTTGTTCCAGGCCCTCCTATTGATTCATAATTCTGTCGGCACAAACCTCACGGCAATAGTTATACCAATCTATCACCGTTTCTGTTGACGTTGTTTCATCGTCCAGTGAGGTTTCGTACACTGCTTGAGTAGTCGTAAATTTGTGCGCCCAAGCGTAAGTTAGGGCTAATATTTTTTCAATGGATAGCCTGCTACCAGAAAACCATGACTTCTGGCGCATAGATGCTGCTCCATTGCAACCTCTCTTGGAGCATCACCACTCGTACCCGTCTCGCGATGAAGCTCGTTTAGTCCAGCTGAGTGCATTGTGGCACCCAGCTCTAGGACATTTCAATGACTGCGCGAGTAGGTTGTTTTCCTTACACCACTCTATGCACCGGTCGTGATCCGCAAGAATTTTTGAAAGTTGGAAGAAGTTCATCTTGTTCAGCGATGGTCGTTCTCTTAGTTTGTACTTTAGATTGTAATACAGGAAAAGAGCGTTTCTGAAGTGTGCATGCTTTTTATTGCCTGCATTGATGCATTTTTTCATGGATATGTTAGGAGCCAAATCCTGAATAATATACATTACATCATGTTTCACTTGTATTGTTATGTATATTTGAACTTGGACATGTGAAAAGACATCTATCATTTATACGGTAAATCTCAACAATTCGTCGTGGTCTAGTGGTATGGTAGAGAGACAGGAACGCCAGAGCTGAAGACGAGCGTTGGTTCAAATCTTGCTGACGGCCAAGGAAAAAAGGAAAAAGGAAACTGCGGGAGCACTGGAGAGAGTGACCGGGGAAAAAGAGGGAGAATAAGAGCGTGAGAGAAGTAAAAAAAAAGAAAAATCCCTCTTTTATTAACGCAGTAAGTATTCATTACCGATGTATATATGCAATACTCACGGGAATTCGCTATTGTCTTGGAAGGCAATAGCAGGGATACATAATTAATGAGATCGAATGCATAATTAATGTATGGGGTTATACGGAAATTTTTCTGAATCCGCTAGTGACATGACAACAATACTACAAGAAAAATACATGTTCCTTACGAAAAATGACAGAAAATCTAACAAATATGCAAGGTATAAATGCTGAACAATTATTTCTAACAGCTAGGGACCAATACACTTGAAATAAATGCACAAAATCCTAGCATTTACCACGCTGGAATGCTCTTAACCTAAACACGCGGTCCCTCAAGAAACTTACTAATAGCTTAATAATCGATGAAAGGCGAACCTAATGGAATACAACTAAAATAAACAAAACAAAAGAACACTTACATATCTTTTCTGCGCAGTAATGCCTCTAGCTGGCTTATAAAGGTCCTTAAAATTCGACGATGATTCCTACAACAACATAACTCTGACGATCCTCTAACAGAAATGTGATAACTAAGCAAGAACGTGACATGTCCCAAGAGTCATAGCGTGGGAAATAGATAAATGAAAGAAAAACAAAAGAAACACCGGAAATAAAAGGAAAACTAAATACAAAACCGTAACACAGACTAACTAGCGTTTTTTTAGCTGTTTACTGACTACAGCTATGCCCAACAAAAACCAAAATGGAAAGAAAAGTTAGCTTATCTCTTTGACACTTTGTTTAATAGATACAAGTCAAAAGTAGTTTAATAAAAAAAGTGATGCTTTAATACCTTTTGCTTTTAACTCGTTTAGAGAATGAGCTGAGACAAGAAATCTTGCCTGGCCACTCGCGTCTCTTATTTTTAACAACGGCATCATCGGCACAAAAAAGATTGGCTTTCTGCAAAAATCATAGCAAAGCAAAATCGCTCTTAAACTCTTCTACTGATACATCTTTTCAAAAGCATAAATTAAAATCAGAATAAAACATATGCCACTACTATAAAACACTTCAATGCCCGTAGGAGACTTTGCACTTCTATTGAAATATATCATTCTAGTTCAGTGTGAAAAGCCATTTCTACCACGGCTACACACTTCAAAGTAGGAACGTTCTAAAAACAGCATTTTTTAGACTAGATGGCCTATGAAGTAGCAGATAAATATCGGTATAAAAACTCACCTTCTCCGAAACCCACGCCATTCCAAAGACAAGAAAGACGATGCCATCTCTGCCGAACAAATCAAATCTCCCGACCCCAGAGCAAAGGTACTCGATCAAACCTCCCACTGAGGAGATGGATTCCTTGGTCAAATCACCACCCCTTGCCCGCACTCCCCCCCCCCCACGATGTTTACATTGATAGGTGCATAAGAGCCTGTTTACACTAACTTGGGAAAATGCAACGTAGTCACGGGTTATTACTGTACCACTGTAGTTAAACAAAATGTCTCTGAAAAGCCCCTTTGTGGAGGAAACAAAGTATGTACGAATGTGTCTCACGGTACTTAAAATTTCTAACAATCTTCTATTGGAATAATGTTTACCAGAGGCGTTAGTATAGATTAATCTGGATTAAAGTGTCGTGCAAATGAATTAAAAAAGAAGGAAAAAACGTTTTCATATGCACCTTAAAATGCTAAAGCAGAAAACCATTTTAAAAAGCAATCGTAACATAGCAACGGCCAAACGTAACAGTCAACTGTGTGTAGAACGTGTCGTTACTCATTTTTCCTACAGGATACAGAATAATTCCGAGTTCAATACTTCCTAACTAGTACCCAAGCATTTGCATTGTCAATGACTGGCTAAACCCTTACCTTCGTCGGAAGATTTCTTTATTCCATGATCTAAATAGTGTAGCAGATAGTCTCTCGCCTGCTTCTCCTGGTCGGATAACACTGTTTGCAAAAAGTCCCAGTGAAGTCTTATTTTAGCTTTCATCTCTTCCGAAGTAACACACGTCTGCCAGTGATGGAAAAACCATTGCGACGAGACTATTGTTCATCTTCAGGTGACTTGTCAAAGCAATTGATTTCATTCCCTTTGCAATATCAGCAACTTCATGGTGTCGCATGAGGAGAACTTCATGCAACAATAGGTCTTGGTAAGCAACTGACTTTGTATCAGGACTGAGTAGCATATTGACACCTGAGGCAAGTATCAGCCTACTGACAGTATCACTGCTGTTCAAATCTCTAAATTCGACTTTGGTTTCTGCATTTCCTATCTGAAAATAGTTATGGTGAACATATGTGTACCGTTTGCTTTACGTGTAAGAATAGTTATACTTAACCAATGAACACAACCTTGTTCTAAATTTTTTTGTCTTGTCAGCCACTAGTAAGGTCATAGGTTTAAAGGTCAAAGACAACTTTTACCTAACTTGTGTAGAAAAACACATTCATAACCACACCAAAACGAGCACGATTCAGTCAAACAGGACACAGACCTTCACTACCTTTTTCTGCTACCCACTTCGTCTAGCCTGTACTTCCTTCAAAATAATCTAACAATTCTAACAATGTCCCCAGAGGAAGACCAAAGGGCACCCAACCTTTTGTTGTTCAGTGGTTGTTGTTGTGGTTTGTTTTCAGGTTTTCCAGATTTATGTATGTACGACTTGCCTGAATAAGAACATTTCTGGTGTCAAGGTCAGGGACATCATCAGCTGATAAAAGAACATTGGCCTCTTCTGCTTCATTGCCGTTTGCTGTGATATACACTGCCACTGCTCGAGACATACCAACAAAACCCACACCATCATTAAGCAAAGAATGTGCAATCATTTGACTGGCTATGTAGAAACAACCAGAAGCGAACGCATGAACACTATGAACAGGCACAATGTGGTCTTCTTGTCCTTCGAATAATGATGGCATGTTTGATTTATCTCCCCTGCGCAGAAGACCCATTAAGTGCCATTGTCTTAGATCTAAGCGAAGATAACAGTCGTTGATCGCGTTGATGCGTAGTCCAATAAATTGACATAAAATTTGATTCATATACACAGCGAAACGTATTACAAAGTTGAAGAGAATAGGGTAGACTTACTAACTGTTGTTACTCTTGCTTTAGAATAACACGATGTAATCCCAGGAGCTCTTACTCAATTTTTCACCGAAAGGGTCCACAAAACAGACTGAGTACAAAACAAAATGATCTATGGAGATGTGCGTCCTTGCAGTTTTTGCTTACTGTAATTCATTCATACATTTATACTGCTGATAATGCCAATTGCTTACGCCTTTTTCTTTCCTGTAGAAGAAAAGAAATGAAGAAAAAGAAACCAATCAAGAGTAAAAGAAAAACTCACGATGTTTTTCACCAAAAACCGTATTCCAAAACAAATGTCACGCAAAAGAGTAGCCCTTTCTGACAACATTATCGCCCCGTTGTTCACCATGGGCTGTTCTTCTTTCAACATTTGAGAATTCTTTTTTAACCATGAAAAACAGTTACCATAAGGCATTTGTACCACCGCGTCGAGTAAATTATTACAAACATGTCAAATTTGATTTGCGTGATAATATAACTTCACGTGACGTAAGATGTTCGGGTAACTCTCCTCAAAATCCGGTCCTGAAAACATCTCAAAATGGCTATCTCAACCTTAGACGTACAATAAAAAATGATCGTAGTATTGGTCAATGAATTTGACCAGGCTTTCTGATTATATATCCACAAAACCCCACTGAAAGTAGTCACTTGGCCTCAGCTCTAAACGGCATGATACATGTAAGATCTCGAATTATCAATGAATCTGAATGACAGCCATTTCTCCTTTCCTCGCCGCCCGCTACAAACGTTTTGCGGTTCTTCGTCTTCTAATAATAATAAAAATAAAACACCAAAAAAAACGAACACCCGCTTCTAAAAAGCACTAACTTGATATATGTGTGACAACATGTAAATTGTGTTTGCGCCTTTGTAAACGGTCTTTTTTTAACATAAAGATGGACTGTGCTAAAATTGGTGAGAATAGAGGCTCCAAAGATATATCTTACAGCCCGTTTTACGGAACTGGTTGCAGGGACCCTGGCAACATGTGAATTGTGCCTATTCGTCTTGTTGTATCTTGCTTTTGTTTCGGTCGAGAGTCCCATTTCATGCGAGCTTCCAGTGATTTAAAGGGGATTTTTTGGGGCTCTTCCTTTTTTACTTTAGGTGAGGTTTTGAAGAAAATGAAGAAATTGATCAGATTCATTGATAATTGAAGATCTTGATGTTCCTTACACACGTAAGATCAGTAAGATCAGGATAGCCGTTTTCGAGTTGATTTTCGGTTTTGGGTCTTAGGGCTGATGTGTTCGTTTTCTGCCCAACCCCAAATGTTCATTTTCAAGTAATAGGATGGGATAGCATCGAGCAAGCTATCCTCTTCGAGCGGAGAGCAACGAGCGCGAGCCAAGACAATGAGCGCGTAAGTGGCAGGCTAGGGTGAACCAGGCCGGCCATCTCCGTCTCTTTCTGGTGCTCACTCGCATGTCTCCTCCGCAGAAGCATGTTTGTGTCCTAGAGTCAAGAAAGGCGGGCGAGAGACGATGGGATAAACGTTCACAACACTCCTACCATTTTTTGTTTTTTTGTTTTTAATTATTGCTATTATTACTGGAATACCAAGCGGGAGCCTCTGTGGAGGAGAGGCAAGGGGCACCAGAAAGAGAAACGCGAAATGACTGGGGTGCGGTCGCTCCAGTCTAGCGCTCTTTGCTGGCTCGCATCGCTCACCGCTCGAAGAGAATAGAGACCTTAAGATACCCCGAAATCGGTGTACGGGTAACGCCATGTTTTTTTCATTTTGTGGTGACGTCATCGACCTTACCCGGTAGAACCAGCCGTTTTTCCAGGGTAGACACCAGTTTACCCGTAGAAGATTTACGAGTAGCTGCAAGTCCTACATGATGGGGAAACGAGTAAGTTTTTAAGACTTTTTAAGTACAAATGTAAATTGTATGACTCCTTGGCAACGGTATTGCAAGTCTGTTCAAATATTTTTGCCAAATTTGAATTTTAGCTGTAAAAAAGCGCTTCAAAATGTATTGATTTTGACCTCAAACGCGCAGGTTAAACTCTGAAACGATATCAATTTGTGGTGGTATTTGGGGGGATTTCTGAGAATTGCTCGACCGTTTGAGTTTCGCAAAAGAAATAGCATTGAAAAATTTAGCATGGGAGTCACTGTTGAAGTTGACAATCAAAGGAATTGTTTGGTGATGTGCCTCGATCAAATGGCGGGGTTGTGATAACAAGCTTTCGGTCGAGGAACTTCCCGCCAAGTTTGTTAAAATCTTTCTATGATATTTTAATAAGCTTATGTATGAATGAATTATTTGTTGCAGCTTTTTGTTAAGATATGAAGTGTAGAATTTGAAGGAGATTTTGTATGCATTAAGCTACACGCTAAGGGAAGAAGAAGAATTTCGATGTCCTCATCCTCAGTGTCAAACGAATGAAGAAGAAGCATATCATTGGCGTGCTTTCTAAAGAAAGAACATTCGTAAAGAAGAATTTTGGATACATTTGATAGACTTTATTAAACAATTCAGTCAACTTATTTCAGAGGAAAAAGAGCCAACCTCGCCGCCGCAGCCACTATCTTTGTAAACAATCCTTACCAATCCCCGCGCGTTAATTCTTCGGGTATCTTAATTGAAATAGTCACGCACATGAACATTTTACGTGTACGGGTACACTACCCGTAGCCGTACACCGATATCGGGGTATCTTAATGCACCTATCAATGTAATGCCGGCGGGGGGGAGGGGGGGAGGCAGGGCATAGGGTGGGGATTTGACTTTTTTCAAAAAATTTCAATCAAATTCCCTGCCCACGGGCAAAGCATTCCAGTCAAATGCAACTAAATTTCCCCACCCCAGGCTGCACATTGCTGTCAATCCCAAGGCAGGGATGTAGCTAAAGTTTTTAACAGGCAGAAATCTAGCAATGATAGGCGGGTATTTGGGCCAAAGGCCCACTCTAGCGTGCCTTTGGCACGCTATACCTAGGGGGGTCCAGGGGCATGCCCTCCCGGGAAATTTGAAAATGCGTACTCTCGGAGATGCATTTTCTTGGGGGCAAAATCAAGGGCATTCAGGACAGACATTTATCAGGTAACAGGTAATAAAGTTATGATGAACTGCAGTCTTGATTGTTTTTAATGTTTATTAATATTTAGTTAACTGAAACCCAGAATGATAATTAAGTTAATAAATCTGTGATGGTAGGTGTAGCTATCACTGTGGTCTGCTCTGTTCCGCTGCACGTACGTGAAGAGTGATCGTCAACAGGTGAAGAAGTGGCCAAACACGTGCTCTCGTTGATTTGCACAGATTCTGTAGCAGAGCTAATCGAACTTCTTTCAGCAATGTGACTTGGTTCCTTAGAACTTATCCTGTTTCTTTCAGTAGACTTAAAAAATTTCATGATACCAACGGTCTCAGAATCATCTTTCTTTCTTTTCCCCGACATTATAAAGCAATAATATTTCAACCGGCAGAGATACACAATTTGCGTTCATTATTTTGCATACATGAAGTACGAATACCGCTGGCCATTGAGCCTGCAAAATGGACGATGCGATGCAAAGCGATGTGAATGATGCGATCATCGCACGTAAATGGAGTGTTTACAAACCTTTCAGTTCTGGTAAGACAGCAATGAAGGTGTAAACAAACGAAATAAATAAATAACAATCTTCTGAGAACATTTAAAAACATTTTGGAGAAATAAGTAGTGCCTTACAGCCGGGAAAATCGCATTCACAGCCGGGTAATTTTCCCGGCTTCCGGCTATTATCTACATCCCTGCAAGGCTGGACCCAAGAGACGCAGAATAAAAATATCTCCAAATAAAACTCTGCAATCTCTTTATTATATAAACGTTGCTGCATCACCAAAGATACATGTTCCTGTTACAGCTGCAATTATACGTTTTAACCATAATCCGTGTTACACTGCGTAGAATACGTTCTTAGTAAAGGGTACAAAGAAAGTCACTTGTATAAGTTTACTGTGATTGTGGCGAATAAGCCATACACTAATCAATTGTAGTAGCAAAAATCGACTTGGTTTCTCTTTACTTCCATTTACTTTGATACCACAGTATATTAAGAGGTTCAATTGATCAAAAACACGCTAAAACAAACGAAATTTGGAGACAAAACAGTGAAATCCACGCTTACTCTCATTAATGGCCTCCATGATTTTCCAGATTTTCCAGACCGTGCATGCATGCGTGAAGCATGGAAGCGGGAACATATGTTCGGTCTCAGTCTTTTTCATCCAAGTCGGCAGTCAAATATCCCCTCCCCCGGGAGAACAAGATCAGTTAAATGCCCTACCCCAGGGACAACAAAGACAATCAAATCCCCACCCCATGCCCTGCCCCCTCCCCCGCCGGCTTAACATAGATAGGTGCAAAAGTAGGTTGAGTTTCATCGTCCGGGTTAACGTAGTCCTGAATAGGACTGTTGTCGTTGACAGTGACTGACGTTTCGACAACCTGTGCGGTAGTCATCTTCAGAGTCCTTGCCGCACAGGTTGTCGAAACGTCAGTCACTGTCAACGACAACAGTCCTATTCAGGACTACGTTAACCCGGACGATCAAACTCAACCTACTTTTGAAATGACTCCTGGGTTCAAACCTTTCACAGTCATAGATAGGTGCATAAGGTCTCTAATAGCTCGCTTGAGCCTACCCGTTTGTCAAGGTGTAGCCGTTTTCCCCTGGGAGAAGGGTTCGGCCACGTACGCTAAACTACCTTTCTTCTACGCTTCTATTCTGAGTTTTTACACAAACTCCAATACCAATATCTGTCAGTGATCAAAACAATTTTATCTTCAATATCATCCTTTTGTCATGAATATGTATTTCGGGGCATTTCGGTTTTTCAAGTGACAAGGATGATCAATTGGTAGCAATTCTTTTGGATCACTTCCATCGCTTGAAGTCTGTCCGGGTTATCCAAAATTTTCAAAAAAAGTCCTTCGTCTCTGGTATCCCTGAGCCGATGTACCCGGGTATACTTTGAAACTGGGGTTTACTAGCATGCCCAAATAGAAGAAAGGGTTTCAATGGTTGATAAGAAGAAAGTTGACTCACTTCTACTAATTCCACAGTCCCCTTTAGCTGTAGTCTCTGCTGGAACTGAACATCCATCTGTGCAATTGATGTTCTCCAGCCAACTCCGTAGGACGGTTACGTCACGTGATGTTATAACACAAATCAGATTTGACGTCAGTTTGTAATATTTTACTCGACGCAATGGCACTAGTGCCGTTTCATAACAGTGTTGTTCATGGTTAAAAGATAATTCTCAAACGAAAAATCCTGCTGAAAACGTTGAAAAAAAGAAACAACGGTTACCTTACAAAAACGAAACGACAATTTGGAATGTGCAACACTTTTGCGTAACGTTCGTCTTGGAATGCGGTTTTTTGGTGAAAAAGGTCGTAAGTTTTTTGTTTACTCTTGATTGGTTTCTTTTTCTTCATTTTTTTTTTTTTTACAGGCAAGAAAAATATTTGAGTGATTGACTTAATCATTTATGAACGAATTACGGTAAGCAAGAACCGCAAGGACACACATCTTCATTGATCATTTGTTTTGTCAGTCTGTTTTGTTGACCTTTTTGGTGAAAAATTAAGTAAGATAGGGAGCTCCTGGGATTACATCCGAGGTCACGTTATTCTAAACCAAGAGTAATAACCATCTGCACTATTCTCTTCAACTCCGTAATACGTTTCGCTGTGTATGTGAATCAAATTTTATGTCAATTTATTGGACTACGCATCAACGCGATCAACGACTGTTATCTTCGCTTAGATCTAAGATTAATAAAATGATGTGTGGCGTGCTTGTATGATCATTAAATATAATGAAAGGTCATTAAAGTACTTCAAGGCGCTCTTTGCTGACATTTTCAATCAGAAGAGGAAAAAGATGCATTATTTGCAAACTGAAGGATTGGCCGTGACCTCTTGCGTGACATCCGCTCAGCAATTTGCATTGAATTTTTGGTCAAAATAGCCCGAACTCTTTTCAAACTGGATGTGCTAATTTTTGCGGGCCAAAAACGGCAGTTGGAGATAATGACCTACAAGGATAAAGCTTTCACCTGATGTACAATATGACACGTAAATTCATATACTAGGATTTTTATAGGCCTTTAAAGTTGGCCTTTATTTCACCTCAACCCAAAAGATTGAAAATGAGTTATTTCAACGGGTTTTTATGTTGTCTTAAACTTGACAAAATACATGAAGTTTACATTTTTTAAAAGACAAAGGGTTCTTTTACCAATGTTTAAACAGCAAACTGGGAATTCAACGCGTTGTCGCATAATGAGTTAGCGAAGTTGCAGAATTTTTCATTGTTTTTCTGGGGGGGTCGGGGGCCGCCTCGGCGTAATTTGAACTTTTGGATTTTTTGGAAAAAGCAAAGCGCGATGGAACTTTTAATTTCCATTTTTGAAAACAGTTCAGCAAAAGGGTCTTTTAGGTCGAATAAAATAAATTATGAAATTTTGCAACTTTCGGCGGATTCTCGATATTTACAGTCAGGGCCTCTTAAGTGACTTTAATCAAAGACTTTTATCAAAGGGTCTTAAGGACTTAAAAACTTAAAAACAATGAATACTTCTGTGTTAAGATATTCTTTATCATTTGTATCTTTTCCTAGTTAAATTCAAAAGTGTAATATTTCTCCTACCATCGTAATATGGAATGGAGTATCTCAATTTTCTTCTCAGTAAAAACTTGCAGGAACTCTTGCATCTTTTCTCCAAGATCTGTGTTGTCTGATACATGGAACAGAAGATCACTCAACTGAGTTAAGGTTGTCTTGTCGTAGTTTCTGCATCTGAAGTTGATGAAGATTATGGAAACCCTCAGCATGGACTGCATCCAGCTGTCAAAGTCTCCACCACAAAAGAATACAGTGTAGTAGTACGTATTGAAGCATGTTATCTCATCGAGTAGGTTGACCAGCATTAGGTACTGTGGATCTTTACTTGAACCCAAAAAATCCAAGACCACATCGCGAACTATAGGCCAGCCTCCAAATGCAAGTGATGATACTAAAGAAATTTTCAGATTTTGGCTCCTTGAGAAATCTTTTGTTCCTAAAAAATTCGTAAATATAATAAGTATTTTTGTGACTCTATGATAACTGACAGCTTCCTCCAATCTACAGGTGCACGAAGCTGAAGCATACTGCTTTGGATTTCTTATGTTTCTCTAAATTTGACCAACCTTCCAAATAGACCCTTATATAACTTCTCAAAAAAAGGCCAGAACACTTGAATAGTTGACTCCTCTGCATTAAGAGATACATGGAATGGACCCTGCCATGGAATCATTAATGGCGTTTTTCTCTGTGACGATCCATTTGGCCACTGTATTAAGTAGATTGTAAGAAAAAAGGTTGTTTAATGTTACTGCAGTAGAATAGATTTATTTCAGGAAGGCATGAACATATTGTTATCAGTCCTAATCAGTGTTATAAAGTGTTAAAAATTATGTCTTATGTGCTTGCAGGACACTACTCCATGGACTAGATTCTTTGCCTTTTTTTGTCTTTTTATAGAGAATATTTTTTTATTCATCAGACTAATGTTTTTTCCTTCCATTCATCTTTTTAGTGCAGTTGTTTTATTTTGTTCTTTCCTTCTGTATTTTTTTTACATCCAAGTAGCTACCTCTGCAACAAGCTTTTTATTTTATTGTACTTCCAGGTTGGGTAGTCACCAATCACAACCAGTTGGAATTCTTTCATGTATTATTAGCAAGTTATGTAGTGTTGCCTTTTACCATTTGCATAATATCAAACACATTCGCAAGTATTTGTCTCGAGAATCAACGGAAATGCTTGTCCATGCATTTATTACATCTCGAGTTGATTATTGTAACAGTCTTTTGTATGGGCTGCCCAACTACCAGCTTAACAAATTGCAGAGAGTTTTGAATGCCTCAGCCAGGCTAGTTTGTAATGCCCCTAGGTTCTGCCACATCTCACCCCTTCTTCGTGGTCTGCATTGGCTTCCTGTTAAAGCCCGGATAGAATTTAAGATACTGTTTATTACGTTCAAAGCAATTCACGGCCTTGCTCCTAAATATCTACGCGATTTACTAACATTTAAATCGTCCTTATATAACCTTAGATCTTCAGATAGTATTTTACTTTCTATGCCAGTTGCTCGATCGAAGACGTTAGGTGATAGAGCTTTTATGGTGGCAGCGCCAAGGCTCTGGAACTCTCTCCCAAAAGAACTTTGTGCGATTACTAATGTGAACAGTTTTAAGGCGCATATTAAGACGTATCTTTTTAAAACTTTATATTGATGAGCAATTTTATATTCAGTTCTTACTTGCATGCATATATATTCTTTTTATTTTTTATTTTTAATGCATTATCTTTTGTTTCTTTTAAAGTAATGTAGTTGTAATGCACAGCTGATCATTTTCATGTTAAGCTGTGCACAATAAGTGTAAAAATTATCATTAATTATTAATACTCAAGGGCTGCTGTGGAGAGACTGCTGGAACTCATCAAGCAACCATGACGTTCTTAAACTTTCCATTTCATGCCTCTCTGCATCTCAATACACCCTTGGTAATTGAAAGCAAGTTATTGAGAACAAGAGAATAAAATGTTGTAACTACTTTTATTGTATAGCTTGATTTGAATAAGTTTTTATTCTACTTGCATGTACTTGCTAACCATCAAAAGCTTCAAAATTTTGTTTGGAAAATGTAACAGTATTAAAAAAGTCAGTTTTTGTTTTCAGAAATTTGTCAACTATTCTACAGCCAAACCTGTAATGTATTCACTACGACGTATGACGGAACACCAGAGCACTTAAACACAACGTTTTAATCTTGTAAGCCGTGTACATCAACAAGCGAAGAGAGCGAAACATGCCAGATCCCAGATGTAAACTAAACTGTATAAGTAACTTAACATGCATAAATTAACATCGTTACATCTCCCTTCGTTATTCGAAAGATGAAAGAGTAGAGAAAGAGAAACATGAATTGTTTCCTATAATTGGAAAATTAAACGAGACTTACCTGTAAGTTGAAGTTTGATTGAGATTCTATCACATGACAGACAGAGTTAGGAGATCACATGAGATAGCACAGTGCATGCGCAAGACCATTCTTTAAAGATGTGGGTGTGAGAAGGGAATAACCCTAATGCACTCCAATAATGTGGCAAACACATTCCACCCCTAATGGGAGACAATTAAGAGGGTGAGCATGTGATCTAACTCTGTTTGTCATGTGATAGAATCTCTATCAAACTTCAACTTACAGGTAAGTCTCGTTTAATTTACCAATTCTATCACATGACTTCCAGAGTAGGAGATCCCATGAGACTTTAAAGCCTTCGAAAACACCCACCAGAGATTGGACAGGGATACCCGTTTCAACCATTTTATTAGAATATAACAGTAGTAAGCCTATCTGGAAACTTTTTGTGAGATCAGTTTCTCCCACGAATTCAAAATCAGTGTGACTGCAAACTGCTATGCACTGTAACATAAACTTAAACAATAGAAAAACTGTTTTGTTGTAACACCTAATGGGTAAGCACTGCAGATGCCACATTGTCATTCCGAGGACTAAACGGTTTATCATAAAACTTTGAAAAAGTACTTGTAGTGCTCCAGCCAGCATGAGCTAAGATGATATCAAGAGGCACATCTTTTTGCTTTGCTTTGGAGGCACTGGCTGCTTTTGTGCTGTGACTGGTAAACATTGCAGTATCATTACCGGAGTTCTGCAATACTGTCTTGGTCCAGTGGGAGATTGTATCCCTTGACACAGATTTATGAGGCTTAACAAAGCTTATAAACAACTGTTCTTCATTGCCTCGGATAGTGTTAGTGCGTTTGATGTACTCTCTTAGGGTGTGCACTGGAAATAGCACAATCTTGCTCAAATTTTTGAATAGTGATGGTTTTTGTAGGTTGTCCTGGCTTGCTTGTCTTGGTGTGATTAGTCAACTGGAATGAGCAAGATGTTTCACCTAGTTGCATCGTTGTAACAGTTAACAAGTGTATTGATTGTCCTCTTTTCCCTGTCACAAGTAGGAGTAGCATAAGGAGTTTCAGTGTCAAATCCTTCAACAGCAACTTGTCTACTGGGTTCAAGGTGGTCAAGTAGTCTAAAACTATTGAAGCATCCCATATCCTGTTATACGTAGGTTGAGGTGTCCTTTTTTCAAAAACCCCTTTCATAAATCGTACTGTAAGTGGATGGGATCCAAAGTTTCCACAGTTTTTAATTTGCAACATTGAGGAGAGAGCTGATCTTGCATTATTCAAAGTTGAGTAGCTAAGGCCCTGTGAATAAAGTTCTGCCAAGAATTCTAGAGCTTCTCTGATTTGTGGGGAATAACAATCAGTTTGTTTTTCACTACAAAAGTTGATCCATTTCTGGATGTAGGTCATATTGTTTTTGGGTACCACTTCGCCAGGAAGCCATGATGATGTCGGCAACGTTGCTAGAAATGTTGTATTTTGAGAAGGAATTCCTGATACAGGACAGACCAGCAGTTTGAGCTTCTGCCAGAGTGGGTGTGGCTCTTGATGTCCGATGTGGTAAATCAATTTCTTGTCTGGGCCCACAATCCAAGGGTGTCTGTAGAGTTGCTGCAGTAGAAGAGGGAACCATGCCTGGCCTGGCCAAAGTGGTACTATTAAAATTCCCTGTGCCTTGTCTTTCCGTATCTTCTGGAGGCAACGTGGAATCAGACTAAAGGGAGGAAAGGCATAAAAATTATAAGTATGCCAGTTAACAGAAAATGCATTTACAAATGTGCATGCCGGATCTGGTTTCCATGAGCAATAAGTCTCACATTTATAAGTTAGCCTTGACGCAAAAAGATCTATATTGAGATCTGGATATTCTGCGGTAATATCCTGGAAAATGGTAGTGCTCAGGCACCACTCGTGCTGATCATGGAAATGTCGAGACTGTTCATCGGCATCTACATTGTAAAGTCCAGGAATATGAACAGCAGATACCCATATATCCCGTGAGATTACCCATTCCCACAGTTCTTTGGCTACTTTATCTAACTCAGTTGACTTAAAACGTCCCATGTTATTAAAATAAGCCACAGCTGTAGTATTGTCCAGCTGGAGCTTAACATGTATGTTTTTATAACCTTGTACAAAGGATTTTAATGTGCTTACAGCTGGCTTCCAATGGGGCCCACCTTCCCCCATCTTACTTCCATCAAGTACTGCTCCCCACCCCTTTTTTGAAGCATCTGACTGGATAATCAGGGTAGGTGTGGAGTATGATATATTTTTCTTAGCATGTTCTGCATGTGCGATCCACCACCTAAGCTCAGTAAATGATGCCTCAGACAATTTCATGGAAGCATTGAAATCCCTGAATTATTTGCAAGTGCAGTCGCTTTATCTCTTTCAAACCCTCTGTAGTGAAGGGGGCCATATTCTGCAACTGGGAAAAGTGATATAATGAGGCCAATTACTCTAGCTAAATCCATTATGCGAGGTGTTTTCTATCTGAGCAGTTGTTCACATGCTTTGACAGTCTTTTGGATCTTTGCTGGGGTAGGTGTAACTATCATGTTAACTGAGTCAATGATAAACCCAAGAAATACTAGCTTTTGCATTGGGTTAAAGACAGACTTGCTAGGGTGGACATAAAACCCTAGTTTAGTGAATAAGCTGGTTGTACATAAAACATTTTGCTGGCATGCCGTTATGCTATCCCCTTGCAAATAAGAGTCTTAAATTTACCCAACACTGACATAGCCCTGGTTGTGTAGGGTTGAATACACAGGTTTAACCATTTTGGTAAAGACTCTGGGGGCACTAGAGAGCCCATTTGGGAGACAGGTATATTTGTACAGGTAACCCATGAATTCAAATTTCAGAAATTTTTGGTGGTCCTTGTGTATAGGCACGGTATAGTATGCATCTTTTAAATCCACAGATGCCATGTAACAACCTGGTTTAACCATTTTTACTACCGTATCAAGCGTGTCCATCTTAAAGTGATGGTACTTGACTGATTGATTGAATTCTTTCAGATTAAGAATCATGCGAAATGACCCATCCACTTTAGGTCTTAGAAAAATTGTAGATATAAATTCTCCAGGTTCATGAGATGATCGCTGAATTACCCCCTTTAAGAGGAGAGTTGTAATTTCTTGTTGAACAATTTGTTCTTCTTCGAAGCTGAACACGCTGGGCCGGTAACGCAATTGTCCTGGCAAAATATTTTCGTCAAACGAGATTTTTACACCGGAGACATAGCTAAGGACGTTTGAATCGCTTGTTATCTCACGCCAGCAGAGCATAAACTCTCGAAGTTTGCCTGCTTTCAAGGTCGTAAGGTCATGTATAAATTTACAAACATCAGTTGAGCTTACCTCAGTGACAGTGGTTATTGTTTGTTGTTGGTGCTCCCCTCTTTTTTCCTGTTTCAAGGGAAGCTGCCCTTGGCTAAAAAATCACTCCGTCCACCACGAAAGGGAACGTAACGATTGTTCCCGTAGCTTTTCTTGCCATAAAAGCATTTATTGCGCCTGTAGTTGGATTGTGTGGAGGATGACAGGTGGACTTTCTTTGTAAGTCGGTTAGCATCTGTGATATCTTTTGCTAACTTAGAGAGGTCTCCGAAGAGATACTCTGATGTTTGATCCATCGGTGAACTACTGCACAGTGCAGCGTAATCCTTATTTAGATCATTTTTCATCGCTCGACGGCAAGCGGAATTCAAATCGTCATGACCTTGAATCATGAGTGCCATACTGTCGGTCATTAGCTTGATCAACTCTTTGTTATCCTTAAGCGCCGAGTGTAGGATCATGTCTGTGGCTTTAATCATAGCCACAACGCCTGCCACGAGGGCATTCTGCATTTTTTGTGTTTTGGAGTCGTTTGTCCTAGATGGAGCTGAGATTTGATTCCAGATGAGAGGATTCACACGCGGTGTTCTCAAGCCAGTCTTGTTCTGTGGTCGTAGGTGGAGATCAACTTTCATCTGGATTTTCTCCTCCAGTAACTTCTCTTTTAATAGGGAGTTTACAATGCCTGCCAGCTCTTCACTGGCAGCTGGGCCAGTTTTCTCACTGGCATCAAGATCTCTCACTATATTGTTGAGAATACTTGGTCCTTTCTGCGAGCTGGCTGTCAAATTTGCCGCTCGCTCGTCAAGTGAATCAGTGTCATTATTATCCCTCTCTGAGGATTCATTTTCACCGAGATCAACAGGCTCACTGATGCTGAGAATGTTCTCATTCATTTTCTTCATTTGTTCCAGGAGGGCAGCAAACATTGTGCCCATATCGGGAGTTCCTGAAGGACCTGGAGCGTGAGGACGGCAGTCTTCATCGTTTCCATGCTCGTTATCCCCCATCTTTTGGCGGGAACTTTGTAATTTCCTTGTTTTACCTCAACTACTTCGAGGAAGAAATATAAAGCCTGGATTTTCAGTACTGACAACTACGTTGACAGATTAGGGAGTGTATCTGTGGTCTACCACGTAAACCTACGCAAATTTATCCAAAGTAATGCTCTTTCACGAATAAACACGTCCAGCCTTGGCGATGCAAGCTATGCAATGGTCTTGCGCATGCGCTGTGCTATCTCATGGGATCTCCCACTCTGGAAGTCATGTGAGAGAATGATTGTTCGAAGAACACAAACAACAGAAAAAGTGTCAGCATGCATAGTCACTGAGGTATGCTGGTCTTCGTAGGACTCTTCCCCTGGAGCTGCATCTTTCAGGACTTGCTATGTCATCAGTCGGAGGGCCTGTTGCTGCTTGTTTCTTGGCCACCTCTTGGGGCATTGATTTAGCTACTGGTGGTACCTGTTCAACTTTGGTCAAGGGTAGGGGACTGGGATCGGGGCTAGACACCTCGATGTCAGGAGGTGGTTGTTTTGGAACTTCAGCTGTGAGACACAGGTGTCGGAGGTTCCTGCGATACACCCTTCCATCGTCACTAATTGCTTGGTAGGAACGTACAGCAACTTGTTTGTCAACTGTTGCTTAGGTCCATTGACGACTATAGTTGGGTGGGTGGATGGATACGAATGGTGCTCCCTGGTTCAAGTGGCCGGAGTTCGTTAGTGCCATTGTTGTAATAGAAGGCTTGTTTGTTCTTCTGAGCATGAAGAAGCTAGGAAGTGGTGTCAAATTCAGGTTGTGTTGGGAGTCTACCAGCGGTAGGCAGGAGTGTTTTGGTACGGCGGCCAAAGAGACGCTGCGCTGGAGAGGTTCCTAGTCCTTTAGTGGGGGTGTTGCAGAAGTCAAGGAATCCCAAGTAAGGGTCACTGCCGGACTTGCGCAGTGCACCTCGTGGAGGTAGGACGTGTTTTTGTGAGCTTCACCAGATATGCTGTTCTAAACGCTTTAATAACGTACCTGTCATGGAAACCTACAAATAAATAAAACCAGAAATGGGGAAGGACAAAGCGGACAAGAATTTAAGCAAAAGGCTGAGAGAAAGTGGCTTGCAAATGGATGAAGATGATGAACATGTGGGCGTCGGTGGAGTAATGTCAGCACGCCTCGAGGAAATGAACACTAAACTAGATCAAGTTTTAACAGAGTGTGGTGAAATTGCACTATTAAAAGATGAAATACACAAGCTGAGAGATGAAGTAAAGAATTTAAAACAATCTTTGCAATCTGCCGAGGAAGAAATTCAAAGTCTACAAGAAAACCAGAATGAAACTTCTGCACAAGTAAAAGAAAATAATTAAGACATTGACTTCTTGTTCGAAGACGTTGAAGCGCTAAGACGCAGAAACATCAAGCTGGAAGCCTATACAAGACGTGAGAATGTAAGAATTTTCAATGTCGGGGAAGAAGAAGATGAAAATACTGAAGAGCTGGTAAGAAGTATCTTCGTCGCTAATTTGAAAATTCCGGCGGATAAAGTCAACGATATCCGCTTTGAGCGAGTTCACCGAATCTCTACTAATAATTCTAGTCTAAGAGCTCCGTCCTATCCCAAACCAATTATTGCTCGTTTCAGTCATTATCAGGACAAAGAATATGTTCGCTCCTTCTATAAGAACTTAAAAGGAACCAACATCGGTTTCTCAGATGATTTCCTGAAAGAAGTTCAAGAAATTCATAGAAAACTTTATCCAGTGCTTAAAAAGGCCAAGCAGGATAAGCAAAAAGCCTTCTTTAATTTTGATAAAATTGATTATCAATGGCCAAATATACAGAGGAAAAGAAACTAAAGATCTTCCCTATTATTGTAAAATGGCAAAAAATTATTAATGTATTAATTCCATGATCGGTTTCAAACTGAACAGTGAATCCACGTCCACTAGATGTTAAGAATTTTGTTTAATGTCACTCTATATGCAAATGTACTATGTCTTCCGTTTTGTTTTACTTTTTTGACTGGTGGTGGAGAAAATGTCTTTTGTTTCACTCTTTTTGAATGCTTCGTTAAACATCGGAAAGCACGAATCCCAAACAATATATGCATTGTTATAAAACACAACTCAAATGGCAGATTCATTTAAATTAGTTTCTTTGAACGTAAGGGGCATAAGTAATTTTCAAAAAAGAAGAACTATGTTCACCTGGTGCCGAAAAAGAAAAGCTGACGTAATATTCCTGCAAGAAACGCATTCAAAAGAGGATTCAGAAAAACAATGGGCAAATGAATGGGGTGGTAAAACATTTTTCTCACATGGTAGTCCAAATTCATGTGGGGTTGCGATATTGATTAGAAATAATTTTAATTGTGCAATCCAAAAATCCATTGTTGATCCCCAGGGAAGATTTATTATTTTGAAGGCAGACATTCAGGATAAAGTGTACACTTTAGTTAATATTTATGCGCCAAACAAAGACAAAGTCAGCGGCAAATTTTATAAAAACCTACATAGAGCGCTACAGACAGAAGACTTAGATTGTGAAGAAAATATAATCTTTAGAGGGGATTTTAACTGTCCTCTATTCCCTAAGCTGGATAAGAAAGGTGGCGTAATGGTTCCTAGAAAAGTGGTTATAGATAATATTGAATGTTTACAAAATGTATAGGACCTTGCCGACGTCTGGAGAATTAAAAATCCACAATCTAGAAGTTACACTTGGAGCCAAAAATCTCCACCAATTTTCTGTCGTTTAGATTACTGGCTGATATCAAACAACTTACGGGATTTTGTAAATACAAACGATATCATTGCAGCTATAAAAACGGATCATGCAGCAATTGAGTTAAATCTAACCGATTCCAATCAAAAGTTAAAGGGGCCCGGCTTCTGGAAAATGAATGTCTCTCTTCTCGAAGATCCAAATTATCTGGAAGAATTAAAACAAAATATTCCACTTTGGAAAACAACAGGAAGTGATAATTTATTGGACAAAAGGTGCATCTGGGATTGGCTTAAGTATAATATTCGGAACCATGCTATTTTGTTCTCGAAAAAGAAAGCCAAAGAACGATCGGCTATGGAAAAAAACTTACAACAAGTATACGAAGAAGCAACCAAAAAATTCGAACAGGACCCTTCCGACTGTAACCTAAATACTCTAAATGAAGCAAAAGAAATTCTAGAAAGTTACTATGAGGAAAAAACAAGAGGTGTAATTATTCGCGCAAGGGCACGATGGCACGAGCATGGCGAGAGAAGTACAAAAAATTTTCTAAATTTAGAAAAGCGTAATCACGTCAAAAAACATATAAGAAAACTGCTAATAAGTGGTTCCATTACATCTGATCCTTTTGGGATACTGAACGAACAAAAACGCTTTTACCATAGCTTGTACAAATCAAACGTAACAGATGAAGATAGGGAAAATGGAAACGAATTTTTAAGTAATTTGAATATACCAAGATTATCAGAAGAACAAAAACAATCTTGTGAGGGAGAAATATTTGTTGGAGAAATTACAGCCATCCTTAACAGTTTTGAGAATAACAAATCTCCTGGTAATGATGGAATACCAATAGAATTTTACAAAAGTTGCTGGGAATTAATTAGTGATCCATTTATGGAGTGTGTGAGAGAGTGTTTCAACCATGGTGAAATGTCAAGCTCTCAAAGAAAAGCAATCATAACTCTTATAGAAAAGCAACATAAAGATCGAACTCTCATTGAAAATTGGAGGCCAATCTCTCTTATTAACGTGGATGCAAAAATTATCTCAAAAGTAATTGCTTTAAGATTAAAGAAAGTTCTACCAAATATCATACATCATAATCAAACAGGTTATGTTGAAGATCGCTACATCGGTGAGACTATCCGATCAATTTTTGATATAATGGAATTTACAGACAGTAAGAATATTCCAGGTATCTTGATTTTCATTGACTTTAAAAAGGCTTTCGACTCTTTAGAATGGCATTATCTTTTCAGTTGCCTCGAGGCTTTTAATTTTGGCCCCAACTTTATAAATTGGGTCAAAATGTTTTATACAAATATTCAAAGCTGTGCAATAAATAATGGAATGGCATCAGACTATTTTACTTTAGAACGTGGTGTGAGGCAGGGTGATCCTTTGTCCCCTTACCTCTTTATCTTAGCTGTTGAAAGCTTGGCAATTTCCATTCGTCAAAATGTTGATATCAAAGGAATTAGAAGAGGAAATCACGAAGCCAAGCTATTGCAATACGCAGACGATACCACAGCAATCCTGTCTGATGAAAACTCTGCAAAAACGTTATTCCAAGAACTAGAAGTATTTAAGAACTTCAGTGGGTTGGAGATAAATAGCTCTAAAACGGAAGGTATGTGGATTGGTTCACTTAAAAGAAAAGATGAAAAACCGTTTGGTATTAGATGGCCCAGTGAACCCATAAAAGCTTTAGGAACATTTTTTACATATGACCAATCATTACTTTACGAAAAAAACTTTAAAGAGAAGGTTGACGGCATAAAGAAGCTGACAAATATATGGTCATCTAGAGGACTGTCCATTTATGGTAAAGTAACTATAATCAAATCATTACTTATTCCAAAACTAGTTTTTATATCTTCGGTTCTTTCACCTCCAAGTAAAATCATCAAACAAGTGAATAGTATGATTTTCTCCTTTTTATGGAATGGAAAGATAAAGTAACGAGGCTCTCTTCAATAAACAGTTATGAAGACGGCGGCATAAAAATGACAGATATTGAAAGCTTGGTCAAGGCCGTACAACTAGCTTGGCTTAAACATATTTTCAGCGATAACGAAAGTATGTGGAAATTTTACTTGTTTCATCTCCTACGTAATGTTGGCGGTCTTTTACTTTTTAAATGCAATTATGCAATGGACGATCTTTTAATCAATTCGGTTTTCTATAGAGAACTCTTAGAATGTTGGTTAGAATTTCGAAATCTCTTTTTAGCTAACAATGAACGGCTCTGTGTAATTTGGAATAACAAAGATATAAGAATAGATGGAAAACCAGTCTTTTATAAATCTTATTACGACTCAGGGGTATGTATTACAAAAGATCTCCTGTTCAATCTTGACAATATAGAATCCTTTAATGCAATTAATAACATAGTTGAGAAAGCTAATTTTCTTACATGGGCAGGTCTCAGGCACACAATTCCTTCTATTCTGAAAACAATAGAGTACACTACCTTTACAGAAAATACTTATTTTACAAAGGGGAATGAGATTTTTGACATAGCGGAAAAGAAAACGAAAGATTATTACTCTTTAATAGTATTAAATAAAGCACAATTACCTAGTAATGCAAAGAATTTAAAACATGATTTTGGCTTATCGGAAGAAGACTTAAGAATTGCTTACAACCTTCCCCACCTGACAGCACAGGAGCCTTATGTCAAATCCTTTCAATATAAAGTTTTGAATTCAATACTTTACACTAATGCAAAACTTTTTAAAATTGGATATCTCCAGCATGACAAATGTACTTTTTGCAGAACTGAACAGGAAACATTATGTCACTTTTTATTTTACTGTCGGCACTCAAATATTTTGTGGAAAAATGTTGAACAGTATTATTTAACAATAACAAAAGAATTTCACGAGTTGTGTTTAGGAGAGGTTATAATTGGAATAATGAGGTCAAAATGCCCCTTGTTAAATTATCTGATATTAATTGGTAAATTGTATTTATGGGATTGCAGAAAGAAACAAGTACTTCCAAACATCGAAGGTTTCAAATTTAAAGTAAGAACTAAATACCAAATCGAAAAATATATTTCCATTAAGAATAACAAATTAGAAACCTTTTATGAAAAATGGCCAAAAGACATTTCTCCCCTTTAATTAATTTCGTGAGTATGTAATTAACATTGTAATCTTTTATGTGTGTTTGTGTTTTTGCTTTATTTCAGAGTGTACTGTAAACATTAAATGTTAATCTTCCTTTTATCTACATAATTAAGTACGTAATTAAGTATTAATTAATTCTTTGTAAAATAAGCCTCTTTCAGCAATTGCGCGGCTGTTTGTGGCTGTAATGTATATATTTGTGAAATGTAGATAATTGTAAGTATGTCTGTTATTGCGGTAGTTTAGAACATTGTTATTAGTTTCTTTTTAATTAGTTCTTTGTAATTACAGTAATAAATGTCTTGAATAAAAAATAAAAATAGAAATAAAAAAATAATAAAAAAATAAAATAAATAAATAAATAAAAAAAGGGTCACTGCCAGCCTCTAAGGCCTTAAGCATGATTCTCTGCGCAGTCTTTACCTGGTTTTCCGCCTTGCCATTTGACTGCGGGTAAGTGAGAGAACTTTTAACATGATCTAACTCATATAAGTCTCTGAAATTCTTAAACTCCTGTGAGCTGAACTGAGGGCCATTATCGCTTACTATCTTGTCCGAAATTCCATGTCTGGCCATATGACGCGTGAGCTTTTCAATTACTTCTTTTGATGTCTTAGTAACAAGCTTGTCGACCTCAAAGAAATTTGAGTAATAGTCAGTACTGACAAGGTAGTCCTGGCCCCGGAGCTCAAAGAGGTCAACAGCAAGGACTTGCCACAGTCTTAATGGTAGTGTGTGTGAGATCATGGGCTCCCTCTGCTGCCCTTGGTGGTATGTATTGCAGACTGCACACTGGGAGACATATTCTTCAATCTCCTTGTACATGCCAGGCCAGTAGAAAGCTTCCCTTGCTCATCTCTGGCATGCCTGTACTCCCAGATGACTGGAGTGTAGCTTCCTTTTGAGCTCAGCTCTCATTTGAAATGGTATGATGACACGGTCTCCCTTGAAAATAACTCCGTTTTGAAGTGTAAGCTCTTCTTTGAAAGGACTACAGTTGCTGATATCCAGGAGGTTGGAACATTTACTGGTGTGATGATGTTAAGGCCTTCCAAACGATCCAGTTCCTCTTTTAGCTTTTCATTAATGGTGATTGGCACCTTTCTTGTTGGGAGTTGAACTGGCGGTACGTTCAGGTCAATTTCAAGGTGGAGATCACCTTCTAACTTTCCTTCTCCCCTGAATGTATCAGCGTGTTCTTTGAGGATAGATCCTGCTGTAAGTGGTGTTTTGCTCTGCGAGGGCTCTTCAGAGTGAATAGCCATGATGTTTTGTCGGACTACAGAGATGAGTTGCCTTTGCTCACTGGCTCGTAAGCCAAGCAGAGGCTTGCATTTTCCTTTTACAACTACAAATTGCACACTGTATTTTCTTCCATTTTTGGGATTCACAACTTGGACACGTTTCTTGCTAATCGGTGTCTCCTCAGTGTTGTTGTACATAACAAGAATTACGTCTGCATTGTCCAGCAGGGATAGGCTGCCTTCACCATATACTTCTTTGAAAGACTCTTCAGGTATGATGTTTACTGTTGCAACAGTGTCCAGTGGGAATGGGACTCTATGACCATTTAATAGCATTACCGCAAGCAGTTTGTCTTTACAATCAGGATTTTCCACAGCACAGACTTGCTCCTTGATATCAACACAAGCGACATATTCGTCAAAGTCAGAATCCTCCACTGCATGTACTGGCTTGCGGATGTGTCTCGGTGTGGGAGGTTTAGAGGAAGTGGCCAAACTGGGTGAAGGCGATTTGTTTTTGCAGGCCACCGCAAAGTGGTTGGGAATGCCACAATTGGAGCAAGTCTTCCCCCATGCAGGACATTTAAGCTTGTTCCAGACATGCGTTTTGGCGCAGAACTTGCAGTGAATTTCTCTAGGTTTCTTTTCACCGGACTGACTAATGGCGCTGACTTTCTCATGATTAATTTCTTTCAGTTGTTGGCTTGAGGTCTCATAGGATCTACAGATAACAATGTATTCCTTCAATGTGAGTTTGGAGACTTGTAGGAGCTTCTTGCGAGCTTGATTGTCTCTTACTCCAATGACAATCCTGTCTCTAATTAGACTGTTCTCTAACACTCCGAAGTTACACGTCTTCGCCAATGTGCGCAAGGCTGTAACGTAAGTATCCAGAGACTCGCTTGGTTCTTGGTCTCTCTTGTTCAATTGGTATCTCTCGTAGATTTCGTTTGTCTCTCCAATACAATAACGCTGTAGCTTTTGGAGAACAATATCAATGTCCTTCTTATCGTCTTAAGTCTCGAATTCTAAGCCTTTGTACACATCTAGAGCATCAGAGCCAATACAGGATAGCAGTGTGGCAGTTCTCAGTGATTTATTTACAGCACGGTTTTCAGGGTCTTTTAGACTTGCAGCTATTTCGTAGTTGTTCCAATCATGGTGGAATTTCTTCCAGTTCATCGCCAAGTTTCCTGTGAGCTCTAACTTTTAGGGCAATGGGATGTTTATCGGGATTTGTACCAGATTTGGTTGTGCAACGGCTGCTTGTACTTGCACAGACGCGTTGCTATCCTCGGGTTTCGGTGGCATACTTAGTAATTTGAAGTTAGCTAGATTCCTTCAGCAGAGATTTCCTTTCGAAAACACAAGAAGATTCCAGTTACCGTTGTCTTCCGCTATTCGTTGTGGAGAAGGTTACAAGTGGCGAGCGCCGAACACAGCAGTATCAGTTCGCAGATCAGAGTTGCTCGACCACGTGCATGCGAAAAAATCTCTCTCCAGAACACTTTCCGGTACACTGAGCGATAATCCCTAGACAGCACCAATTGCATAAACTAGTTTTCACTTCTGACACCATGTAATGTATTCACTAAGACGGATGATGGAACACCAGAGCTCTTAAACACAATGTTTTAATCTTGTAAGCCGAGTGTACATCAACAAGCGAAGAGAGTGAAACATGCCAGATCCCAGATGTAAACTAAACTGTATAAATTAACTTAACATGCATAAATTAACATCGTTACAAAACCTGTGTTCAACAGTCACCTTAGGGAAATGGTATGCAGGTC
>JBBMOI010000002.1:28852500-28862500 GCA_038088405.1 Porites divaricata | reverse complement strand
CTTGTCTCACGATGATTATGGCCTGTGCCGGTTACAAACGAGGTGTTTTTGCATAGATGTGGGTACCGTCTAACAAACAAGACAAAAACATCTGTGTCGGGAGAGTGAATACGCAGCTCAGTTGCACCATTGGCTGTGGCATCAATAGCATGCAGTAATATCTTGGTGTCTGCCTCTTCCTAGTTGCTCTCTAGATATGACATGTCTTTGTTTGTTCCCCTGCATTGAGATCCCCATGCTACCACAACATTTCGTCCATTTCTCTCCCCATACTGGATTATCTTCTGTACCAAGAAATCTGTCAACTGCATCTTGGTTTTGTTGTGTAGAAGTAGCTTCTTCATTGGAACTTTTGCGATGTGGGTAGAGGCAGTAATGCGATAATACACGGGTTGTTGCCCTCCTTGCCTCTTAATTTGAGTGCCTTCCTTCATAGAGGACGGAAGATCATATCTGTCAAAAATCAGGCGGAGTTCTTCATTGTGTTTGTACTTCTCAAAGATGAGGTTGATGAAGTGGTCTGCAAGGTTCGAACAGTTTCTAACCCATTCAGGCTTAACAAGTGATTGCACTTCAGCCATTGCATCAACAATAGAGACCCTCGTGTGCTCTTCTCTATTCTGCTCACTCTGAACTGCATTAGGGTCATTGCAATCGTTACGATCTACAGACAGTTTCTCCAAGATGTTCATCAGGGCACTCTTACATGAGCAACGGAGCATCGTTCCATCAGCTGCAAACATTGACCTTGGCACAACAGAAAACTCATATGTCCCGACTGCCTCTTTAATATCAATCTCTGGTCGACTCTTGCAAACAACCATTATCCTTGCAAACAGGTTCCTGTCTTCTTGCAACTCCAAGATGTTGTTGCTTGTCCCTAGTTTGACTTTTTTCCCTTCTGTTTTCCACGTTTGAAGCTTCTGCTTCTTCATCGGGGCCCAGAAATTGATTTTACCTTCTTGTAACTGCTCTTTGACAAAACACTTAAAGAGTTTCTGTCCGATGTTACTTTGTTTGCAAAGATCTTTCTTGACGTTCTCTGGCATCACAACCTTGGTTACGAGGTTAAAGAAATCTCCACTGTCCTGTTTAAATGGATTGGTGAAGCTCTCCATTGTGATCAACAACTGCTCAATACTTTTATCTTCACGGGCAAGTACAGCTGGTGCGAGAGCGTGATGATGAGAACCTGAAGTTGTGAAGGAAATGCCTGCCATACTTTTCGCTTGTTCAGATAAACGAGCTAGTTCAGAAGCGATAAGGAAAAACTTGGCTCGGGCACTTGGTTTAAAGTAATTCCAACCAATCCACCTGATACCTTCATTGAACGATTGATGTGCTCAAGGGCATTATCGGCTCCAAGTGCACAGAAGGGCGTATTGGGGTTCTTGTTCACAACCCAGTTCCCGTCAACAAATTCACCATAGATCTCGGGATCTGACTCTGGCAACACCTGCATTTCGGCTAGGTACAGCGGAATCATCCTTGCGTAGTTTAGGCGGTCGTGAGCGAAGAAATATTTTGTAAACAGGTTTAGGACTGTAAGATGCAAATGCTTGTCCCTACTACGAACTGCTGTGATAAACAACATCATCTCCATAACCATTCTCATGTAATGACGGAATACTTTGAATTCTGGGTTTTTTTCATGGGCGGCATCAAAAGCCTCCATCCTCCCAGATACATCAGGAGACTGCATAGCTTCTACCATCTTTGCGTGGGCATTCTTTACTTCATTCTTCGTTCCTTTCTTGCAAGCATCGGCAAGTTCGTTTGCAACGTTCACGAGTTTGTCATGTATCTGTGACTCTTGTTCCAAAAAGGCTTTCTGGTACATCAGAAACAAGGCTTGAAGGGTAACCATATGAGCTGCTTCTCCTCTTTTGACATGATTGCCATCAATTATCTGCTTGACCGTTGCAGGTCTGTAGAGCTCGGACTCGAGCCAACAAAGATCAATTCCACTGTTACCGATGAAAGCCCCAATTGTTCGAAGTTGAGCCATGACAATGAGTAATTCACCAGGACGGAGTATTAGGTGATTTAGATCATTTCTAGCCATCTGAAGCTTCTTGGCTGGTTGATACTATTGGCACTTAAAGGGTTAGGGGTCATCATGGCGGTAGGACGTGTCTTGACTTCGTCCGTATTTCTGTTAAGTTTGTCGCTTCTATCTTTGTACTCCATTGATTCAGACTCTCCTAAGCACTTTGGGGATGCTCAAGCGGGCCTCCGGGACAATTTTTTCCAGTTTGGTAACATCTCACTGCATAAACTTAAACCGAAATTGCTGGCGGACCTGACACGAGCCGGCGGCCATTTTGTTTCTGGGCATCGTAAGAAATTTCTGAAGTCAAGAGTGACGTATTTTGCGAACTGTACAGCCTCTTTCAACCCTACGGACTTTATCATAGTCGAAAGTGGAGATGTTCATCCCCTACCAGGACCTAACAGGCAAACTAACTCGGCCATGCTTGATATACCGAAGGATTTGAAGTCAAACATCAAAGTCACTCACCTGAACGTCCGCTCTTTGAAATCTAGAGTACATTTCTGCCTTGTCAAAGAGACGATTCTACAAAACAAGTTTGATATTTTCACGATATCTGAAACGTGGACAGATTCAACTGTGAGCGATTCAAGTCTTGAGATCTCTGATTATCAATTTTTCAGACAAGATCGTGGATCACACAAAAGTGGGGGTGGTTTATGCATCTATGCTAAGTTAAACCTCAAAATTACTATCCTGGATGATCTGTCACTGACTTGTGAGGATGGTTTTCAACAGCTTTGGCTGAGAGTACAGTGCAGAAGTCATAAGTCATTTTAGTTTGTAACACCTATCGACCTCCAGACACTACTAGTTGCTTCGAAAATCTTGCTAAGAGCTTTATTGATGCATTACTCATGGACTTGGACATTATTATACTTGGAGACCTAAATTGCAAGTTGCTGGCCTCTAGCCCTGAGGCTAAATCATTACGGGAATTTATCTCAACTTTCGACCTAAACCAGCTGGTTGAGAAACCTACAAGGATTACTGAGACCACTATATCCCTCATTGATGTCATTATGACTACAAATAAGAACATTGTAAGTCTCTGCGACATCCTCTCCTGTTCTATAAGCGACCATCATCTTATCTACGTTGTCTTAACTCTAAAAACTCCTAGACTTAAGCCCTCCTATATTACCATCAGGAGTTACTCTAACTATAATGCAGAGCGGTTTCGTGAGGACCTGGCATTCGTACCATTCCACATGATTTCCATGTTTGATGATCTCGACGATCAGGTGGACACATTTAACGCCTTGTTTTTAGATGTTTTAAATGAACATGCCCCGATCAAGAGGATTAAGATAAAGGCTAGACCACATCCTTTTATTACAGAAGAAATTCGCCAGCTAATGAACACCCATGACATATGGCATAAAAGAGCGATTAGGTCAAACGACCCTCTTCACTGGAATGCATATAGATGCTTCAGACTGGAAGTTAAACGTGAGTTAAGACTTGCAGAAATGGGTCATGTGCAAACTGAATTGCTTAACAGTAAAGGAAACACCAATGCAATCTGGAAGATTATCATAAATTGTCTACCAAGGAAAAGTCGGAATTGTCCATTTATAACTGAAAATCCAACTGCCCTGGCTAATAAATTCAACGAATACTTTCACATCAGTGGGGAGTGTGACTGCCCAGAAAGCTCGTGACCTCGCAATTGAACATAATTTTGATATCCATCCTGCTTCGTCAGCTGTGGAACCCTTACCTGATCAGTGTTCAGAAGCTTTTCAGTTTCATTCGGTGTTAGACAAGGATGTCGAGCGTGTCATCAAAGGCTTCTCATCAAACTAAGCACCTGGCTATGACAGAGTATCTGCACGTATACTCAAGGATAGTCTACCAGTAATTCTTCCGTCAATCACTAGTATTATGAACTACTCTTTTCACACTGGAATGTTTGCAAAGGCATGGAAAATTGCCGAGGTAACTCCTATTTTAAAATCGGGTAATTCTGAAGATCCGTGCAATAATCGACCTATTTCGTTACTGCCTATCCTTTCAAAGGTATCTGAACGATTGGCCCATGGAAATTCATCGACTATTTAACAGCAAATAAGATATTGGCTAAAACTCAAAGTGGTAACCGAAAGCTTTTTTCAACTGAGACTGCCCTTCTATCTGTCACAGACGACCTGTTGCAGGCAATTGATGAAAAAAAGATCTCAGCTCTAGTTTTACTCGACATGTCAAAGGCCTTTGACAGCATCAGACATGATATCCTATTGCAGAAACTACAAGCCCTTGGTGTTTCATTTTCATGCCGTGACTGGTTCCATAGCTACCTTGTTGGCCGCAGCCAAAGAGTACACATCCAGGATGCTATGTCTGATCCACTTCCCCTGAAATATGGAGTCCCTCAGGGATCAATATTGGGCCCAGTCCTGTTTACTATTTATGTGTATGACCTGTTGTCTGTCCCTACTTCCTGCAAATCGGCCTGTTATGTTGATGACTCTAAACTATACCTGTCCTTTCCCCCATCTGACATGTCCACTGCAATTCACAATCTAAATGCGGACCTGGAACAAGTCTCCAGATGGTGTTGTCAAAACTCTTTATTGATAAATCCTGATAAGACTAAAGTTTTAATGATCGGTACGCCTCAACTCCTTAATAAGCTACCCACAGCATCTGTCCGGATGCTTGGAAAAGAAATTACACCCTCTACTGTTGCTAAAGATCTTGGCATTTTTATTGACCAATCACTCACTAATAACGAACACATTGCTAAAACAGTCTCTATTTGCCTACATAAACTCGTACAAATCAATAGAATAAAACACTTGCTAGATAAGAAAACAATACTTCTCCTTATGAACTCTTTCGTTTTTAGTAAATTATATTATTGCTCAACTGTTTGGTCAAATACTAGTAAACATAACATCAACAAACTTCAGTTAGTGCAGAATTTTGCTGCCCGCATTGTTCTTGGCCTCAAAAGTTTGATCACATCTCACAAGCTATCAAATCACTAAATTGGCTGCCTGTTAATGACAGAGTTTACTTGAACGATACAGTGATGATGTACAAATGTATTAATAAACTTGTGCCTGACTACCTAATCGAGAAATTTACTCTGCGTTCACAAACTCACACTAGAAATACTAGACAATGTGATCAACTGAACATTCAAAGGTGCCGCCTAACCACTGGTCAGCGGTCCTTCACCTACCACGGCACTAAGCTCTGGAATAACCTAAGAGACAATGTTAAATCTTCAGATTCTGTCAGAGTTTTTAGGAAAAAAATTGTTAACCTACTTTTTTCTGATCAATCTATGAATTTGTAAACGTATATTTATTATCTTATGTGTTTGGTAATTTATTTAGCTATTTTAGTTGATTAGTTGATTAGTAACCTTGTAACTGAAAAACCCTCTTTAGGGAGTTGCAATAAAGTATGTATGTATGTATGTATACAAACCCATATCGAGGGAAATCACGGTCTTCCTTTCTGGACCTACAACCTTTGTGGTGATTGACTGTGCCTGCATCAAAATGGTAAGCAAAGTGTTCCATTCATGGGCTGGTGCTGTGACCAGTGGGGGAGAACTTATTCGTGTCAATGGCATACTGCTGTGAATAAGAGAGTTATATCCAGACCAAACTGGCACTTTCGTCGACGCAAAATGGGCAACTTGCTGGTTCAGCATTCTATTTTCATATCTTTCTGTTTCTTTAGTTTGCTCTTCAGATGGAGTCCTCGTCAAGGTGCGCCCAGAAAGCCAAGCAAAATCTTTGAGTTGCACTGTTATAGGAATCTCTTCCTCAGAAAAAAAGCCTAAGGTTGGATATAATGGGCTTTCTGGCTTGCAAGGAGGCTTTGGGCATTCCAGCAAGGTTGTTATCGAATCTGGAAGATCCTTTATTGTACGACGTTGACTTGTTGTGTTCTCTAACCTAAAGTCAAAGGAAAAGTCAGCCTCTATATAAAAAAACAAAGGCATGCACCATGAGAATTGATTGTTTTATTTTAGCGGAGCTCCTCGCGCGCGCGAAGCGCGCGCGTGGACGGAGCCCCATAGCTATAGTGATCTACCCATCCCAGAAAATTTGGTAATCACGTGACCGTACACCGACCGCCCGCCCGCCCGCCGTCCGTCCGCACCACAGGACGACCAATGTTTACTTTCACACTTTCTAACTACTTTGGGAGCCCAGGAAGCCCAGGAAACTGATTGCACATCAATATTGTAATCAATTGACAGCTGTCAAAACAAGGTATCCGCTGACCAGTATCACCTGACCGTATCGCGGGCTCAGGTGTCGACCCATCGAGGTCGAGTACTTTTTTGAAGTTATCCGCTGACAAGTTACTGGTTTTCAGATGATCGCAGGCTCAAGTTTATTATTTTTTTAAATTTATATGAAATATGCCGTGTTTATATCATGATGACCCCGCACTATTAAGAGTTTGATTTCAAACTAACTATGGTCGCGAAAATTCAGCAAGTTATGTAATAATACAGGCTAGGAAGGCTCAAGTTTCATTTTTTTAATCCATATAAAATAAGTAGTGTTTTTTATGTGCCGCAAATTAAAATTTTGATTTCAAACTGACCTTGGAAGCTGAAATTCAGCAAGTTTTTACAGGCAGTGAAGACATGCCAGTTGCTTTTGACTTTTCTCACCAAGGTCACGCGTTGGTCACGCTCTACATTTTATTTTTATGCTCTAATTGGTCAAAATTTGACAGGTGAGTTCATGCGGAGAATTTATGCAGCATCTTGAAACCTGTTTACTTTGACCGTTGAAGCTGACAGTGTTTTGTGTCGACTTGTAACGTTTCTGTCTTTGTCCACTGAATGTACAAAATGGAATTCAGCTGCTTTCAAGAGTCTTCTGTTATTCATGGCTAGTTTGTTTATTTGGTTTTTGGTTGAGAAATACATCGCTTGTTAAAGTTGGAAAGCCGATTTCAGATGGCATCGTTTTCGTTTTTCACCTTGCTTGATGCGTGAGAGGGTTGAAAAGTCTGAAGCGATTCTGGCCTTACTTGATAGTCTTCAGTCCATCTCGAATGGTAAGCCTGAGTAATTATTGTATTTGACGTTTGTTTTTTATATCTAATTTAATGAATTCGAGCGTAGTTTATGCGGCTATTTAGTTGATACACGTTTTAAATTGTAAGAAGAAAATGATCTGACCTAGTATCAGGTTTGATTATAAGCTTATAAAACTGTAAAAAGCCTTAAGTAATTTTCTTATCGCGAATAAAAAGAAAACGTTCCAAAAAATATTTCGTTATGATTCTGGCTGTAAAAGAAAGCTTTGAGCCATTTTCTTGCGTCGAGTTCATCTTTGAAAAAGCAAACACGGGAAGTCGGCTTACAAAATAAAAAACATAAACAAGAATTTTCGGAGACACTTTAATACTTGTCTTCATGAATGAAAATTGTTGTCTCTGTATATGTTTCACCAAATTATTGTCCTTTTATTGATTGTTGGTAGTCTCTTGCAATTTTTATCGCTGTGCCGTTTGTTTTCAGTTGCTCATGAACATCGCTTGCATACAGGAGTAGTCAAATTAAAATGCCGCGCGTATTAAACGCTTTTGAAGATCGATTACGGTCCTTGGTCCGCGTCTTTTCCAAAAATGATAAAATATTTCGTCAAGAAAAAAAATACGTTGAATTATGAAAGATATCGTGATTTACTGATTAGCATTCTTTCATATGACGAAGTTTCAGCCTTCTTGCTGCGGACGAAGACGCGAAATTAAAGTTTGTTGACAGGTAGGTTAATTTGTCTTTCTTGAAGTTTGGATTTTTGCGGCACCGTAAATTACGTGGTCATGTTTACTTAGCCTGCGAATAACTAAAACGCAACGGGAAGACTAGTCTTTTTGCAGAACAGGTTTTCAGATCAACTTATTTCTGCTGTTGGAAGCATATTGCCGTAGACGCTATTTTTTTTGTTTTAGCGACTCTTGCTAAAATATCACCAAATTTCGCTTAGCGATCCTTGGTCCGCGTCCTATGACCTTGGTTGAATAATACTTTCCAAAGTAAAAAGCGACGGCCTTTGTTCTCGAAGAATGTTTTGAAAGTCGCCCCTGTACATTTCTACAAGTTCTCTTTTTTAATACCTCGAGTACATACAAAGTTTTAGGCCCGGTTCAGACGCCGAACTTTTCATGAGCCGAACCTAATACATTGAATTAAGTACATGAAAAGTTCGGCGTCTGAATCAATTACGAACGCCTGTTTCAATTTGGAACGGCTCAGCCGTTCTTTTCGCCTGGCCCAGCCGGGAATTTCGCCTTTGGAGCGACTTTGGAACGGCTTTGATTCAGACGCCGAACTTTTCATGTACCGAACCTAATGCATAAATTATTGTAACGTATTTTGTAAGTAGTTTGACGGAAATGAGCATTTTTCTCTTTTTGAATTTAGTTCGGCTGGAATTAAGATCGGCGTCTGAATCAATTCAGCCGGTCTAAATAATTTGGGTCGACCTTAATTCGAATTAGGTTCGGCTCATGAAAAGTTCGGCGTCTGAACCGGGCCTTAGGTAATTATTTTCGACCGCGCTAAAAACCGCTTGTCGACGCTCGTGTGGGAGACTCGAGGAGACTGTTGTCTGAAGTCTTTGAAAGAAAAGCAGATTATTTTACGCTCACAACATCCTCGGAAAAAAACTTTTGCTCAATAGCATCAAGAAAAGAAAAAAAAACAAGAAATACTGTGAAAATCACGTTTTCGTGTGGAAACTATAACATTTTTACGTTTTTATCGTACTGCTTACCTAGGACCATCGAAAACAGGGCTACAATGTTAAATAGATAAATTCGTTTTGTAACAATATCAATAAACAGTTCGATATGTTTGTGTCTGTATGCCTATAAGTCAAACTTGTTGGTCGTATAATGCCAAAATTTGAGTTTAATTTGAAAGTGTTGAAGACCTCCTTCTTTCAATAAATATCACCTAATCGTCTTTCGCCGTTTCGTTTGGAAAAGCTTAACACTTCTTAGCCTCAATTTTTACATATGTTAAAGGGGGATACATTTTGTATAACATAACAAAAAATTAGATTGGTATATTTTGATATAGTGGCGTTGTGCTGCTTTAGACTTTGCTTCTCGGGAGCAAAGCGCCATGGCGATTCGCCCAATGCGTCGCAAATTCGGCAACCGCATGTAAACGAAATTTATTGAGGTTACTTTTAACGTTTTTTTTCTCCGTTTGTCTCTCTAAAACAAAACAAGGTAAACAGTAAAAACTGAGAGGAAACTTATTTTGAAGTTTCGAAGAAACAGAAAGACGTATGAGATGTTTTTTTCAAAATTAAAAAGAAGGATGATAGTGATTGAAATTTGCATAATTTCACCTTGCACGAGCTGCATGCACGCATTTTTTAAAATACACGTCATCTGAAACACAGTCTGTTGTCTTTAGTTTTGCCACGGATGAGATTTTCCTTCGTGTTTTCGACAGTACTTAGTTGTTAGCAGCAGTGTCTAACAAGCGAAAACAAGTGACATTTGTAAGCAGAGTCCCAGTTTATTGCATCACACCTTTTTGCTCGGACGCACTCGTTTCACCGCCCAACCTTTATCCGCCCTGATCGAAAACGATCGCCTTTTTGCGAATTCCAAGCAAAATATTCATGTCTGGAACTTGAAACTTCAGGATTATCGACAGGAACATAAAAGCTATCTTCAGGGAGTATTTCAGCTCGTTGCGTGAAGATTCGGGTAAGATAATCAAGTTAATGACTTTTACACGCGGACCAAGGACCACATACTGTACACATCGTTATAAAACCATTACATAAAAAATAAATATAATAAATTCTTTATTATGTTGAAGCGTATAACTCTATTAATCATAATTTAATTATTTTTTGGCTGTAGATATAAGGCTATCAACTCGATGTAAGGTTAAGTTCACTCTTAGCTTGGAGCTGTTTGCAAATTACTGTTCTC
>JBBMOI010000002.1:28840000-28847500 GCA_038088405.1 Porites divaricata | reverse complement strand
AGCTGTTTGCCTTTGGTTTAGTCATATTTGCAGGAGATTTGGTAAAAATCAGCCAATAGATATAGGAGATATTGAACGACAAGTGAGGTGTGGCTTAAGAGTTGACATGAGCCATGAAAGAATTAAAGCTTTTAAATTCCAGAGGAAAGTACAATAAACCTATTTTCTGTGTGTTATTTTCTATTTTCGTGTCAAGTTTGAGAGTTAGTGTTCTTTCAACAAGCCAAATGGCTGCAGTAGAAAATTAAAAAATCTGAAAAAGCGCCAATTGCATGTTTCCCATAATATTTACATCATTTTGTAAAAACATAACAGGCTATCTATTAAAGGTAAAAACTTTTCAAAATATTGTAACATAATGAAAATGCTAGGGAGGGGTTCCAACTACTCTCACCCTTTGTACTGCGGTGGGGGTGTCTTCAACATGTGCAGGCTAGGGCAAGGAGGTAATTAATGTTTGAAACGCAAGTTGTTCTCTTCTGTTCCACAGTCTAAAAACCTTTTTTTGTTTAATTTTCTCAGCTCTATTACGTTAACTTTCCGACTTCTTTTTACGAAAAGCGCATGTTCAGGGTTTTTACACACTGGATGAGCCACTTCTCCACAGTCACTTTTATTATTGGTACATGCAAGCCTGGGGTTGTCTTTGCTCTTATTTCGTATTGTTTTCTGTTTCTCTTTTTTGTACATTGAAGCGTGTAAGATTAGAATCAGATGTATTTTGTCTGCACTATTAACATGAGAAAAGAAAGGTTTGTATCAAAACAAGGTCACCGCCAGCCTTGCATGCACTCAAAGGCTTGGATACTAAGTTTACAACTGCAAATGGCCATAATCATGGATGTTATTTAGAGAGAAAGAGAAATATGGTGTTGTCTACCAACTGAACATCAACTATTAAAAATTATTATTAAAACATTACATGGAAGCATCCGCATGGTAATTGATAACAGTTTGAAAATTTCATAACTTTCCACTGCTCTTGGCAAATGAAGCTGAAACATGCAGGTAGAAGAGATTACACCTCCTTCATCGAAGACCACAGTCAGCTTCCTTGGAAGTGTTGAGCCCCCACTACAATATCTAATGAACTTCTGCATATCTGTCAAATATAATAAAATTGCACCAACATGACATTTTGACAATTTAATACCCCACAAATTTAAAATGACTAATTTTCCTTTTGTTCCCTAAAAGTTTTGTTGTCATTTTTTTGTTTTTCATAATATTGTGAAATACTGCAGGTTTTCCTATGATTTTAGTGAAGCAATGTTACCATTGGTGGCCACTATTGTTCAATGTTATTTTAAAATAATTTTATTTGCAAGCGTGTGTTGGATATGAGATGATAAATTACAGTGCTCCAAGCTCAACCTTTTTCAAAGTCTCTTTTTAGCGACATAAAATTAATAAATGGCTGCCACACGTGAAATATCAGTTGCCAGAAAAACAAAAACAGAGCATTACTGTATTATTATATCAATGCGTGAAGTGATGAAAATGGTTGGTAACCCCTAACTAACTAGCTAACTACAAATACATGTCTTGCAAAACATATTGTGCCTGACAACTAACACCCCTGATAATATTATTTAAAAGAATTTAGGCTCTGTTTGAAATAATTGATTGGACTGCAAAAACTATCTTTATTATGCCACAAAATGATTTCCTTCAGCAGTACTAGTTGTGTCCACCATGAGAAAAATGTAAAAATTGAAAACATTTTTATCTAACTCAATGCCAATGTTATTAACCATGGCAGGGTTATGAGCAGATAACCCTGCTCCTTTGAGCCAATTTGAATGCAGGAAATGCAATAACCATTGTAACGGCACTTGTTTGCCGCTTTAAAAATCGCGCAAGATTCACGGATAATACAAGAAATCTTGGCCAGGCTTGTTCTGGAATTCTTGCTTACTTTATTGAATTGCCTCGTATTGTATCGTGAAAATTATTGGCGGCTTCGTGAATTTCAATAAATGGACGTCCTTCTTTCTTTCTTCAAAATGTACTAAAGGATCTTCACGAGTGCCCTTTGATGCATACGAAAACTTGATCACGTGCGAAATAATTATTAACACTTGACTAATCAAATCACTTGCGTGACAAAGGGGAACATAACAAAATAAATCAACTCAACCTCTGATTCTCGTGCCTAAGGGCACTTACATGGCTCCCCTTGAAATCACCAGATTTCAAATTAAAATCACCAGACATAATCAATAAGTTCAATGTTCAAACTAGTAATCTAGATCTACTTTTGCTCTGATGGCTCCCCGTCTGGGAATCTCAGTCTCTCTTCCTGCGGCAGGAGCAACACCAACTTTTGAATCGGCCTTTCCAGTTCTGTGGGGGGATGCAGCCTGCTCCCATCGCCGGAGAGGTTGGGATCGCCAACACGAACCTTAACGCTTCTAACCAAACCATCCTTGCTGGGATACGTTCCTACCACTTGAGCCAGGCTCCAGCGATTCCTTGGCTTGTGCTCGTCCTTAACAATCACCACGTCGCCAATCTGAAGGTTGCGGCGGGGGGAAATCCACTTGGATCTTCCTTGGAGATTTTGTAAGAACTCCTTTCTCCAACGGTCCCAGAACTGGCATGCGAGGTGCTGGACTCGTCTCCATCATTTCCTCGAATACTGATCTTCTCTTTGAAAGACGCCAGGTGGTGGTAAAACCGGCCTTGTTTTCATGGTTAAAATATGATTTGGCGTCAATGGAGCTAGTGAGTTTGGGTCGCTGAGGTTGTCCAGAGTTAGCGGACGGCTGTTAAGAATGGCTTCGGCCTCGCAGATCAGCGTTTGAAAGGTTTCCCCATCAAGGACTCCTTCATTGCCATCTAGAAGAGCTGTCAGCACACTGCGAGCGGTCTGTATTTGCCGTTCCCAAACTCCCCCTGCGTGGCTTGCTGATGGAGGGTTCATCTTAAAGGTTACCCGGTCACAATTCTCCTTGAGCATCTCGCTACTGATCTTGCTTTGATCCATAGCTTGTAGGGCTTCTTGGAGTTCTCTCTTCGCTCCGATGAAATTCGTCCCTTGATCACTGCGCAGTTGTCGTACAGGTCCCCTTCGGCAGATGAAACGACGTAAGGCGTTAATAAACGAGTCAGTTTCCAAGGAATTCGAAACTTCTAGGTGCACTGCCCTGGACACCATGCATGTAAAGAGGGCGATGTACTTCTTTACTTCCTTGCGTCCTTCCTTTACGTGCCATGGCCCACAGTAATCAACAGCGCAGTAAGTGAAGGGGGGCGATGATTCCAGGCGATCCTCCAGAAGGTCGGACATCTTCTGCTCTTGGGCAGCACCTCTTAGTTTTCGGCAGGTGACACATTTCGAAATCGCGTACGCTACAGCAGAGGTTCCACCGATCACCCAAAATCCGTTGGATCTGATCTCGTTTAATGACATACCGCGACCCTGATGTTGGACCTTCTCGTGGAAATACTTGATAATCAGGTCAGTGACATGGCCTTTTCTTGGGATGATTACAGGGAATTTGATTTCTTCCATGAAGCTTCCTCGCTTGATTTGACCACCGACCCGTAGCACGCCATCCTTGTCTAGGAAGGGGTCAAGGTAACGTAATGAACTTGTCTTTCTCATGGCAGTTTTCTTCTGTCTTGCAGCGGATCTTTCTTCACCTTTTACTTTGGCTTGAAGTGACTTAAGGATACTTATGTCTCGCTGGAATGCCATCGCTTGGATTGCTTTGAATATCTCCTTCTCAGCTGACTTAATCTCTTCTACAGTGAGGATAGGTGTGCAGCTTTCCCTTGGACGTTTAACTACTTTGCCAGGCCGTGTCTTCTTGGAGTTCACCAACTGCCGGAGTTTTTGCTTGAAACGCAGACAGAGGGCTACTGCTTTACGAGCTCTGTGCCAGTCCGAGAAGGAACTTAAACTTTCAGAGAGGTCCCATGGCTCTTGCATATGTATTGTATGCGTTGTCATTTTCTTCACCTCCGGATCTCTTGCTGATAGGTTGAAGGGATCTTGGTCTTCTGGTGGTTGCGGCCACAGATGTTCGGGCTTCCAAAGGAATTTCGGCCCCGAGATCCACCTTGAACCTTCTATGAGCTCTTTGGCAGTGATACCACGCGAGGTATCGTTGGCTGGATTAGACTTTGTTTCAACGTGTCTCCACTGACTGGGCGAGGTCTGATCTCGAATTTGCTGGACACGGTTGGCTACGAATACATGAAATCTCTTCGAGTCATTTTTTATGTAGCCTAAGACTACTTTACTATCCGTCCAGAAGATCTCTTGCACGCCTTCGTACTGGAGCTCTTGACGAAGCATCTCACTAACTCTGACTGACACCACTGCTGCGGTGAGTTCTAGACGTGGTATGGTGACCATCTTTAAGGGGGCTACCCTTGCCTTGCCAAAGACCAGCGAACAGTGGATTTTGCCTTTGTCGTTCTCTAAGCGAATGAAAGAACACTGACCGTAGTCATTTGTGCTCACGTCGGAGAAGTGGTGTAGCTGGGTAGATGTTACAGTCCCAAAATCTTTCGGTTTAAAGCATCTGGGAACTGCCAGATTCTCCAAAATGTGTAGTTCCTCTCTCCATCTTAGCCAGCATTCCCTAACATTCTCAGGGATAGGATCGTCCCAATCTACCTTGCTTTTGCAGAGCTCTTGAAGAAGCCATTTTCCTACTAGGAGTAGAGGTGCCAGGAAGCCTAATGGATCATAAACGGTGCTAACTGTGGAAAGCATTCCTCGCCAAGTCAAGGGGCGATCCTGCACTACAATATGGAACTTGAAGCAGCCTGACTCGATACACCAACTGATGCCCAGCGCCCTTTCTATTGGAAGTTCGTCCTTTTCTAGGTTTAACTCCTTAATACCTTTGGCACGATCTTCTGTTGGTATGGCCTCGATAACTTCTCGCTTGTTGCTTGTAAATTTGTGAAGGTTGAATCCTCCACGATGACACATCTCTTTAGTCTTGCTGATTAGTTTCTTTGCGTCCCTTGCAGTGGCTACAGATTTAAGGCCATCGTCGACATAAAAATCTCTTCTTAGGAACTCCGCTGGTTCTGAACCTAATTCCTTCTCATAGTCTTCAGCCGTCTTCTTCAAGGCAAAATTACAACAACCAGGCAACGACCCTGCCCCGAAAAGGTGAACTGTCATCCTGTATGTTGACAGCTGCTGATCTTGGTTGCCGTCTTCCCACCACAGGAAGCGCAATAGGTCTCGATAACATTCGGTGACATGAACTTGCAGAAACATTGCTTCAATGTCTGCCATAAACGCAACGGGTTCCTGTCTGAACCTTGATAGTACTCCCACCAACTTGTTAGTGAGGTCCGGGCCTTGACGAAGATGCTTGTTGAGAGCTTCACCCTTGTACTCTGCTGAGCAATCGAAAACGACACAGATCTTGTCTCGTTTTTGAGGGTAGTAAACTCCATGGTGCGGGAGGTACCATATCTTTCCATCTTGCCTTGTTTCCTCGAGTGACGATATCTTCTCAGCGTACCCCTTCTTTATCATGTCGTTCATGAACGCTGTGTATTCTTTCTTGTACTTCTCGTCTCGACCAAATCTTAGCTTGAGGTGTTGGAGGCGATGAAATGCGAGCTTCTTGTTGTTGGGAAGGGCCAAGGATTCATCTCGAAGTGGCAGCGGTAGCTCATAGTGACTATCTGGGCGGCAATGAATTCCTTCTGTGACCTTCGCCATAAACCGTCGGTTGTCCATCGAGAGGGACTGTCCAGTTGCGTCCTTAACTTTGTTGAAATCCAACTCGAACATTCTCTTGACAGCTACAGGCGAGATAACCTCCTTTGCGTAAGTTTCAATAACGAAGCTATGGGATGATGGCTCCTTGCTACTGATCTCCTTAACAGCGACTCTGTGGCACAAGACATTTGAATTTTCCTCGTTAGAACCTCCTGATATTGGGCCTATAATACCCCAGCCAAGAAGTGTTCGAATGGCATAAGGATCACTGCTTCTCCCAGGGATAACTTCCTTTGGCTTGATGGCGCTTGGGCAATTTGATCCGATGAGAAGCCCTACTTCTACATCTGCTTGGTATGGATAAAGCTTACTGGCTATGCCACTTAGGTGGGGCCACACCTTTGCAGATTCTGGTCGCGGGATTTCTTCCCTCTTCGTCGGTATCTCATTTCTTGTATATGTTTTGGGTAGCTCCACACAGACATCCTTGCCCATGCTCTCAACATTCAAACCAGTAATTCTTCGGGTGGGAACTACTTCTGACCCATGCATCGTGTTCAACTGCAGTTGGGTTTCTGTACCATCGACTTGCAGATCTTCAAGTATGTTTTCCTTGATGAATGTGCCATTACTAGCGGGATCAAGTAAGGCATACACCACTACCTGCCGTCCGGGATTGGTTCTATGATGTATACGGACGGGGACAATCATTGAGTTTGTGGTAGCGTCGGTGACTCCAGTTGCATTGCAAGTACTTGTGCAGCTGCTTGTAGCTTCTTCTGGCTGAACAACTCTGGAAACTTGTCTACTTGATGAGCCTTCATTAACCTTAAGAGTACTCTTTGTTTCATCATGAAGGACCGTTGGATGGGGCATGCTGCACGACTTGCACACCTTTCTGTTTCTGCATCGTTTAGAGACATGGCCAAGGCGAAGACAACCAAAGCACAGTCCAGCCCCTTGTACGAACAATCTTCTGTCTTCAATGGTCTTCTTTGCAAAATTTGGACAGTTATCTAAATCGTGATTGTAGCTGTTGCAGAATGGACACGACGGAAATCGAGGTGGGGTTTTCTGGCCTTGAGGTGTGGCATTTGTAGAGAAGCTAGTTGCGCTCTTATTTCCTCCTTTCCCGTTGCTTCTCCACATTGTGTTCCTGACGTTGTTACTGCTGTTACTTGCAGCCTCATTCTTTCTTGCTTCCTTGAGGGTGTCAGGTGAGAAAACGGGGTCTGTAGCTAATGCTGCCTCGTTTTTGACAAAATCGACCACGTCGTAAAAGGAAGCAAGTCTCTCCTCGTATCTTAACATCTTGTTGGCAAGGCGACACCATCTTATTCCAACGGAACTAGGCAGTTTTGAGGTTACCTTCTGCAGAGTATCTTCAGAGTTAAGGCCTTCCATGTACTTAAGGGTCTTCATTGCTTGTTCACAAAGAACCAGGAAATCTGAAAACTGCTGTAGACTAGCACCATCACCTTCCCTTATGGCTGGCCACGAATTAAGCTTCTCCTTATAGGCCTGTGCTACACGATAAGGGTGTCCGAATCTTCCCTTTAGCACCTTTCTTGCCTTCTCATAAGAATCTGTAGCATCGAGAGTGATGAGACCTTTAATTGATTCTTTCGCGTCTCCAGCTGTGTACTGGTTTAGGTAATACAGCCTTTGCTTTGGATCGGTGACTTGACATTCTATTAGGCTTTCAAAGGCGTTGATGAATGCCACATAATCGAAATAGTTTCCAGAGAAAACTGGGGGCCGTTGTACAGGAGGTAAGCTCATTTGCTGTTGTTCGGCTA
>JBBMOI010000002.1:28820000-28832500 GCA_038088405.1 Porites divaricata | reverse complement strand
AGATTTCGTGGCCTTAGAAACACTTCTTCGCTTCGAAAATTGTTCTTCGAGTCATTGTCTGTTGTCTTCGTGGCGTCGGTTCCATGTCTTCGAGTCGTCGCATCCCTCGTTTCATCGTACTGTTTTCTTCGAGGCATTGTCTGTTGTCTTCGTGCCGTCGGTTCCATGTCTTCGAGTCGTCGCATCTCTCGTTTCATCGTACTGTTTTCTTCGAGGCATTGTCTGTTGTCTTTGTGCCGTCGGTTCCATGTCTTCGAGTCATCGCATCCCTCGTTTCATCGTACTGTTTTCTTCGAGGCATTGTCTGTTGTCTTCGTGCCGTCGGTTCCATGTTTGAGTTTGAGTTTGAGTTTATTGTGTTATAAAAACAAAAAATATTACAGGTTTCCTGGCACCGCAAATAGCAGAGCTAGTCTAGGCGGGCCAGGAAATATATAGGAAAAAAAGAGAAGACTGCTATATATTCAAATGTTTGTAAAGTGAGAGAAAAAAGAAGAAACATTTGTGGGCTATGATTCTAGGCAAGAGTTCAACAAAAATTAATTAAATAGCTAAATAACTTTATAAATACAGTCAAAATGTTCTTTTCTTCATTTCAAAAATTTATTTCATCTAAATCATAATAAGTATCACCAGTTTCAAGTATATCAAATAATAGGGAACGAATTTTACTTTTAAATTTTTGTTTCGGAGACATGCGTATCTCAGTTGGTAGATGATTCCACAATTTTGCACCAATTCTCGAGAAGGAGTTCTTTTGGATTTCAAGATTAGATTTCATTACGTAAAAGCTTTGAGATTTAGACGATCTGGTGTTGTACGAGTGGACCCTAGAAAGTGGGAGAAACAATTCCTGAATGTTAGTGGGAACAACGTTATTACTCACGTCAAACATAGCTTCTGCAAGTAATTGATAATAAAGAAAGTTTACTGGCAATATTTTGGTGTTTATGAAAAGAGGAATAGCATGATCTCGGGGCTTGGCAAAGTGTATAAAGCGAAGTGCACCTTTCTGGAGAATTAAGAGTTTGTTAAGTTGTTTTTTGCTTGTTTGACCCCAAGCAACCAAACCATATCGAATATAGGGTGCTATTAAAGAACGATAGATTGAAACGAGTGTGTTAAGGGGAACAAAATGCCGCAGTTTAGACAAAAGACCGACGGTTCTACTAATTTTTAAAAGAATTGTATTGATGTGGTTATTCCAAGAGAGTTTATGGTCAATTAGAACTCCTAAATATTTTACAAAGTCTTTACATTCTAACTGTGAATTTCTATTTGTACTAGCATTATGGATAAATAGTTTAGGTGTAAAGGAGAGTTTCTTTTGATAAGGGCGAAAAATGACATAATTTGATTTTTTAAGATTAAGAGTGAGTTTATTTGAGGTTAGCCAATGATAGACTTGTGTAAGTTCCTTGTTCATAGTTATCTCAAGTACTTTAAGATTTTTATGGGAAAATAGTAAATTTGTATCATCAACAAATAAATAGAATTTTAGTTTCGAAGAGCAAGAGCAGATATCATTGACATATAGAAGAAAGAGAAGTGGGCCTAGTACAGAGCCCTGTGGGACGCCACAAGTAATACTTAAAGAGTCTGAACTAAAGGATTCTATGATAGTTGTTTGAGTTCTTTGCTTGAGATAGGACGAGAACCACTCATTTACAATTCCATGAAATCCATAATAGTCCAAATTTTTTCAATAATATGTCATGATTTACTGTGTCAAAAGCTTTCTTTAAGTCAATGAAGACTCCACAAGAAAAATTTCTCCATATTTGACTGTATTTTATTGACGATGTCTAGTATGGCATATTCAGTTGAATGTTTTTGCCTGAACCCATATTGTGATGAGCACCGGATTCCTTCCTTATCTATAAATAATTTCATTCCCTTTTGGATAAGTTTTTCGAAGATTCTATTAAAACATGATAATAAGGATATTGGTCTGTAATTATTCGGGTCTAGTTCATCATCGGCTTTAAAAATTGGGATCACTTTTGCCATTTTTAGCTTTGATGGGTAATTTCCAGTCTCCATAGACATGTTGAAAATGTCGGTTAGTATAGCCTTTATAGAGTCACATGCATATTTTAATATAAAGGTTGGGCAAGAGTAAAATCCATGTGACTTATTGGCTGGCATTGACATTATTTCAAGCTTAACTTCATTAGCAGTTATTGGTTGAAATAGAAAAGAAGATGAAGGTGATTTTTCTTTATAAAGAAACTTGGTAAAGTGTTTCTCAGAGCTTGGGAGTTTAGCAGCTAATTTTGAGCCAACAGTTGTGAAATGTTCGTTAAAAATATTAGAGATTGTTGATTTATTGGTAGTAAGTATATTATTATTTAAATGTTTAAGCGTATTTATGCTTTTGCGTTTATTCCTTTTACGATTTAACAAATTATTGATACCTTCCCAGGTCTTTCTCATGTTATTAAAATTTTCGCTGAAGTAACTCGAATAATAATTCTTCTTGCTTATACGTATTAGATTAGTTAACATGTTCCGATAGATTTTATATTTTGAATTATCGCTATTGTAGAAGAGTTGATTTTTTGTTTTTATGGCAGCTCTTTTTCCCTTGGTTATCCAAGGTTTAGATAGTTGTTTAATCCTCCTTTTAGATAGGATCTTTATGGGTGCATGCTTGTTCAGAATTTTGTTAAATTTACTATAGAAAGTAGAGAATACATGATCGACATCATCTCCTCTTGATCGGAGTATCTCACTCCATTCTACTAGCGAGAGATCATTAATAAACTGGTCATGTCTTCGAGTCGTCGCATCCCTCCTTTCATCGTACTGTTTTCTTCGAGGCATTGTCTGTTGTCTTCGTGGCGTCGGTTACATGTCTTCGAGTCATCGCATCCCTCGTTTCATCGTACCGTATTCTTCGTCATTTTTATGTCTTCATGTTGTCGGCTCTTCCTTTCGTCGACTGCGCTACATACTTGACAGCGGTAAGTCAAAATTTGAAAAACAAGATGGCAACCACATTGTGAAAGGGTAGAAAAAAGAGATGTCCGAGTTTAGTCTGCAGCTTTCACCATCCTGCAACTTGAAGAACCATGTTTCTTCAGCAGTCGCTGAAGTAATTCGTCTTGTTGAAAATTTCAGCCTACATGGTAATGATGAGGACCAACTAGATTTCACACTCTACAAGCTTGAACAAATCGTGTACCTCTGTGTCAACGGTCAAAACATCTGGAGTGATTTCCTAACTGATGAGATAATTCAGCTACTACTTACTGCATACAACAGCCTATCTAAAGAAAACGATGATACCCATTTTAGTCAGTCATCAAGCAGCTGTCAAGTTATTTATACTGGTTCTGTAGGTAGGCCAGCTCTTGATATTCCACGAGAAACTCTAAAATTGTATCTGAGCTATGGTTTTTCTCTTCAAAAGATTGCCGATATGTTTCACGTTCCAAGAAAAACAAAGAGTAGGCGAATAGATTCATACAATCTACGAGAAGAGATACCAAAGTATGATGACATTTCCGAGGAAGCCTTGGACTGTGTTGTTTCCACTGTGTTACACGATTTTCCTAACTGTGGTATAAGAAGAATGAAGGGGTTTCTGCTTGGCCGAAGTGTTAGAGTACAGTGGAGTCGTGTAAGGTCGTCTCTGTGGAGAACTGATCCTGCTGGCATCCTGCTTCGGACTACCCAACTGAACATTGTAAATCGGCGTCATTACAACGTTCCAGGACCAAAGTCACTATGGCACTTAGATGGGAATCACAAATTGATCAGGTGGGGCTTTGTTATACACGGTTGCATAGACGGTTTTTCCAGGAGAATTATGTTTTTGAAATGTAGTACTAATAATCAGGCAGCTACAGTACTACAGTTATTTTTAAATGCAGTTCGAGAGTTTGGACTTCCATCTAGAGTCAGAGGTGATCAAGGCACTGAAAACATTCAGGTGGCCAGGTACATGATATTACATCCTACCAGAGGCCCTGGGAGAGGCAGCTTTATTGCAGGAAAAAGCTGCCATAACCAGAGAATTGAGAGGTTCTGGAGAGATTTATTTCATGGATGCACGTTCTTGTTCTATTACATATTTTGCTATCTTGAGGATAAAGGATTGCTTGACATCAGCAGTTCAACTCACTTGTTTTCTCTACACTACGTATTTACTCCAAGAATCAACCAGCATTTTGAAATGTTTGTAAACGGCTACGACAATCATTCACTTTCCTCAGAATCAAACATGACACCTGTACAACTCTGGTTTTATGGCCTCGCTAATTATCATGGGGAATCAGAGCTCTCAGAAGCCAACATAGCATCATTTGGTTTGGATTGTAATGGTCCACTTCCATGTAGTGACTATGATGGTGAGACATGGAATGATCTTTCAATTCAAGTACCTGAAATTCCCTGCCCTTTGAGTGATACAGCTTTTAATGTACTTAAGACTTCAGTTGATCCTCTTGAGGATTCATCTTGCTATGGAATCGACATTTATATCAAATCAGTTGAAGTTGTCGATGACCTTTCCTCACATTGCTGACTCTTTGTTGGAAATATTGGTTTGTCAACACATACCCAAGCTTACACATTACTTATTTTTCATTAAATTTGTGCTAAGCTTATACATTGCAGTGATATTTATTTGCTTATGTATTTTTTTCTACCTGTCAGTTCTACCAATCATGACAAATAATTATTCTTCAGTGACATAAATGTTGAAATTTGCACATGCTTTCAAGTCAACTGAACTTTGTAAAGGCATGTGATACTTTATGTAGCCATCGTAGGTGATTAAAGAATTTAAAAGAATGATTGTTAGCGCATATTTTTAAGTCATGAAATTGACCTTTGTGTTAATAATAAAATATTGTTCTATTGTTGTTTTTTTGTCTAAATGAAAGCTGTGAAAAAAACAAAGATTTAAAGAAGACTTCTTGGTGTCAAGCTTTTGTTCTGTGTTCAGATTTCAAAGAAAGATTGAATGCTGTTTGGAATACAGCCACAATTAGCTCCTGAATATACTAGGCAAATTGAAAGGAAAAACAAGAACGCTCTTAGTTATCCAGCAAATAAAATGACTGACAAATAGGGTTAAATGCAAGGAAATAGTACTTAGTTTGAGTGAGTGGGGAGTTTGAATCATCCAAGATAAAGCTACCAGGGTCCTACTGTAGTCCTATAACCATTAATAATGTGTAGTACAGTAGATAAAAAACTTGACTGTACAAATTATCGACAAACAGGAAACACTTTTATTGAAACAAATGCTAATTATGACATTTGTATTAAAGTATGTATTGAAGCATAGGAAAATTTAAGACTAAGTAACATGATCATCGCATCGTGCTGTTTCACTAGATAAATAATATTAGGATTAGCACACTGGCAAATGAACTTTAAGAAGGCCACAAAACTCTGATGTAGTAAATGTCATTGCCAAAGGGGGTTAAAATTTTAACTTCTCATTAATGCTAACAATAACAAACAGTTTAACATGGACACAGTGCAACTCATAAATTGATATCCAAGAAAAGCACCGACTATTTTTACAGGGAAATAAAAACAACTCATTTTTCAATATATATGTGTAAAGAACAACATATCTGAACACCAAATCTGAATATGACCATGGTTAGGTAGTTTAAACTGGGGTTTCTACAACACCCACCAAGACCTACTGGACAGGTATAACTCAACACCTACAATGTAAGAGAGATCAAACCAGACATATGCTTATTATACAAAAGTACAAAGCAAGGGATTGCTGTCTTAAAAAGTTTTTTAAAAAATCATCAAAATGATTTTAGAGGCAATGAGAAATTAGACATGAAATCTGCTTTGACTATGTTAGATGACTAAACGAACTTCATGTTGTTGGAAACATTTTGTAAGCTAGACATCCTTCACTGTGTGGCTAGTGACTTTGGATTAGTTTACTTTAATTAGCATGGTAGGTCTAAGGATTTACATCTTGATTACATTTTCAAACATACTAGATCTCCAGGATGCGGGGGGTAGGGGGCTTCCAAATAAGGGCAAGTACTCCCCCGGGTTTGATAAATACATTAAACTGTGGTAAATCGAGTGCCCTTGATAACAGACTTCAACAAGAGCTGGAACTCTGTGCTATCAGAAATACAAGCTGGTATGACAACCTCAAAGGAGCAAGTGGAAGCAAAAAAGCCTTGGGTGCTGTCTGCAGACACCTTGATGCACTCAGACCTCAGACCACCTGAACAAAACTTACTACCAGTTGTAAATGACAGAAAATCTACTAGTTCTTCTTTGGTGGCTGTTTCAATGAACTCAAGCAGCATATCAAGAGCTCTACTGTGAGCAAGATCTGAGCTGTCAGGAACTTTCAGCAATTTCTTCACAAATTCTGGTGAAATAATCTCATCCTGATGGACAAAAAACTGCTCAAACTTCTGGGGATTTTTGTCAATTTCCCCTAATAAGCCAAGAATGCTTATACCCTTTCTAAATTGATCAAGTGCTGCTTTGTGCTTAATCACTGTGGAGTGCAGGATCAGTGTCTGCATTATTTCCAATTTGTTGTTTTCCTGTAAATTGAGAGAATGAGGAATGATTAATTCTCCATACTATCAGTTATTTCATTCCAAGCAATATTTAAATATTTCTAAAATAGATGCAGTAATCATAGAACTAGCCAAAGGCTCTTGCCCATTCTGAAGCTACTTTTTGTGTGTGACTGATCTTCCTAGAGTGAAACGGCCTTTGGGAAATTTCCATGGAAACATGCACACCCACAAAAAAAAATTACTTGGGACATTCCCAAGGGCAAGTACAGAATGGCAAACAGTGTTGGTTAGGCTTTTCAAAAACTTACTGTTAGCTGCCGGTTTTCTGCACTCTCTTGGAGCATATTAATGAATGTAGGGTCTCGCGATATCTCTGCAATGTGTCCTGGTTTGGCCTCTTTAACCTAAAAATAAAACAATATTGTCAAAAATCTATATTCCAAATTAGACACTATTCACTGTGAGCACTATTGTGCTTATTCAAATAATTGGCATAGGCATAACCAAGTATTTATTAGCCTGAAGTGGTAAAGCAGCGCCAATATGCTTGTTCAGAAACCCCAACGGACTTAACAAATTACCGGAAAAGCATTGCTAATTTCCTTTCATCTAGATTGGAAAACTGACAATGGCATTTTTAACAGGCCAATCATGGTGTACACTCAAATCCTGGTACACAGGTGCGGGCCCAGAACAAGAATTTCTGTTCTGTTTTGCAGACAGAATTAACCAGACTTAAGTTTCATCTGTGTGCAGGCTAGTATTTTTAAGGTCTGTAAATCCTCTATTATGCCCCCCTTGCCTCCCCTAATTATTCTTTACTAATAACATTCCTGCCTGTATTGGTCAACCACTTGTAAAACTTTCTGTGGACTGATCCAGGATGGTTTATTTACCAAGTGGAAGTTTATTGAATTCTGATCCTTAGCTTTCACTGTGTATTTTATTTCGCAATGGAGAACTGATACCATCATCTTTTGTAAATTGCCCGTCTCTATTAAGTGCCCCCCCCCCCAAATGGGCTTGGAATAAGTAAGCCCCCTGGGGGCTTAGTAGAGGATTTACAGTACAATAGAATGTTTTTTTTAAATGTAGGAGCATATAATTTATCTTACAATAATAATAGTCATTAAAACTATATTTGTTCAGAGAGATTACTAAATATTGACCTTAGTTAATGATCATTGACCTTCTCTAAAATCATCAGAAGCTCTGCATCCATTACATCCACGCGGGAGGCCCTACTAATTGCTTCATTCAGGTCACCTGTTGCTATGTAGCAATAAATAGCTGGTGCTAAATAGGGAAATCCAGGTCCTTGCTGTATAAGACTGTGACCAATCATTTTCTCAAGTGTCTCAAAAATGCTTGAGAGTAGGTTTCCACTGCTGTACATAGGTGTTAGCCTGTTTGGTGGGCCTGTAAAGAGTTTTAACCCTGGTACTTGATTTTGGGCTATTGCCTCAAAAGCACTTGTAAATGCTTGTCTCAGAAGACCACCTGAGTCAACACCTGGTTGACTTCTGAATCTTATTACAAATTGGATCTTAGGATCAAATTCACTTGACTTGTAATACTGAAGCAAGTCAATTGCAACATCTTCCTCATCTACTTTGACTCTTTCTGCTGATATAAATGATATCATTCCATTTCTTAGCCTTTTTAAAGTGTCATAAACATCTTTATCCTCTGTAACTTTTTCAGTGCTCTCATTTTCATCATCTGCTGTATTCATGAGTGCACAAGCTGCTAATTCAACATCTTCGTATGTCATCAAGGCATTCCTCACGGTTTCAATTCCTTCATCTGGAAAGACTGATGTTAATGAGGCAATCCCTTCATCAATAAATGATCTACCACTGGAGCAGCTTGGCTGTTCATCATCAATTTTGATCACAGTGCTTTTGGTACTAGTTGCCATCTCATCACTTTTTAACTTTGCAGCACTACCCACACTTGGAAGTTTATTGTCATCAAAAACCGAGTATTCCAAACTTTCATCACTGATATCACTGTCATTGCAAATCTGAGAATGGTTTCTTAGTTGCATTATTGGAATTGATAAAAAGCAGTTGAGGCACTTTGTTAGCGGTGATTGGAGAGTAACAGGCTGTGGTGATTTGTCCAAACTCAAGCAACTTTTCATGGGACGTATGTATATTAGGGTACTGTTTCCTACAACATCCTTAATATAGGGAATGGTGTACCCATTACTTGGGATGGAGATAAGTTTCAGTGGTCTTGATATTCCACCTGTTTCTGCTCGCATTAGTTCAAAAGCTCCATCCTGTGATTTCAACTTATCATATTCCTTTTCCAGCACATCTTTAAAATGTTGGAAGTCCCCTTTTTCGTTTGGGAAAACAACCTTTTCCTTGCCAAGCTCTGCTTCTTTTAATAAAGCTAATGCTTCCTGTGACGGGGTCTTGTCCTGTTCTGTGTCTGAGAGTAGGCAAAAGTCATGTGTCCATGACTCTTTCGGCTGGATCATAAAAACAGCTTTTCCACCAGTATTCCGTTTCCCTTTCTTTGGAGGAACTTTAAATCTGTTCCCTCCTCCAGAAATGGAAGGAAATGCCCGCCTAGTAAAGAAAAAAATTACAACTTTTTCATTTCAAAAATGTTATACACTCAATCTTTCCTGAAAACCAATGATCTATAATGAATAAAACTCGAGTAAACTTACTTCAAATCGTTCTCAACAGCATCAGCGAGAGATCGAGAGGATGTAAAGGAGGATGTAGATGGCTGCTCTTCTTTACTTTCATTCTCAATCTTGGCAAGAGCCTCTTTTAAAATTGATACAGTATGTGGTCCTTGGTCCGCGTGTAAGTCATAAACTTGAATATCTTACCTCAATCAAAACGTAACGAGCTGAAAGACTCCCTGAAGATAGCTTTTATGTTCCTCTCGATAATTCTGAAGTTTCAAGTTCTAGACATAAATATTTTGCTTGGAATTCGTAAAAAGGCTACCGTTTTCGATGGTCCTTGGTCCGCGGCTCATGTAAGCAACACGAAAAGTACGTAAGAATGCGATGTTTTTCCAAGGAAAACGCAATTTTCACAGTATTTCATGTATTTTTGTTATTCTTGATACGATTGACTATAGTTTTGTGGCAAGTTTGTGTGAGTATTAAATGTTAATCTGCTTTTCTTTTCAGACAACAGTCTGAACAGTCTCCCACACAAAGTTTAAATTTTGTCTCTCTTATTTATTTATTTTTACTAAAACATTTTTTTTTTTTCAAACTTTGGGCAGGAGGAGAGATACACTGAGTAGTCTGGGAATTAATGTGGTGTTTATTATTTAAATGATCGTTATTTTTAACACCGATCTTTCAGCCATGTTATTGACTGCAGACTGAACTCTTTTCAACACAACTAGCTGCTGGTCGTCTTTCACATTGATAATAAAAGAGCAGGGAATAACAGCTCCTCCTCCAGGTGACTGCTGTGCTGGCCACGGCGAAAAGCTCTGACATGGGTCTCCCGTCTGTTTACTAAAGAAGAAGATTTTTTTTTCTGAAAAGAGGGTTATTTAATACAGTATTTAATATTTTGCAAGAGAGAAAGGGCTACCTCATTCTCTTTTGGTTTTGGTATTAGCATAAGAATTATTATTTTTCATAAATCACCGAGGGAGTCCTAACCCTTCCCTCAGGTAACTGGCACTTAGCTTTTAGGTTTAATGAATTGTGACCCCTTGATCTAATTACTTTTCAGATGACAAGTCATGTAAAATAGGGTTTGATCAATTCCAGGGGGGTACTCTAGGAATTTCTGGGCGGGGATGTGCCGCTGGGACCCTGGAACCCTTAACCTATACCAGAGCTAGTTCAGCTGAATTTTGCTACCCTATAATACTCCTAAAATCCCCCTTATCCTAGAGTAGCTGTGTCCCTAGTCTAGATAAAATCTTCAACTGACTGATCAGTTTCCTGAAAAATGATACCCTATTCTAGACCCAAACGCTCTGATTTATATACCCTGTCCTAGAGTAAACTGCTTGAAAACCATACCCTTCACAGCGGCACATACCTATATAGCCCATATATGGCAGTACCCCCCTCCCCCGGAGATCAATTAAGGATACACTGAGGATATGGGATGTATTACTATATCATGTGAAATTAATTCAAGTTGGATGGGTGAGGTAAATATCGCGCCCGCAAGCCCGCCCTTCGTCCTTTCTTACCAGTCAATTGAATCAATGTGAGGAGAACTCAGAAGCTCCCAAAAGCATGACGACAGCCCCTGTGGGACCCGTCCAATAGGTAAGCCAGCGATGGTTTCTACTCTTTCTCCCCTTTTGGCATCTGTCACAACGCTCCACATATTGCGTGGTATTAACTCCAACTCTGGAACCCAGACCAAGCACGCATTTTTGTCATGCTTGTTGCCATACTCCTTGGTGACTTGGAGTTCTAATAGAGGTGGAGGGCGGATTTGAAATATGTGATAGCCCTTGATGACAGCATTGGAAACGACCACTTTGATCATTTTGGATTGATGGCTAGAAATGAAAGAAAACTTTTCTGTAGGCAGAGCACTACTATGGAATATCACATATGGGAATCTACGGTTTTCCTTTATGAAATAGAATTTAACTGACTACTCTCAACATTTTCTTAACATTGTTGACCTTTAATGTCAATGGGTTGAGGCCATTTAATACAGTACTTGTCAAGTTATCCAAGCCAATAAACGAATGTGACACATGCTGAACTTTCAGTTTAAAAATTAATTATATTTACATGTTCAATATACCGTAAATCCTCTATTAAGCCCCCCCTCTCAAATAAACCCCCCCTTTTCAGAGGAGGAAAGTTAATAAGCCCCCCCCCCCTCCCAATCGTTATTCTTCAGAAAAGAAATAACGATTAACGTGGACTGGTCAGTTATGATTTATTCAGGCTGGAAGTTTATATTGTTTTTGGTTTTCGGCGGCATGACCTCCAACTTCTTATGCTTAACTTTCTCAATTTTGCGCTCTAGCTCTCTGTACAACGCGTAAGTCTACTCTGTCTCATACCACGATATTTCTGCTACAGGTGATTCATTTCGCTAAATTAAATAAGCCCCCCCTAAAAAGTGCTTGAAAATAAAAGCCTCCCGGGGGGCTTAATAGAGGATTTACGGTAATAAAGTAAGCAAAATTTGGCGGGAAGGATCGCGGTAGGCCTTGTATATAACATATTTTCTTAACTAGAAACAGAGGAAATGGCTGTTTAAACAAATAATCGCAGGTGTTACATACTCTCTATACTTCAATAACAGTTATTTTTCAACCGATGATTTTCAAGGAAAAGAGAATAGCACTGGAACAATCGATTTTAAAATTTTTCACCTGTAGAGAGTTCATACAACTAACTCTTACAGTCAACGACAATCGTGGCAAAAAAATTGCCTGTCGTTTTCAGTGGGTGTTTTATTGACTCCAATCGATATGCAGTCAATGTGCATCCACATTTCGCATTGGTCACACATAACCCATGGCAAATTTTCGTCATCGGAAGGAGAATACTCTTGCCAGCAGACTTTGCAGCTGTTGTCGTTTTGTTGGGGTAGTGATCTTCTCCATTCCCTTCCGCTAGTCGCACGCTTTCTTCGTTTGCCTGCACTCCTTTCCTTTTCAGTGGACTTCTGATTTTTCTTTTGTTTTCTTTCTTGCACTTCTCTCTTTTTCGCTTCTTGATTCCTTCTTTTATCTTCCTTCTTCTCTTCCCTCTCCCTTAATTTCTTCTGCTTTGCGGCAAGTCCCCTCGCTTTCTTTAATTTTGCATTAAGCAAAATTTTCATGGAAGCTTCACCGTTTAAATAGTTGGGGAGCGTTTTTTTCGGATTTTTGCGACTCGCATTGTTGTTGTCGGGCGCAGAGGGGTAGATGATTATTTCCTCAAGCACTGTGGAAACTGAATAAGAAGAAAATGAAGCTGTACATGGGCGTGGGGTAGAAGTTAAAGGC
>JBBMOI010000002.1:28735000-28805000 GCA_038088405.1 Porites divaricata | reverse complement strand
GGCGGGGATCGAGAGCGCTCTCGATCCCCGCCGCTGACCAAAAGGATCGAAGCTCTGGGAACGAGAATGACATCAAATGTGCTTTCAACGACGGAAATAGTGTTCCCTGAAGACCTCTTCTGCAAAAAGGTACGTCTTCCCGTTGCGTTATAATTATTGACAAGTTGTGTAAACATGACTATGTAATTTACGGCACCGTAAAAGTACAAACTTCAAGAAAAGCAAATTCACCTACCTGTAAACAAACTTGAACTGCGCGCCTTTGACAACAGCATGAAAGCCGAAACCTCGTCATATGAAAGGAAACTAATCGATAAATCATCGGACACATTCATTTTTTTCGTATTTTATTTCACGACGAAGTATTTCATCATGTTCGGAAAAGACGCGGACCAAGGACCACATACTGTACCACCTCCGTCACCTTTTCTGCCATGTTGTCTTTGTCTGGTGTGGGGTCTTTGTCTGATCATGTGATGTCACCCAACAATAGTAAAAACCAATCGAATTCGACCTTGTAAGCTGGCCTTGTGCAACAAAGGCGGGAAAAGTTGACTTCAATACCGCTGTCAAGTATGTAGCGCAGTCGACGAAAGGAAGAGCGAACGACACGAAGACATAAAAATGACGAAGAATACGGTATGATGAAACGAGGGATACGACGACTCGAAGACATGGAACCGACGCCACGAAGACAACAGACAATGCCTCGAAGAAAACAGTACGATGAAACGAGGGATGCGTAGCCTGCGAGCAAGCTCTCCTATTTGGGCGAGCGAAGCGAGCCGCGCGAGCGAGCGGCGAAGCCGCGAGGGGCCGTGGAAGAGAAAGGGAGAGCTTGCAACCATCTCTCATAAAATTTCATTTCCACCCCAGAAACCACAGACATGCCACAAATTAGAAAACTGACAAGCGCCTGTCAAAGTTAGACAGCCGCGCGCGTGTAATTTATTTTCGGCTCAGACAAAATGACGGACAATTTTAGTGAGTTGGATGATTGTATTTCTGATGTTTTGAAGAAGTTCCAGTTAGTCTCGGGCTTGCAGTTCAAACTCCGACAGGAACAAGTTATTGCTGTTAAAACTTTATTCTTTAATTTCTGTGGAAACACGTCGCTTCAAGGCCGCCGGTAACTCTTCTTTCAATTCTTCTACATTGAAAATCGGGAGTATATATAATCGCATTCGCAACAGCTTTTCACTGCTTCAGCGCAATGTTTTTGACCAATGATATGGTTTTTTTATCTTCTGGAGAGCGGACTGTAACGTGTCCGCTCGGATAAGAAATCAATACCTTGATTTTAGTTTCTTTTGCATTAGAAAACTCGTCCACATTCAGAAGACTAAGGTCATCGTCGCTTAAACCGACAACATTCTCTTTATCCGTTCCGGAAATGTGGAACAGCGTTCTCCTGGACTTAGCTCGTTTTCGATTTACTCTTGCTTCTTCCTCTTCTTTCTCTTGTTCTTCTCGGCGGTCAGCTACTTGTTTTTGAATTTTCCTGCTCAGTGGACTTTGATCGGGCGAGGAAACCGACGTTGGAAGGTAGCGCTTGAATCTCTCTTCGCGCGAATCACTGTTCTCCTTGTCGGAATTAATCAAGGCGCTTGAAACAAAGGAAAACAACTGATGAAAGTTTCTGATCTTCCTTCCACAGGAACTACACACTCGATCCGACTTATCCTCGCAATATTTTACTGGCAAGCCAACACTTTCACACAGCTTTGCCAGAATAACACCAAACGAGCCCTTCTGCTTTGAGGGCTGAAACAAGTTCTCGGTTCCAATATGACGGGCCTGAGATCCAAATTTGACTTTAAATGAACAACCACACAGACAAGAGTTGTCTCTCACAGAAGGAGAAAGCGATTTTCTCTCTCTGCCGGTTTTCTTTTTTGGAGTGAGCTCCTCGGGTTTTTGGCGAAAAGGGCATCGTGTTTCTACATTTCCCGCGCAAATTTAGGGCAGGCCGGCTAGGCCTGTTATCAATCACCTTTAATTTCCGGAACGTCATTTTTCAGCCAATGGTATTTCCCTTCGTCTGGGCGAAGTACAAATGAAAATTTGTAAGGGATGGTTGCAAGCTCTCCTTTCGCCGCTCGCTCGCGCGTTCTCGCGCGGCTCGCTTCGCTCGCCCAAATAGGAGAGCTTGCTCGCAGGCTAAGGGATGCGACGACTCAAAGACATGGAACCGACGGCACGAAGACAACAGACAATGCCTCGAAGAAAACAGTACGATGAAACAAGAGATGCGATGACTCGAAGACATGGAACCGACGGCACGAAGACAACAGACAATGCCTCAAAGAAAACAGTACGATGAAACGAGAGATGCGACGACTCGAAGACATGGAACCGACGCCACGAAGACAACAGACAATGACTCTATGAGGGGTGATTTCCACCAATATTAACTTTCAAATTCTGTTATGCCATTCTCCTATGCTGTTATGCAGTTTTCTTAGGAATTCTTATATGCATGTGCGAATCCTATTATTCCCTTTTGAATTTTGTTATTTACTTTTCTGATTTTATTATGCCATTATGAATTCTTTTATTCAGTTTCGAATTCTGTTATTCGCTTTCGAATTATGTTATGCAGTTGTCCAATTCTATAATTCGATTGTACAGTTCTCTCATGCAGTTTCGAATCCTATTTTTTTATTTTCGTATTTTGTTAACCACTTTTTCAATTCTATTATGCCAATAGCAATTCTGTTATTCAGTTTCCAATTCTATTATTCGCTTTCGAATTATGTTCTTCTAAATCCGGGACTTCCGTAGTTTATTTGGCCGACGGTGCCCTGGGGACCAGTAAAGAGTTTTCCCGCGATATAGCAAATCATGGCGGCCTTAGACGTCGACGTTTTACGGAATCGATTACGAGCATGCATAAATTCAATTCTACAGGAACTCAATTCACCAAATTTTGACTCTGATAGTCATGACTCTGTATTCTTCCGCTTGGAGAGTCTCTATAATATTATTGCAAGGTTTGATGGAGCTGTGGGGATTGATAACAACATAGTAAGTTACATACGGCAAGTCCGAAATTGCTTGAGCTCTCATAGCCCAACTTCTTCTGCACGTGTTGCAAACAGTGTTGAAAACACTGGTAATCTATATCGTGGTAGACCCAAATATGTAGTTCCACAAGAACAGGTTGAATTCTTAATAGAAAGACATTTTTCTGTGCCTGAGATCTCCAAACGTACTTCTCGGGGTCGGCACGCGAACTGTGGAAAGGCGATGTCGGAATATGGAATATGGATTAAGTATCCGAGGAAGTCATGATGGAATGAATGATAATGAGCTTGATGATATTGTTACTGGGATACTGAAGGATTTTCCAAACGCTGGATATAAAAGAATGACAGGTCTTTTGCTCGCAAGAGGAATACGACTCCAACAGAGTAGAATACGTTCTGCGATGCAACGAGTGAATCCCGAGGGTTGTCTTTTGAGGTCACTTGAGTTAAACGTTCTTCACCGCCGAAAGTACCAGGTATATGGACCCTTGGCCCTTTGGCATATAGATGGTAATCACAAGCTTATAAGGTATGAACGGTGAGTGATTTGCTGCTGGGCTATTAAACTGTGGGCTAATGTTACTAGTACCAAAACTGTGTTGCCCCAATGTTACGAATACCAAAACTGTGTTGCCCCACTGATGTAAGGTAATCCAAGACAGTCTTGGATTGTGGATTCCACGTTGTGGATTCCGAATTGAAGACCCCGGATTCTGGAATCCTCATCAGTGGAACTTGGATCCAGATTCCAATCGCTGGCAGGATTATGGATTCCTTGAGCAGAATTCTAGATTCCAAGATTCCAAAATCCATGATTCTGGAATGTACCAGCAAAAATTTTCTGGATTCCAGATTTCACAAGAAAAACTTCCCCAGATCCCTGAATGGATCCAAAATCTGGATTAACTTACATGGGGCAAACTGTAAATACTGCTGTTGAGGTTCCAGCTCCACTCCTTTGAAAGTTTAACCATCTTACATAAAGATACGTTGAGAGAATGAGATAAAAGTGTGCATTATTCTGACCTATTAATCTGTTTGACCTAAACTGGTATTTATGCTTTTGTGGTAATAGCGCATTCACTATTCAAACAGAACTATAGGTCAAGTAGTTTAATCTTAACCTATACCCACTAAAAAGGAGACGTTAGCTCATAGATGATGAAAGCCCACAATTACCAAATAGATTTGTTTTGATGTATGTTTGTTACATTCCTAGATGGAGAATAGTGATACATGGTGGAATAGATGGCTTCTTACGGTTAATTATCTACCTTCGAGCTGCTACAAACAACAAAGCTACAACTGTTTTGGAATGCTTCCAGTCTGCAGTAGAGGCATATGGACTTCCATCACATTTGAGGTCTGATAAAGGAGGAGAAAATGTGGAGGTGGCATGGTTCATGCTGAACCATGCACTGCGAGGCCCAAATCAAGGCAGCCACATAACAGGGCGGAGTGTACACAACTAAAGGATTGAGAGGTTGTTGAGGGATTTGTTCCTGGGTTGCACATATGTGGTCTATTATCTGTTTTACAGTATGGAGAACTTTGGTTTGTTAGACCCCTCTGATGAAATCCAACTCTTTGCATTGCACTATGTGTACCTGCCAAGGATCCAAAGAAATCTGGACCTTTTCAGAGAAGGTCACAACAGGGGCCCCTTGAGCACGGAGCACAATTCTTCACCTGAGCAGTTGTTCATTCAAGGAATGTTGTCAGTGGCCAACAGTGACTTTAGAACATCAGCTGAATTTGCTCATCAGGTAAGCAGTAAGTATTTTTTTTAGGCCTCACACGCTCCCAACCTTTGTCAGGATGGTGCCTAGAGGATTACGATATGATATGGTTCACCGCATAATTTTATTTTTTATTTCTCTCCTTTTAGCAGAATGCAGCTGACACATATGGTATAGATCCTGATGGACCTGCACCCTCAGAAGAATGGGATGGCCCAATTAATGACAATGTGCCATTTGTAGAGGTGCCTAAGGTAAGGTAATTTATTTTACGTCAAAAACACGGGGAGTGGTTGCCCAAGTCTCCCGAGCCAGGGGCTCATGATAGAAGTGTTTGACATACATGTTAAAAGAAAGAGAAAAAAAAAAAAGATTTAAAAACTATATATTAAAAAATACAATATTATCATACCATTGAAATATCCTAAAAATATGCATTAAAAATACAATATTAAAAAACGAAAAAAAAGTTAAAAATACAACATGCCTATAAAGGAATCATTTGAGACAAGAACTGCATTGGCAGCCACCAAAGTTTGTTGTATTAAGATGATTGATAAAAGCTGGAACGTTTGCTGCATTTTTTGCTGCCGGCGGTAACTGATTCCAAATTCTAGAGATGATATAAGAATACGAGCCGTGGAAGAATCTGCTATTATAAGGGCGTTGTTCTACGTTTAGCCCGCTGCTTCTAAGATTGTATGGCGTGACCCGGGGCTTGGTTTGCCTCAGACAAACTTTCCTCTAGGAGATGAAACAAAGGAAATATTAACTGCCACAATTGGTCCAACACGTGATTCTGAATTTAATGGTGTTGACATATACCTTGAAACAGTTCATTTACTTAGAGAGATATTACAATGATTGTGAATACCTGTATCTGATAATAACTACTAGTAATGATCTCTCATAAGTGATTTTTCCTCTTAAGATATACACTTTTTATAGAGTGTGTTTTAGTGATAAACATTTGTGTGATCAACTGTGAACAAAACTAGGCAAACATTTTCTTACTTCATACAGAAATCATGTGTGATTAATTGGAACAATGACATGAAAGTATGCTACCCTAGCATCATGTCCCAACTCCAAAAAAAGCCATTAGTCTCTTTTTTTTCCAAATCATGAAATGACACATTTTAATTCTCTTAATATCAACTACTTGTAATATTACACTCAAATCCAATCATGCATTCCTGTCAACTATAACTTATGAATTCATTTATGGAAATCAGTTCCTACACTTTTGGTTATTTCAATAGTTTAGAGCAACATGATAGACACATATTTATAATGTCCAATAAAATTGATGTACACTGTATACTAAATAGTGCCACTTGTAGTGCTGGGCCAACACGAAAATAATCAACAGGTTTTTTGATCTAAATGATTCCAAACTGACATCACATAATTGCCTTGTATTTCTTTTCCTATGCACCTTTAGATAGATAGATAGATAACTTTATTTCACCTCGGGTTGATGAGGCTGATTAGGCCTCTAGCAAGATTATGCTAACTTGCCAAGAAAAAGAAACTAAATAAATAAATAAAAACAAAAATAAATAAATGAAATTAAAAACATTACAAATATATATAAATTAGCTAAGTCTAGTTTACATTAGTAAAATTTACATAGATCTGACTGCAATCTTGAAATCTTTAAGTGATTTCATAGAACGTAGTCTATCAGGAAGAGAATTCCAAGCTTTTGGAGCAGTGAAGGCGACGGACTTAGTTCCATAACGGGTGGTGTTAACATTTGGGATGACGAGCTTGTTGGTGCCTCTAAGATTCTTAATGTTCTCACGAATAATAAACAAGTCACTTAAATATGTAGGAAGAAGATTGTTGACAGCTTTAAAAACTAAGATTAACATATCTTGTATACGTCGATCAGCTAGAGTGTAACTAGTCCCTTCAGTTGATTCCCCAGCATATGTAGACAATCGGTCACTATAGATGTACCTTAGAGCTCTCTCATTAAGTTTATCGAGCCTATCACTGTCAGACTTCATACAATTATGCCAGACGGTGGAGCAGTACATGAAATAGGACATGATGAATGAATTATACAGGCACAATTTAGTTGAAGAAGAAAGCATCTTTTTAAACCTACATAAAACATCCAGTTGCTTTCCTACTTTCTTGGTGATCTTGGTTACATGTTTGTCAAAGTGTAGAGAGTTATCAATAACAACACCCAAAAGCTCAAGGTGATCGACACATGGAATTTGTACATCATTAATGGTGAAGTTCAAATTAAGAGGGTGTTTGTTCGATAGGACTAAGGCTTTACATTTAGTAGGATTGAGTACAAGCTTATTGTCATCAAACCACTTACACGCAAGGGCAAGCTCATCATTGATCACAGTCTTCACAACTTGCGGATCATGATCACAAAAATAGATTTGATTATCGTCAGCGTAGTTAGACAATTTTGCTCTCTTGATAACATAGAAAAGGTCATTGAGAAAAATGTTAAAAAACAGTGGTCCTAGTACTGATCCTTGAGGCACGCCTTTGGAGATAGGAAGTACATCCGAAGTGACGTCTTCAATCTTAACACGCTGAGATCTACCACGGAGGTAATCTTGTAAAAGAACCAGACTGGAAGAAGAAATACCATACGCGGCCAGTTTAGCAAGAAGTAAATTGTGCGGTATCATATCAAAGGCCTTGCTCAAGTCCATAATAACTGCACCGACAACACACCTCTTGTCTAAAGCAAATCTCCAGTTCTCGATAAGATGTAAGAGAACTGATTCACAGCTATAGCCACGTCGATATGCAGACAATAACGGAGACAAGATCGGATTAAAGTATTGAGTAAGCTGACCTTTATTAACTTATTAACTTCAACATTTCTCAATGCTGCACTGTATGCTTCATGTTTTTATGAACATTCAAACTGAACTGAACTATAGACTATTTTCAATAAAATTATATATTAAAATTCATACTTGAACTTGGGAGAATAAAACAAAAGAAATATATTACTCACTGCAAGCCTCAACTTAATTTATTTTGTTTTATTCCCCAAAGCCTTGCAGCGAAGTATGAATTTTAATTTATAGGAATTGGTCAATTATAAGATGCTTGCAAAGAGAAAAGATGGTAGAAACAATATATAAAGGCAAAGGAACTAATGAGTCCACGTTTCTTTTGGGACATACAAGCCTTTCTGCCTTTTTGCAGGTGGCAGGCGAGATGACTGGCTTCGCGATGCAGCTGAGTAACTGGCAAACCGGTTTCGAAAATTTTTCATGACCTCACCTTGTGTGCTGCTGCTTCGTTCACCCGAAGTCGAAGGCCCTGCTTTATCTTGACTACTTTGTCGCCCCTGCTCCACATCGTCGTTCCTTTCTAAAAGATTCTGCACAAATCTAAGCAGGTTCACTGCTCTTTCGCGTGAGCTTTGGGTACCTGAACTCCCTGAACTTCCAGCCGCACTCTGATCGGCCATGTTGGATAAACATGGCATATATTACCATATTTTACAGAGAAGGCGGGAAAAGTATAATTTATTACATGAAGTCCCGGATTTGGAAGAACATAATTCGAAAGCGAATAATAGAATTGGAAACTGAACAACAGAATTGATATTGGCTTCCCTGCTAGCAGAGGTCTCTCACGACGAGGCAAAATGAGAGAAAAGAGAGAGACCTCTGCCGGCTTCCGAAGCATTGTTTGATGAAGCTGCCGACCAGATTTCTGGTCGAAACTTACCGGTTTCAAAACCGGTTTCGTTTTTATGTGTAATGCGCGTGCCCTGTTAGACTGAACGATGACAATTATTGAGCCCACAATGGAAGGTGTTGACAGGCCAACAATGACTCATAACCTCGTGATTGTGTGATACGTGACCTTATTGTTTTGCTTTAACGAGGATTTAGGTTCAGTATTTCTGTTTCGACCGCCGCTGCAAAGGTAACTCCAAGTGATATGCCCTCTTATTTTGAATTGTAATCCTCAGAAAAGACATTCACCGTCTTTTCCAGACTCTCAGCTGGTTTAACGGACGTCCTCGCTTTCCTCAAATTTGAGAGATTGTGGAGTTCTCGACATTTCTTGAAGTTTCACGTGCAAACTGGTTCTGTGGGTTGTGTCGCACGCGACAAAAACGTCACTGGTTGTTAAGGAAACGCAAACGCATGCGTGATAGAAAACGCTTCGGAAGCCGGCAGAGGTCTCTCTCCTTTCTCTCATTTTTGCCTCGTCGTGAGAGACCTCTGCTAGCAGGGAAGATATTGGCATAATAGAATTGGAAAAGTGAATAAAAGAATTGAAAAGGAAATATTAGGATTCAAAACTGCATGAGAGGACTGTACAATCGAATTAAAGAATTGGACAACTGCACAACATAATTCAAAAGCAAATAACAGAATTCAAAACTGAATAAAAGAATTCATAATGGCATAATAAAATCAGAAAAGTAAATAACAAAATTCAAAAGGGAATAATAGGATTCGAACATGCCTATAAGAATTCCTAAGAAAACTGCATAACAGCATAGGAGAATGGCATAACAGAATTTGAAAGTTAATATTGGCGGAAATCACCCCTCATATGACTCGAAGATCAATTTTCGAAGCGAAGAAGTGTTTCTAAGGCCACGAAATCTGAGTATCGATTTTGTCCCCGATCTGACGCCATACTTATCGCAAGCTCATGGCGGGCTTTTCTGTGACTGCACAGAGTCACTGACTGAGACTGAATCAACTGCACAAGGTGTGAACGTTTGCTTCTCGAAAAGCCTTTATACTTTTGAATGGTTTTTGTTTTTCGTCACTTGAAAATTACTTTGGACTCGGAACAACCAATATTAAAGGAAAAACAGATCATCCCGCGTCAATCTGAAGTCAGGAATAAAAAGTTTTGAACATTTCCCAAGAGGCGAGTATTTTGATTGTGCATTCGATTTATTGTGGAGGGGGACAGGGGGGCAGGAGTCCGGGAGAACAGGGAGCGGGAGGGGTACGGGAGACGGGAGAAGAAAGGGCGGGAGGCGGGATCTCTACGATGGCGGGAAGCGGGAGAGAAATTCAAAAAGGCAAGCTTTTGCTATTTGTTACTGCTTACTTCCAGTCAAAGAAACGAACCCAAGAACGTTTCTTGACTTCCATTCAACGTTTTCCGAGGCTTACAGCAAAATTTTATACACGAGAAAAGTCAAAAAACGAAAATTCGTGCTCGGGATAAAAAAAACAGTATTACTTCCTGTGAAATTGGAAACCTTTACAAGTCGCTTTATACATCATAGGACATGAATAAGATAGCATGACATATGTACACGTGTGTCGACTGTGTCAGTCGTGTCAGTGTCTCATCTGTCTTGCTAGCTGTCGAAATCCTCTGTAAGAACGACAAAGCAAGTCAGGTCAATGTCGTCAGAGACCATTTAGATCGGTCTTAGTATTTTTTGGTTCGGTGGGGAAAAATCCGCCCATGGAAGACCTTCCTGGGAGCTCGCTCCTTCCGACTGTAGTTCACAAAACACTGTTATGAAGATTTTGCCGTGTGGTGTAAACTTGTGTCAGGGCGGATAAAGGTTGGGCGGTGAAACGAGCACGTCCGAGCAAAAAGGTGTGATGCAGTGGACTGGGACTCTGCTTAGAAATGTCGCTTGTCACAGTTCGCTTGTTTGTGACTTCGGTCAGGGCTTGCGATGTGGTTTGTCCATTAGACACTGCCGCTGTCACTGAATTATGGCGGCTTGATTTGTTTTCTTGCTCTTCTTCCTCGTTTTTTTGTGCTGGTACGCTGTCTTCGAGAGGCAAATGTAGCTATTTTTTGCGGGAGGTTTAGTCAGGAGTAGACAACCATCTCCTTCAAAGGGTTTCTCTTATTACTTCCCTCACTCTACCACTGAATTATATTTTATTTCTACTACTCGCCAATGGCGATGTTATTCCAAAACAAAAATAAACTAAGTACGGTCTAAAAAATGAAGGAAAATCTCATCCATGTCATCCATGGCAAAACTAAAAGAAAGCAGATGGTGTTTTTTAACTAGACGACGTGTATTTTATAAATACACTAAACTCTACAGCTCTAAACCTCTCAGTTTTTACTGTTTACCTTGTTTTGTTTTAGAGAGAAAAACGGAGAAAAAACCTTAAAACTAACCTCAATAAATTGTTTACATGCGGTTGCCGAATTTGCGACGCATTGCGCGAATCGCCATGGCGCGTTGCACCCGAAAAGCAAAGTTTGAAGCAGTACAACGCCACTATATCAAAATATATCAATCTAATTTTTTGTTATGTTATACAAAATATATCCCCCTTTAACATATGTAAAAAATTTAACATTGTAGCCTTAAATTTCGGAAAGAAAATTGGATTTCCGGTTTGCAAACAGGAAAATTTCGCCGGCCTTCAAGCGCACCGGAAGCGCGGAAAGAGCGCTCGTGCCAGTCCTACTCCACATCACACATTAAATGAAGAGCGGAGCGCTTGTTTCACCGCCCAACATTTATACGCCCTGCTTGTGTCGAAGGAAAGCCGCTTCAATGATCACGCTGGAAAGTGCAGAGTGGTTCAATTTACCACACAATTTTTTATTTTGGACAAGGCCAAAGCACTCCCTATTAGAATCTGAATAGGGAGTCAAACAGCTTGATTTACATGATAACGGGAGAAAGACAATAAAGGGCGGGAGTCGGGAAACAAAGGGACAAAAACGTACGGGAGGCGGGAGATTGTGACCCCCCTGTCCCCACCCCCTTTATTTGTGAGTTGTTTTCGCCGTCTTTCGCCGGGCTGAATTAAAACCCGCTTGTATTCTGTTGTTAGTAAATACTTTTTTACATGCCCAGATTTATTCCCTTTGCAGAACCAGCTTTATCCATCTCTTCAGTAAAAGAACCATTTGTGCGCCGTAAAACTTTCTCGGAAATAGAAGGCCAGTAGGCTTACTCGAGAAGAAAAGACTACTTCCATCATTTTTCTGTTGAAGAAACCTCTGACTGCTATTACTTGAGCACTTTTAATTACACAGTTTTGTTTTCCAGTACACTGTGAAAGTTTCTGTTCTTAGTATTAGAAATAACTTTCTGTACGCAAATTTTCCTTTTCACTCGCTGCGAAGTTGAGAACGTGACAACTGCCGGCAGTTAATTACTTTAAAACAATTGATTCTGCCCGTAAACAATTGCTGGAGTTGAATTTGTATGAGGCGAGCAAAACAAATACCCTTATGTGCAGTTTTCTGTATTTTCTAACGATTGGCTGAGTTTAATTTGCCTGAATGAAGACCCTCACATGGACCAGCTATTCACTGAGTTATGAAAAATAGCTACATGGTGAATCATGGTTTAGCTGCGAAGCTCACTGAAACTGATCTTTTGCTTTTAAGATCTTTAGGTAGGTTGTTTCCATACAAAAAAAATCATTTCTTCATTGTCAGCAAGAAGTTTTTGCAATGTAATTTTAACTTTGTTTGAAGGAGATCCTACTTACACGTAGGTTTTTGACAGATGTTAGGCATGTTCAACTTGACAACACAAAGCATAATTTATAGTTATCTCTTAGTACGCGAAACGATCAAGTTTAAAAATAAGCTACAGTTGCTTTGAAACCGAATTTTTGGAAAGATTTTACTAGATAAAGATTGACCTTTTTCTGCACACATATCAACGCAATAACTTCAACATTGAGGATTTTGTTTATATTTTAGTGATCTACAAAGCCACGAGTGTCCGATCGAGCGTGTTTTAAAATATCAGCTCCAGTGCGACAAAGTTCAGTGACTTAAAACACATCGTGGGCAAGCGTTAATTTTTTTGGGCAAATCACTGTACAAAGATATGTTGTTTTTGAGTCCACAGTGGAGCTCCAGACCTTATATACCCAGGAACCTCCTTATATGAACACATTTTGTGAATGCATCTTGAAAAAAATAGGACCTACGCATGCACATTTCTAGTACAACGCAAGGAAATTAATATTGTTAAAGTCCGTTTTACTATGATGTATTCTTCGAGAAAATTAAATAATGACAAGGTTATAACCACAGCTTGCAACTTTTGAAGACAAATTGCTTGTTCTTTCCAGGTTATGAGTAGAAACATGATATTTTTAGGCAAAAAAATATTTGAAATCCCGCCATTTTTTCAGACCCGGCCAGGGGATCTGGGCAAAAAAGTTCACGCATGCTCATTTTGTTTTTCTGCCCTGAAGGACTTGGGAAGCCGTTATCAAGGACGGGAGTACTGGACCCGACATCACCTGATACTCTCGATTTATCGCCAAATACAAAGGTGGATGCGGACGCACATTTGTTGTAAACATGGCCAAAGCCTGTGGCCTTCAAAGTGTTCGAGACGTTTTACTGGTTTCTTATTTCGAAGATACCACTGATGATGTGGAATTTACGTTTCTTTATGAAGAAAACTATTCAAGAGAAATATTTCCGTATTGGTAAGTACGACAAGTTTGACTTGGATGGTTGGGATGAAGCTGAATGTAAAGTCGAGTTGAGATTTGACAAGTCTGACCTTGCTGTACTGTTCCGTACATTGAGATTTCCCGATAGATTTGTTTGTTCTCAGAGGACGGTCTGCTCTGGTATGGAAGGTCTTTGCATATTGTTAAAAAGGCTTTCTTTTCCTTTTAGATACAGTGATATGGCACTGAGGTTTGGAAGAAATCCAATGGAGTTATGTTTGATTTTTAATCACATATTAGACTTTGTTTACCGGACACACCAACACCGTTTAAACTCTTGGAACCAACCTTTTCTTAATCCACGATCTCTAGAACGCTATGCACAAAGGATCCATTCCCGTAGAGCTCCGCTTGAAAACTGCTTCGGCTTCATGGACGGTACCTTGTGCAAGATAGCTCGACCAAAAAATAACCAGCGTGAAGTTTACAACAGCCACAAAAGTGTCCATGCATTAAAATTTCAGAGTGTTGTTCTTCCTAATGAGCTCATAGCCAACCTAAATGGTCCCTATGAGGGGCGAAGGCACGATGCCACAATGCTTAATGAGTCAGGCTTACTAAGGGATCTACAAGGTATTGCATGGGCAAATGATGGGACGTCTTTGTGTTTGTATGGGGATCCAGCCTGTCCCCTTGGCATCCACCTACAAGCTCCATTTAGAAATGTTCACATCACCCCAGAGATGGCAAGATTCAATGCGCATATGAGTGAAGTAAGAGTTGCTGTGGAGTGGATGTTTGGGTCATACTGGGGATTTTTCGTCAATTTTGACGTACTCACGAAATTGAGGCTCTTCTGCCACCACATGCGGATATCCCTGGGACTAGGTTAAAATCCCAATCCAAGATGGCGGTCAGATCTGTAAACAGTCCGATGGCCTGGGAAATATCAAAAGAAATAGATTAGTTTTACGGAAAACTTGAGATGAAATATTATAGTAGTATTCAAAGAGAAGATGTTCCACAGAAGCTGGCAGTGCAAGACCTGTTTAAGGATCTTTCGGTGCTTAAGGAGCAAACTCTGAAGTCGCACTCGGAGGCAAATTTAAGGGAAAAGTTGAAATTTAAGAAGTGTGACTTGCACCACATGGCATGCAGTGAATTAAAGGGGCTGTGTCACGGCAGTCCAGTTCATTTTGTTTAATTTTGCCAATTACTTGCCCTCAATCGCAATGGAACTTACATGTAAATGACAAAATCAGAGATCCGAGACAAACAAATATGTCTCCTGAGCATTATTTTTGGAGTTGCAAGCAGCAGGGGTCAACTTTGAAAAACTGTTAGGCTGAACAGTTTTCAAAAATCCCAATTTCAATCCGTTTCAATCTCCTTCAGTTTTGTCCATCCGTGGCATCTGTTGTTTCTGTTATGTTATTTTAACCTTCCTTTGAAGTTTTAGGCGGTTATTTTTATGTTTCTCTTAATTTAACAGGCATTTTTGTAATTTCCTAATTTGGCTGAATTTCGTGACACAGCTCCTTTAAGGTACTGGAAAAAGACATTGATGCGAAGACAATTTTTAACGGCAAAGCATTCGCATCCATGGGTCATTGAGTTTACTCCTCGACTTCAGGAGGATATTTTCAAGCACATTGTTAATATAATTACAAGCACATCAAGTTTCGGTGTACAGACTCGATGAACAAAGAAAAGGCAGATTGTAGAGGTTACAAGCAAGCCGAAGCTTCAACAGATTTTGTGGTTCTGCTTGGGTAATGAGGAGACTAGTTTGAAGCAGGAATTCTCAGGAAAGGGAAAGACAGACATTATTATTGACAGAGAGAACCCCTTCACTGTTACTTACAACTCTGGAAATGAAGTAGTAAAAGTGCATTGTCATTACAGAGCATGGAATAATGATAATGTTCCTCAATTTATCTGATATTGTTGCTGAAGGGATGTTTAGGAACTGTTTGTCCTGGTGTTTGTGTTTGTATGTGTGTGTGTGTGGGGAGATATCTCCGTATAGGCCAAATAAGGGAGTACCCCCCTGCTAGACTTTTATATGCTTAATCAAAAAAGCCCCTAGCTTTCTCTAGGAAACTGTTGTGATGGTTAATAACCAAGTTTTTGTTGTAGTTATTGAATTACCCCAGTCTGTGAATACACCCACTTGTCATTGCTCTGTTGCTAGATGCATTGTCTTTGTCAATGCTACAGAAATGGAGCAGTGGCAGGTGGCAGTGTTCACAGGCTAATAATACATATTGTGAAAGAAAATAATGTTCAAAGTGATTGTGTACATCCGTAACCATTTAAAGACAAATATGCTACCGAAAAAGATCTCCAACTCATTTCAATTTTCTTAACAGGTTTAATTTGCATGCTAACAAAACACAATGTCAAAAACATCAAAATCATGTTCAAATTGTATTGTTTACATTTGTGATTATTAAAAGGCCAACATGCTACAGAAGAAGATCCCCAACTCAATTTTCTTAATTTGCAGGGTAGCAATACACAATTTAAACTGTAATGTTAACATGTGTTACTTTCTAAAAGAGCAACATGATACAGAAAAGAATCTCTACTATAAGATCTCATCCCAAGATGTCTGTAATCTTGATCTGTTTCTTTTGATATTTCCTTAGCCATCGCATTGTTTACACAGCTGATCACTGTCTTGCTTGTTCAGCATGTCTTAAAATTTCTTTCATTTTCACAGTTAGGTTTCCAGAAGAAGCACAAGTGGCAATTTCTTTTGACAGTCTACTGTCACAATACCTACATTTACCCTCACTACTGAAAGCGATTCCACAAAAACAATATTAATCAGTATAACACCCAGGTGGAATGTATTTGTCTTTGCACTTAGTAACCATCACTGAAGGGATTTTGCTGCCTTAACCAAATCAGTGACATGTGTTCATGTCTGAACACTTTTTCCCACCTATTTTTGACTAGAGAGAATTCTGCAAAAGATGCTAATTGCTGATGCGTAGCCTCTCTACCTTGCATAGAGTTGATCCCAAGGTCAACTCCTAAATCTTCCATTAACTGGTTTGAGTGAAATGGGACACAATGTCCCATTGTCCAAACACTTACATTGGTGCAATGAAATAAAGATGCTAAATTAAAATACATCCTGCAATCCTCTTTTAATTTAGGCAAATCCTCTGTCTTAATATCGGAAACTCTGACAGCAAGAGACAAAGCATTTCTTAAATGAAGACCCATCCTTGCCATTGACAAAGCAAAGAAATTCTTTGGTTGCTCTATATCTGAGCCATCACCTATGAGATCTTCAATGATAAACATGAATCCGTGGCCAAATTTTTTGGTCTCCTCACCAGTAAACCTGAACTCAAAATCACCAGATTTTCGTTTTTCCTTGAACCAGTGACAAAACTTGTTGTACAACTTTTTGCACTTCAGCTTGAACCTTGAGGTCTTTAAATGTTTGCGCAATGGATTGTCTTCTGGCAGCTAAAAGACTGACTTCACATTTGTGCCCACTTTTGCACTTGCTAGAATGGTGGTAAGCACCTTCTTGAACCAATGTCCCCAGCAGTTGTTGCCTACATGGAGACTGTCAGCCTTTGCATTTTGGACTAGAGGACCAAGTGTTGGTTCATACTCTTGCCTGGATTTAAGGTTACCTATGAATTGGCACACCTTGTTGCAGAAAGTTTGCATTTGAGATGCATTAGTTGGTTTTGCCTGTTTTTGTTTAAACTTTGCAACTTTGTTAGCAACCTTCATTCTAAAATCATAATCCCAAGGTTTCCATTTATCTCCTGGACCAGTGCCCAGGGTACACCCTCTTTCTGACAAACCTTTCTGATTGACATTGGCAAAGGGGTTTGGGTAAGTAGCTGCATTACTTAATTCACCTGATTATTTACTCAGCCATTTCATATCAGAAGGCACAAGTTTGAAGGTAAAATTTACCTGTTGGCCTTTTACAGTAAATATTTGCTTTTCCAAAACACTGATCTGAGATTTTAGAAGTTTGCCATACTCTATCATTGATGGGTGATCTTCACCACAGTTACCACCACAAATTAGGAAGTTGTCATAAGGGCTTGATACTCTTTCTGTGACATTTAGAAAAGAAACCAGCCAAGCACATGCTTCGTTACATTTTCCAAAAGGAGCACCATCAGCTCCAATTGCAACTAAAAAATTGCCCTTTTCCTTTCCAAACCAATTCAGAAAATTTGGCCTGTGACTGTGAATATGAAGATACAAATCAGCCATTTGTATCAAACGCTCTTCTAAGTCAATAAAATGACCGGGTACAAGTGGTAAGAGCTCCTGGTTGACATCTTCACTTTCCTTCTCAATTTCACTATCAGCCCTGGCCTGAGGTATATTGTGTAGGGTCCCAATCTCTTGCTCTGATATGAATTTCATCAAATCTTTGTATGGTACTAATGAGGGCACCTTAAAACCTTTTTTGAACTCTGTTCGCCTTCGCTTTCCAGTGGTAAGATCAAATTCAAACATTTCTGAGGAACGCAACTCATTGTACTTCCTCTTACTCAAGATTCCCCCCCTGTAAAGAACACCTACAGATCTTTCATAATTCTTTGCTGACTTCTCAAAAGCAACAACAGCATTATTTACTACTTTAGGTACAACTAAGGTATTAACCTTTCTAGATTTACTGCATAACATAGCAACATCTTTGTTGTCGGCATAAGATACAAAAGTGTTCCACAGTCCATTCAAGGTATCTGTTTTGGTAACTTTATCAGGTGTTTGAGGGCAAGAATGGATCACCTTTACTGCATCAAAGGTACGCTTCCTTCTGTTTGAGGCAATTTTCTCTGACAAACCAACTGTACAGTCACTGTTTTCCTTGTCTAGTTTTGTTGGGACAGCAGAGCCTCTTGGTAGGTGTTCTTTCTCATCCTCAAGTAAGCCTCGCTGAAAAGGACAGAACAGCTACATTTCACTCCCAAAAAATCTCCCGTTTCTAGCCATAAATGAGCACTATTAATTTATAATTAATTAAAAAGTTGATACAAATAAATAAGTACAAAGAAGTAAAACCTCATAGTTTACTCTCCTTAAATAATTTTTATTTTGTTGTGTTGTTCTATGAATGCCACTCATCCATCCCTAAATTTTTAACACAAATTTATGGGATCAATAACAATGCATTTTGACCCCATAAAAATTGATACCCAGATCACAACAATATTCTATCAAATGATAAGTTTCAGTGCTCCTAGCTTCAGCTTTAATATATCACCTAATTACCACTGCAGTCACTACAGTGCATTCAACTACAAAAATTTTAACCTTCTTAGTGGCTTACCTTTCTCCTGAGTTCCTTTATTTCACCCTGCAGCTGAACATTATTTTCCTTCAGAATTTTTGTTGTCTCCTTTGCACTTGAAATCTCCTGCTCAATTTTTTTAAGGCTTTTGCTCGCTTCCACGGCTTCGATGTGCCTATACTTCGCTTTACGAGCCCACTCTCCTATTGGAAACCTCTCTCGACTTCTCGTGCGCTTCGACATCTTCTTGGTCTAAAATCGTGAAAATATCTTCAGTCCTCGGAAAATTTTCCCTTCACGTACTTCTGTCCATAAATAGCAATCGTATCGTTTCAGATTTTCATCATATGCCACAATTGAGGCAACAGCAGGCCTCAAACTTCGCCCAGTTAATCAGCAAAATGTGTCGAATACTTTCACGACTTTTACTGAGCCAAAAACCTGAAAAACTACTCTCGAAAGTCAACAAATTTGGTATCAGTTTGAAGCTCAGATCCTCCGCTATTATTTCATGCACACCAAGGGCATTCTCTTTCACCAGACTAGCAGCCAGGCCTCCGAAAAGAAGTGCCTGGTTCTAGTCAATTTTTTCCCACAAAGCCATGGGGCCTTAATGCTGCTTAGACCAAAAATGTAGGGGTGGTTCCAAAACCGACCAAAAATCCCCAATGTGGTGTGTTTCAAATTACTACAAGTTCACAGAGTTCCAAAAGCAACTCAAGATTGGCCTTAGTCCCGTTGGCAAATTATATCTAGTTTGTGGAATTCTACAAAATACCCACACATGCTTATATGGAACTATTGTTTCAGATTATTTTGGTGTTGACCCCCCAAATCTTGCAACCTACTTCTGGTAAGATATATACAGGTGTTGCAGAAGATTGAAAATTATTCATAGTTTTGATGAATGGTGATAAAAGATTATCTCTGATATAGACATCTGTGTTAGCATGACTGTACAGGAGACACTGAGACTTATACCAATGGGTTTTCAAGAGTTTGGAGCAATGTAATCATTCTGGTCCACATTGGATTTCTTGGTTTTGCAACCACGTGACAAAGCGGCCATGTTGGGGTTGACCCAAAGAAGAATTTACATGAAAATAGAGGTTAGTTCCCAGAGGAGAGAAATGCTTTTGTTCTTGACCACCAACATGGTCACTGTGATGTCATGTATACAAAACAGCTACATGTTTGAAATGGAGTTAACATTGCATATCAGCATGCAACAAAGTTCTTTAGAAATGTGGAATTGTAAAAATGCATGAAAACATGTCATTTTGTCTCATGTTCAGTAGAACTCCCTAATGATAACCATTCTATAGGGTTCAGCAAAAAACTCTTCTGCTGGAACCAAAATTTTGATTTCCAGCTAGGGCTTTCTATGTTTTTTGGGCACAGAAAAGAAATGCATCAGTGGGCTTTTAATTAGCAGCGCTTCAGCCTGTTTACATGAGTCAACACATAACAAAACCTGTGAACTTGACCTTGATAGGTAGTCCAAGCTCAATATATTGGAGTTTACTTTGCAAGATGTACATGACTTAAACAAAACATATATAATTATACTGGAACATGACCCATCACTCCTTGACTTTGGTCTCTGTCTTTCCTTCGGTAAAGTAATATTTGTTGTACTTAAGCTCTATTTTATTTGTCGTTACACACAGGATGCAAAGGGTACCAGCTAAAGGATTATAACTTTAAAGATGTTTTGAATTTGCAATCAGCGTTGTTTTCCTACCTCTTGCTTGGGAAATCATTTACGTTTAAGTTTCTGTCCAGACAATTGGCAACTTAGAACGTTTAGAGACAACAACTTTAATGGTTAAATAGTACCCAATCAAAATATCTAAACTTTTATTCGGTCATAACATCATAAACAATGGTGATAATAAATGGCACGAAAAAGTATTCATCTATTAAGACCAGAGGGATTATTTATTTCAAGCATGTTTGAGAAAAGTGGGGCTAATTGAGAGTGAGGGCTTACTTGAGAGGTGGGCTTATTTGATTTACCAAAACCAGGCTCTATACTTCTTTTTCAAATAACCAGAAGATGGAATTCTCCTTAAAGAACTAGACTGCAAAACGAAACACATAAGGGACCGTTCATTTTTTACAAGGTAGGGGGCTGGCGGGATTTGGGGGGGGCACGCAAAAAAATGGCTTAAAAGTGGGGCCATCCCCCAAAAAAACGGAGGGAAGGAGGGTTACTCGAAATATTTTAGTTCATGTAGAGTTGACATGATGTTTTATTATTAAATAGAGCTACATATGCAGAAACAAGCAAAAGGTATATAAATGATCAGTTCCACAACAATAATTTTCAAAGCTAGGAAACTATCATCAAAAGATTCTTTATCAGGTTAGTGCTGTGCAACGTCTCTCTGCTCATGTTCCTCTTCGTCATCATTGCCAAGCTCTTCCTCATCTCTCGTGCTGCTGCTAGAGTCGCTTTCATCGTTTTCAGTCATAGCATACTCTTCAGGGTACATGAAGCAGTACACATTATCTCTAATCTCCGGCTTGAGGTTTGTGATAATTCTGCTTCCTGTGGCGTTGCTGAAATGGTTTCCTTGCAAGAGCTGTGCAATGTATGCCACATTTCGATCAAAAAGCAATTCAGAAACTTTCTCCACATCAATGGACCCTTCAGGGACGGCAAGGCAAGGAGGATACAGAAGACATTTCGGAAGATAATTACCTAGCGGGTTTCCGACACAAATACTATACACTCGTTGGACGTTGTTTTCAAACCTTTTCTTTTTTCTTGCATTCGATTTTCGACAGTTTTCTTTTTTTCTTCTTCCCTTGCTGATGCGGTCTCCATGTAGGCCCTTGAAAATGCTACGAAAACTGCCTTTACTCAAAAGGTAAATAATTAGTTATATTAACTTTATACTAGTACTACATGAGAAATTTCTGCAATTTGATTGGCGTAGAGCAGTGGTATTTCAGCTTACCAGTAATTTGAAATACCTACATGTGAAAATTACAAACCTTTTGCAGGTAGTATTATAAACAAATAATAGCATGATTTGTATGTGATATTTGGCATAAATACCACTTGTGGTATTTCAAAATTGTCTCAAATTTCACTCGCCTAATGGCTCGTGAAATTACGTATAACAATTTGGAAATATCGTGTGGTATTTATGCCAAATATCACTACTGATCATGCTGTTACCTATACTAATCTCACCAGACTACATTGTTCAGTTTGCAAGTGAAAGGGTTAATAGCATCCGGACCCAGTCGTTGATTGTATGTGCATTCTGTTGGCTCAGTATTTTTTAGGAAAAGCTTTTTTTCCTTTTTCCTTAGTTGTAGTGTATTAGCTAGGTATGGTAAATTTAGAGATAATCAACAAGTTATTGAAGTCAAACATGTGATGATAAAAAACTATAGAGATAATTGGATAGTTAGATTTAATTAGTACATATATTTCTTCAATAACCACACATGAGCTTCTGGATAGACTGCTGAACTGCCGAATAGATTCCATAAACAATATTTCACATTCATCGTCCTCGATTGCTGATTTCGTGAACAACTGTCAGATAAATACTTAACCTTAACTTCTTATCCGAATGTAAACAGCTTCAATATAAAATAAAGTCTATGCCTTTGTTCAAAGTGACTGGTGCCAATGGTATTACTGCAAAACAGTCTGGTGCTCCAGGTATGTCATCATCGTTACCAAGATCAATCGAGTATGTATGCTACTACGGTATAACAGTTCTTTCAATCATCAGCTTGGAAGCTAGCCAACAGATTTTCCATGTTTATGACAGAATCAAAATTATTCATGGAGCATATACATACTGAAAATCAAAATCTTCATTATAAACTCCATTGTTCTTTCCCCAAGACATCCACAACCAAAACTGAAATTGTCAGGTTAATTGACCAGATGCCGTAGAAATTGGAGAATGACCATATGAATGGTTAGATACAGTGAAAAGCTTGCATCTATAACTGTGATGATCATCATATTCTGCAATTCCAGTATGTCTTGAATAACATACCAGATATAACTTTGTTGTGTGAATTCACCGTGGATAAATTAATCTTTCCTTGATGGAGATCAATTTAATTGATAATTGTCACTTTCCAAGTCATTATCAATGGTATTCCATAAGGTTCGATTCTTGGAGTGGTATTGTTCGTGGATTTACAAAATGATCTTCAACCCTGTGGAACTGACAAGTCAACTGTTGAGTTTTATGATGATGGCACAGGTTTAAGCGAGTAATAATCTCTGGCTTCTCCCATTACTCTGGAGAGCACTTTATAGAGAGAACATCACCAAGTCATACAAGAGTGTTATCATCCTTCAGAAGCAAAATGGTTATCACTATCTCAAATACTGTCTCTGTCCTGTTCCCATTACATCACAACATCATTGAAAAGCATGTTGAAACAAATTGAAATATTTTACAGCATTACAACAGCTCAAATAATGGGAGCTGTTCTATAACTTTAGGATGAACTTAGAGCTGAGTTTCTGGCTGCTGACCATCTGAAAAGTAAACATCAACTGAATAGCAGCCGATGCAGACATTAGAAAGAAGCAATGTTGAAAAGACTGTTCAAACTATTTTATTACTAAAAACATACTGACATGCCAACAAAATTGTCGTAATATAGACCAGAGAAGCAATGGGGATAACTCATTAACTGATGGTAATTCTCACAACAAAAGCAGAGCTGCATACAAAATAGACAAAGGACCCACATAATCTTGTGTGTTAAATATACAAACAGGAGACAGATGGAGCATCCATAGCCTACGGAATGGTATTCCAGTAGATATAATGAAAAAGGGGGTGTTCAGTCCCTTTTAAATGGACTTTAATAATGTTAATCACATATAGCCTTTAATTTTATCATAGTTTTAATCTTTGTTGCATATAGTCATTGTAACTTTTTTTATTCCAATAGTAAACTGTACTTAGCCTGGTAATTAAGAATTTGTTCATGCTTAGCGTGCGTATATCGAGTTATGGATGCACGTGGGAAGTTTGGAGAGCACGAAAGATGCGTAAGAGTTGCACAAGGCGATAGCCAAGTGCAACTCTAGCTTCTTGAGTGCTCTCCAAACTTCCCAAGTGCATCTGTAACGGCACTTGTTTGCCGCTTTAAAAATCGCGCAAGATTCACGGATAATACAAGAAATCTTGGCCAGGCTTGTTCTGGAATTCTTGCTTACTTTATTGAATTGCCTCGTATTGTATCGTGAAACTGAAAACGAAATTTACAGAATTAAAGAAGGCAAAATAGCCAAAAACAAACATATCAAAAAAGGCGAGCTAAAAGGCGGACTTAAAAGCGAACTTACATTATTGGCGGCTTCGTGAATTTCAATAAATGGACGTCCTTCTTTCTTTCTTCAAAATGTACTAAAGGATCTTCACGAGTGCCCTTTGATGCATACGAAAACTTGATCACGTGCGAAATAATTATTAACACTCGACTAATCAAAGCACTTGCGTGACAAAGGGGAACATAACAAAATAAATCAACTCAACCTCTGATTCTCGTGCCTAAGGGCACTTACATGGCTCCCCTTGAAATCACCAGATTTCAAATTAAAATCACCAAACGTAATCAATAAGTTCAATGTTCAAACTAGTAATCTAGATCTACTTTTGCTCTGATGGCTCCCCGTCTGGGAATCCCGGTCTCTCTTCTTGCGGCAGGAGCAACACCAACTTTTGAATCGGCCTTTCCAGTTCTGTGGGGGGATGCAGCCTGCTCCCATCGCCGGAGAGGTTGGGATCGCCAACACAAACCTTAACGCTCCTAACCAAACCATCCTTGCTGGGATACGTTCTTACCACTTGAGCCAGGCTCCAGCGATTCCTTGGCTTGTGCTCGTCCTTAACAATCACCACGTCGCCAATCTGAAGGTTGCGGCGGGGGGAAATCCACTTGGATCTTCCTTGGAGATTTTGTAAGAACTCCTTTCTCCAACGGTCCCAGAACTGGCATGCGAGGTGCTGGACTCGTCTCCATCGTTTCCTCGAATACTGATCTTCTCTTTGAAAGACGCCAGGTGGTGGTAAAACCGGCCTTGTTTTCATGGTTAAAATGTGATTCGACGTCAATGGAGCTAGTGAGTTTGGGTCGCTGAGGTTGTCCAGAGTTAGCGGACGGCTGTTAACAATGGCTTCGGCCTCGCAGATCAGCGTTTGAAAGGTTTCCCCATCAAGGACTCCTTCATTGCCATCTAGAAGAGCTGTCAGCACACTGCGAACGGTCCGTATTTGCCGTTCCCAAACTCCCCCTGCGTGGCTTGCTGATGGAGGGTTCATCTTAAAGGTTACCCAGTCACAATCCTTGAGCATCTCGCTACTGATCTTGCTTTGATCCATAGCTTGTAGGGCTTCTTGGAGTTCTCTCTTCGCTCCGATGAAATTCGTCCCTTGATCACTGCGCAGTTGTCGTACAGGTCCCCTTCGGCAGATGAAACGACGTAAGGCGTTAATAAGCGAGTCAGTTTCCAAGGAATTCGAAACTTCTAGGTGCACTGCCCTGGACACCATGCATGTAAAGAGGGCGATGTACTTCTTTACTTCCTTGCGTCCTTCCTTTACGTGCCATGGCCCACAGTAATCAACGGCACAGTAAGTGAAGGGGGGCGATGATTCCAGGCAATCCTCCGGAAGGTCGGACATCTTCTGCTCTTGGGCAGCACCTCTTAGTTTTCGGCAGGTGACACATTTCGAAATCGCGTACGCTACAGCAGAGGTTCCACCGATCACCCAAAACCCGTTGGATCTGATCTCGTTTAATGACATACCGCGACCCTGATGTTGGACCTTCTCGTGGAAATACTTGATAATCAGGTCAGTGACATGGCCTTTTCTTGGGATGATTACAGGGAATTTGATTTCTTCCATGAAGCTTCCTCGCTTGATTCAACCACCGACCCGTAGCACGCCATCCTTGTCTAGGAAGGGGTCGAGGTAACGTAATGAACTTGTCTTTCTCATGGCAGTTTTCTTCTGTCTTGCAGCGGATCTTTCTTCACCTTTTACTTTGGCTTGAAGTGACTTAAGGGTACTTATGTCTTGCTGGAATGCCATCGCTTGGATTGCTTTGAATATCTCCTTCTCAGCAGACTTAATCTCTTCTACAGTGAGGGTAGGTGTGCAGCTTTCCCTTGGACGTTTAACTACTTTGCCAGGCTGTGTCTTCTTGGAGTTCACCAACTGCCGGAGTTTTTGCTTGAAACGCAGACAGAGGGCTACTGCTTTACGAGCTCTGTGCCAGTCCGAGAAGGAACTTAAACTTTCAGAGAGGTCCCATGGCTCTTGCATATGTATTGTATGCGTTGTCATTTTCTTCACCTCCGGATCTCTTGCTGATAGGTTGAAGGGATCTTGGTCTTCTGGTGGTTGCGGCCACAGATGTTCGGGCTTCCAAAGGAATTTCAGCCCCGAGATCCACCTTGAACCTTCTACGAGCTCTTTGGCAGTGATACCACGCGAGGCATCGTCGGCTGGATTAGACTTTGTTTCAACGTGTCTCCACTGACTGGGCGAGGTCTGATCTCGAATTTGCTGGACGCGGTTGGCTACGAATACATGAAATCTCTTCGAGTCATTTTTTATGTAGCCTAAGACTACTTTACTATCCGTCCAGAAGATCTCTTGCACGCCTTCGTACTGGAGCTCTTGACGAAGCATCTCACTAACTCTGACTGACACCACTGCTGCGGTGAGTTCTAGATGTGGTATGGTGACCATCTTTAAGGGGGCTACCCTTGCCTTGCCAAGGACCAGCGAACAGTGGATTTTGCCTTTGTCGTTCTCTAAGCGAATGTAAGAACACTGACCGTAGCCATTTGTGCTCGCGTCGGAGAAGTGGTGTAGCTGGGTAGATGTTACAGTCCCAAAATCTTCCGGTTTAAAGCATCTGGGAACTGCCAGATTCTCCAAAATGTGTAGTTCCTCTCTCCATCTTAGCCAGCATTCCCTAACATTCTCAGGGATAGGATCGTCCCAATCTACCTTGCTTTTGCAGAGCTCTTGAAGAAGCCGTTTCCCTACTAGGAGTAGAGGTGCCAGGAAGCCTAATGGATCATAAACGGTGCTAACTGTGGAAAGCATTCCTCGCTGAGTCAAGGGGCGATCCTGCACTACAATATGGAACTTGAAGCAGTCTGACTCGATACACCAACTGATGCCCAGCGCCCTTTCTATTGGAAGTTCGTCCTTTTCTAGGTTTAACTCCTTAATACCTTTGGCACGATCTTCTGTTGGTATGGCCTCGATAACTTCTCGCTTGTTGCTTGTAAATTTGTGAAGGTTGAATCCTCCACGATGACACATCTCTTTAGTCTTGCTGATTAGTTTCTTTGCATCCCTTGCAGTGGCTACAGATTTAAGGCCATCGTCGACATAAAAATCTCTTCTTAGGAACTCCGCTGGTTCTGAACCTAATTCCTTCTCATAGTCTTCAGCCGTCTTCTTCAAGGCAAAATTAAAACAACCAGGCGACGACCCTGCCCCGAAAAGGTGAACTGTCATCCTGTATGTTGACGGCTGCTGATCTTGGTTGCCGTCTTCCCACCACAGGAAGCGCAATAGGTCTCGATAACATTCGGTGACATGAACTTGCAGAAACATTGCTTCAATGTCTGCCATAAACGCAACGGGTTCCTGTCTGAACCTTGATAGTACTCCCACCAACTTGTTAGTGAGGTCCGGGCCTTGAAGAAGATGCTTGTTGAGAGCTTCACCCTTGTACTCTGCTGAGCAATCGAAAACGACACGGATCTTGTCTCGTTTTTGAGGGTGGTAAACTCCATGGTGCGGGAGGTACCATATCTTTCCATCTTGCCTTGTTTCCTCGAGTGACGATATCTTCTCAGCGTACCCCTTCTTTATCATGTCGTTCATGAACGCTGTGTATTCTTTCTTGTACTTCTCGTCTCGACCAAATCTTAGCTTGAGGTGTTGGAGGCGATAAAATGCGAGCTTCTTGTTGTTGGGAAGGGCCAAGGATTCATCTCGAAGTGGCAGTGGTAGCTCATAGTGACTATCTGGGCGGCGGTGAATTCCTTCTGTGACCTTCGCCATAAACCGTCGGTCGTCCATCGAGAGGGACGGTCCAGTTGCATCCTTAACTTCGTTGAAATCCAACTCGAACATTCTCTTGACAGCTACAGGCGAGATAACCTCCTTTGCGTAAGTTTCAATAGCGAAGCTATGGGATGATGGCTCCTTGCTACCGATCTCCTTAACAGCAACTCTGTGGCACAAGACATTTGAATTTTCCTCGTTAGAACCTCCTCATATTGGGCCTATAATACCCCAGCCAAGAAGTGTTCGAATGGCATAAGGATCACTGCTTCTCCCAGGGATAACTTCCTTTGGCTTGATGGCGCTTGGGCAATTTGATCCGATGAGAAGCCCTACTTCTACATCTGCTTGGTATGGATAAAGCTTACTGGCTATGCCACTTAGGTGGGGCCACACCTTTGCAGATTCTGGTCGCGGGACTTCTTCCCTCTTTGTCGGTATCTCATTTCTTGTATATGTTTTGGGTAGCTCCACACAGACATCCTTGCCCATGCTCTCAACATTCAAACCAGTAATTCTTCGGGTGGGAACTACTTCTGACCCATGCATCGTGTTCAACTGCAGTTGGGTTTCTGTACCATCGACTTGCAGATCTTCAAGTATGTTTTCCTTGATGAATGTGCCATTACTAGCGGGATCAAGTAAGGCATACACCACTACCTGCCGTCCGGGATTGGTTCTATGATGTATACGGACGGGGACAATCATTGAGTTTGTGGTAGCGTCGGTGACTCCGGTTGCATTGCAAGTACTTGTGCAGCTGCTTGTAGCTTCTTCTGGCTGAACAACTCTGGAAACTTGTTTACTTGATGAGCCTTCATTAACCTTAAGAGTACTCTTTGTTTCATCATGAAGGACCGTTGGATGGGGCATGCTGCACGACTTGCACACCTTTCTGTTTCTGCATTGTTTAGAGACATGGCCAAGGCAAAGACAACCAAAGCACAGTCCAGCCCCTTGTACGAACAATCTTCTGTCTTCAATGGTCTTCTTTGCGAAACTTGGACAGTTATCTAAATCATGATTGTAGCTGTTGCAGAATGGACACGACGGAAATCGAGGTGGGGTTTTCTGGCCTTGAGGTGTGGCATTTGTAGAGAAGCTAGTTGCGCTCTTATTTCCTCCTTTCCTGTTGCTTCTCCACATTGTGTTCCTGACGTTGTTACTGCTGTTACTTGCAGCCTCATTCTTTCTTGCTTCCTTGAGGGCGTCAGGTGAGAAAACGGGGTCTGTAGCTAATGCTGCCTCGTCCTTGACAAAATCGACCACGTCGTAAAAGGAAGCAAGTCTCTCCTCGTATCTTAACATCTTGTTGGCAAGGCGACACCATCTTATTCCAACGGAACTAGGCAGTTTTGAGGTTACCTTCCGCAGAGTATCTTCAGAGTTAAGGCCTTCCATGTACTTAAGGGTCTTCATTGCTTGTTCACAAAGAACCAGGAAATCTGAAAACTGCTGTAGACTAGCACCATCACCTTCCCTTATGGCTGGCCACGAATTAAGCTTCTCCTTATAGGCCTGTGCTACACGATAAGGGTGTCCGAATCTTTCCTTTAGCACCTTTCTTGCCTTCTCATAAGAATCTGTAGCGTCGAGAGTGATGAGACCTTTAATTGATTCTTTCGCGTCTCCAGCTGTGTACTGGTTTAGGTAATACAGCCTTTGCTTTGGATCGGTGACTCGACACTCTATTAGGCTTTCAAAGGCGTTGATGAATGCCGCATAATCAAAATAGTTTCCAGAGAAAACTGGGGGCCGTTGTACAGGAAGTAAGCTCATTTGCTGTTGTTCGGCTATTATCTTTACCACAGAACTTAGCTCTTCTATCTTGATGGATGATTCTGCTTCTGTATTCTCAACTGAAGGCGAATGAACAGCACTGCCGCCTTTGCTTTGACTGGTATTCAGTTTTCTCGAAGGCACGAAAGTTGGAGCTCCTGGATTTAGGTTGTCTTCATACTTGGGTGTGTTCAATTCTACAGGTTCTATTTTAGGCGCCGGGTTTTGCTTAATATCTTGAGTTAAGGTTTCGGATTTCAAGACCGCGGACAAATTTCCTTCTTCTTCTTCGATTTTACGTATGGCCTCTTCTTCTGCTTTTGCTTTAGCAATTTCCTTTAGCATCACAAGCCTCTTATACTCCGCTTCTCTTTCCAGAAAATCCATTTCGACTTCGAGACATGCTGCTCGGGCAGCCGCCTTTGCTCTCTTTGATCTTATCGAAGACGACGAACGCTTAGACGACCTTGAAGAAACCAGAGACATCCGATCACTAATGTGTTTTTCTGCACATTGTAATACTTCATTTATTCTTGTTCGGCATTGAAAATACTCTCTGTCCCGAGTGTCAAACCACTGCAATGCCTGATCTAATTCCTTTGAATCGCGTAACTCGTTAAAATACATTTGGTGAGCTTCATCCATTCTTTCTCTGTGCAAATCTAAAATGTCACGCTCTCGTTCTAAGGACGTAACATCTGTTTCTTGACGCTGTTCAAATAGAGAGTTCACTTTCGTGATTTGTCTCCTCAGAGCAGCCCCTGCCGCCTTTCTTTCATCTTCGAGTCTTTGCAAGCGAAGAAACTCACCCTTTTCCGTCGCGGTTCTTGATCGTTTTTGCCCTTCTTGAGGATTTTCACTCTGGTGATCGATGGACTCTTGCGTCATACCATCTCTTTGTTCCATTCCTCGCAATCGACTCTAACTTTCGATTCTTCACCGTAATTTTCACTGTAACGGCACTTGTTTGCCGCTTTAAAAATCGCGCAAGATTCACGGATAATACAAGAAATCTTGGCCAGGCTTGTTCTGGAATTCTTGTTTACTTTATTGAATTGCCTCGTATTGTATCGTGAAACTGAAAACGAAATTTACAGAATTAAAGAAGGCAAAATAGCCAAAAACAAACATATCAAAAAAGGCGAGCTAAAAGGCGGACTTAAAAGCGAACTTACATTATTGGCGGCTTCGTGAATTTCAATAAATGGACGTCCTTCTTTCTTTCTTCAAAATGTACTAAAGGATCTTCACGAGTGCCCTTTGATGCATACGAAAACTTGATCACGTGCGAAATAATTATTAACACTTGACTAATCAAAGCACTTGCATGACAAAGGGGAACATAACAAAATAAATCAACTCAACCTCTGATTCTCGTGCCTAAGGGCACTTACAGCATCCATAACTCGATATACGCACAGCTAAAAGCATGAGCAAATTCTTTTATAACATAGCTGACAAAAATGCTTGCTCTTTGATTAACTGTAAAATTCTTGTAACGCGCGCCACAGAAAAACAAACGCTTCTACTGGCTGGTTACAAACACGCCACAATCGCCTAGTTTGAAAGAAAATTCTTTCTGTAAAACTGAGAACGAAAATTTGCTTATTTATTCGTTGACGATCAATTGAAACTAAGTAGAAACAAAGACAAAAGTGTCTTAAAGTCCACCTAAAGTTAAAATACTCGCATGTTCGTAACGCGTCGTGGAGCATGGTTTGAATCCGGCGCTGAGAGGATGTTTATGTTTTGCTCATCGAAATCCAGAAAACTTGTATTTTTGGCGAAGACGACTGTCATTCTACTTTACATTTATTTACGACAATGGCTTGTCATTACGGCTACTTGAGAAGACCTGCCAGCAGTTGTTTTTATGAGCAAAAAAATTACTATGTCTTCTCGTGTAATTTGTCTTGTTATTGCAAGAGAAATTTTCCTGATTTAGTCGGATTGTTCGGCGATAACAAAAGTGCATAACAAATTTAAAAACAACAGTAAAAACGTAATTTTACCTTTAATTGTTGTTAATGACCAATTGCTGTCAATTCTGTTCCCAGTGAATGTCTCTCGGCCAAAATTTGCTGCAAATGGTCTTCCGACAAATTTGCGAAACGCACAACTTGCGAGTTTTTTTAAATTCGGCTTTATTTTTGCAGCCTCTCTTGGATCAGGACGTAAAAGGACAATGCTGATTGAAAAATTAGGCAGTTCTTCGCTGGTTTCTTCCATATTTTAAAGAGAAGGAAAACTGCACTGCAGCTTAAAAGACGACAACTTTGCAGCCAGGTTAAAAAACAAATGCTTATGTCATCTATGAACAAAATCTTTATTTACGCACGCCCGTGCGTAAATAAAGATTTTGTTCATAGCGGCTCAATAGGACTTATATAGGGCAAGCACGCGCGCTATGTTATAATAATAATTTTATTCTCCTTTCCTGTTACAGAAATAACCTGCAATTTATTATAGATGCCCATAGACTTATCAGGGCTATCATTATTTTTAAAATAAAGTTTATTATTATTATTATTATTAATACAAGGTAGCCTTTCTGTTTTTAGCCCAGCGACAAGAGTGAAGGTGGTCCCTTTGTGACACCTCCGCCTTCTTGAGCGGTTAATACGTGGCGAGTTCTGTTATGAGATCTTTAAAAATGCTGCGGGGGACTGGGAACCCTCATACATCATGTATTATACTGGGTAATGCTGTTAATACATGATAATTTATTTGATGAATGGGAAATAAAAAGATGCTACACTTGCCAAAGCTTCTTTTGCTTTTGTTCTTAGTGCTTAGAAATGGACATAATGTGTCAATGTTGCTTTATGTACCAGCTGGATATAATAAATTTCCTTTAATTTATTTGTAAAAAGCAGGTGCAAAGAAAATCATTTTTACAGCTTGCCATTCGGGCGAGCTGAAACTAGCCCCAATAGATTTTTGACAAGCAGAATTGATTTCACAATTCTTCTGTTATTCGAATTCCTCAAAAAACATCAGTTGCCCATCAGGCAAGTTAAAAACAGAATTCACTACCTCGATAGCAAAATCCACTAGCCATGGGCTATCGGACACCACTTTCTTTGTACACTGAAAAGGTGCAGCTAAACAATGATGAATGTGCCATCCTGTCATTTGTTTTGCTTGAGCGATTAAGAAAAAAGAGTGATAGGTCATAATCTACCAAGAAACAGGTGAGGAACATCTCGGTCACTGGCAGGCTTACATGTAGGCGAACAGCAACTTTCCTAGTCCCCAGATGAATTCGCATTTGAAGTACGCTTTAAAACTGGAAAAACTGTTTGTTGTGAGAATTGAAGTTATAGTTAATTTAACCACCTGCTCCCTAAGGTTAGTGTATCATCAAATAAGGCTTTAAATTTCTTGCTTAAACCCACTTCCACCTCTCATGGGTGAGAGGGTTGGATTTCAGTTGAATGAGGCATAATGTCTTCCTGGGCGTGTATCTCCTGCAAACTCATCAATGCTTCATAATTTCTGCAATGATAAAAAAAAAGGCCAATTGAGCATGAATAAATATGATGCCAAATAATTTGAAAAGCTTGCTGGTTAACTATTGAACAAAACTTCTATATTAAGTCTTGGGAAAAGTTTTTAACTGCTTTTGTTGGAGTTGAAGAACCCCAAACTGAATTGATGTTATATAAATGAAACTAGCCCCCGAACTACGGTAATTTCTAATATAAAACTGCGAGATTTAAGTTCCAGGTCGTTCTGTATCATTCGTACCCCAACCGGCCGGCAAAGTTACCATAAGTCCCTCCCGGATACCTGTTGCAATCTGAATTGAAATGACAACCTCTTGACCCCAAAAGCTAGCTGGAGTGCAAAAGGACACCTTGTATCTCGGAGGTTTCGAAAACCGTCATTTTCGTAAGAAGAAATGTATGGAAAATGCCATCCTTCGAGCCCCCCTAGCTTTCCCCGGTTTTCACAGCAGACCCTGAGATTCGTACAGTTAACGTGTGTCAACGTATGGAACCTCCCTGCAAAGTAGCCAAAAACAAGGCAATCATAGAGTGTCATATTGATGGTACTTGTGTCTAGCGGAGTCTATGACTTGGAAGTATCAATACGGCGGCAGGAAGAGAATGTGCTAGTCTAGTGCTACGTTGTAGTCAATGACAACAAAGTGAGATGACGGGAGTATCTCAGGTAGGAAAAACGAATGGCTTATTTAGTAAAAAGACTACAACATGTAAACAGCGGCACTTGTGACATCAAAGTGCGGTGCCCTGATTTTTCCTTGGAATGCTATAGTACTACAAGGAGATGGGAACAACAATGATTGAACCGCGAGGTGGGACATGAACTATTAGTCATCCACGACGAGGTGTTTGGAAACTTCCTGTTGGCTGCTCTCAACATTTGCTAGGGGAAATGTGCAACATTATCTGTTGCAGGGCCGCGATACTTCTTAGAAAAACAAGTGGTACGAGCAAAGAGTGGACACGCGTTAGACGCAAATGGGAGTGAAAGTCAGTGACTAGGGCAGAATGGAAGTTTCTAAACGAGTTCGTCGTAGTTATTTAACTATGGTATGAACAGCAACTACTCAAAGAAAATGTGTAAGTTGCCCTGCGCGCCTCTTTCCACGGCTGCCTCTCCCACGTCCCCTGGTACTGGATCGGGTGGCGGTTGCGGTACCCCTGCCTCATCGCACGGTAGCTCTGGTCTTGGCACCGCGAGTGGTGCGGGAAGTACTGGGAGCCGTGATATCAATGCCCAAGGACTGCCAGACATTGGATGTGGAGGTAGCCTTCTTTCTCGGCTGAGGCGTCTTGCCCTTTTGTGCGCGCGTTAGGGTCCCGTCTTCATGGAACCGTTTGGGGTCAGGCTGAGTAATGAAGAGTGCCCGTGCTCCAGATGACTCAGGGGTATTGAATGCTTCCTCCTCTTGTTCTTCCTCGTCCTCATAGTCCAAAACGTTGTGGCGGCGATGTTTGCGACTGGGCGGAGGTACTTCGTAGTCTTCGCGTGTTTGATCTTCATCATAGTTGTCATTGTCTTCTTCGCAAGGACCCCAGTAATCGTCTGTCTCGGGAGTGGGGCGTTGGGAGAAGCCCTGGGTTAACACATCCCAGACGTTAGTTCCCTGCTCATCTTGAGCTAAGATCTCATTGTGGGTTAACGTCTGGGAGGCAACCTATGCAACCATAGTGTCACGGCTGGGGTTTTGTTTGAACCCTTGGACTTAAGGGGATTCCCGGTGCTTCTTGGCAAATTCTGAGGGATGACTGAATAGAGCCTGCAGCATCATCATGTGGGTGGCCATGGAAAACATAGCCCCAGATGCTGCAAACACGTGCTTTGTCACCGACTTGACTGTGTCGTCCTCGATGAACTTCATCAAATTAGCCACGTTCCGCTCCTCGGGTTCTTCCACGGTAGACGAATCTTTTTTGTTAAATCTTTGCAACACGTCTCTAATGGGCCAGATCTTTTGAATCAGCATGTCGATGACGTTGTGACAGGATTTTGTCGCTGTACTCTCCCAACGTGGTGACATTTGAATAGAGTGTGTCTGCCAGCTCACTCATGACGTAGTTTGGCCTTGTTAGCCACTCACAATTCCAATGATACATTTTGTCTAAGATTTCCCTATTAGTAAGCATGCCATGGGTTTTCCCATAGGGAGTCAGGAAATGTTTGGTTGTATGTTTGAAGTAGTTTACTCCCGTCTTGGCCTCTGGCGTCCATGGATTTTGCGATCGTCTCGACATACCTAGAAAACAATGTATCTGTTAAGAGTCATAAGGGAGAGTACCGGACAAGTTGGCACCGACGTATGTGTATCTCTATTAGGCTGCTATTCCACAGGAGAGTGCAGGAGGAACAACTAGTTCACGTCTAGGAAAGTGTACGTAACGAAGACATTGAGACGCAGTAAGACGTAATATGACATAGTGTGCAGTGAAGGAAACAACGGGACAGGTGCGAAAGTGCGTGAAGGAAAGTCAGCAATAATGGTTGTCGATGCTGCTAGTCAGAGGCAGGCATAAGTTGGTCAGCTGTGATAGGTGTTAAGATCCTTATACTGTCACTGTTCCTGACTCTAGAGAGTGCCACGTAGCCCATACCTTTAGGTACGGGGGAATCAAACCATACTACTAATTGTCTAATGTTAGCTCCCTGCGTCTTACATATTGTCATAGTGTATCCTGGGTTTAAGGGATAGCGCACTCGGAGAAGGTCGTCGTCGGATACTGTAGTAACAGGATGGGTAAAGGTCCTCTGACCGTTGGGAAATTGGAGGAGAGTATTTCCCTGGTTGTTGAAGATGGTTGCCTCTTGGCCATTGACGATGCCACTGCGTTTGTCGATATTTTGTGTTACTACAGTCCGCATGTTCTTATAAGGGAAAAAGTCGTACCGGTCGTTTTCCAAAGGTATGGCAGAAAGTGGCATGCTCTCTTCAAAAAGGCGCTCAATGACAATTTTGTTCACGCGTGCTGCTGCTGCTCTTGAGACTGTCAGGAACGTAGCATTTGGCATTGCACGTACCGTGTCCCAGATGTCATAGTCGGATACCTCTGAGTTTCGAAATAGCAATAGGGGTTTTTGCAAGTTGTTTAACACGTATTGCGCGGGTTTCAAATAACGGATATATTCAAGGAACCGCAGATAAGCTTTGTCGGTGCAGCGGAATTGCTGATACAGACTGTGTATTTGAGAGACCTTACGGAGACGTCGATTTACAAGAATACTAGTTGTTTGAACAGTGCGTCCATTGATGGTTTTCAAGGGGGGCTGCTGATGCTTGTCGCCTGCAATAATGACGAGAGGTTGATGGGCTTGTTTGTCGAGCGTATCGTGAATCATGTCGAACGTTTCGTCCGCTATCATAGAGGCCTCATCGATGATGACACAGTCGTACGTCCCCACTCGGTAGTTGAAAAAGTACTGCTGGTCATCAGCGACAGGGATGTGAAAGAGTGCATGGATGGTATCAGCTTCCAGCTCAGGATAGAATTCCTCCCGGTAATTGGTCGCTAGAAGACCAAGTGGTGCGCAGACGGTGACGCAGTACTCCTTGTATCAGTGTGTTGATGAGACATTTCATCACTTGGCTTTTGCCTGTACCTGGTGATCCTAATAAAAGCTGATACTTCTTGTGGTCTCATTGGTCTGCCGATGGGCATTGATCTTCAATACTTGTGCGACTAGTACTCCAACTTCCATAAATCTGACGCTGCTGTTGTACCAGCGAGTAGAACCTGCTGTAGATTGCCAACTGTTGTGGGGATAGAGGATACCTGAGCTCAAATTGTGATCATGCAGAGGAAGCAAAGGTTGTGTCAATGATGCCAACCTGCCAGATTGTGTAGATGTCTTCTAATGATTTGATGTCATATAGAAGAGTTTCCACGTAGCTTCTTTTATGGGACTCGCTTGCTAAGAAACTGCGGATGGCATCAGAGGAGCCCAAGATGTGTGGTAGCTTGTCTCGTGCAGGTACGAAATATCGGATTGGCTCAGGCAAGCAATCTTGGCAGGGATCCGTCAGGTCATCTGCGCTGCGATGGGGCAGATTCATAACTAATAGCTGGTGGAAGTATAGAGGGTTAAATGTAGAGAAGTGTTTCACCGCTACTAAAGTGTTTTCTGTTTTGTACTGTTTTGGTGGCGATTTTTCGTGGTCGTACAGACGTAGCCATTCTAGAAATGACAATGGTTCATCGTCAGGGGAGCGGCTTAGATATTTCAAGTAAGCTTTGGAAGATGGTTGATCCGGTGTGGGGGCAGTCACCGCTTTGGTACATGAGTTGCTCCACGCTATCTTTACAGAGGTCAGCTGTAGTACCATTTCTGGTTCCAGGGGGTGCATATCTTTCAAAAAGGACGTGGCTGCCTGGTAAGCGCCCAAATCTCGGGAATGAAGTTGTTGACTCTTGACAACGTCCTGACGCTTTGAGACGTATGATGTGACGTACTTGAGCAGCATGCCTTTTCCGTCTGAGGATTGGACATCCATAGAACACTGCAAAGACGCCGTGAGGGCGGGGATGTAGGCACGAAGGTTACAGTCACTATCGGTGTTCATGTGGTGAAAGACGATGTATTTTTCACCGTTGTCTTCTAACACTGCATTAGGACCCTGCCTTACGGGAAGAACGCTGGTTCTTGACTCTTGCAGGTCGTAAACAGAAAAGGCATCTTCTGCGTTGCTCCATGGTATAGTAGCAGAGAAGTGAGTTACCGTACATCCAGGTCGGTCATATCGTCTAACCAGACCAAAATGTGGGTGTGCAACGTGGCGTGCTTTTGAAACTCAAATCTGCAAAAGTAGTTTACAACGTTACTGATAGATCGATCGCTCTTCTTCGCAAACACGTGCGTCTTCCATCGGTTCGTATTTGCTCCGCACAGATACCTGCGGATATATTGTTCTAGCACGTGCACAATGTGAATGGTTTCTGGAACTGCAAGCTCAGTGGGTCCTCTACCCGTCTCTTGTCGCAAGTGGTCTATCCAAGGTGGAACTGGAAAGGTCCATTCAAACTGGGAAATAGTGATGAAAACTGAGGGAAAACCAAATTGCTGCACAACATCAATCAGCAAACGATGCTGATTTGCCCAGTACTGGTGACTGAAGGTCTTTGCCTCCAAGGCGATGGCAGGTGAGCACTTTAATTTCTTAGCGGAATTTATGGCTCCGGTAATGGTCTTAAATAACCACCGGTCATAGTGATAGTGAAGGACGTCGTATTCAATGCCGTAATCAGATACACAAGAGGCGATTTTCGTCATAAACGACACTTTTCCACTCTTGCGGGTTTCTTGCCCCTCTAGGAAAGACTCACACAACGTGTTGTCGTGATAAAGATGGGCCACAATGCTGTTTCCACACCATGAAAAGCCAGATGTGAGAACAATTCGAAAATCCACGGCTCTCGCACATGGCTCCGATGCATTTGGATGAATTTGGCATAGGAGCAATTCGATGCGCCCATAAGGTAGTCGAATGCGGCTCTTGTGTGCCGTCTCGATGCAGGATCCCTTATAGTTCTAAACTTCACCTCGACATCATCAAACTCATTAATTATTCATGAGCTGATGACCCAATCAGCTCGCATCAATTGGGTCAGGTGCATGTATGTTGATACCCAATGAACATACCGATCAAGACACGGTAGATTAGTTAAAAAACTGATCAAGACACTGATCAAGAAACTTGAATTTTAATCAGTCTTAATTATAATTCTAAATACAGCATTTTTCCATGATAAGTTTTAGAGGCATTTTCTTCAAACTTAATAAAATTTGGACCAATTTCAAAGTTGTTTACAACAATATTTCTGTGATCTCCCCCCCGCAACCCAAAAACTTTTCCGTTGTAGAAATAGATCGTGTTCAATAACGACTTAGCTGATGTAGTTCCCAGCAATTTCTTTTGCCAGAATACTGCTTCTTCTTGCTCGCTCAGAAACTCCTTTTCCTCTTTCTTACACTTAATGTGAAGCCCTTCTCGAACGCCATTCTGCATCTCAGCATCTAAGCAACGTTGGAAGAGGACAAACCTTCAAAAAATAACACACAAAATTAAAGTCCTGAAACAGTACATTTTAAATTACTAACCAATTCGGTCTAAAAGTTGTCAAGTACCTTTTGTCACTAGCGTCCAGAGGATTCAAAGCTTCTGATCCATTTTTCTCCTCCAAATAACGCTTGAGAGCACAAATGATACCATAAACAGACTTGGGAGGGTATCTTTCACCGGACTTTTCAGCTACCTCCATCACAAATTTTGACAACCAATAGTTCAGCGACAGAGTGTCCATTCCAGCAATATCTACACTCACAGCGGTAACCTTGTGTAAATCGTAGTCCTTGAAGAGACCGCCACAATCTAATACCGGAACTTTAACCTCTCTCAACCTCTGCCATTCTGCAAAAATGTTCACAGCCCAGTTGTTTTTATACTTAGTTGAAGCTGGAACAGCATCATTCACCAAAACATTTTCTTGAGAAGAGGTTTTTGGAACTCGAAAACGTTCTGATCTCGACTCGATCTCCATCACGCGGCATAATGTTAGTTTATTAAAAATTCAACCTTTAAAACTTGCCCACATTGAGCACGCCTACTAATTACCTATTCTTCGAAAAAATTCTCATGCTAGTTTGAGAAGCCAGCTCAAAAACTCGTGCTTTGTTTTTCATCAGGGGTTCCAAACACCGAGAAACAATAAAAGCACTCCACCTTCGGCGTCGTGCTTTCCTTTTTTTTCTCGGTGTTTGGAACCCCTGATGAAAAACTCACACTCGTTTTTGATCTATTACGTCATCAACAGCCCACTTGATTTTAAAAGGCTCCTCGCGCACCCGGTACCCAAACATCATACTGTGAATATCTGCAAATAAGACCTGACAACCCATAAAGTTGGAACCCCTTTTTGAATTCCTTGAGGCAAAGGGTCCTCCTGCTCAGTATACTGACAACAATTGCGGCAGTTATGGAGTGCAAGTGTTCTTTATCAATCACCCCTGTGTACCCATGTTCAATAATGGTATCTTGATGATCAATGACATTGCTTTGTATGTGGTGCAGCAGTTCTTGTTCAGTTGAAGTCAGGTGTTGTTCAGGACTGACACTTGTGAAGTCAATGTCACTTTCCAGAACTAACGTATTATAGACACATTCTGCTAAAAAGCATGGTGGTGGCCCATGTTGGGCTAAGCTTGTTGCTGCTATTTCTCCACACGCTTTAAAGTTTCCATTTTGGACGTCATTTGTGGAGTGTACGGGGCTGCCATTGGGAAAGAACTTTTTTCCAATATCTGCGATTGTCAAGGTGAGGAATTCCTTAGTCAATGCACCGGAATCAATTCCTTGCTCTCCAAGGAACTTGATTCTAAGTTCATGTTCCGGAGAAATTTTGTGGGATTCTCTACGCCAGAGGTTAAGAACTCTATGTAATGGTGCTCCTCTTCTTACTACAAGGAACAAGGACTCTTTTTCCCTTATCACCCTCTCTTCTAGCACTTTAAGTACGCCAGCCTGATCATCTATAATGGAACAATCAACAGATCCAAGCAAATGGCTGGTTTCCCTGTCAAAGTCTCTGTTGAATGCTTCCTGTAATGATCTTGCAACTTGTTCATCATTCTTTGAGTGTCTTCAGAATCATTGGTGGCAAGGTCGACAACAGATGGCCGAGGCATTTGATCAGATGAGGAAAACACTGGTTTTTCTAACAGCACATCTGCATCTGACAACATACAGAAACAAATATTAGAATAACATTTCAGTAAATATACATTTGATGAAGTTCAAGAATATTTGCAGGTAAATAGCCATAGATAGGTGGATTGTTGGGTTGACCAGTGGATAAGGGTTTGAATCTCGTGTCAAGCCTAGATTTTTATGGTTTCTTTACATTTGGTTATAACATGACTGCCAGAATGACAAATGTCTCTGAAAGTGCATCTCTTTGTTTAAAAATGCAATAAATCATGATGATAATAAATTAATATGTAATATATGTTATTGTTATGATAATAAATAATAAGAATCATCCGTGAATGATAGTAAACAATAGTAAATATAATTTCCACAGACAGATGCTTTGAAGAAAGATTAACAAATTATAATTTTTCTTATTACAAACAAGGTGCAATTTAAACAGGCCTATTTCAATGAACATGTATTAAAATTCTCACTTGACTAAGAGGCTTGTGGAAATAAATGATATTCATCCCCTTTTGAATTTTTACATATTAATGAGCCTTGGAGATGAGTCAGAATTTTAATGTGTTGAAATTGGTCTGTTTTATGGAAACAGTTACCTTGATCATTATTTGGCTGCAAAAGATGTCTTTCAATTGGTTGGGACTGCTGCAGCTGGGTGGGGCATGACTGAATTGGCCGAGGCTGTGTTGATTGATTTTCTACCATAAAATAAGTACCAGTAAATGAGTTAGTATGCTACACAATGATCAATAGCTGTGATCACACCACACACTTTCACCCTTTTGCCCAGGGAAACCAGCCTTACAATCTCCTCACCAAACCTACAGTAAAATCAGTCAATCTATTTTTACATGTACCTGATTGCTCTTGCTCTCTCTCTTCACCTTGTGCCTCTTCATCTTCCTAAACATAGTCAAAGAGTAAGTTTAATAATAAGGCAAACTGATTTTTCACATCTGAATGTGGGAGAGGAGAATGGCGGCGGGGTATGTGTGGGGTGGAGGGGGGTGCTGTTTATATCCATACAACATTTATTGAGCAGTTTTGAGTTCTCACCTGCATGAAACTGGGCAATAATTGCTGGCTCGGTCTGACATAGATCGGCTTGGTCTTGAAAAGTCGATGAAGAATGACTCCATTGATGCCTTCCTGCCCGGGAGCCAGAGTTGGCTTTACAAGTTTACTGTGGACAGACGTCAAGATCTCCACATCCACAAGATGGGGGGTTTTATCTCCAAAGGCCTCAATGATTGTAAGTTCCACATCTATCTCGGTCATTGCCTTGGTCCCCTGCCTGGGGACCAAGTTTGTTGTTGGACCATTTAGCAAAACCAAATCACATAGAAACGGGCTTCTGTCTGGCAAGTTTAGCCTTCTTTGTTCTTTTATTTACATTGCTGCCAATTCGTCTGTGGTTTGACAACCTTGGGAAGTGTGACAAACTAACTGCTTGCGAGGCGCATGAGGAATTCCCGCCAGCGCCAATCCCATTAGAAGTTGATATAGTTGAGCTTGGACCCCAATTTGTTGCCCTGAATCTACCAAAAACCTGTGAAACTTCATTATCAACAGATCGTGGCTGACTTCCAGATGCCATTTGATCGGACAGTTGTTGTACACTGGTGATAAGGTGGCGAACAATGTCAGTCGTTTGTCTCGAATCCTGATCGGCCATTTTGTTTGACCAACGCAGGGTAGATACTGCATATATGATTCCTATAGTGCACCAGGTTGTAGATTCTTTTAGTGTACCTGTATGAAGTACCTACCGAACGCAGATCGTGAACCGCTTACCGGTACTTGCTCGCTGGCTCGAGAAAAAACTAATCGATAATCTCGAACAGTGATTAAAATTCTCACACATTGATTACAGAAGCTCGAAAGGTTGGTTGGAACTCGTACCACTTTTGTCATGTTTGGCTTTCATGTTGCTTCATCGCTGTTTTTCGAATGGTGATTTCTCATTCTTGTATAGTAATTTCCTGATCTCACAAATTGATTACATCCTCGAGTGGTGATTTCTAATTCTCGTATAGTGCCTTTTCATTCTCAAATTGTGATTTCTAATTCTCGTACAGCGATTTCCCAATCTCATACATCGATTACTGAAACTCTATAAATGATTTAAAACTCATACCGCTTTTGTCATGTTTGGCTTGCCATATATCTCTGCCATAATCTTCTGATGACTGCATTGGATAAGCAAATGGTCATGAGCTATTTTTAATGGTCAAAGACAACTTTGGCACCTAAATGTGCAATGGCCAAAAATCTTACAAACCATACCAAAATGAGCACGATCTCTAGTTCAGTCGAGAATACCAGAGGAAAAGTACGGTGGCCCACAACGGCAATACACAAATATATATTATATTACTGCATTCTATATCTTAGTACACAAACATATTCATTGGCTGTGCTAGTGTATTACCAGTACAATAAAATATACACCAGTACAATAATATGTATCCCAGTACAGAAATGTTAATTTCAGTACAAAAATATATTGAAACTCCAGTACGGAAAGATATCTCCAATTCTTAGTACACAAATAACAGCTCCAGTACAAAAAAATTATCAGACTCTCAGTACAAAAACATAGGTTCCAGAACAAACATATTCATCGGTTGTGCGACTATATTCCTCGGTATAGTAAAATTCACAGTACAGAAATATAAATCCCAGTACAAAAATAAAAGTTCCAGTACAAAAAAATGTAAAATCGAAAAAATTATACCGCGTCCACTGGACAAGGGTAACGCGGCCTTGGCCTGAATGATCCCATAATCCTTTTATACATCATTTTCGCGCCATTTTCACAAACCGTACCAAAGCATCAAACATGGCTTCACTGGGTCCATGTTCATTCTGCTCTAAATGAGATAGATAGATAGATTAGATAGATAGATTTATTAGCAAATTCCTTGCAGCTGCCGAAGCGGCTGAATTACGAAATACTTTACAATAACATTTATATTATACAAGATAAAATATTACAACCTAATTATAATTAAAACTATGGTTCATAATAAAAGTTTTCCTAAACCTATGTGTCTTACAGATCGGTAGCTCAAAGTATCGCCGGGATCGTGTGCAGTAAGTAGACTCGTTACGTGGCGGCAGTAGATCATGTAGCTTATGGCTTGGGTCTTCTATAATTTGATCGAATAAAGTTTCACTCAGCACCTGTCTTCTCTCATACAGTGAAGTAATGCCTGCAGCTACTAGAGCTTCAGCATAAGATGGGTCAGGATATATTATCCGCAATGCGCGCCTTTGCAGTCTTTCCAAGTTATTAGATAGGTACTGCAGCAATGCATTATGGAAAACTGGGCACGCATACTCTAAGACGGGACGAATGCAGGTTGTATAGAACAGTAACATATCCTTCGGACTGACCTTTGCGCGTTTTAGCTGCTTTAGGAAATACAGGCGAGTTGCGGTCTTTTTGCAAATATGATTAACATGCACATTCCACTTGAGGTCGTCTGAAATTAAAACTGCTAATAGCTTTGCGGACGAAGCAACCTCGATTTGCTTATCATTAATAGTGATAGGGTCTACAGTTCTAGGTGAACTAGAAAAGGATATTCTCAGCTCATTACACTTAGACTCATTTAGCTGAAAACCATCAGCTTCAGACTGTCAAACTAGTTCATCAACGCATGACTGCATGCAACTGGTTTCGTTCTTGGATACTGACTCGGCGAGAGTGGTATCATCAACATATTTCCAGAGAGTTGTGTCAGCTACAGAGAGATCGTTTATCATTATAAGAAAAAGCCATGGGCCCAGTTTGGTCCCCTGTGGGACCCCCGCAAGGACAGCCTCCCACTCCGCGACACAATCGCAGCTGAGCTTCACCCTTTGCTTTCGATCCATAAGAAAGTCTATAATCCAACACATAAGCGGTCTTGGGATGTCATATGAGGAAAGCTTTCGCGCCAGAACATGATGGTCGATCAGATCAAAAGCTTTGCGAAAGTCAAGGAGCATAACCCTCATAGTCGATCCATTACCATCTGTTGATTTCACCCAGTAATGCATCATACTTATTAACGCATGCGTAGTGTTGGATTTGGGTATTGTTCCAAACTGTTGTGGATCGATCTTTTGGAGAACAGCAGGTTTGAGGTAAGATTCGACGACGTACTCCTCCGCTATCTTTGGTAGAATTGGTGTCAGGGAGATGGGTCGAAGATGTTTCTTTATGTCCTGCACAGGTTTCTGCTTGGGCACAGGGCACAGGGACAACGGCGGATTTTGTTTAGAAAACGAGTTCAAGTTTTGTCCCAAATGTGGTGTAAAAGTAAGAACATTTCCTACTGGCCGTTGTGAAACAACTACGACACCGTTTTCTCTTCCCAACTTTCATACATTCAAGTCTCAAAAAGAGTCAGAGCGAAAGACATTCTTTGCTCGTAAAGCGCATGCCGGACACGAAGAGAAAAGTCGACGATGAAATGGTAACGATCAACGTGGTGAGTGATGAAGGAGAAGGGTGTGATCAAACGAGGAGAAACCTTGCCCTTGAAGATTCCATCAACAGCATCTGCTGAAGACATTTGCCTCGCTGCAGTAAAGAAACATACTCTGTTCAACAGCAGGTTTATTCATTCACAATCTGAGTACATTCTGGCCTTCAAGGACGGCAGTGAAGTTAAACACATTCCTGGCGTAGGTCCTGAGGAACCCTTTACTTTGAGGAGGTATAAGGAAGAGTCTGGATTTGGATATGCACGAATAACTCTATATCTCTTACCTGAAGGAGATATATTTGAAGATCTTCGACAATATTTTGATGAAGAGGATGATTTATTGTGTGATGGTGCCTCCAAAGATTCCAGTGATGATGAAGATTTCATTAAGCCTGCATTAAAACCGTCATTGTACCCTGTTTCACTAAAAAGGCAGAGTTTTAGTTCAGGAAGGGGAAAAAGCACTGCAGCACCCCCGTCAACATCTTCAGCTGGGGACAATTTCTTTCTGGTCAACTGCCCTACCTGCTGGGGCACGTTTCGCATCAGAGCAATTGAAGAACATGCAGATAGATGTGCTCAGTCTGTAGAAGAACTTCCAGATCCACACCCAGTTAATTCGTCATGTTCCAGGTCAACAGGTTTGTGGTGCCTGTACTATAAGTTATGTTGCATTTTTGGCACAATGTAGATGCACACATACGATTTAGCTCTAGATGTTGTTTTCTCGATCTAGTAAGTTTTAATTTATGTGGGAGTTCAAGTTTTCAATGTGATTAAGTAATATATGCAGATCAAAGTTTATATGCAAGTATGCTCATGAATTATTGGCAAGCTAAAAGATAAATTGTTCTATGATCATAAGGAGTGTGGTTGTTTTTAAAGCGGTGTAAATGTTTAAAAATTGCCTATGTGGTGAATTAAGCAGTGAGTAAACATAAGGTTGTAGCTTGCTACTTCTAATGACCCACCAGCTTGTGGAAAAAAATATTGTCTATGTACTTTCAAACTACCACCTTTTGCATTTGGAGGGGGAAGGGGCAGGTAAATAGATTTTTCTAAGATATTGTATCTCTTTTCATTTTGTGCTTTAAGCTGTTGTGCAAGAGAAAGGAATGCTGAAAGACCAAATCTGTAATCTCGCAGCAAACGTGCAGCAAGAGGAAATAAGGGTCACTGTCCGAAGAAATCATCTGTGGTCAGCTTTTAGCAGAGCTCGCAGTGATTACTACTCTCCCTTGAACACCATCAAAATTACTTTTAGTGGCGAACCAGCAATTGATGATGGTGGACCAAAGCGTGAGTTCTTTTCAGGTGGGCAGGTTCAATTTTTAGGGATTGACTTGGGATTAATATTTATTTTGCTGTTTGTGTCTTCTTTTCTGGAGGATGATAATATCATTATGATATTGGCTCCCACGGCCCCCACCTCCAACCCCCACCACCATTTTATTGAAAGATTACAAGTTCTTCATGTACTAGAATTTTTTAATTTTATAGAAATGATTGAGTACTGTAGCAACAGGCTATTTCCTGATGGGTTCCCAACAAAGTCCATGTTAGCTGTGACAAGAGATGACTTTGTCACGGCTGGGGAGGTGATGGCCATGTCAGTTGTCCAGGGCGGACCAAGTCCAAACTTCCTTGCTCGTGAAATTTATAATGTGGTCAGTAGATCGTTTGCCATTGAGGAACTGAAAGATGAATCATTGAAAGAAACTTGTGTCAAGGTACAAATGATATATTTAAAATTCCAGGCAATATGAGAGACTTTATTTTTGTAGCTTGGGCCTAGTTTTTCAAAGCCCAGTTAGCAGTATTCCTGGGTTAACTACAACAAAACATCTAGACTGTCATGGTAAATAACCCTGGCTTTGCACCAGTCGTCTTTCGGATAACTTGGCCCTGATGGGAAACATGATAAGAAAAGATGAACAGTTTTTTTCAATTCACATAAAATTTTGTTATGCAAAAGAACCTCCTAATAAACACAGTGCTTTGTGATAGATGCTTTTGAAGTCTTGTATTCAATTATAGACATCCACTTCAGAGAACACTTGCTAGTTATTAACCAAATAGAATGATCTTATAAATAGCAGCTGAATTGTGATAGCATGCATTTTTAAATGACATGAAGTGTTACTGAACAGCAAAGTAATAAATTACTCGTTGGCACTAACAAGAATTGACAGTTTTAGTGTTATGTTATCTATATTTTTCAGCTCAGAAATGCATCAGAAGATCAACTTTGAGACATATTAATTTAAGACCAAATTCTGGATACTCTTCAAGGCATTGGCTATAATGGTGTACCTGCAAGAGAAAACAAAGAATCAATTAAAAAAATCATTGAGTAAGTACTGCATATGATGCAGATCAATACAGTTACAGCTGTCCTAACGTTTAGTGCGTTTGCACTACGTAATGCATCAGTCAATTCCCACTGCACCCAGCACCCCCTCTCCAGGGCTACTGCAGCCTGGGGGGGTGGGGGCTGGGTGCAGGTGGAATTGACTGATGCATTAAAGATTCAAACACTTAACAGTTGGAAACCATTGTAGCTTAACTCTTGCTCATAGCTGAGCTGCATTTTTTTGTTCTGTTTAATTCTTTTTAAATGGTTTCCTTTGCAAAAGCAAAGCTTTCTTTCCCCTTTATAGGGCAAGATAACAAGTTTTTTGCTCTCAGTTACAGTAAAATTATAATGCACTCCAAAGCTTGCTGAATCATTCCACTAACTCCGGGTAGACCACACAACACTGCCTTGGTAAAATAATGGTTTGTATCCAGGAGTCAAGTGTGTTTGTGTTACTAATGCCTTGTAGCAATTTATTATATTACATTACGTTAAATGGCATAACAGTAATAGCAGTTTTGTGGGCATTTTTTTAAAATGCGAAATAATAAGCCGGGGATCTTTTGCTAAATTATGTCCCATTTTGCTAATTAAAAATTTAATGTTCCAAGCAGTATTTGGCTGATTTTAATGTGTTCTTGTTCTTTTACAGAGCAATTTGTATGCATGACCAATCTCCTACAATATTGTCTAGCATCTCCAAACTTGAAGAAGGATTGAAGACCTATGGCCTCTTAAAAGTCAATAAGAGAGCACCCACTGATATGGGAACCAGTGTTTGTCTCAGGAAGTGCCCCCAGTTTAACAGCTACAGCTTTCCTTAATGAGCTGCTTGTGGATTTCAGTTTGTCTGATGTTAAGAAACAAAAGGAGATAGATGTATTCTATCATTTTACCAACTACATACAATCACTCAATACAAATGGTTTGCAAACAACCTTGAAGTGGGCAGTTGGATCCAGTACTATTCCACCACCGGGATTACCCAAGAAACTGTCTATACAGTTTCTGCATGGCTGTGTAGTTGGATGCCGATGTCGGCCAACCACATCCACATGTGCTCTTAAAATTACCCTGCCTGTGCATCTTGACAATGCAGATGACATGAAGAGTATCATGGGTTCAGCTATAGCTGATTTAGAGGGCTTTGGTTTGGTTTAAAAATGAGTGTTAATCTTGCCTTGAGATGTGTACTTATTGCCATTTAATATGTTGAAATTTGTTCAATTATTGAAGGATATACAAAAAGAATGTTCAGTAAGGCGACACACTGTAGGGCAAGTCATACCCATGACATACCAATGCTGCCTTTGACTCTTCGTAAATGACACCAAGAACTTATGCCGTTACTCTGCTGTTTGTTCTGTTGGATACAATTAAGTGTTTATAAATCTCTTAAATTGATGACAAAAAAATCAATTCTTGCTTTGATTATTACAGTTACCCTTAGGTCAAGAATATTTTTGGGAATCAAGATACTGTATATTACCTTTGACCTTTCTTCCATGGAGTATTAATTAAAAAGAATATTGATATTGCTACATCTAAGTCATAGTTATCCACTTGTGCATTTGATGTTATGATTTACCAATGGTTGTCCTTTCACATAGGCTGAGACATCATGTTTCTTGTAAAATAGATGTTCTTGTCACCTCAGTCTCTTTAAGCTTCCCCTTGGGTTTATACAGTATATGGTGCAGCTGGAAATCAGTGGAATTGAGAAGTTTTTAAGTTCAACCCATTCACTTCTGGAACTGTTTCTGGGTCTTGGGGGTTTTATTGGAATTTTTTGGCCAGTTTACTTGTTTGGTTTTTGCTTGTTTCTCTGGCCAGTTTGACTAAATTGCATTCATTTGGGAAACTGTAAATAATTATGATGTAACATGGAACAAGGGGTTCCACACAGGCGGGTTCAGGAGTAAATCTTCTAAAAAGTCACCACTACTAAGGTAATCGGCTGAGTATATGGTGCAGCTGGAAATCAGTGGAATTGAGAAGTTTTTAAGGTCAACGCATTCATTGATTCAGTCACTCATCGGTTAATGTCTGACTAAATTTTCCCATTGTCCAACAAAATCTTATTTGTGGTCGGACACGATGGCCAAACAGATCAAATACCAAAGACTATCATGTTGAAGCTAAAGATTTACATGGTACTGAAGGAAATTTAAATTTAAAATAACTTGACCAACAATATTTCTGGTTTGTCCAACTAAAATGGTGACCTGGTCGAAATTATTGCAGTTCTGCATTTTGATAACAATCACATGCAGCATTGAATCAATGTGCTACTACATTAACTGGTGCCATTATACCTCAACAATATAAAGTGTTGTTCTTGCGAAACCACTACGGTCTACAAAATGAAAAAAAAGTTTACATTTGATAGGCCTCATTGTTAAAGGCAGTTGTTCATCATCTACTGGGTAGCAATACTAACAAATTGCAGATACAACCATTCTGCCTCTCTCCAGTTGCTTGGTAGATGAAAGTTGCTGTTAGCCGTAATGTAGTCAAAGTAATTCTGAAATTCGTTAATTTCATCTTCATGCTGTAACAAGTTGTCTGACACAAAACGTAGTTTCTCAGTAGAAACTGGAAGAAGTAACCCATCAATTCCCCCATTACATTCTGGTAAAAAAAATAATTCGTCAGGTCTACCAGGCACAGTGTTGTGCTTAGAGTCCCGGATGCGGTGAGTGTTCGAGTGTTCGAGTGTTCCCTTACTAAGCCAAGGTCTTCTTGCAGAATTCTAGAAAAGCAATACCACAAAGCTTCTTCCTCTAACTGGTTTCCTGGGTGAAATTCATCTTTTTCAATCAAATCTTTGAAGTAGTTGATCCACCAAGTAGAACGATTCCTTCTATAGAACGACCACCACCCTTCAATCCTCTGATTAGAAGGAGACGATCCAAACACATGTGCATCAGTTGTACCTCTAAATTCACACTGTATTGTCGCCAAGACACCATTTTCAGTCCCACAATCGCTACGCACTTTGACTGGACAACTGTCGTATTCAGTAACACACTCAAAGAAATTCTTCGCTGGAACTTCAGGATTATTGTTTGAACACGCTACTTGCAACCACATAATCTTTCTGCTCCAGCCGTCAATACAGCCATTTATTATTCCACTATTATATCATTTTACCATATAAGGTCAAGAGAACAAGCAAAATACGAGGCCGTAATACACTGTAGTGTCCTGGTTTAACCGGTTTACAACAGGGCGAATACTGGCGGATGGAGAAGGAGCAACTATGGTTAACAGAATCAGGATGTTTTGGATACTCTTACTAGAAAATAGAAGCCAAAATAACATTTTTCTTTTGCAGTACATAATTAACCTCTCATTCAATGGTTTGGCATAATACGCGCGAACATTTTACTCATTGTTAACGTCATTCTCCCAGACGGAATCAGGATGTTTCTGAATACTCTTACCAAAAAATAGAAACCAATTGCCAAATAGCAATTTTTTTGTAGTGGAATAATAAACCTCTTATTCGATGGTTTAGCATATAATACGAGCGGACATTTTGCTCATTGCTCGTATTTTTCCTCGCCCCTGCGGGGCTCGGAAAAATACCACGCAACTCGCAAAATATCCGCACGTATTATATGCTAAACCATCGAATAAGGTGTATGTATAGGAAAACCAAAAGGTTTTAATTTGTCATATCCATCAATGTGCCAGCAAAAGTTAGGACCTGGAGCATAATATTTCCTTCTTTTCAGTCGTTTCCCTTTCTTCATCTTACAACCCAAGGGGTCGAGTTCCCTCACGACTGTTGCAACTACTTGTTGAGGAACTTGAATCCCGTCAAGTCGAAGTGTATGCCACACAGATCTGTATCCACCCATAGAACCAGGACCATCAAGTTGTTCAGCAACACGCTGTCGTACTTCAGCTAAATCATAAACAGGACGCCGTTTTTGTACTGGAGCTGTTATTTGTGTGCTAAGAATTGGAGATATCTTTCCGTACTGGAGTTTCAATATATTTTTGTACTGAAATTAACATTTCTGTACTGGGATACATATTATTGTACTGGTGTATATTTTATTGTACTGGTAATACACTAGCACAGCCAATGAATATGTTTGTGTACTAAGATATAGAATGCAGTAATATATATTTGTGTATTGCCGTTGTGGGCCACCGTAGAAAAGGCCAAAAGACATCAACGTTGACCTGACAATTCCCAAGAAAATCTTGCTCCCCTACGCACCTAACTTTCTTTCGTCTAATCCTAAGATCCTATCACCGAAATAAAGACTACCAAATGCCCAGCAAAAGAAACACATGAGGCAAAATAAGCAAAAGAGGAGGGAAGAAGAGAAAGCGAACAGTCAAGTCAAGAAAAGTCAAGACTGCTCTCTGCGTACAGTTGTATGCCCGTAGACGGCTTTATGGAAAGTTTTAACCCTTTATAACCAGATAGTGACCACAAACACGACTCCAATAGCTTCAAAACACGTTTTGAGCAAAATTCCCAGCTGCAAATGGGTTAGGTAAGGTTATCTTATTTGTACAAAATTTCAAATTTAGACAAAGAATAATACACTTGTCTATCTTTTGAACTTGCCTAGCTTTCACTGATGTTACTTTTAGTCCCCTTCTTGACAAATAAATGTGGTAAGATAAGACTGAAAAATTGGCTGTGGGATTATTTTATTACCTTCTGTTCCACAAACAGTATCAACTTGCTCTTCTCTCAACAGAAAAGATGCTGTTTCATCAGCAGTCTTGTAAGCTGTTAAGGCAGTCTGAAGCTTCTGTAAGGGTAACTTTGGAAACACCTCTTGGAAAAAAGTATTATAAATAGTTAAGCAAGCACGTACATACTTTCCTATCAAGATAGGTAGATGTTAAGATTTTATAACCAGCTATTTTTTACAAGAAATTTAACTTAGGGAACACACACAACTATAAAAATTAACAAAAACATTCTTTTGCTAAGATACAACAAAAGTAGAACTTGTCGTTCACAAGGGTTTCAGGATAAAATTGTCTGACCAAGTGCACCTATTAAGGCTTCTATGAGTTTTTAAACTTACCTTCATCTATTGGCTGCTGTACTGACTGCTGTACATCACACTGGTTAAGGGGATCAGAATCAGAGTCTTCAGAGTTAAAAATAGTTTTTCAGTCACAGATGAAATTTTCTAATCAGTTTTATTGGGGCTCACATATCATTTGACGGTTTCAAAAATAACATCGGGATAAAGATTTACCACATAACACCCTCATTTCAATCACTGAATATTATTATCTTTAATTCTTTACCAGTCAATTTCATTCTTGTTATAGCCTGTTCCAGGCATTAAGATACATGTAAGGTGCAGTTGAGAATTCAAAATAAGGTGAAAAGGGGAAGCATTTAACTCGGCCCTAACTATCTAGGCCTGGTTCCTCAAAAGATAGTTACATTGAACCCAGGATTAAGCTAAATTTCAGGCAAAGTTTTCTCATCTAAGAACATGAGCCTTCTCTATGACATACAGTAACAATAATACAAAATGTTACCCTACACAATGCATAGGAATGTAAAATACAAAAACAGATCCAAATTTTTCTCCTGGATTAACACTTATCGACCTTTCAGGAACTGGGCCCGAAGGTCTGTAACAGGATATTCGTGTTAGAAAATTCCCAAAGATTTTTTCTTTTACAAATTTAATATAACTTATTGTACACTCAAACCTTTAAGTCCTGCAACTATGTGCATCACCCCTGGTTACTTTCGTTCATAAAGGAAAAAAAAGTTAATGAATAATTGAACCCAACCTTATTCCTATATGTTCATTTACCCTTCTATGAATTGCATAAAAGTTATTGACAGACCCGTAGATCTTATAGTTAGCTTACATGCATTATTCTAAACATCGCTAAGATAATAATTTTATAAAAATAGTATCCATTGTTACTACTTTTACTTGCAGACATTTGGCAGTCCTCTTTACTAAAAAGAAAATTCCCCATTGCTGGGCATACCTCCAAAATATCTGCAACTCGACTTGAAACTATTATTGGGGGGAAGGAGGAGAGATAATTTTGTGCCTTTTCCCCCAACACCATCACCACCACCATACAAACGTCTTTAAAACTTGCAACTTTGTGATGGTATATTTTTACTTCAAAATATACCATTTTCCATGAATTTCATAAATAATTTGGGCTAGGAGACAAAGAAAATTGAAAATCATTTTAACCTGAATTTAATTTTGACCTGTAACATAATTTGTATTCCCTAATTTTGATCCAAGCCAAAAATTTTACAAACACTTTAAAAGTAGGTATGGAATCAAACAGCTAAAAGAAGCCCACTGAATACCCCAGCCTTGTCCAACCTTGTACAGAGTTTTTTCTGCGAAAGGGTTCTTCAAAGATTATGCTTAATTTTTGTCTTGGAAAGACTTTTTTTACTTAAGTTTCAAATGACCAGAAGCAATAAAAGTCATTACCTAGCCTTGACACCTGAAGAAAACTTTTTGTTGTGATCATTTAACCATGCATACATCTTTGACATGTCTAGGTTTACCAAAGCATCTCTTTCAAAACCCTTGAAATGCCTGTAACTGCGACCCTCTTGGTATTTGAAAACTTCACTTTCATTTAGTTTTTTCAACAGTACATCTAAGTCAACTACAGGAAAACGTTTAATATGCCTTCCTGAGCGTATGAAACGCTGAAGAAGTCTGTCCACCTTTCCACTAATGTTCCTGACAGGTTTCTCAGCATGGCAGATTCTTGATCCTGCCTTCTCTGAGAGGTTTGCTCCAATGTTACAGTAGCCTTGCTTGTTAAAATTGTTACTATGCTCCACTTCTAGGTCATGTGGAATGTTGTTTCCAAGACCTCCATGATTGTTGACAGTCCTGTTCAACACAAAGATCTCTGACTCTTTCTGGCTTAAAACATTTACCAACAGCAGTTGGTAAAGGCTCTCCAGTGCATACTTGGTGCTGTGTGGGTCATCTGCTTTACATAGAAGCATTAGATACTTGTATTGTCTCATGATCCGCTGGCCATCCCCCTCTGAGACAGCATCCAAAAAGTTCATAAAGAAAAGTCCTTCTGAGAGAAGTGCAGCATTGTAATTAAAAACATCATCACTACTTTTGGATGCCTGGTCTGTGGTTGTGGATGAAGTTGTGGTTGTCACTTCTTCTATTACAACTGGTGGATCATGACTAATTCATGTCTTCTCCTGCTCTTGCCATTGTATTTGAAGGATGTGTTACACCCTGGAAACCTACAAGGGAAACGGCCATCCTCATTAACATCCAAACATCTTTGACTTTCCCTTCTTTCCTTATCTGACACCAGTTCTTGCAAAGAACCATTCATCATTGCTTCATCAATAGCAATTTCATCCACAATCATACCAGCAGCTTTGTGTAAGAACTGGAGCCTTTGCAATTTGTTCCAGTTAGGAAGGTCGTCTGGGAAAGGGTGATGCAATGGTTTTTTGTCTTTGCTTTTTAAGCCAAGAACATGAAATGCAGCTGCCAAAATCCTGGCTTTCACCTCTAAAATCAAAAGATCTGTATCTGGTCGGTAGGCAGAGTGTGGATCCTCTCTCACATTTCTCCTGTTAATAAGGTTTCTGTCTGCAAATAGGGTGCAATGGTCATCTGAAAAACTCCCTAAGTAAAATCTTCTAAATAGTAACCACAAATAAATCATATAAAACAATGTTACGATAATGGTTTCTACAATGATTAGAACAAAGTATTGATATAGTTTTGGATAAAATCTACATACAGTACAAAAGAGTACTAAAGTGGCGACATCATAAAAATTAAATTTTTGAAATTATGGGTTTTGTCAGCATATTTGTAAAGAACAATGCCCAACAGGCCTACTTGCCAAAAAATTAATGACCTTTTCGGGGCAAATTGCCTAAAACATATTAGCCCAGTTATGTTAAGAAAACTCCAAATAAACCCTTCTAATTTTTTTGGGGTCAATCCCAAAAAAAATTAGAAGGGTTTGTATGGAGTTATCAGAGCATAGGTGGCTAATATCTCAGATACAATTTGCCCCAAAATACTATGACATCACCACTTTAGTACTCCATATGGAGCCTAGATAAATATTCATGATGGGAAGGATTATATCATAAGCAAGCAGCTGCTTTAAATGTAAAGTAGTAGTTGTATGAATCTTCTTCAAACAGATTTAATCAGTTATTGACTGTAATTAAGATCTGATAGATGCGAGTGAAGTTTGGGATACATGTATATTTCAAAGAGTTAGGACAGGTATGCATCTTTGCAACTTTAAGGTCACCAATATTCTCTCTTTTGTGGTAAGACATTCTTAATGATAATAATTTTTACACTTTTTAAGGCACATTCTTTACCTCAAGTATCTTGACCTTTGTGAGCCAGTCACTAAGCTGCATGGTAAACCCCTCAAGGCGGATAGGATCCCCTGTACATATCTGACTAGCAAATTTCTTCTCGCCTTGAATAGTTACAGTAGGCAGGTATGTTTGGAAGTGTCGCAGGATATCAATCATGTCTTCAGTCAGGTTTTCATTTTTAAACAACACACCCATTGGAAGCTGAAATGAATAATTTATTGACATTACCACATTTAAAATTCACCATTAAAATCCTATGTTAATTTGTTATTGTTCATTGCCATTGCTTTAGTAAATAGTAATGTGACTCACTTGAAACTTGAGGGGAAAATAATACCTTATTACAGCTGAAACTCAGAACTTGCTTGCTATTTCAATCAGCCTTAGCTTATTCAAAGCAAATTATCCTGTTGTATATTACTCAAATAATAGTCCCCCATAAATGTTTTTCTCACTGCAGTTATGTTATCATGAGAGTATATTTTGACAGGAAATTTCATTGAAATATACAGTATAATATTTTAGATGATATCAGAGGCTGTGCACATTTTACTCAGCTACAGGAAACGTCTATACCAATCTTATTATTCTGGTACTAAACTATCTGGAAGTTCCATAAAAACATTCACACCTAGTCCTGTGTTCCAATCCCCTCTATCACCACCAGGTTTTTCAGTGGGTTAGCGATGTGGCCACACATTTACAGTTAAATAGTCACAAGTAATTGTTGCATGTCACTAAAATTGAATTGGTTCATTCATGATGCATGAAATCAGATATTAAAGGGGAAAACTTTGAAAACCAGTACAAAAGCAGGAAGCAACATGAAAGTAACCAAAGGAAAAAAGATTAACTTACAACTTCTGACTTTTTGCCATCTTATTGGAATACTTGTGAGGAATATGGAATACACACATATCCTTGAGAGCTGAAAAACAATCTACCGTAAATGCTTCACAAGAACTCTTGATGTTAAAACTGTGTATTTGTGATGCTGAAACTTCTGATCGTCAACAGTGGGAAACAATTTAACATTTGAAAGGGAAGTAATGTCCCTTGGTAAAGTCTCAAGACAACCTCCAGAAACTCTGTTCATTATTATCTTGTGGTTGACCCAATGAAAATCCAAGTTTTGGTTGTCCTTGGTCATATGCCTGCGCTCACGCTTTCCATCAATATTATCAAATGCAACAGCAAAACCAGGATGCATGTTCTTCTTAGCTTGTTTTAGTTCACATTTGGCTTTTGTAGCATCATCAGCACACTGCTGGGGACATGGATGTTCATTTGAACTGCAACTGTCAGTAATTGCCACTGCCTTCCTTGTGTGTTCCAGTACAACTTCCTCATCATTGGACATTTTTTTTTGTAAGTCCAGAATTTCCTGACCATGATTTTCACCTAACACATCAAATTTTGCACGAACTTTTGCTGCTGAACAGGTGACCTTCATCCTGGATAATCTGCCAAAGGTTGCCTTGTAACAAGAGAGCAAGAGATGAAAATTTTGATTATATTGTTTGTTCTAAAAAATCTACAAGTATTAAGAAATAATATCTGAAGGTGCATGAATAATTAATAATAACAATTCCAAGACCCCTCTTCACACTGATAGCCATAAAACAAAGAATTCACCTTCCTTAACCCTTGATTCAAACAAAATCTAATGTGTAACTGATAAATGTCTGTATGAAACAAAACTATATGAAACACTTTTACAGCTGATTTAATTATTAAACAATTAAGTTAGTTTTAACTCTACTTTCAAAAGCCCTTGCAGATGCAAAATAATCTATGACTTGTCTCACCTCCAAAGATCGTGATTTGATAATGAATCCAAGAACTGTTGCACAGCCATTCATGTGTGAGTTTCGCTGCTTTAACAGGATCGACCCTGCGACTGCTATGCTAGGAAGCCATTCTGGAGCAATCTCCTTTCAAGTAGTTGTAGCACATGTCATTAGAAAGGCATAGAAGATAGGTGCTCTTTCCATTCAAGATGCAGTTTCTCGAAATCGAAGTTTACAATCTCTTCCCTTGTGTTGGCTCTTAACATGGAAGGTTGTTTTCTGCTACAGATACCATTAATTTGCGACGTCATTAGCTGGAGAACTTTTTCCACGACAATTTTCATAGGGTTTAACATTCTTCAGTATTGCTTTGGCAATGCGCTGTTTGAAACTGGAGGCAATCGCCTTTCCAAGAACTGCAAGGTCATCGTTTAATTCCTTTCGCACAGTTTTGCTTGGATATTCAACGAAAAGATATACTTTTGTTTCGGTGATCAATCGTTCTGAAATCTCGCGTGGCGTCTTTGGTGTTGAGGGCGACATAGGACACAACTGCATAGGACCAACAATTCCCAACGACTGTACACAATTTGGTGCTCGAAAAATCGAGAGTGGAGCGATTGGGCTAATGGCACCAAAACCAAAAACCGGCAGAAGCTTTGTAAAAGCAGACACAAACATTTATCTGGAGGCTTTCAGCTTACTGGTAACGGTGGTCCCCGCGAAATTTCACCCGACGGGTTGGAGTCAAAACTTAGACTCTTCCTTGCCTCCGGCACTTTTGTTGAATCTTTCGATAACCTTTTGTTATGGAGAGGTCCGTTACTTTCAAATTTCTGCTTGATACCATTGACGATCTGGTTGACTTTTTTTAAGGCCTTGTTGTAGGCATTCAACATGTTATAACACAAGTGACATATCGCAAGGTTCTCGCTGCCGACATAAACACCCAAATCGACTCCAAGTGAGCGATGAATTAATGCACCAATCTGCAATTCACTCTTGCCAAAGATCTTCACTTTCTCCTTGAGACTGGGAATTTTATCCTTACACAAAAAACAATCTCCTTCGGCCGAGGTAACTTTTTTCGGCGTTTCCCCACTCATGGGTGCATAACGCCACTTCTAAAGCACTTGTCGGTCCTTGCGATTTCCTGCGTGTCTTCAATAACATTTTTCTATCACTCAATTTCATTGGTCGAGTAAAGAAGAAAAGAAATGACATCACGGAAATCGTTTTGGAGCTCGAGATCGCAGACGCTATTTTTCGGAGGGAGAGAAGCGACGACCGGAAATGCATCTGCTGTTCGTAGGCTATGATACACGCGGCTTACAAGCAACACAGGGCCATTTACAGAATAAATCTGGCGGGGAAAATCTCGCTCACTCTTTCCATCTTTCCACTTACAAGGAGTAAGTATACTACTCAGATGGCCGTGCTCATAATGAGGGCATGTGAGTCCATTCTTGAAACAATGCTGATGCTGCTGCAATGCATCCCAAATAATGATGCGGGGATGCACATAGTCGCCAACGTTAGGAGGACTGAAAAAGTCAAGGGGAAAATGCTGCCCTGGCTCAATAACGGCAGGTCCATCCACCTTTTCGCCCCGAAGTAGGCAATCTTCATATTTTTGCACATTTTGCTGAACATAGGTTAGCAATTCTTGATTGATCTTCATCGCCACGTGTGGATGAATCACTCTGCCACCTTTGATTTTCTAAAAACTCGAGAGGCTTGGGCCCAATAGTGCCCTTTCCCGTCCCAGGGCCTTCTCGGAGCACAAAATTGCCCAACTGGCTCAAATAGCCCAAATAGCCCAACTGGCGCAAATAGCCCAAATGACCCAAATGGCCCAACTGGCCCAAATAGCCTAAATGACCCAAATGATCTAATTGGCCAAAATGGTCCAAATGGCCCAGATAACCCAAATATATTATTAGTATTTTATTAAGTTATCCAGCTGTCACACTATCTTCCTGTTGACCGATGTCACGCAATTTTCGTTAACCGGGATACGGGGACCCAGCCCAAAAACTTGCATGATTCATGGGGTGAGGAAGACCACCTCCTTTTCCTCGATGCTTGAATGTTTTTCAAGAAAAACCTCTGGGACCAGTGTAGTATTACCGGTATCTACATTTTACCCTGTTGGCATTTTTCTATTGTAAATACATGCACTATTTTGACTACAGTAATTTATTCCTCTGACAACTTGAAAATTACTTGTAAAAATACATGAAAATGGCTTTTGTTGCCAAATCCTTTCACACCATGGTTATTCACCATGATAAACTTGTAAATGACCCAAAACTATCTTGTGAACTATGATGTACATGTACTTGTTATAAATTGTCCATTTTGGTTTAGAATTGTGTCATGAATTTAAAATTTACAGTGGTTTGTATTTTCTTTTTAGTATTTCCAAAAAATTCCACTCGTATCTAACCCCTTCGCCAATTTTTCAACATACTCGTGGTTAGTTATTTTCAATATTGTATTTGCTTTTTTAGTTTGCTGAACCTGTTTCTCATCAATGTCAAAACACTGTGAAACAATCTTTGAGTGAAACTGCAGCATAGTCCAATCAGAACAAAGCATGTTCACTGAAAACTCTGTTCATCTCAAGTCAATGCAGTGAATGATATTTTGAACTTAATTTTTTTATTGAAACAGCCTTGTGTTAGTTTTACTCAATCTCAAAAACATTTTTACTTGAGGTGAACAATGCAGTTCCAACTATCTTTATAGGATAGACACGTCCTCTGTAAACATTTCAGCTCTCCTGGACAACACTCAGAAGTGGTTTATAAAGAAGAGAGAAAAAGAGAATTCCTTGTTCATCACAATTTACCAACTGCAATGTCATGGGAAAAAAACATAAAATACTTTGGAATGTTAGGTGAACAATGTTTCTTTCACTCGAAAAAAAGCCATGACCAAGCTATAATTACATGTATTTTGAGCCGTGACTGTCTTCTCACTGCCCATAAAAGTACCTAGCTAACTTTCGACAGCAAACCAGAGGAAGGCCTTTAGCTCTAAGAAAGCGAACAAATTGCTCCTCCTCTTGAAATCTAATTCTTAGGTTTTGCAAATCTCCAAAGGAGAATCCCTGGCTAGCAACTTTGCGAGCCATGCCCCGGGACACAGTACTGCCAAATTTGAGAAGGGTCTTGCTTTTTTCTCTTGTTTGTATCATGGCTTTAAATTTGTTCTTTTGCTCTTGAGCAGTCCTCAGGAGTGGCTTGTAGAAGGGAATTATGTATTTCAGCTCTGTGCAAAACAATACATCTCTCATTGCTTGCACATCAGCCAATGCTCTGTGGGCTTCAAAGTATAACAAAGTTTAAGGCTTTGTTAGAAATAAAAATATGAAATAATGCATGTCAAATAAAATTAATACCATATTATGCATGCTTACACAAAGTTTGGGTATTTGCATCTGTGGATTCAGTGAAGCCTAAAAACATTGTCAGTTGTTCATGCCAGTAGATGTCTTAGAATTTGCCTCTTTAAAAATGAGGAGAGAACTGGAGCTGAAATGTGTTCCGTAGTTGTTTCTTATTCTGGGATCATAACTGGGTGTGTGTGGGTCAGCTATTGGCCATTTTTCCCTTTTCCTAGTAAACAGTCTTAATTGTAAAAGTTAACTCGGCCCAGGTTGTTCTGAACCTAGAGAGCACAAGGTTTACGGTTTACCTTCTATAATACTTCTTCTTGTATTTCAAAATACTGATCTTAGCCATATAAATATTTATAAGATATATTAATAAAATAACATTACTTTTACATGGTTTTGGACTTTGTGCTTTTTTCTTATCTATAACAGACTGTTTTGATTTCATTTTGTATACAAGAGGTGGAATGTCATTTCATTTAGGTAGTATGACTTTGTGTACCTGGGAAGTATTTTCTCTTGGTTGGTATGGAAATCTCATTTGTCAGATTTTTGATCCATGATATAAACCTTGGAAGTACTTCTGATAGTTTTGGTTGGTTTAAAAATGTCAGTCTGTTGTATTCCACATTTTTTCACAACTGAAAAACAAAATACATTGCATGTAATGCGATTCAGTCTTGTTTTTACTGATCTTTAAAGGCAGGTTTTCACTAGCGACAGAGTCGGAGTCGTAAGCGAAGTCGTAAAGGTGCTTATGACCTAGTGAAAATCAAAAATCGGAGTCGTAAGAGGAGTCATAAGCGCGACAGAATCGGAGTTAGAAGAATCAGAACGTTTCCATTTTCTTCCGACTCCGTCGCTTGCATTCCGCTTATGATCTAGTGAAAACCAGCTTGTCAGAGTTGGAAGCAGAAGTGGGGTCCCAGACCCTCCCGCCTGTCGCGAGAAAACATGGCGTCCAACTCCATGGACGATAAAGTCGCCGAGGCTGTTAGACGTTTTCCGATTTTGTACAACAAATCTCTGAACGATTTCAGAGACAGAAATAATAAGAAGAACGCTTGGGCAGAAGTTGCTAGGCAAGCTGGTTTATCAACAGGTATTTAGTCAGAGTTTATTCAATGTAGTTCAATCGTCGCAAGCATTTTTCTAGACGTGTTTTACCACATGCGCCATATATCCTGTTGCTTTTATTGTTTGTTTTTTCATCTTGAGGATTACGGTAAAAGAGGAAATGAGGTGGAAAAAAGAAAGCTTTTAATCAGTTGAAACACTGATGTTATATGCGGGAATGTATCGTTTACTGGTCTTTTAATGTTTGGGTTATATCTTCTCAAACTTTTTGGAATTGTATGATCCCTCTTGAGAAGAGTTGGAATCTAAGAAATTTAAGCTGAAGTAAATTTAAAATATATAAAATCCGTGCATTCCAAGACAGTGAGAAAAACAGTTAGTTGTTATTTATTGAATGTTTAGGCAAAACTCGTGAGTCAATGCTCGATAAATTGTGCCAGTAAATAGAGCAAAGGTAAACCGATGACACGATTCGTTACACAACAGGAACCTTTAATAAGCCTAAGCGATCACAGAGCGAGCTCACATGCACGAGAGCACGAGGATCAAGTGAGAAGGACACAACTACGCAAGCCTATAACTAGCGTACCGCCGACCGGTACTGGCGTGACTTCCTTTTCTTCTTCCCTCGAGTTTTATAAATGTGGAGCGAGCTATCCTTGGAATAATATATAAAACTACAAACAGGAACGGACATAAAACTTGCAATGAAAACTATCAATGTTTTTAGTGTCATTGTTTATGGTTAGTTAGTTAGAGTCTAGAACAAAGTTATTGCAATGTGCTGGACGACGTCACACACATGTGGATCTGCGGGGCGGGTCACTGGTATCAGAGTCACTGGCGGGGGAGTCTATTACTGGATCGGTGTGGGTGTCCACGAAGTACGTGTCCGCCAGCGCGGGGGTCGTTTTCAGGAACTTGTTGAGTAGCAGGGGTCGAGATTGCACTCGGTATGACGGGTGGAGGTGGTGGCAAACACACTGGCTGTGCGGGTGGGGCTTCATCGGATGATGAGTCTGCATCATTGTTGATTGCCGATGGCCGGTAGTCTGCTACTTCAGATGGAACCCGGTAGCAATCTGAGGTTTTCACACGATAAGATGTGCTGCAAAGCTAAGAGCCGACAAATTTTCTGATGTTGCAGAAGGGACCGGTCACTTCTACAACTAAGTAGCAATCACGTGCTCTAGTCTTGTTGTGGTCAGAGTACAGATAAACTAAGTCACCAACGGTGATGTCCTCAGCTGGGCGGTCCTTGGCGATGGGGACCTTAGCCTTCTCGCTGTGATGGTGGTTGGCAATACATTGTTCGTGTTGTTGGATGATGAGGCTCTGGTCGTGCAGTGGTATTTGCTGGTTTGAGAACTGGTCTCGCTGTGTCCACATCTCCCGAGCAGAAAGGCCACGAGAGCGAATGCGTGAGTTGAGGGTAGCTGTTGCTACTGACAGGGTCACAGGGGACACAGGACCACCTAGTGGGTCATGTCGGAGTAGCTCGTTTTCGACTTCTTGAACCGCCCTCTCGGCTACGGGGTTCTTGTTGCGATTCTTGGCATTTCCAATCTCTATGGTAATTCTGTGGTGTTTTAGTAGATCTTCCATTAGTGCCTTGAAGCCTGAGGCGGGGTCGGTACGTATGACGGCTGATGGCCCATCGAGTGGACGGATCTGGGCACAAAGGCGAATTAGGGCATCGCGTAGAGTGTTGTGCCGCTCATCCTCCAGTAGACTTGTGGCTGTGAAAGAGGTCATGCACTCACGTACCACGAGAATGAGCTGTCTTGAGCGCTTGATAACGTCTGCAGCAAATGATACGCCAACGGCATCAGGTGGAGGGGAAGATGACTGCTCCTCTCGCATTTTCGGGGTTTGGCGCAAGGCAGCACATTGGTGGCAAGCTTGAGCAACACGGTCGATGGCCTTGTCTATGTCCAGGGCGTACAGGTAGCACTTGGTTACAGCTTTGAGTTGATGGCTGGATGGGTGACCGAGTTGGATGTGTAGGGCAGTCAAGAGTCCCTCTAGTACTTGTTGGGGGACGATAATGCATTCACGGGTAAGTGCGAGAGGCTCGTCACGCCTGACAACAAGCAAGCCATCCTTTGCAATGGTTGCTACATTGAGGTACCTCTTAACATCCCTCAAGTTTGTTAGCTTTTTTGAGGGACGTGTTCCCTGTTGTAGGTGTGCTCGAGTGCGGCGTAAATAGGGGCATTCAGCCTGTGTGGTCAACCAGGTGGTGCAGCTGGTGAATGGGAGGTGCTTGGTACCACTAAGTATGTCTTGGGTGGATGTGGGTCTGACAACAGATTCTTGAGTAAGCTTTGTAAACGTACAGACTTGGCAAGCTGCATCTTCACAGGGGGCAGCATTCCGGCTGGAGAAATCTGAAGGCAGTATTGCGGAGCCGGATACGTGTCTGACAGAGGCCTGATATCGGCTCACAGTAGACAGGAAGGCAGACACAGAGGGCTTGCTGAGAACTCTCCTCGGCAAAGTTTTTCATATGCCTGTACGCATGGTTTGCTGTCCGGACTGTATTAGGTAAGGGCTAAAGTGCTTGGTGGCAACGGCGATAGCTAAAGCTTCCATCTCACATGGTAGCCACGCTGTCTGAGAGCCGCGTAGTTTGGCACTGAAAAATCCTGCCAGGCGTAGCCTGCCATCACGGGTGACATATAGGGTGGCACCTATTCCAGGTTTTTGGACAGCTTCATCTGTCACAATCCACAGTTGATCGCCAGGTCTGGGGAGCAAGATGGTGTGGGTAGTGGACAGGGCGGCTTGGGCATTGCGGAATGATGTTCTGAGGTCATCTGTCCACTGAATCAGTTCGTTAGATTCGCGGCCAGCGACAGTGTCGTCGAGTTTTGCAAGGAGTGTAGAGCATCCAGGAATGACACGGGAGAGCACCTTAAAAGCTCCAATGAAGGATCGCATTTGGGCTACGGTGTCAGGTGCAGGGCAGGAGGCAAGGGCCACAATGCGGTGTGGGCTGGCACTTAAGGTGCCACAGTTCCAAATCCAGCCTAGTATTGTGGTGGATTGTGGGTTGATGATGGTCTTTGATGGGGAAAGGGGGAGATCACATTTGTGGAGGGCTCGTAAAACTTTCGATCAGTTCTGCAGGAGTTCTTCCGGGGAGTTACCTCCGCAATACAGATCGTCTGCGATTTTAGCAACAATGCCTTCCTCCAACAGGTCACCGAGCACTCCGCTCATGAGCTCTTCAAGGGCCATCTCTGAGCCTGGAATATTTCATCGAGTCACGCGAGAGTGGAGTCTGGTAGAATGCGCTGGTCAGGTCTGTCGCGACGATGTGTTTCCACTGGGCAATAAGACGTAGGTTGGAGTCTACGTCTGGCATGAGAGGGCTGAGGCTTGCTGTAGTGACCGACGTCAGCAAAGGCGGTGACTAGGCGGTAACCACCGTTGGCTTTTTTCATGAGGAAAGACGGGTTGAGGTACTCTACTGCAATGTTAATGTCTTTGGGACGGCGAAAGACACCCAAGGCTTCGAGTTCATCAAATTTATGTTGCAGCTCCAGTAGCTGGTTACGGGCATACTGCGGCAGCTGGCCTTTCCATTGAGGGGGTTCCACAGGACCCATGTTTACTCTGGCTTCAAAAGGGCCTACTGAGCCATTGTAACCCTTGATTTTTGGGTCAAAGACGTGGTCGTACTCGTCAAGGAGTGAAGAGAACTTGGCTCTAACATCGCGGGGAAGCAAGTTTGCTGGGTCAAGACACGTTTGCGGAGTGTTTTGTGCTGGCCTGAAGTGGAGGTGGTCTGGGTTGCAGTGTCGCTTGCAGCTGCGAGTTGGCATTGCTGCCTTCTGGTGTGGCTTCTGGTGTATACACAGCGCATACCTAACAAAAGTGCTCATTTCTCTTGAGAAAACGTGGTTGAGGAGAGAGGTTGAGGATGCGTATCTTTCCCGCGACGCTCGAGATGATGGCTGGGGTTGGCCACAGTTGGGAGGCAGTTAGCGGCCTTATGCTGGGCGCATCGGTCCGTGGTTCTAGTGCATAGACAGAGTCGCGAGGTGCATCACTTGGTAAATCTACTTCAAGGAACTCTCCGGGCCAGATGGTGGTGGACGAGGAAGGTGAACGTAGCACTATGGCACGACGTGCCGCAGAGCTGACTGCTGCAGGTTGGTGCGACCCATAGTTGTGGATGGACCTGTCTCCAAGGATTACTTGGCGCTTGGCTGGGCGTACTGCTATATCGTTAGTTTCCATGAAGGGGGTCCGGCCAGTACATCTTCGTCGAGGTTTTCGACGGCAAGGCCTTTGAAGGTAAATATGCGGTCTTCACAGGTGAATGATAAGCGTGTTTCCCCAACCACATGCAGGGGAGATGAGCCATCTGCTTGGTGGATGGATTGAGAACTGGGCGTCACGCGGCGGCCAAGACGTTGGACAATGGTGTGGTGAATCATGTTTCCTGTGGCACCACTGTCAATGGTTATACGCACAGGGTGGTGTGCGTGGAACATATCAAGGTACGGCGACTGGCGAGTCTGTATGCGGAAGACATGAGTGCTAAGACTAGGACCGGGGTCATCGGTGTCGCTGTCTGGCTCGTCTGCATAGGGTCTGGTGTCAGGATCAGGAGGGTCGTCGAAGATGTCAGCGATTTGTCTGGCCTTACTGATGTACCTACGATCTTGTTCCGGGAGGAAACTGCATTCGCTAAGGAAATGGCCATGCTCGGGTCGATTAGCTTGTTTACGTAGCAGGCAGGACCTGGACGGACGGTTGGGTCGTGTGCTCACCTTGTACTGAGATCTATTGCCAATGCGTTTGCAATAACCACTAACAGTGGTGCACATGATTTTAGCATCATGGGCGGTGCGTATCTCGTCGAGTAAGGAGGTGAGGGCTTGAGATATTTCTGGCTTTATGGATGGTAGAGGTCGTGATCGTAATTCGGTTCCATATCTCTGGTTCACGAGTTTTGGCAACTCAGGGTGTATTAATCTGAGCCAGGTCAGTACGATGAAATTTTCCAGAGTAGGAGTGAGTTCCTCGTCTTCTGTGGTAACATCGCCATGGTGGGAAAGGCCGTTAGCATGGAGTAAAGAGTCCTCCACAAAGGCCATTAGTCTCTGGAAGAGGTCTTCAGGGCGTTCGTCAGCTTCCAGATGTAAGTTTGCAAAATCCAGGAATTGAGCTCTGGTGATTTGGAAGCCAAAATGTTCCCGTATCATGTTCCAAACAGACTGGATGGAAGTCGAATTCTTTAATAAGGTGTTCCTCGATATAACCGGGCAATAGTTGGCTATTTGCCCGAGCATTAGATCCAAAAAATTACTTTCTGACGGGCTGTTTTACGTCTGGAGAGCGGTACTGTTTCTTCGTCATCAGTGAAACCGCGTAGGGGCTGGGCCTCAGTTTTCTTTGCCGAAGTAGCGCCATCGGCGAGAAATGGAGCGAAGTTAGTGTCGAGTGACAGAGTATAAACCAGATTTTGCCTCCAATTCTCAAAGCTGTTAATCGTCTCGTTCTTCAAGAGGCTCCATTGTTTCGGAGCCCGTGCAGTGGTTCCCATGACTGTTGTTGTGTATTGGTTGTACGATGAAATCGTGCTTGAACGACGAGTATGTTCGAAGCATCGACGTACCTGTGGGAAACAAGTAGCTTTGCCTTGATATTATCGTCTAATTCGCCGATTTCTTGGTGTAAGTTCGAAGACGCTGCCACCACGCCAGTAAATAAAGCAAAGGTAAACTGATGACACGATTCGTTACACAACAGGAACCTTTAATAAGCCTAAGCGATCACAGAGCGAGCTCACATGCACGAGGGCACGAGGATCAAGCGAGAAGGACACAACTATGCAAGCCTATAACTAGCGTACCGCTGACTGGTACTGGCGTTGAGTATTTTGTTTAGTTTTTTATATGGTCAATATTTTCATAACATGAAGTTTAATTATCCAGGTAATTCAGCAAAAATAACAAGATTGGGTAGCGCAGGTGCAAGGTTTTAAAAATGAAAAGTATTTTTGCAGCACAAAATCTTTAAAGAAAAGTTGTGATCAAAGACTACATTAAATTAAAAGATCCTCATTGTTCAAAATAGAATACTTAGCCTTTTGGAATATATTATTTTAGTAATGATGCATAGATTCAAGGTTATGCAGCAGTCAATTCCACCTGCACCCACTGCAAATTCATTAACTCATGCAACAGTTAATTCCAGCTGTGCCCATGTCCCCCTTCCCTTTTTTGAGTTAGCCCCCAGGAGGAGGGCTTACATATTTATCCTTTAATGCTTTCCAAATGGCATTGAGTGTCTCTTGGATAATGTGACTCACCGTCGTTTTGCCAATTCTATACGAGAAGCTGATACTCTGCTGGTCATCACCGCTTGCTAAGTATCGAAGGGTTCAAGTCAGTCTTTCCACAGCGCTGATGGCTTGTCTCATCTTTGTGTTGACTTTAGTTATCAAGGGTCCCACTAAGCTGAGCAAGTGTTCAAACCGTTCAGGCGTCATACGTATGTACCTAAAAGGTGAGGAATTTACTGTAACTATATTCTCAGAATACATGCAACTATAGCAAATTTAAGTAACGTTATATTGATGTACCTTCGTTTAAGAAATTAACCTTACATTAGAACATTGAACAACACCTACGGAAAATAAAATTCGCGATCTCCCAGTTGCCATTTCCTCACCAAGTTCGCATACTCTCCTTGTGCTGCTCGACGTTGGTAGATATCTCGAACCCAAAAACGCTTTCTCCTTTGTTTTAAATTTCTCCGGCGTCGTCGCCGACGCAAAATAATGACCAGAAGAGCCCACAGCAGTAGCTTCTCTTCTACGTCGGCCATGTTTTCTTTTCTGTATGGTGCGATTGGTGCCAAAATTTGTAAAGTACAGTGGAAGTACAGTGGCGAAGGGCTGTCTGTCACTTCATCGCTTGATTCATCATAGTCGCTGCTGTCTGTTAAATTGAACATGTAGTTATCTGGTTCAGATAACTCATCTTCTGAATTTTCACTGTCACCGCTTTCTTCTGACTCGGAACCAGCTGTTCCACAGTAGTCCAGCAGATTCGTGCAAAATTTTACAAGAATTGTGGACTTTATGGTAAAAGCACCAAATTTGGCACAATGATAGTTTATGACATAGTAAACAATATGGGATATGGACCCCACCAATACCTATCCCATAATTCCAAATACAGCAGATTTAATTTCTTGCACCAGGATTCCAGCATGGAAACGAGGCTGCCACAAACTATTCCTAATTAACTCTAAATTTATGCAGGTAAAACAGTGAAAACCAATAAAATAAAAGGAGAAGTGCAAACAGGATTTATTTGTCGGATTAGAAACGGTCACGTGACCTATCAGCATGAAAACAAGGCTTGTAAAGAACATTCGTAGTATCGCCTATTTTTACAATCGTAAGACAACACACACCAAAAAAATTAAGAGGGTAACAAAACCCATGTAGATTTAAACGGTTAAGGGTCATGTGATCTTTCAGCATGGAAACGAGGCTCAGTTTGGAATGAACATTGCCATAAAATGAGATAATATTAAGTTCTACATTGCACCAATTTTGTAGATTGTTACTTGCTGGGAAGGCTGTGAACAATTTGGTCAGGTTACATTTTCCAGTATCCTTTGCAGTTTTAAAGCTCTGTAAGTAAATTTTCACAGCTCTGAAAATTCAGTTTCCCAGCTATTTTTCCAGAAATGTGATTCATATACAAGCTCAACAGAAAGTGTGAAGGTAAAAAAATATTATTATAGAGAAAACAGCCTGAGTTTTCCCAGTGTTTGGACCCGTTTAATCTCCTCAAGAAGCAAGGCTTGATTGTCAAAAATGTCTGAAAGTCACAAAGTCGCTTTTTTCTTTGCTCCTTTCTTAAATTTACTTATACAGTGGAACCAAGAGAGAATAATATGGTAACTAATGGGCCAACAAATATTTAGCCGTATTAACAGGGTGGCCGTACATATTACGGGGG
>JBBMOI010000002.1:28710000-28722500 GCA_038088405.1 Porites divaricata | reverse complement strand
GCAACAGGCCCCCCTGTCACCTGTTGGAAGTTGGGGACAACAAGGAATATTATCACTCTGTGGTGGACAAATTTATAGATGAATTCCTCTTCTTGCCAACCCCTGTTACAGTTGATGGTGATGATGATCAATGACAATGAGGATTTTGTCAAAAACTACTCATTGTGTCTACTGAAGTACTACTTCATATTCCTTGATTTGAAGGATGCAGTTAAAGAAGGCAATGGTGAAAGACTTGCCACACTTCATAAAGAGCTGCTCCCACATTTCAAGTCAATTGGAGGATTCAATGCTTATGCCATTGAAATGCTCATCAGTATTGTACAGAATGAAGTTTTCCTTTCAGAGGCAGAGGCACATCAGTGCATTTGGGCATCCACTGCAAATTGGAGAGGAGGGCCCAGTAAGAACGTTGAAATTGACCTTGTACAAGAAAACCAAAACCGAGACATCAAAAATGAGATCAAGGTAATGGGCCCAAACAACACTGACAAAGCAATTGAGCGATCAAGCAGATCTTCTGGAGGGGAGAGACAAACAATCCAAAATTTCGACAATCAGGTGAATAGAATTGCACACTCCTCTTCACATAGTCACAGATCCTCAGGCGTTGATGAGGGGAAAGTCATTGCAGACCTCCCTCTCTTAAAGCCATTCAACTTTGTACCCGGTCGTAAGCATGATTCATTTGAAGACATAATGGCTGATCCATTAGCAACCCTTGATGAACAGGAATTAAACAAATGGCTGAGCCGGCATAAGAAGAATCTTCTACTGGATGCCCCACTAGGAAATGATGAGGAGGATGAGTCATGAACTTTCCTCAGGACCTAGAAATGTAAATAATTTCATAATTGAAGATGTAAAATGCACTTCTAGTGAACGTTTCTAAAGAATGAAAAGGAATCTACCAAAACTACCTTGCTCCCAGTGTTCTTTCCTACCTGTCGCTATGGAGCGAGAGAGAACCTGGGAACGAGGTTGACTAAACCACAGTAATGTGATTTCTATAGTAACATACAAAAAATCAGCATAAGAAATAAGTAATACATATACAGAAGTAATTCCTACTAATTATTACAAATTTCTCCCGTAAATGTTATATTATTTATTGCTTACACAGATTTCTTGTATGTTACTATAGAAATAATAAAAAAATAATTATTAGCAAGTTTAAGGTACATGTAAAGTGTTCTGTGCTGCAGTAAGGGAATTGTTGACCATATTCTACTCCGTAAGTCAGATTGGTTCCGTTGATGTTCTATCTACCAAGGTAGAACACCATCACCCATGATGCTCTTGAAATGGCAATTCATTAGTGCTTTTTGGCTTTTGGCCAAGAGGGTTGATATGGATGGTAACTAGGAAAAAGCCTAAACATTCTCACATCCATAATCTAAGGCCATCTTCTTTCTTTCACTCTGGCAGTTACAACTATTAAAGTTATTTTAAAAAGTAGTACACTTTGCCCAGGAAGGATGCTATCATATTTACTCATCCAATACAAGCAACCGGTAATGTTTCCAATCAAATGATACCAGAACCTGGCATTGCCCCCGAAGAATTAATGTTATCACAATCCCACTTGTTTTGGATACATATATTTGAAATGCATTTGTATAAGGCAAAAAAGGGCAATCTTTAGTGAGGACAGTGACTGTATTGAAAATGCCAAAAAAGGAATAGTACCTGGTAAATTTTAGGTAACATAGTTTAATTACTCCACAATGTTAACTGTAGTCACTTATTACAAAAGCATTTCTGACCATTTATCATCTTATTAAAATACATGTACCTAACAAACCTTCACCTATTAAATAGAGTCCTAAAGTGTGACGTCATAAAAAATCAAAATAATTTGTGAAATTATGGGATTTGACGGTATATCAAAAAAAAGGCCAAAAGGCCTACTTGCCAAAGATTAACATTCCACGGAAAATTGTGTTTGAGACACTAGTTTTTGGCAAGTAGACCTTTCAGATGTTGTTCTTTGCTGTAAGAAAAAATGGAATTAGCCTATTCATTGGTACCTGTGAAATCCACATTGCCCAGCACATGGTTTCTTTGAAGTAAAACTACATGTATGTATGTAAGATTTTCTAGGCACTCAGGGTCTACTAGGCACTACTACAGCCTTGATATACTATTGTTTTTGGCTCCTAACTATTTTCTTGGAAAATAATAGAATAAAGTCAACTGAAGGGAATACATTTCTACCATTTTGAACGATGATCAATACCAAGGGCATGTGAATATAACAAAAAGGGCTGCTTCATTTCATGTCTTCGCGACAATCTCGACAATCACATTTAGATTTGCAATAGGAACAACAAAGGTGACCTGCAGTTCAGACATCCAGATCCTTTGTGTCCAAACACTTTAAGAGAAACTTCCTGAGACAAGCATTCTCCAGGCGACAGAAGGTCCTTATGTCATCACTCATGCCTTCACGATTTTTTGCAAGATCACGATTGTTGTAATATAGGACAGCAGTTGAACATTGACCATCTCGGCCTGCCCGTCCCGTTTCTTGGAAGTACTCTCTTATTGTACGTGGTGGCCCCACATGGATGACATGCCGTATTGAGGAGATATCTACTCCCATCCCCATGGCAACAGTCGCAAATACCACTCTCACTTTGGATTCAGGTGAAGCCAGTTCCCTGAGAATTTGCTCCTTCATGGCTATTGTTTGAGGTGCGTGATACTGGGCAAAAAGTCTATTCTCTGGTAATGGCTCTGCTCCTGTAGGGTAATACTGTTCACTAACCATCTGCATTTCCAAATATTTAAAAGAAAACCCACACCATTTCAGTGGTAAGTACAGTATCGTTAAAGGGTAAAACACTTTGCGTTGCTTTAAATCATTTGTCATAGGCTTCAGAAGTTCTTCACAGAAATCAATGTCATCACCCTTGCAAAAGACTTTTGAATACATAATGTTAGGCCTGTTTGGATTGCCTATGACCTCCAGGGGATTTTTCAGGTTTAACGACTCCCTAATTTCAACATATTTTCTACTTGTAGTAGCAGTCAGAGCCACAACAGGAACACCAGGGAAAGTGGCACATAGCATTGCCAATCTTGAATAGTCTTGTCGAAAATCATCTCCCCTATAAAGTAAAATAAGAAGCACATCACAAAACAATAAAACTATGCATACATGTTTTAATTGAACTCTCAATGGGGCAATACAAAAAAACAAAACAAATAAACAGCTACCTGCTTTCAAAATGTACAAGGTTACATCAAATAAATAAGTGAAGTGAAGCTACAATACTATTCAAAGGAAACTGTTGCTAGAGTGTTAACTTAAATTTTTAATGTTGTGTCACAGAAATATGTTGGACCAAAGCTGTATCATGATAGAATTTATATCTTTATTTATATAGAATGTACATCATAGTGAGACCACATCGATGTCTATAATTTTGACGCAGTTAAAAGATGTGAACTGCATGTATCTTTCTGTCCCGGACATATATAAGCTTACATACTGCATGTATAAAGCAGAAAATGGAAGGTTTCCATGGTTGACAAAAATTATATCCTTCATACTTAAGTGTATTGGTTTTGCTAAAAGAAGTAACGCTAATATACTGAAGGGTTTTGGTTTATTGTTACTGTTACACTCTGACACAAAGCTATAATTATAATTTAAGCTTATGCTTGCTGCACAGAAAATGTGGGCAGACTGAAAGAGTTCTCTTCCTAACCACTCACCATTCTAAAATACAGTGCGCTTCATCTACCACTACCGCTTGGACAGACCTCTGATACACTGCGCTTTGGAATAAGTCCATTCCATCCTTGCACGACAAGAACGCTTCGGGATGGCTAAAAACGATCTCATAGCGGCCATCTTTTAACGAAGAGGAATTCAGCTCGCTGTCATCCAACTCTATTTCCCCCGAGTTACCTTTCCTCTTGCCGTTCAGAAATGTTGCTTTCACCCTTCCATCGTTGCTTCGTCTTATCTGATCTTTGATAAGGGCAGGAAAACGCTTATCCGTTAAACGGGCAAAACCGTTAGTCATCCGTTAGTTGCCCGTTAGGAAGTTTTCTAAAAAACGTTAGAGGCGTTAACAGAACCGTTAGCTTTAAACGGCATAGCGTTAGAACGAATAGTTTACCCGTTAACCAAAGTTCTGTTTCCGTTAGCCGTTAGCATCAGAGCGTTAGAGCATTAGTTGTATCCGTTAGAACAGCTGGCAAAGGCGTTAGAGAAAATCACACCTTCCATTAAATGGATAAAAGTCATACGGTATGGTCAGAAGTTTCGCTGTACCGTAAAATAGTAAGGATTCGGCGAACGAAGCAAGCTTTTCATGTCACGAAACGGACGAGCGAGCGAAATTCTCATTCGTAGGCGTGTATCGGTAAATATCTGTGTATCCTTAATGTCGTAACGGTTGCGAAAGAGACTGTTCATCAGCGAGCGATAAAGTCGCATTACAATGAAACGTCCAAGACCCGTGGTATATCTGTGAGGTCGATCACAGGCGGCCCAAGCTCAGTGTGTGAGTTTCATATTGCGTAATTTAAAATGGCCGTGAATATAAGGGATTTGTATGGGAATTCAGGTAAAAGATCCAAATTGATAAATACTCGCTAGAATGTTCAATAAAATACAGCTTACCGTATTTACTTTGCTTGTTTTTGTTTGCTGTGTGGTTATTTTCCCGATCCATTGCGATTTAAGCGATTTCCTCTAACCCCAAGTTTCAACTGTAAGAGAAAGGACAAGGCTTCACACTCCAGTTTGGGATGCCCCATGCGAGAGGCGAAAAATCCTCAGCTTGAAATGGCCAAGCAGCCACAAATCAAACGCCGAATCCAAGCCAATATGTCCTCGTTTCATTTCATCTCATTAGCTGAGCAATCTGGCCACTGCAACCGACGCCAAGCGGCAGTTTGTTTTCCAAAGTCCCAAGACAAAATGATGCTGAAGGGGCGAGTACTTTTCACCACGACACACTACCATTGAAAACCCGCTTGGTAGCCCTGCCTCCTCTACAAACTAAGCCTTGTTTTCCATTTCCATGACAACAGAAATGTCTCAGATGAAACTATGCTTTTCAGTAAGACACAATCAGGAAAGTTTTTAACGACGCTATGGCTGAGAACTATCAAGGCGAGATTGAAAACGAACAGCTTATTGAAAAAGTCAAAACATTTATGCACGATGGATGTGGCTGTGCTCTTGGAGCGAAGGGTGGTTCATGTTCTCGACAGTTTTTGGAAATAGATGTGCTGTTTAACTTAAATAATTGTTTGGAACTTTCAAATGATGAACTTGACTTGGTAATATTAGCAAGTATTCAAGCTTTCACTCACCGCGAGTCCAGTGGAACCAAACGAAGCAGAAACCCTCGATGCAGCTTCTACTATCAATCAGTACCGATTTGCAAAGAAATGTTCCTACACTTCTACGGACTGAGTGACTCACGATTTCGACGGCTAAGAGAACATTATGAAAATCACGGTGTCTCCCTAAGGACTCATGGCAACACGAAGAGACTGCCACACAACACCCTTTCTCAAGCCACGATCGAAGTAGTTAAGGCATTCCTGTCAAACTTTGTGGAGGAAAACACGATCTCTCTTCCTGGAAGGATTCCTGGTTTCAAAAGTGACGAAATTAAAGTACTGTCGTCGTCGGAAACCAAGAAAAGCGTGTGGCGAGTTTATGAAGCAGCTTGTGAAGCTTCGGGTGTGCAAGCAGTTGGGTACACAAAGTTCCTAAAACTATGGGAACAATTTTATCCCAACGTGGTCGTCGCAAAACCAATGACGGATCTCTGTTTCACCTGCCAGCAGAACACTACGAAATTACAAAAAGCCGCAAACCTTTCGGAGAGCGAAAAGTCGGATTGTGTGAAAGCTCACCAGGAGCATCTAAACTGCGCTCAGGCAGAAAGACAGTTTTACAGGGACTCATGTCTCAGCTTCGAGAGAACTCTGGAAACAATTGGAACCGAAACCTTTCTGGGGAGTGGAAGCCGCGATGCCTGCTCTCTTAATGCTACAATTCACTATTCCTTTGATTATGCCCAGCAAGTCCATATCCCCAGCAATCCGCAGCAGCCTGGGCCTATCTACTTTAAGACTCCTAGAAAGTGTGGAATCTTTGGTGTCATTTGCGAGGGTCTACAAAGACAGGTCAATTTTATTATAGACGAGGCCTCTTCTACCGGAAAAGGAGCCAATCCAACCATCAGTTGCGTTCACTACTATCTTAAAAAACATGGACTGGGAGAAACAGACGCGCATCTAAATGCTGATAACTGTGCCAGACAAAACAAAAATAATTATTTTCTGTGGTACTTGGCATGGAGAACTATGATGAATCTGCATCAAACCATTACTTACTCTTTTCTTGTCGCCGGCCACACGAAATTTGCTCCCGACCGTTGCTTCGGGTTACTAAAGAAGGCGTACAAAGTCAGCTATGTATCGTCGCTGTACGAATTTGCGCACCTGGTAGAGACTTCCAGCTCAACCGGAGTAAACAAAGCACAACTCGTGGGAACGCACAATGGGAGAGTGATTGTTCCAGTATATGACTGGATCTCATTCCTTGGACAATATTTTAAGAAGCTTCCAAATATTACCAAGTTTCATCATTTCCGCTTTTCACGGGAAAACCCTGGAATGGTCTTCTACAAAGAATTCGTGTCAAGCCCAGAACAATCATTCATGTTGTTGAAGAGAAACGCCTTTCTTCCGTCTCCTTCGACTCTACCTAATGAAGTAAATCCTGAAGGACTAACGGAGGAACGCAAGAACTATCTCTACCGCGAAATAAGGCAGTTCTGCAAAACAGGAACTGAAGACCTCGTAGCTCCAGCGCCATGAACTTTCGATGACATTGACACTCTTGACAGTGTAGCTTCTTCATGTATTTTGTAAATAATGCTAAGGACTTTGAAAATAGTGCTTAAGACTTGTTAGTTTATTATACTTTTACCTAGTGATCACTTTTTATTAAAGAATTTTTCTGTGCAACAATGACTTGTTCGGTCATTTTAACTCTATATTGCATCGCCTTGAACAGGAAAGCTGGATTAACTTTTTTCATGCATGACTTTTTACTCATATTTACGGTCTTTACGAACTGGCGCTTTGAACTTGAAACCGTTGATACCTTTTCATTCAATTTTACGAACTCGCGCTTTGAACTTAAAATCTCTTTAATTTATAACTTTTCATTTACATTTACGAACTCGCGCCTTGAACATGAAACTTCGATTTATAGTCATACTTACGCACTTGCCCTTTTAACATGAAACTTCGTTTTCTAACTTTTCATTCATATCTACGAACTCGGGCTTTGAACAGAAACCTCACTTTATGAATTTAATTTACCTCGATTTTTTCTGTACTTGTGAACTTGAGAACTGCGGTTATGGTGTTCGCTCAGACTAAAAGTTGGTTTGTTGGCTGACTCATAACAAGAGTGCGCGCAACTGAAGTCAATTGTTGCGTTCAAGTCAAAGCTATTTTTCATTTGATTCTCTACCGCTCTTGACAAGCCCATAGACATGTTGAAAAGTTTGATGTTTACGGTTATAATGGTGCCTTTTATTACAATGCTTTAGAAAAATGAAAATGTCTGGCTGATGCTGACTCTGCTTTGGTGAGTTGTAAGACTTAAAAGATAAAACCACTTAAGGCCTTTGTCTTAACAGAGCGTCATGTCAAAATTCACAAAACAATGCAATTTACGTTTCTCCAATGATGGCAAGAGGATTTCGATCGTCTAATTTTAAATTCAAACATTACTCGGAGTTGAGCATTTACATGTTAATATCTGCCAACAAAAGAAATCTACCACACCAATTAAAGGGCAGGATTTTCGATCCTCCTGCTTTCATTAAGTGGGTATAAAAGGACTTCGATTTTGTTTCGCAGTTGTACCTTCATAAGTATTGAGCGTGCATCGGCTATTGTATTTCGTAATGTTGCTAAGGCAGTTGTGCAAAGACACGAGGAAGCGTCCTCTTAAAGCTTTGTTTCTTTTCCCTGGCGAAAACTTAACTGGGATAGCACCAACACGGCTGATTGTCAAAAAAGACGGAGAACTCGTAGAGGGTATGAAAGTGACAGTTAACTGGCAGCGAAGAAAGGTCCACGCTGAAATACTGGCCCTGAGTGGTAAGTTGTCAAAAAAGTCTTTACGGTGATATATAAAGTAAATTGCGATGTTTTTTGTAACTAATACAAATTTATTCCACTTCGATGCTCTACTTTCTGTTTTTCTGTTTTAGAAACTGGTTAATACTGTTTCATGTGACTATAACCAGTGCTTATAACGTAACTGATAATTGCATTTACGATTTTTTGTAGACGACGAGGATGCGTTGAATTTAAAAGACCTCGAATGGAGTAAAGAGAACGTGCCGGACATGTCAAGTACGGAAAAGCAGAACATTGAGCCGCCAAAAAAGAAATTGGCACGGCCCGACAAGGTAAAGATGACCTAAATGTTAATTAACTGACTCATTTTCGCTTCGTCACTTATTCAAGTGTGCTAGTGCTACGCGATTTTCGTAGAAAAATTTTTCATTAATGTCCAGTTAAGACCTCTTGGGCGTGAAGGAATACTTTATATCAATGTTGGGATGACGCGTGTGCGATAGAATCACTAATCACCCTTCGGTTTCTGTAGTTTGCTGTCAGCGAATTCAACACTTAGCTAATCACTAGGTTAGGATTAGCCAACCCTTAGCTAATGATAGAGGTCAGTTACCCGCCCGGCTTCATTCGATTGACTGTTCATTATTGTTGACCTTTAGGTAAAGCCTAAAACAAGTGTCCCAGCTTTGATACCAGTTGAACCCAGCCCTCAGTCAGCCGGAGAAGAAATGGAAGACCCGTACGCTAAGTTCGTTTTGGAACAAGAAGAAAGGGAGGTAAAGTGGCTTGCTAACCGCAGTGCAAATAAAGCAAAGAAAACTTCTGAGGTCAGCATCCTAAAGCAGCAACTGGAATCGAAGGACCGTGAGTGTGCTTTGTTGAGGGAACAACTCCGGGGACAAGAAGTTTTCTGCAAGGTAAGCACAATGCATGATCAGTAACCTTATACGCTGTGGCTATATGCTGGAGTTTTCAATTTGTGAAATTTACTGAGAATATAGGACTGCCGATCATTTAGTGTTTTGAAAACCTTGACTGGCAGTCGACCTGAAAAAAGTTCTAAGGTCTTCCAAGTGTCATAAAACATGGTTTCGTTTTCCGAGCCCAGCGTAAACAAAATGACCTGTTACTACATCACTAATCACATCGTTTACTCCCTTATGGCCATGAGAACACTAGCACAGCCTTCTATTCGATTCCTTTTTCCAGTTTCGGGATAGAGAGACTTCAGTTAATTAGGCATCATTAATTAATCTATGGTTAAAATAACGCGTACTGTGTTTTTAATCGGCAGATGATGGAAAAATTAGAAAATGCGTTCACGGCCATGGAAGGCAATATCGCACAGCGATTGTCAAGCATTGAGCGGCGACTAGAATCTTTGGAGACAGCGGTAAGTTGTGACAAAATGACCTGTTATTTATTATATTTTAAAAAAAGTGACGCGGAAGCAAAAATGTTTTTAAGCAACCTGACGGATCTAGGCGTATTTTTCAGTACAGTTTAACTTCGATGTAACGAACCTCCAGGGAACGAAGTCCTTTGTAAACGAACGATAATTATTCTTCGCCGCAGTAATAGTAAAATAATTATATGGAAAAGATCCTCAATATATCGAGGCCTCGTTTTAGTGACCATATTATTTTCGCCAGTCCCACGGCCCTTTACAAAGTCAAGGTTCCACTGTAGTTATCATTAGTTAATTTTTTCTTTGTCTTTTTTGCAGTTTTCAGTCCCAGACAATATCGTATCATCAGACAGTTTATCTTTCAATGACCTGCCAACAATAGACGTGGACACTTTGTCAAGCTTGAGCGGCGAAGTGGTCGATGTCCCGCCGCAAATGGACGCTGTCACACCACAAGTTGACGTAATCACCCCACAGTCACCCAGAGCAGTACCAGTTACACCCAACAATGCCGTGGAAACAGTTTGCAGTGAATTACCAGTCGGGGAGGAAGTTATTCGGACCTGCGTGACCCCAAGAAAAGTCCACAGCGTTCAAATAGCTCTTGGCCAAAAGGAAGTGGACAGACATCGTTGCGCAGTGAGGCTCCTCCCCTACTTCTTTACCAAAGAAGAATTAGGTAACAGCAATACGGATGGTACCCATGGGAAACAATGTCTGGATAGGAACAAGTTCAATTCTATAAAGGTTTTAGTTTTTAGTAAGTTCCCGGTGGAATCTTCCGCAGAGAAAGATAGACTGTGGAGATTTATTAAAACTAAAATTAATGCAAGGTGTCGCGCCTGCAAGTTCGCCACTAGGGATCATTAAAGAATGTTAAAAAGTTTGTTAAGTCTGTTTACGTATTTCTAGTAGGTTTCAAGTTTATTTCGTCTAGGGACTTGTTTGTAAATGCTGTAACTTGCTAAATAAATAGTATATATCGTTTTAAACAGTCGTGCGTGGTTTTACTCAGGTGAGACTTTTTCCCTAATTTAGGCATCGAAATGCCTAACAATATTATTAATGTATTAACAAGAATATTTAAAGACAAGAAAATAATATTATTATAAAACGCTCGTCGAACGGTAGTATAAACTTTTTACGGGGCTCGCAAGATATGAATCTATCTAAAATACGAAATTTGCATAAAGTTGTTTACAGTGTATTTTATTCAAATTCAAATGCATCGCAAGTCTTTTTCCGACAGGATTTTTTTATCATTGTGTCAAGCTGAATTTTCTCATCTTGGCACGACAAAATTTATCATTTGACATTCCCAAATATAATATTGAACATTACTTTCTTCCTAGATCTTTCTTTATTTTTGACAACAGCAACGAGTCTAGCAATTAAAGCGTTCGAATGTGCAAGACTCGATCTCGATCCGTCGCAAACAAAATGCAAAACAATGTTGTCACTGAAAATGTGCGGCAAGAAAGTGAGCAAGTTTGTTTATATTGCGCTCTGAGATATTCGGCACTTCGTGAAAACCTTTTTGGTACACTAGACTAGCTGCATCGACTGCTTCTCACACTTAAGTCGTCAGATGCAAGCGTTAGATTTTGTTAACGGCTTCAGCCATGCGTTAGAACAAATTGCGGAAGCGTTAGAAAGTTTTCATGAGCCGTTAGGCAGAATCAGTTGGGCGTTAGAACGTCAGAGCGAAACGTTAGAACACTCTGGATGATCGTTAGCCATGACATTCCGGCCGTTAAAATGTTAGGGCAAAACGTTAGAACGCTTTAAAGGCCGTTAACTATCCGTTAACTACCCATTAGTTTTTGCCCGTTTAACGGATAAGCGTTAAAGTACGTTTTCCCGTGTACGGTCACCAATAACTATTGGGCGAAATGAAGGAGAAGGTGCAGGTCGGCGACTCTTTATCTTATCGCGCAACAGTGAAGGTAGGAGATGAAAAATCATAGATTTACCGTATCCTGTAGGTAAAATGGCAACGACATCTCTACCACGGTATATTGCTTCCAAGCACTTAACTTGTTTCGGTCTTAGATTAATGTTAGAATAACTACTTTGGGTTATAGCGACATGAAGACTGCTATAAAACATGGCGGAAAACTTCACCACAAAGCGCGATGGCAATAGCCTCGATTTGACGATGACAAAGGAAAAGAGGCAAAAAGGCGAGAAAACAAACGACTCCTCCCTGAGGATTAACTTTGTCATGAAGACACGTGACCAGACCCAACCAGGGTCTCTCTCTCTCTCGCTCCGTAGGGCGGGTAGGAGAGAACCCTGGGAACAAGGTTGTTGAAAACCCTGACCGGCAGTCGAGCTGAAGTGTCACAAAACATGGTTCAGCGTAAACCAAACAGACTTGAGATCTGTAAAGCATTTCAGGATCTCTTGACTTTTCTAAATGGACGTATGAAAGTTTACATTAGCTGGAATCTTTCGATTTTGTGAAATTTACTGAGAATATAGAATGCCGGCCATTTAGTGTTTTGAAAACCTTGACCGGCAGTCGAGCTGAAAAAATTTCTGTCACAAAACATGATTTCCTCCTCTGAGCCCAGCGCTAACAAAACACTAGACTTGAGATCTGTAAAGCATTTTAGGATCGCTTGACTTTTCTAAATCGACATATGATAGTTTAGATTAGCTAGAGTCTTTCAATTTTGTGAAATTTACTGAGAATATAGAATGCCAGCCATTTAGTGTTTTGAAACCTTGACCGGTTACCGGCCACATAGCCACAGCATTTTCTTCACTCGTTCCAAGTCCGTATGGAATGTTTTCGCTGTGTGGTTACCACAAAATACTATCTCTGTCTCCGGGCTTCTTGTGAGAATAATCTCATGGCAAGAGGAGTCTTTATCAATTATCACTTTCTTGATGGTCATACACTCGTTTTCAATCAAATCGGCAAGAATCTTGTCAAGCATGTTCCCCT
>JBBMOI010000002.1:28695000-28705000 GCA_038088405.1 Porites divaricata | reverse complement strand
CTTGCTCTATCTTGAAACTTTTTCGAGAGCGATTGTTTATCCAGTTTATATTAAGGACCTTAAGATAAGAGGACGGGAAGCTAGGACGGGGACGGGACTGGAAGAGTAGGACTGGGACGGGTCCCGTCGTGCCCGCCAAAAACAAAAAACTTAAGAATGTGCATTTTCGTGCAGGACGGCGGCGCCGATAGTTTTCGTTGAACAACAGCAATGACGTCCTTGAAAGATGCCAGAAATCTTCTTTTGGAAAGCTACAACGATGGTTCGATAGATGATGATGAATGTATTTTGCTGTATGAAGAAAACGTCTCGAAAAATCCAGAATTTCCATACGAAGAATACGATCTATTCGACTTAGGCACGATGGATGATACGGAATGCAAAGCCGAATTTCGCTTCAAAAAAGCTGAAATTCTTCGACTTGCAGAAGCACTGGATATCCCTGAAACGTTTCTTTGCCACCAGGGCACAACTGCTGCTGGGATAGAAGGTCTTTGCGTGCTTTTGAGACGACTGACTTACCCTTGTCGCTACTCGGATTTGATCCCTCGTTTTGGGCGACCAGTACCGGAGCTGAGCATGATGTACAACATTGTTTTGGATTACATTTACAATACACACGGCCACAGAATAACCCAGTGGAACTACACAATTCTTGATCCTGTGAATCGCGAGAGATATGCTGATGTTATCTATGACAAAGGTGCAGCACTGGATAACTGTATAGGATTTATAGATGGAACTGTAAGACCAGTATGTCGTCCCGGGGAATTACAAAGTGTCGTCTACAATGGACACAAGCGGGTACATGCACTAAAATTTCAATCATTTACCTTGCCTAATGGTATGATTGCAAATATGTATGGGCCTGTAGGTAAGTCTGTGGTTCATAACAGTTCATTACACGACCTCAAATAAAATGTTTGCTAAGTTATTCAAATCCTCTAATTTGGCTTTAATTTGATTTTTCATCATCTTCATGATCAAGATCATCATGTTATTATTATTATTTGTTTCGAGGCTTTTCACGCTAAAGATTTCTGACGATTCATTTGCTATTTTGGTTTCCCATTTTATTGCAGAAGGAAGAAAACATGATGCCGGTATACTGGCAGATTCTGGACTGCTTAATAATCTGCAACGGTTCGCGTTTTCTTCCACTGGTCAACCCATGTGTCTTTATGGCGACCCTGCTTACCCTCTTCGTATCCACCTACAAGCCCCCTTCAGGAATGCAGTTCTAACTCCTGCCATGCAAGCTTTCAACTCCCCTATGAGTGCTGTGCGTGAATCGGTAGAATGGCTTTTTGGGGATATTATCAACTATTTTAAATTCATGGATTTCAATAAGAATTTGAAAATTGGTCTGAGCTCTGTGGGGAAAATGTATATTGTCAGTGCACTCCTTCGCAACGCCCTTACCTGCATTAATGGGAATCAAACCTCAGATTTTTTTAACTTGGATCCCCCAACCCTTGAAGAGTATTTTGTTTAGGATTCATCGGTGACCATTAGGCACTATGAACTAAAAAGTACAGACTTCCATAGACCAAAATCAAAAGTAGTCTTTAATCACATGACTACAAAGTTAAAAAAAAGAGAAACAACAATGTTCAAAGCCCTATCACTGTAATAAAACACCCCAGACAGATGTTTCAAATGTTACATATGTGTAATGGAAAAACACAACAGTTTTTGCAATGTTTGAAAGCATAACTGATACAATGAAATGACAATGGTATATATAGTACCATGTTGAAGTTATGATGTACAAATAAGGCTTTTACCTACAAGTTGCAGCAGTTGTTTAATGTATAAAGTCCAAGGTAAACTTTTAAACTCCAGGCTACTTTCAACTTAGCCAATAATCAACAAGCATATTTACTTTGTTTTCTTTGCATATTATAGACAAACAACAACAGCAAAAACAGATCAAATAAAGTTTTGTAAACCCAAATTTTGCCAGTGTTCACACTACTTAAGTGTTTACTTAATGGTGGCTAAACATTTTTCTTCTTCTCTACTAACTTAGTAACAAGGGCTAGCATCAAATCACTTTATTGCTTTGCCTGAATACTCATCATAGCCTGAAAATCCTGCATTTGTTTTTGTTGCTGCTGCTGCTGATTCAACATCACTTGCATGAAGTTATCTTGCTTCTTTGACTCAACCTCGAGCTGCTGTTTCCTCAACTCCAACTCCTCTTTTTGCATTTCCTGTGCCTGTTCAATTTTTTCTCTTAGTAAGCTCAGTGTGTCGCTGCCGCTTGATCTTTTCTTCCTTCTTTTTCCTTCGCTCTCATTCTCATCTGCTTTCCTTTTCTGCGTTTGTCCAAGTCTTTCCATAGCCTTCTTTCGAATGTTCTCGGCATTTTCCCTGTCCTGACTGTCCTTCGCTTTCTGCTGGTTATCAACAACTCTTTGTTCGGTCTCGGCTGCATCTTCCTTTTCAATGAGCTCCTCGAGTGCCATTTCAACTTCTGTCATATCAGTTTCGACTCCACTTTCTTTTTTTTCTCTTTTTTCTCTTTTCAATTTTTTTCTCAACTCTTTTGCAAGCAGGTTGTAGCGGTCTCTGACCACCCTCTTGTCAACTTTGAAATAAATTTGCTTTATTATGTTTAAGTTTTCGTCGACTTCTTCCCATTTTGTTCCTCTCGCCACAGTACTCTTCCTGGTCCCGGTAAAAGGATCTATTACAAGTATTTCTCGGCACAGCATCTCGTCGTGAGCCGTACTCCACACCATAGGTTTCCTGAAGATTATAATCAATCAGCATTTCAATAAAACGGAATTCAACTTCGCCGTAGAACAGAGCAAAAAGAAAACATCAAACTTAAGAATCAACTCACTGTTGAGTCGTATACATAAAGCTGAAAATCGAATTATTCTCCTGTTGTGCTCTCTTCGCTCGACTAACACACTCAAACAATTCCTAACAGAATTCTTTGACTTTACTTACATTGATTTGCTTTTCTTGGTTTCCGCGGGAACACTCATGGCGGCGACTACAATACAAACAAAAGCACAGGGAATACATTTATGAATATTTCTCCCTATTTCAAGTCATTAGCGATAAAACTATGATAAAAATGATCTTAATAAACATTATCATCAGTATGTCCGAAAATAAAATCGATTGCAGCATTCTTTAAGTCAAAAGAAAATCAAAATACTCACATTTTCGACACGACGGTGAAACTGTCAAAATGCCGTCCTCGACGAGACCACGACGGCAAACACACGAGACAGGAGCTCTAGCGCGCATGCCCGGGAGGGTAAAGTTACTTCCGGCAGCCGTCCCAGCTGTTCCTGTCCTCGTATCTTAAGGTCCCTTTTTACCGCCAGGTGACGCGAAGACCGAAGGGCCCTTAGGCCTCGTTTCCATGCGACTTTTAACAATTAAGTGTGTGAGTAACACAGCCTTTCTCATGGCCGTACATCCTTGTGGCAAATCGGTCGGCACGTCAGTTTATCTGGTAATTCTGTTCTTAACTAACAACATTTCTGGTTTATTGCACCTTAGTAGGTCGGTACGCTTTATTGAAGACCAACTGAGCCTAAAAACAGAACTGTAAAGAATACACCACAGAATACCTCAAGGAATCGGAGTTTTGGAAACGTATCTACAAGAGACACTCGGAGGCTAGGAAAACCCCTACAAAAAACTCGCGAGAGACGGGAAAAAAATAGAGAAAACCTGGGTAAGAACCAAGCCCAAGAAACTCCAGGACCTTCCTACGAAGCCGAAAAAATAACAAAAATAAAACGAAAATATATACTTCATATATATAGATAAATTCATTGAACGTAGATCAAACTTCAGTAGAGTTGAGCGCTATTTTTGAACTCAATCAACGGAACTAAATAAATCCTAAATATATAAAATTCAACTTACACGCAGAAAAGGAAGCGTGAAGACCGAGAATGACTCACATGCTAAAGAGCCATATTTCTACCAGAATACAAATACTTACCAGCACGTATTAAGAGCCAGTCTCTGTAAGATCCTCATATCGAGTTTTGCCGACAAATAGATTTCGCTCATAATTTGTCTGTAGACTTCTTTAAATAGGTATATCACAAATTTGAAACTAGATTGGAGAAATTCGCTTCTGTAATTTTTTTTGGACCAATTTTCTTTCGGCACCGCATAAGGACCTGAGATGCTCGTGAAATATGCGAATTTAGTCAAAATTCAACCGATTGCTCCGGATAAAAGAGCACGTCCCAAAGCTTCCAATTTACTAGTTATTTTAATTGAACCTTTATCTTTAAAATAATACAGGTTAGAATCATCGACCTTTTTCTGTATAGGAAATCCGAGGGAACACACTTAGCCCCTTTGACCCACTTAGCGAAACATGCGATTTTAGCCAAATTCAGTGGATTAAATCTCAAAAGTGGCTCACACTTACTGGCTCTCCTGCATATCATTGTGTAGTTCCATCCTTCAGCTACTGAATTGCGTTAAAACTTTTGGCGGCCATTCAGTTTCGGTCGAGGGGTGAGTGATGGAACTTGCCCTACCTGGCCATTTCGCCAGCGTTTCTCCATCGTGAATGTCCAGAAGGATTGTCAGAATAAAAAGCTAGAAATCGGGTATATGCCACTCGAAAATTGTCGATACCTAAAGATTGCATACTTTCAATGACTGTTTTCCATGTGAATGTGGTTTTAACCCAACGAAGAAGGGAGACAAGGCGGTGAACGTGAACTTATTTACTGTCCGCCATGTTTTTGGAGGGATTTGTGGAACGTAAGGAATCTGGAATCCGGAATGCGGAATTCGAAATCTTTCAAATACTCACCTGTTAGAGTATTTCTTTTTTATTTGTCGAAAATCATTTCGTATTTAGAATTTTTGTTTTCATCTCTCACTTTTAATTATAGGATATTAAGAGCGTGTCTCCGTAAAAACCGACCAGTGATTTCGGATCAAAAAATCGATTTCCCTTATATTCTGGGTTATTAAATTCTTTACCTAATTAGTTACAAAAATGCATTTTGTTTGACCGAAAATGCGAAATATAATTTTTTACGAATTTTTGAATTTTCGACCGATTGGCACCGGCGCCATAGCCTTTGAAACAGCAAAAATTGCCTACATTGCCGGCGCTACAGAAAACAAGCAACTCGTTCAAGAAGCACGATTTTCTTTTTAATACACGGATACACCACTCTAGATGTCCTAGCCATATCACAGTTCCGAATTATTTATTCATTTTAACGGCAAGAATTTTTTTTCTTGCACATGTTATCGGCCTTCCATCAAAACACGAAAATAGCTCAACTTTGAGGGCAGTTTAAAAAAGTGTGGCACCTGTCTGAACTTTGCTATCTGTATTAATACAAACTAGAAATGATAGTAAAACGTAAAAAGGAATAAAATTTTTGTGCTCTTTACGTTTTCGAAATTGACCGCCGTTTGAATTTACAGAAATTTTGAAGACCTGATAATTAACGAACACTTGCCTTGTCGCTTTGCTCGTGAAAGTCCAACTTCACTTGATGGTTTGATGGATCTAACCTTAGTTCTTTTTCATGTTAAGGTTACTTCTTAATCATTTGAAACTATACTGGCCGATGATTCCGCGTTTATACCTGTTTTGTTGCAATGTTATCTGGTTTGTAAAATGTCGTATCCGTGAGCGTGACTGATTCGTGACACCCGACCTCGAGGTCTTTGCTAAAAATAGTTTTTCATTAAGATCGACTCCTCAAGATATGGCAGTAAAATTTCTTGGGCAAATAAAACTAATTTGTTCGCAAATGTGACGCGATAAGACGCTAACAAAGCGATTTAGCTCGGTTATCTATTTGAAATACTGTATGCGTAGTTGTATGCGTGACTTTGTATTTCATGCCCAGTCCTCGTGGACTGGACACCAACCTGGGCGGGGGCGGGGGGGGGGGGAGGTACTTGGGTTGATGTTTGCTGAGTATGTGCCGCTGGCCTCTCAGAGCCCCCACCCCATTCTAGTCTATTTTTCGGCCAATTATTGCTGGTTTTCAGTGTCACGCCATTCAAAATAGATTAAAATAAAAATCAAAACCATTCAACAGATAAAGTCCAGAATCTTGGAAATGAAAGGAGGTAAATATACAAAGACCCTCGCCAAGATTTGGGTCGAAGAAATAATTCGTATACGAGATATCCGAAGAAATGTTTTACCCAAATTTATAGAGCTTTGTATGGAGACGCCATGCTGGAGCTCATCCGGATGAGCTCCAACATGGCGGACGGAAACCAACAGAAACATCTGTTACCGAGTTTTGCTACAAAAGCGTGAATTTATTCTTCGAGAAACTCATAAACATTATAAAGTAATACTTTTTCTAATACATGAACTGTTTAGATAGCAAAATTTCCTAAAATAAGTAATTTTTTTAACCTACATGACAGCTCTCTTGGCCGTCATGTAAATGACGCGTCACGCAAAAGCTTAGAAATTCAAGCGTACTCTATCACAAAACCAAGAATCCTTTTGAAGCGAAAATTTGTATGAAAATTAGTTTTCAGCTGCTCTAATGCATTGTGAAAGTAAAATCTCGGTAGGATCGATAGTTTTTTAGTTTGCATTTTGGTGACGTCATGTGAAAACAAACACCATCTTAGTCACATTTTGGAAAATGTAATTTTTGCGATCCCAACTTAGTCACTTTCAATTTATGCATCTACCTTGTCAGTCCTTTAAAAAGCCGGGCCATGCAAGCTTATTGTTAAATTTAATAAACAACTTTCTGATCTTTTTAACCGAGAATCTTCCCATTTTGATTCCCTAGTTACCCCCAAAATTCGAAAATTTGCGACCCCATTCTAGTAACTCTATTAAAAATGCGACCCCATAATAGTCACTCCAGTTGTGAAAATGCTACCCCATCCAGCGGCACATCCCCATTAGGCTCTTGTAAGGGAGTACCCCCCCGGGACACCAAGCAGACAAGGGGTGGTAATTTCTTCATCAAAGTTTTCCTTCTCGGACTTGGGAAATTCTCCTTGAAGAGATTTTCGAGGTCCGAAATATTCAGTATGTACGTTGTGAAAATGACAGGAAGATATAACGAACCACTTAAAATAAGAACTGATATTCGTGACAGGGCGGGTCTGTTCCTTTGTGTGAGACATAACTGATCAAAAAATCTGGGCTGCAACTGGCTCGAAACTGACGCCCTTTAAGAAGGTGTCGATATCTTCTTCATTTAGGAGCAATGAAAAGCTAAAAAATGATCATAATTCCTACTCGGTCAGGTAGGCTTTCTACGGCTACTTTGCGTTTGCACTTGCTTTTGAGGGGCAAGTATTGGTACAGTTGGTTATTGCGCGGCCTGCTATGGGAGAAGTCCCGAGGTCGATCTCCAAATGTGACCTCCAATCCTTTTTTCGTCTTCTTTCCTTTCCGTGTTACTTATTAGCCTGAAGGCGGACGAGGGCTGTGGAACCGCGAGGAGATTGGGGCGGGAGCAATGATCGTTCCGCGCAACAAAAGCGCCATGCTACGCAGGCTAGGTTATATTTACAAAGAAGTTCTGGATTTTTGCTTTATGTTAAATTTGCACGGAAGGTTTTTACAAACTTTTTCTTTTTTCTGCATCCAGATTTCTAGTATTCTTGAAAGTCAATTTAATATTAATCGACATTTCCGCTTTTAGTAGAGTAGATGCACGTGACTCAGGAAACAACGCGAAAATTTGACAATAAAGAAAGAATCATTGACAAGGGCATACTATGAGGCAGGTGAAATGAAGCAACAGACATGGAAAAAGAAATATGCATTGCTGAAGTAATAGCGCCAAACGGTGGGGATCAACGATTTAGATCATGCGCTCCATTGTCAGATCGAAACAACAAAAATCCTTCCAGTGCCTTGCTTGTTCTTCTACAGGCATAAAAATATGCGCTAACAAGAAACCTTAAGACCCAGGTTCTTAGTCTTAATGCTTACCGCTACCTGATGGAAAAGCTACAAAAGCTGCATGAGCTCTTCAGATGCATAATTATGTGACAAATAAAGAGGGAAGAGTTCACGTTTCGTGGCCACGGCCCAGTACGTTAGCCCTTGTGAATCATTTTATAGAGCTGTACACATTTTTATTGGCTTTATTGGGTTTTATTACCTATACATAATTACGTAGAAACATTTTAAAAAAATCCTCGACGTGTTAGTCCAGTCCAATGATTTTCCGCGCAACAGTGGGGCCTGGAACGAACTTTAGTAGCGTCATCTCATTCTCTCTTGGTAGCGTTTTAGCGGATTCTCAATTTCCTTCTCTAAAATGTGGCGAGTCAATTTTTTCAATGCATCTACGTTAAACTAAAGAAGTAAATTTATCGATGTATGGCGATTCAAAGGCAATTACATCTAACAAACAGCGGAAAAAAATTTGAATGTCACGAAACAACCGTGTCACGCGCGCGGCCGGCAACGAGTGCCATTACTTTTATCACAAACAAGACAAAAAATGCCGTTGGAGGACTAATGTTAAGAAAACCAATATTTGTATAGTAAAAGCGATTGCTTCAGGCACAATAGTTTCCTCCACAAACCAAGAAGGACATTACAAACAGCGAAGTTAAAGGAGGAGAATAACAAGGCAAGTGTTCGTTGATTATCTTGTCTTCGAAATTTCTGTAAATTCAAACGGCGGTCAAGTTCGAAAACGTCAAGAGCACAAAAGTTTTATTCCTTTTTACGTTTTACTATCATTTCTAGTTTGTATTAATACAGATAGCAAGTTTGAGACAGGTGCCACACTTTTTTAAACTGCCCTCAAAGTTGAGCTATTTTCGTGTTTTGATGGAAGCCGATAACGCGTGCAAGAAAAAAGATTCTTGCCGTTAAAATTTATAAATAATTCGGAACTGTGATATGGCTAGGACATCTAGAGTGGTGTATCCGTATATTAAAAAGAAAATCGGGCTTCTTGAACGAGTCGCTTGTTTTCTGTAGCGCCGGCAATGTAGGCGATTTTTGCAGTTTCAAAGGCTATGGCGCCGGTGCCAATCGGTCGAAAATTCAAAAATTCGTAAAAAATTATATTTCGCATTTTCGGTCAAACAAAATGCATTTTTGTAACTAATTAGGTAAAGACTTTAATATCCCAGAATATAAGGAAAATTAATTTTTTGATCCGAAATCACTGGTCGGTTTTTACGGAGACACGCTCTTAAGCAGGAAGTCTCAGAACTCTTCTTAGGCTGATCTAGGCCAAGGGGATTCCCAGTCGAGACTTTCGCTGCTATTGAATGGTGTCTCAATGCAAATATTGAGATATCTGAAACTGAACAGTCCATATGTGAAGTGTCAATACGTCATTTTAGGCTTATTATTCCCTTCATCAATTATTTTTGAAAGAAACAAATATGAAAACATCTCATTAGTCACCCTTTTTGTTCGCCAAAAATTAACAAATTTGTCTCACATGTAGCGAACTAAAGAATGAAGTTTGTCTTCTATTTCATATAAATCTTCCATCAGTACTATCACAATATTATATGAACAGAAACACATTTATGTTTTGAATAAGGATGTCAAAATTTAAAAACAGGTTATACTATAATGATTCACTAAAGGCTGTTCGTCTTACCATTAAAGAAGTGTTAGGAGCTTGGGGTTAGGCTAGATACACTTTCAAGAGGCGCCTGATACAAACTCTTGCTTCAGTGTGCTTAGCCCTGGCTTTACCAAATCTCTACAATGCCTGGCATCGGCTAACTTCGTTTAATCAAGCTGTTTGTTGAGAACTGGATTGAGAAGCTCTTTCCTTAGAAAAATAAGTATTTGCAATGTAAGATTTTTTTTATTAAATTAAACAACTTGTTTTGTTTGTTCAAAGGGCGGATAACAACATTATAGGAACAATCGTATAGAACTGTTCAGTCACGAAGATTTGTAGCTATTATATTCTGACTTGCAACAGTTTATCTCGGCTTTACGGCTTAGTTTATTTCTCTGCTGAACGTGTGCAAGAACACTCTTCGAGCATCAACGTCAGCTTGT
>JBBMOI010000002.1:28687500-28690000 GCA_038088405.1 Porites divaricata | reverse complement strand
ACAGACGTAAGCGTGAATCGCATCGTAAACAAAAGAGAAACTTTCCTTATACCTTGTTCGCAGTCTTGGGGATAGCTGTGGCTACCTCTAATGATACAGAAGAAGACTCTCTGCCCACATCATCCGTCAGTCAGAGCCTCTCTGTTACTACTCCTTCGTCTCCTTTGCACCAGGAAAAGCGTAGCGCAAGTGGTCGCTTCGCGAAAGCAGCGAAAGGAACTTCTAATAAAATGGCACTGATGAAACAAGGATACCGAAACTTCATGGCAAAACGAGAGCTGGATTTTGAAAACATAACCGACGAAAACGAACCACCCTCTAAACGCAACACAAGGAGTACTCAGGTAAGCATGGCGGTGACTCTTTATCTGTAGAAAAATTTTGTCAATAGTACCAAGCGCGCGTGTATGCTAATCATTGGAAACATCAAATCTTCATGCTTATAACAGGCTGCCGCCGAAAAAGAAGCAGCTCGTCCCCATGGAACTCGTCTAATTGACCTTGACACATTTCGGAAACGTCTCCAAAGCTGCACTCACTGTCAATCAGGTAAATGTATGTACTCTTTCTAAATAAAGCCTGACCGGAATGGACTTTGCTGGACTGGACTTTAACATTTGCTCTTCAGAAAAAATTATAATATAATCTACCATTTTGTGTTTGCTATTGAATTTAGTATCTACTGTAAACTCACAAGTGTTTGTTTATCATAAGACTATTTCAATCCTTTGTAAAACTTACCATGCACCCAGTCCAAAAAAAAAATGGATAATGCATTATATTATGCACATACATATTTTTACCCCCTCTAAGCATTCATAGTTTGCAAGTGACCAGTATTATTTCCATCTACTCCAGGTATGATTTATACCCTTCTTTGACAACCAAACCCTGTTAAAGGCATCTGGAAAAATATTACGGGTAGGAGCAAAAAAGGAGTAGGAATTTCTTATGCTAGAATACATCAAATATGCTAGATGTTTTATTAAAACAAAGCCTCTTTTATTCCACTTGTCATATTTAGGTCCACTTTCTTTTTACAATGTGAGGGATGAAGTACGCCATGGCCTAGCTAGCACATTTGTGATTATTTGTCCAGTCTGTGGAAAAAACAATGAAATCAAAACTTCTAAACAACACAAATCTGGTCAACGTGGTCCTCCTGCTTATGACGTAAACACACGAGTAGCCCTTGGTTGTCTTCATGCGGGTTGTCTTCATGCGGGTATTGGCCAAACCCATATAAACAACTTGCTCTCCACTTTGAATGCCCCGACTATAAATTCTGTCACTTTCAAATTGAGGGAAAGAGAGGCAGGAAAAGCTGTTGAAGGTGTTGCAAAAAGTAGCTGCCAGGATTATTTGGTAATAGAAAAACAAGAAGCCCTGCAAAATGGTGTTCAGGTTGATGATAATAACCTGGTGCCTATTTCATGTTCCTATGACATGGGCTGGCAGAAACACGGCAAGGGGCATAACTCTCGCACTGGTCAAGGAGCAGTTATGGGGTTATCTTCTGGTAAAGTGCTTGACTATACAACAAGGACAAAAAGTTGTAGATTTTGTGACAGTGCCAAGGCCATGGGAAAAGAGCCCAAAGCTCATGACTGCCGAAAAAATCATGAGGCTTCGTCAAAAGCAATGGAAGCCGCTGCAGCAGTTGAATTGTTTAACAGAGCTCCAGACCAAAGTGTTAAGTTTTCAGGGTACACAGGTGATGATGACTCCACAACAGAGGCACACATACGAGAAAAAGTAACCTATGAGGTTGAAAAAAAACAGTGACATTATACATATGAAAAGATCCCTCACAACGCGTTTATACAACCTTAGCCAAAATGAAAAATTTGACAATTGTTCCCCTTTATCTCAAAAGGTGATAAATTATTTAGTGAAATGTTTTTCATATGCTACTGCTCAAAACAAAGGAGATTCAAAAGGGATCCAGGCTGCGATTAAGTCAATAATTCCCCATGCCTTTGGAGATCACTCCAACTGTGAAACTAGCTGGTGTAAATTTAAGAGTAACCCAGGAACCTACAAGCACAAAGAGCTGCCATATGGAAAAGACCTGCTTGGAAAAAAATTGGAGTTAGAACTAAATAACATCTTTAATGACTACTCCACTGATGCTGTGGCAGAGAAGCTTGCACCTTTGACAAATTCCCAGCGAAATGAGGCACTTAACAGTGTAATTGGATCCAAAAATCCAAACATCAGATTCTATGGTGGAAGTGAAAGCAATGATTTTCGTGTGGCTTGTGGAGTCGCTCAGACAAATTTAAGATATACCTATATCAGCAGTACACTTGAGGCACTCAATATTGAGCCTGGCAATTTCTGTGAAATGTATGGAGAAAAAATGACTAAGCATGTTCAAAAAGATAAACTCAGAAAATCTTCTTTGGCTTATAAACGGGGAAGAGCCAATGCCTGCAGGCAAAACAGTGCACAAACTGCTAAAAAAGAAGCAAAAGAAGGAAAAGCATATGAAACCGGA
>JBBMOI010000002.1:28655000-28682500 GCA_038088405.1 Porites divaricata | reverse complement strand
TTCATCGCTTTCGTCTACTCTTTTTTGGGCCTCTGAAAAAGGTTCTCGTTCTTCGGGTTAAGACGAGTGACGTATTTTTCAAACGACAGAACTGGGCAAAAAGGCCCACCAGTTTCAAACATTGTTTGTGTTTCCTGGGCTTCGTCGTTTTCCGCCAGTTTTTTGTCAATTCATCTTTCATTTTGTACACATATCTTACGCCAGACGAGTCAGTACAGAGAGAGAAATCTTCCTTCTTTAATTCTCTCAAGTTCTGGCATCCTCTTCTACAGAAGTCAAAGAAAACTTTCTTTTGGAGTGTCTCCGGCTGACTTTATCTAAACAGTCCACTTTCATACAGTTTCTTGGTGTCATCTTGTTTATTGGTGGTTTGTGTAGTTTGAGCTTTTCCTTCCCGTTTAAGCTCTGAAGTTTCCGCTTGATAAACTGTACTGGCTTCAGAAAACACAGGGTCTTTGATGATATCAATCTTGTGTGAACTGAAGAACCGCTGAAGGCCAAAGCATATCCCGACAAGTGAAGCTTTGCTGTAAAGCTCGCCATTCTTTTTCCTCGCATCAGCGTAGAATTTTCTCATAACAGATGCCAACTTTTCTTTTGATGAAATGAGTGACTCTTCGTAATTTTGTTTCGTTAAGATATTCTCGAAATACATTATAAGCAACTTTTGTGGCGTTTTAGTATTTTCACTATTCTTTTGATCGAGTAAACATGCCAAATCGCTCTCTGCCAAGTCGGCGAAGCGATCTGCCATGATCGCAAGAAGGAGCAAGCGAGCAGGGCTGAAAAACGACTGCGCATGTGTCAGGTGAGACGGTATTGTCTCTCATTTCGATCGTTTGATCAATGAAAAGTATGGCGGTAAACACGGTGGTTCACAGGGAATGTTTCAGTTACAGGATGGAATTGAGAGACGCAGGTTGTGAACGTTTTCAGTGAACGGAAATTCTCTGACATGCTGAAAGGATTCTAGGGGAATGTTGGTCTATTTAGATTGTTTAAAGCCGGCGGACAAGTTCCTGAAAGCGTCGCTTCTTCGTGGAAACGATGGCAGCTCCTTAATTGTGAGTAGGTTTGATTGATTTTATACACTTTAAAAGTATAATCGAGCTATTATCAAGTAAACTTTCAATGGACAGTAACGTAATAAATTCCTTTCAAGCATAGTTTTATTGCAGTTTGACTCCCAACCAAGCCCGCATGTAAACTGAGAGATAAAACTGAAATCGCGCGGAATTGAAGTCTTCATACACAATAAACAAGCAAGCTTCACGTAAACATGTGACATTAAAATATACCTTCTCGAGTTAAGTGACAGTAATCCATGTCATTGTTGACTTGTTACTGTACAGTACTTTCTTGGAAGTTTGTAGAGGGGGTTTTCTGGCATGATTCATGGACCAAAGAAATAACTTACTACAAATTACGAATACTAAAATGTCATTAATATTCAGGTTCAGTTATTGGTTATCAATACTTTGACTTTTTTTCGGGCACGATCCACCTTTGGTCACAGGACACTAAACAATTATCTTATTGAATTCAGGATTCGTGACTTTTATGAAAGCACCCCTGTTACGGCCCTCTTTCTAGTTGAAGGTCACGTTGGTGACAGTTCCAAGTGTGCATTGAAAGCCATTAATTCTCTTAAACCAAGAGAGAAATTCAGATGAATGCTGTCACTCTGCAAAGGCAACTTGGGCCCCACTGTTCCCATGAAAATGACTGTCTAAAAGAAAAATTCCCTGTGTTGTTGGAATAAAGACAACTGTGTTGGACTGTAAAATAAATACTGATGTTGTTTGCCCTTTGGCTAGAGCTTGTCTCCAGTAGAAAGACAAAGAAGCTGTGGGATTCGTCTCAGGGACAATGCTAACAGGCAGTTCAGGTCCCACATTAGTATTCCCAATGATGTTATTCAAAACCCAAGAGGTTTGAAGTTCCTCCAACACACCAAATGTTCGAGGTATACTCGTTACTGAGTCATAGATAGAGTTCCCAGCCAAAATGCCTTGCACAACTATCTGATAGACCCATGTCTGGCTTAGTGAACTCCCAGTTGCTGGAATGTTGACAGTGGGTGAAAAAAAGCATTTTGCTAAATAAAGGGCAATAAATGTGCAGCATTACTTCCTGTTCTTCCAAGGATTGTAGATTGAGAAATGATATGTGAGAAAGACCAGTAGGTGACATTACCATCGTGATAGGGTTGGATGGTAATGGGTGTGAGAACATGAGATGGGGTATTAGAGTTGGATTCATGTACTGTTGGTTGGGCTGAAGAGTGATTGTGGTTTGGATGGGATGGAAGAGGGATTGTTGCATAACTATTTACTGTGCTGTCAACCTTTGTAGCCCATTCTGCTGAGGAATAAAATGACTGAGCCTCTGTCACACTCATGGCTGCTGGTGTACTAATTCTTCCTACATCGTGAATGTCTTCATTGCTTTCAAAAGCAGCAGTATCATTTGAAGTTAGAAGTCCAGTGTTGAATGTGTTAACCAATTTTTCCACCTTTTTCTTCAGTGAAACCAGACAGATCGGGCAACAATCATGTGATGAAATGCAAGATTGGTGGAAACAGTGGAAGCAGGCCAGTCTCATGACAGTACTATCTCTTCTGGTGCATGTTGGAAAATCACAGTATACATTTGGGTCAGGTTCCAGGCCAGGTTCCACATCTTCCAAGTTGTAACTCAGTGGAAAGCACTTTGTGTCAACTATGGTGTCGAATGTTGGGAGAGAGAGAGCGTTCGACCTAAAAAGACACAAACAAATGAGGTCAAAAGAATAAGAATACACTGAAGTGTACCTACAGGTGTGTACACAATGCAGTTGGCCTATTATATTGTGCTTCTTTACTTTTAGTTCACAACTTTGTTTTCTTACACTGTTGGATTGGCGGTATAACTTTTTACCAATTATTCTTCTGACAATTAGAGCAAAAACTGGTAATTACTTTTCAGATGAAGTAATGTCAGTGTCATCTCTTTTTCAGTTATTCAGAACACCAGGCCAGTTACTTATCAAGCCTTGTGGTACCTGTGTTATGGGCACCTTTTAAACTCTATAGTTCACTGTATTTACTTTATTTAATTATTTTCTTATAATGTTTTCGCCTTAGGAGTGTTACCTGGTGTGATTTCTGACAGTTTCTTGAGACACTCCTAAACAGTTCAAGTAAGAATTCTGCTGTCTTCCCTGTGATAAGCCATAAGTTTGGTTCGGTATGACCTCGGTGGTATTGAAGAACAAAGGACTGTATAAAATCGTTTAAAAAACCTGATGATGCGATAGACTTTGCTGTGTCTTCAATGCTTTTTGCATTGTCAAACTTCTCAGTGTTTCTTCGCAGTGCAGAGTGCCAAACTTCAACCTTCTTTTCTGTGATCAGTTTGAGAATGCTTGCCTTCTTCAACCAGTATTCTGGAAGATGTTTGCACAGGTACGCACAATCACTTAAAAAGGACAAGGTTGATTTATCATAGTGTCTCCTTTTCCAGCATATGGAAATTATAGCTATTTGTGCCATAACTGTCTCATACAACTTTAAGTCACCACTTCTGAAAATGTTATACTGGTAGAACACAAGGGGCAAAACATGTTCAAGCAAGTGTAGAATGGCTACAAATTCATGTTGCTTGCACTTTCCAAACTTTTCCAGTACCTTTTGTCGTATCAGTTGCCTACCAAGTAAGGCAGCAGTAACACACAGGGATGTCTGGTATGGTTTGGGTTTTGATGCCAAAGTACCTCCAAAAACATACGAAAACAATTTATCAAAAAAAAATTAAAATTCAAAAGAACATCTTCATAAGCATTGAGACACACATGAAATGGCCCTTGTTCTGGAATTATGCTAATGTTGGGATTCCATCCACTTGCTATCAGCTTTTTGGGATAGTACCACCCTGGCCAGCCAGCAGGCAATGGTACAACAAATTTCTTGCTGTACAGGTTAAGTTGAGGGCATTTGTTCAGTACTCGTTCAAGGGCCATCCTGTAATGTTCCATGCTCTTTAAATCTTGTTGAAACTCATCAACTAGCATACAAGTCTCGAGCGTCTCAATGTCTTGTGTTGTTGGATCTGAGTACACCCTGTTCAACAGACAGACATTACAGACATTTACAATTTCATTGCAATTATTTAGTCTATTTATTTTATGCTGTTAACCTCTTTTCTTTCTGTTTTGTAAGACACTTTTCTGTGATAAATGGGTAGGAAATAAGACTCATGTGTACCTTAGTTCATGTAGTGCTGTTTGCAGTCTTCCTGGATCAAGTCTTTGCATGTTACTTGGTAGTTGGTCCCAGAACTGTTTATTCATATTCATTAATGAGTTTGTTATTGTTTGTAGGACATCGTTAATGTCAATTCCGCCAGCACAGGTCCTCTGCTCCCCATTTACATTTATTGTCACTTGTCTGTGTAAGGGCAATGCAGGCCTGGGGACTGCATGAACTGATGGATGAACATCTGCCAAACAGGATGCCATGTGGATGACATTTGTCCGCACCAACTGTGATGGTGTATGGAGTGAATGGATGTTATGGAAGTCATCAAGCATTAAAACTATAAAGCATTGCAGCTGTTAAGAAATACAACAAGGAAAATTAAACACAACACACATAAATTGTTGTGTTAATGTTATTTGCTGTATCAGGAGATTGTATGATGATTCTCTTTGTTTCAAAGCTTTTTCTTAGGCAACTGGTACACAGCTTTTAGACATTAGATGTATTTACACCCAAGGGACTGACCTCATTTACCCTGTGAAATTGTTGACAAATGAAACTTGTGTTGTACACTCAAATTGGCTTTTAACTGCTGTATTGTCCTGGGGGTTGTGCTGTTTCCCAACACCTGGCCAGAAGATATTCCCCGTAATGACATGCCACAGTTGGATGCATGCAGTTCGCTGTCCTTCTGTAGGGCAGAAGTTTGTTGGGATCTGTGACAAATAAAACAAATGTTATTATACCAGTTATAAATGACTGTGTGCAAAATTATATCCCAGATCACTAAGCTCATTTACATACCTAAAATAAGCCAGGATGTGAAGTAAAGCCACTACTCTCTGCTCTTGCAGCTTTCTTCTGTTTTCAGACAAGGTTTTACTTCCTGTAACACAGGTAAGAAGGTCCTGAAAGAGTCCGGGGCTGTTTTTATTCACAAACTGTTTCATGGAATCTGTATCATAAATCTTTATGTCGGGTGTGGTAACTTGGTGCCTGTAAAGAGCCTTTTGAAATTCCTCTAACTTCTTGTCAATGGTTGATTCTAAAATAAAGGAACCCAATTGTTTAATACAAAATATATTTTGTGAGAAATGTAAAATAGTTTATAAATTTAATTGCAGCAGTGCAAAGTAAATTAATAAAACCTGTTATTCCTGAGAGCTGTTGTTTCAGCATCTCCATTTGTGTTGTCAGGGTGTGACATTTTTCAGCCTCCTTTTGGTAAAGTTGGCAAAATTGTCTCCTTTTCTGTTAAACTGGTCATCATATCCATTTTCTATAAAGAATGTACCAAGAACATGTTGGGGAAAGTGAGTACTTGTTCCTGACTTGATAAAATGTAAATATAAACTAACCCAGGAATTGCAAATGTTTACCTTACTTCGTTTTCTTCTTGCCATACCACTTTCTCCTTCGTTTTTTTTGTAAAACATTCTTTTACAAGCTTGGCACCACTTGCTTCCCGGTCGTAAGTTTTCGTTCTTTCGGCCGTAGTTATCAATAATTCCATGATGGGTCGCTGGAATCTCTGTAAGTTTCTTTGAGTGTTTCTCTTGAAAAGGTGCAGAGCACCGATTGTCTTGGCTCTCGATCATCCGCAGATGTCTGCGGCAAACTATGGTGTGCTCCAGCAACTCTGCTGCTCTCGCTAACCCTGGTGGTAACGGTTTGCCAGGGCCATAACAAGCCTCTTTCGAATTTCTGGTTCTACCAGAAAACCAACACCCAAAAAAAGACGGCAAAATGACAGTAAAAAGCCAACACCGTGTTGTAAACATTGCCGATAATTTTCACTAATTAGCCGGGTTGGCAACTTCACTTAAAGATCACGCGAATGGCCGTTTTTGGCACGGAGACAAATTTTTCAAAATTTCGACACCCACTAGATTTTTAGGACAATGTTTTTTCTTCTCAAAACTGTTGTTTAAACCCTTATCTTTTCAACTGTGAGCTTATTTTTGCAATTTAAATGCCGTCTGTTTATTTCCTGCGAAGTTGGAGTCATTTTAAATGAGCGCGCGTCTGAGCCTGCGTTTTTTGCTGCATGCCATTGCACATGCGCAGTCGTTTTTCAGCCCTGCTGAGCAAGCGTGGTTTCATATACGCATGAGCAGTATAGTATTTGCAGCCAAAATCTTCACCGGCGAAAAATGTCTACGCATGCTCTGCAAAAAATGCCATGTGATCTATTTCGGGTAATGTCATTGGCTCCGAGGCGAAAATGCCCGCGGAATGTTGTTTAGATGAAAGAAGCGATGGTACCTTTTTTTGGCGGTGACAGCGTTGCAATTTCTTGCCACTGTAAGAGATCAAAAATTATTTTGGTCAAAGTTTTGACGGGAGTGTGTTCTCTAGAGAATATAGCGTCCTGAAACTGGCGAAAAATCGCATTGGCATAGTCTGATTCAGTGTTATTGACGTTGAGATCGCTGGTTTGCATGTGGAAGACTTGCCGAAACGGTGGGTAATTTTTACTGTCTTTGTTTACTGCATCTTCCGTGCAACGCGGTACAAAAAGAAATTATAAAGTAGTGGAAGAAAAATTATTGGGCTTTGTTTTGGTATATAAATTAACTGGTACCGAGTTGCACGGAAGCGACAGTTTTGTTAAATGTGTATCCCGTTTTTGCGTGAAAATTCGACTTTGATTTTGAATCTAACAAACGATAACATTCGACTGTTGATCGAAGAGCGTCTTACAATGCTATCCAAAATGTTTCTGTTGTTTAGTTAAAGTTTCTTATCGCGGATTCAACAAAAAAAGTAGAGGGACAGACAGTCTTGGGCTTTGTTTTGTTAATATGACTTAGCGTGTACTTTGTTGCTGGAAAAACTATGTTTAAGGTCATTCCCCTGAAATAGAACTTAACATAGATTTTTTCTCAAATTTCGTCTATTAACTGTTCATCATACTGGGACTTCGAAATCAAAATAAAAAAGGGGGGTGCCGGTATTCGTTTACGAGCTGCGAGGGCTCAAACATACCCCCTTTGAGGTAATTTTCAACACTTCCGGTTTGCTGCCTTGCACAATGGACTATATTAATAATTAGGCCTAATAACACTCAGAATTTTATTGATTGTGCGAAATGAGGCTATACATATTTAGAGTTGGACAAGAGTAACACTTTCAAAAGGCTTTTGGTACGAAAACGCATATGTCGAGGAAGCACTACCCTAAATTCGTTACCATGGTTACAATAATTTAAATGAAAAAATGAGTATTGGCTTTATACTTTCCTTTATATCTTTTTTTCTGAACATAGAAAATTGTCCATTTTTTTTGTGTAGGCAGCCTATTGTTTTTAGAGTCAAATAAGCGAAAAAAAGAGGGGGGTGCCGGTATTCGCTTAGAAGCTATGGCATCATTTTCTGTTCCCAGGTGGGCAGGCCCATTTCTCTTTCCAGGAAATAAACATCGTAAATTTAACTGCACTTATTCTTACAGATCTACTTTTTGGTTGGTAAGTGACAGGTCAAAGGAATGCTTTATCTGGGGTCCTGATTGACGACAAAATGATGAAAAATGGTTGCCATGGCAACCAAATTAACGTAACTTTGGTACAATAAAAAGACAAGCAATACTGAATCTGACACTTTAATATGAAACTTTAATTATAATTTCCGATAAATCTTACTTGTTACATAATACTTGCATGGCTTTCTTAATGAAATAAGTCACTTTAGCGATCTGGCGAGACAAGACATAAGATAATGGGGCCCAGCCCAGCCCCCAAGTATGATGTGAACAAGTGGTATAAGTTTTCATTTATAATGCAAATGCTCGAAGTTCTTATTACAGTGATGCCATCGTCTGCAGATCTAAAATCTGGAGACTGCCCCTTTTATATACAGAACCTCCACCCCCTCCCCAACCCCACCCCCTGCGCGAAGATACAATATGGTTGTGGCTCAGGACGTTCTACTAAGTCTTGCATGAAGTACAGACCTTCAAAATTCGCCTTCAAAACGAGATAGTCTCGTCGGTAATGAAATACGTGTAAACATGCTCCAGAAACCGAACTATGGTCAAAAACATATTCTTAATGTTGGAAAAATGGGTTAAATTTCATTTGGGGACCCGTACAAAGAGACCAGGAGATATTGCATGACGAATCCTGGTGACTTCCGGATACGTTTTGTCAGTGTCAACTAAGTACATGTTTATACAGGTAAGTTTCGCTAAGTTTCTCATCACACATTGTATAATTGATTCAGCAAAAGCACAGAATGATAAATATCATAACTTATCGTTTTCTTGTTTACATTCCCATATTAGGAATTTACATTTCACTTGTCTGCAAAGAAACTAGAAATGGTGTCAAGAATTCTCTTGTTCGTTGTGATCCTTGCCCTGCCGCTAAATTTCTCTGTGAGGACCTTGGAGATTCCATCAGCTCCACCTCTTGTAAATGCTACCTGTAAGTGGCTTAGTCTCAAGCCAGAAGCTGCTATTTTCTCCGCCATTCCTTTCGACACTGCTTTTGAACTGATGAGTGGTTGTAGGGTTTTGAGATTTTGTTTCTTCTGGCTAAGGAACTCCGTGTATGTCTCCACCCATGATGTTGTAAAGCTGTGCCGTAACAGAGTGCTGTCAGTGATATGCTTGGATGCCAGCTCTTGTAGGATGAGGACGTCATCTAATGCACTATGGGCATTGTAGGTTCTCTCAAGGAGGTCTTGTGCTAGGTGTTCTTGGCTGCAGGATGCTCTATCAGGAAACAGCTGTCTGAAGGCTGGCAGGGTATCTGAAAAACCAAGTACCACCTGGTACCACCTGAGAGAACTTGGGAAGCAGGCCACTTGAAGTTACTGCCTTCACCAGATGTTTTGCATCAAAAGCTTTGGCATTGTGTGCCGTGAGCAAACATGGTTGTCTTGCTTCGAGCTATTGCAGAAGATCTGATAGGCCTGCTGCTAAAGATGTTGAAGAAACTGGTTTTCCATCATAGTGAAGAACCCCACTTCTCACAGTCAACTTGTTGACTGCTGATGCAGCTGGTGTTATGCTGTTGCTAGGAGGGATATAAACTTGGAATGTATTCTTTCCTTCTGCTGCAGCAATCTCGCAAATTTCAGCATCATCACCTGCCAAAATTAATCAGGGAATTTTAATTGTTAAACAATTTTGGTCTTTGTATTTGGTTATTTGTAAACAATTCACCTAATAATTTAGCATAAACATTTTCCTGTTCAACTATCCAGGACATAATTACTGCAAAAAAGATGAATCTACCATTATGTTGCTTTGAAATATTTAATAGTATGCCGTGCACAGTTTGAACGTTTTAAAAATTCTTCATAAAATACAATATTCCTCAAATTTAACATTAAATTAAAAACAAATATGGTTAGTTTGCAGAATACTGAATTTTTTGGAAGTTTTAGTTTTAATTTCTTTCTTAGAGATAAAAGAAAACTTTCAGGAGCGAAAAAACTGAGTAGGCTTTGGCTCTCCCAAACAATAAATTAAAGGATCTTGCATTATTCTTTTGTAATGTTTATTTAATATTTTAAGAGCATTCAAATGTAATGCACTAGAAATAAATGATAATAATAAAATAATAATAACAAGAAGAAGAAGAAGAAGAAGAAGAATGATAAGAATGATAATGATTTTTAATTTTAATGAACTACTGTTATTATTATTATTATTATTATTATTATTATTATTAGTCAGTTGGTACCCCTTGAAGATGTCTCCAAGTCAAATACTACTGTCTTCATGGAAGCTGGTGCACAGACTTTTTGTATATCTGGTCTGCAAGTATGAGGTGGTATTTCAGTCTGCTCTTCAGAACTGTCATGTCTGTAACCTAGGCCACTTTCATACTGCTTGCCCTCTCTGGTTTCTAACTGCTTAAGCTTAGATGCTCTCCTCTCTGTTCTCTGCCTTCTCTTCTTTTTGTATTCCCGAGTCTTAGTTCTGGCTGCTAAGAGTGATATCTTTCTATCTACTGTGCCTGCATATCTTTCACAATATCTGCCTGGGGACAACTGAATTTCATGTAAAGCCTAGAACATAATAAATTTATTATAACAGGACAAATTGGTTTGGGGCAATAGCCTAGTACATGAAGTGTTGTTTGTTACATTATAAGAGACATCTGACACTGATTTCTTATCTACTCATAATTATATGTGCAACAACTATTCATATACCTGCAGACATCCTATGGTTAATTGCAAAAAAAATCTTCCTGCAGTTATCCAATATAACATTGCATTACAGTGCAATTACTACAAACAAAGCCATCTAAACAAATGTTGTACAATTTTGTAGAAGACATGGAAGTCTTATTTATTCTGCTATGTTTTCAATGGATAAATGCTTAGATATTTTGCACAAATAAAAAAAAAACAAATTGTTCCAATGGTGGCTTCAGTTCCAGTAGTTGCACTGTAAGCTATGATATTATTCTCTTTAATGTAGCAGCAGATGTGTGGTCACATAAAACTAATGCTAACCTTTGCCACATAAGAATAACCCACATTCTTCTGGCTGACTGCACAGGCCACTCTAAAATCATTACTTTCACTGCCACCATAGTGTCGAATTTTTGGAGCTTTGCTGCCAATGGTGTTGTTGAGGGCTTCATTCGACTGACTTGAGCCAAGAGGGGCAAGCTTCTCCGAATTCTGGACAAAGATGTCCACAACAGCATTAAGATCTTCCTCTAGTTTCTCACCTTTTAAATCTTTGCCACGCGGGAGGCTCTTGTGTTTGTAGGTTGTGGGGCTCTTCAGAAACCCACACCAAGAACTGTCACATTTATTATGTTTGCCAAATGCATGAGGGACAATGGCTTTCAGATTTTTCTTCAGACCGTCAACATTGTCTTTGTTTTGGCTTAGCGCATACCCAAAACATTTCAAGAAGTGGTTAATTACTTTAGCACTAAGGATTCCTTTATGCTGTGGTTGCAGGCTGTAGAGATGGGATCCAAATGTCCGTTTTGCATGAGTAATATCTGACCATTTGTCAACTTCATGTGTGCCACTTTCCCTCACTTTCTTGCTTGTGGCCGAGTCTTCATCCCCAACCATAGCTGACACTTCAGCACCCGCACTAATGGCCCCCTTTACCAACTCCACAGCAACATCGGGCTCCATGGCCTTGGAGGATGCTGTCCAGTTCATCCGACAGTCATGTGACCTCGGTTCCTTGCCATTTCTCTTAGCTGCCTCACATAATGCACATCTCTTTGTCCTTGTGCTGTAGCCCACCACCTTGCCTGAAGATAGCCCAATCATAGACCCAACTCCTAGGAGAGAAAAATAGTCTTGTTTTATTCACTTTAGTAAAAAAGTCAATACCTCTAGAAATTAAATGAATGACTCATTGTTGTATTAATAATGCTAGTAATTAGCTCATTCACTGTCTTTGGGGATGATTTGAACAAGCACCCTGCTTCCAATATTCGGTTTTAGTAATAATAGTACTAGTATTGTTGAAGGAAATCAAATGTTAAATTGCCTGACTGCTGTTGGACGGAAATTTTGTGGTCTATTGAGTTTTACTTCTAGAGCTGCTATTTCATGATTTTAATTATTATTATTGTTATTATTTAAGCAAAAGAAGAAATTTGTTGTGAATTTGTTTATACTGTATTTTATAATGGATAAACAGACACTTGTTACTGATATGGATGCCACGCAGGCAAAGCAAAAATACCTCCATTATTTCATGGCTTTATGTATATTATAGGACTGACCTGTCAAACTATTGTGGCCCTTTCCCCTCTTCTGCCACCCCATGTTGTACGATACCCCGATTTTTACAACTTGCTCTGTGTCCCCAGTCCTCCGACACTCTTTCTCCAACTGTAACCCTTCTAAACATGAATTCCTTGCAACAGTCTCAATCGCTGGGCCAACTTCTCTTTCTCTGGCCTTCAGAGTGTTTTGTCCCACGGCTGGAAGGTTTATTGACGTGAGCAGTGCGTTTACATGTGTTACCCCGATACCGGCATGTAACATTCCTGCATATAAACACAGTACATGTACATTTAAAAGTTAGTTATTACACGGTATTATGATTGTTAAATTTTGATGAAGCATGGAAAAATGTTCAGATAAAAGCTGCTAATCAAATAAATATACCAACCAGCGGCAAGTTTGGTGTTGACATCAAAAATTGGTCGGCCGCGACCAGCACCGGCGGCACGATGAGATTTGTTTGTGGTGCACACATTTACCTCTCCACATTCCGGATCGCTGCACATAATATACAAAAAACTACCCAACCCAGAGATAGTCTCATCTTGGCAGTTTGATAGCTGAAGTGCTTTTCCACACGCACTGCAACCACTATCCAGGGCTCTGGCCAGCACGTCTAACTCGATTACTCGTCTGCCTCGAAAGTTGCAGCTGCCGGCTTCTATGCATTTCTTTTTTGTGCCTCCATCACCTTTCACATTACAACACTTCCTCTTCCAAATATTTTTCAAATTTTCTCGTCTTCCCTTTTCTTTTGAACTTACAAAAAAACCTTTTTTATCTCTCGAATTGGTGCCGACGCCGACGGTAGCCATCTTGAAAGATTGCGTGACTAGTGTTGCAATATTATGCGCAGTAGAGATGCGCAATGCAATTCAGGGGAATGACCTTAAATGCTTAATCTCCGCATGTTTACACTGTTTATGGCAGGAAAATAAGCTCACGCTTGGGGCAAATTAATCTCGTGTCACTCGCTACAAAGGGAAATTATAAAGAAGGCCAAGAATTATTCTTAGCCATTGTCTTGGTGTGTAAATTGTCTTCTAGCTAGTGGATCGAAAGCGGCCATGGTTCGGCAGTTTTATAAAGTGCGTAGTTCGAAACGTGATTTTGTCCATCGATTTACATTTCATTGTTGTTGTACATTATTACTGCTTTGTATGTTACAGATATTTGAGTTTTATCCGAACTGTCGAATGAGGAACTGTGAGAGTGTTTTCATTAAAACGCTAAGACCGTCTTTGAGCTACTGTCACAGTTCAACAGGTCCAGCAACATTTAATTTATAAAAAATATTCTGTTTACAATGTGCACAGCTGCTGTACATTTAGGCTTGCAATTTTATAATTGAAGGATCGAAGTTTAGATTATTTTGCTCATAAATTTGGCTTGGGATTATCCTCAACGAGGTCCTTGTTACTTTCCGCATTAGGAACTGCACTTACGGACATGATTTCTCCCGTGTACAATTTTTTGCACTAAAGTTTTGCACACAAGGCTTTCTGTGGGGGGGTGCTTCTTTGCTTGAAAATTGGATCCTGGAAGGAGATGAACAGGGTAATTTTTCTGTGAATACTTTTGTTTTTATATTCATCGCTTTTGGCTTAAATTTTTTGGGAGCCAAGTTATAAAATGAATGACAGAGTTAACATGCTACTAAGTATTCAAAAGTTCTTTCCAAGAAAAAAAATCATCACAAATTAAACTTACAGGAGTTTAAAGTTTGGAGTAAACTTTGAGTCTTATTGAAATTTTGGTTGGATCATGTTGATGAATGCAGTTGTGTAGGATGTGCAGTTTCCAAATTTGATCTTCTGTCAGAATTAGGAGAGGACACTCACAGATCTCATTCAAAAATTATAGTTTCATTGTAATTATCGTTTGTTTCTATTCCTATAAACATCTCATCAGGTCTACATTTTGAATGAATTTAATGTGATTGATCCTGCATCAAACAAAGTGCAGCCTTACAAACAATATTTTTTAATGAACAAATGTGTACTCAAGGAAAGCACATGCCCCTGACAGTGTTAATAAAATTCATTTATGGAAAAATCTGGGTTTTTACTCCTTTGTAGCACTTTACACTATATGCATCACTTTTTAAACCTTTATATACTAAAAAATATAATCAGTATTTTTTTCCAACTAACACTTGAATCAAAGTTCTCTTCTTTTAAAGTATAGTATGTTGTATTCCCCTAATTTTAAAAATTTCATTATCTTATTCAGATCAAGCACAACCATTGAAAATAAAAAAAACCTTGGTAGGTCAAAGACGGCTTTAAAGTTTTTATATTAAAATCCCATTCTCAATGAAAAAACTGAATGCAGTCACTAAAGTTCATTTAGCTCATGTTCAAGCTTTTTTTGTAAATTGGAAAGTTTTGCTGAAGAAAAAATATTTTTGCTTTACCTTTTAGGGAAAAAAAAGTAACTACCAGGTGTCTAAGCAATTTCAAAGGACCCATAGTGTCTTATTTATCTGCTGCATTGAGCTGTGAACAAAGGCCGTTCTTTCTAGTGACCCTGCTTTTTTCAGAAACATTGTTGTCCTTCGTAAACCGGCCAAATCGCGAGCATCGCAGGAAACGAATCCCATAGGAATAGGCGAAAAAGGATAATAAAAAGTCTAGGCTATTCTAAAAATATCCAATGTGCATTTGCAACTCATATTAAGCCGCAATTAACCTTCTTTCCACTGAAATAAACAAACTATGGAGGTACTGCCGCCATTTTGAATTTGGCAATGTCACATGGTCGCACGACGACCAATCAGACATTTTTCGCCCGTGAAGCCAAAAACAGTTGAACAATATTGCGCATGAGCACACCCATTATTTGTAGGCAGTTATTTGCAGGTCACGTGGTGGGCTCTCGGCCAATGAAAAGGAAGAAACATTCGCATCGAATGATAATTTCTGTTGTGATGATATATCATCACCCATATCGTTTATGTACAGTAGAAAGCAAAGTGGGCCTAGGACTGTCCATTGAGGGACACCTGATTCAACCATTTGCATAAAACCCTTTTGAGGGCCACCTGTTGGGTCCGGTTTGCCAGCCATGCCTCAATCCAAGCCAGTGTCTGGCCCCGGATACATACATACATACATACATACACACATACACGCAATCCCAAAGAGGGGCTTTTATATCTAAGTTCGTCAAGAGAGATCTCTTAGAGCACAAGAATCCGCGCTCTATCAATTGTTCGTGGACGGTTGAGATGAGAAACAAAGAGCACTGATAGGGGCGACTTCGAGAACATAGTTGGTGGTGATTTTAAGTAATTGTATTCTGGACAAACTCGGTACAGATCCGAATCCTCGACAGACAGCAGCCTCTTGATTAATGCCTAATAACTTGTAAAATCATTTGTTTGGTATAGGGGTTGAGTAAACGGCGTGTTTTTGTTACGCACCCTACAGTCCAGAATGAAAACCGAGGTTCAAGTGTTATATAATCGCTATTTAATTGTTTATTGACAATCGTTAAAAAATGTTACCTGACCCACTGTTCAATATAAAAAAGTAGTTTATTAGGAGATTATTACATCGATAACTGTTAAAAAACTTTGTCAAGAACCGTGATAGTAGTTCTAAAAAAAGATGTTTCAATGTTCAGATTCCCGTTCACGCTTTAAATTTAGTGACACAAACTACTACAATAAAATGTTTATTCTAGGAATAAACTAGGATTTTCTCTAGGAATTGACTCCCCACAGCTGTTAGGGCAAGGAAGGGGAAAGTTGTTGCACTTTCCAAGTGATCCTGCATAAAATAATAAGGAAATAAAAACCAAATTGCAAGAGAGTATAAAAGAAGGCTGAAACTAGAGTTGAAATCCAAACTGAATGGAAAGAATAAGGTTATAGCAATTTTAATTGCTATAAACATTGGATAGAATGACAAGAAATGTGTTGACAATGAATAGTGTTTTCCACCCACAGATGTAGAGTGATGTGGACAGCATGTGCGTATCAAGGGAGGATGGAGGTGGGGGACTAATAAGCTGTGAGGGGTATGTAATAATCACTGAGAAAAACAGTTTGGGATGGTATGTAAGGAATTCTTTTGACGTTCTACTGCAAGGAGTAAGAGTTACTGGTGTAATTAAAAGTGAGGAAACTGCCAGTAAAGATGAATCCAGGAGGTTATTACTTGGTGTTACGGTGCACGAATTTATGCTAATTAGTATATGCCAATGTCTATGTCATATCATCAAAGTATCATGGAGTCATAGTTTCAATGGTGTCAATGGTTTCATAGTTTCATGTGTTTCGTGGTGTCAATGGTTTCATGGTGTCATAGGTTTCGCGGTGTCAATGGTTTCATGGTTTCATAGGTTTCGTGGTGTCAATGGTTTCATGGTTTCATAGGTTACGTGGTGTCAATGGTTTCATAGGTTTCATAGTGTCAGTGGTTTCTTGGTTTCATAGGTTTCGTGGTGTGAATGGTTTTATGGTTTCATAGGTTACGTGGTGTGAATGGTTTCATGGTTCGTGGTGTCATAGGTTTCGTGGTGTCAATGGTTTCATGCTTTCATAGGTTTCGTGGTATCAATGGTTTCATGGTTTCATAGGTTACGTGGTGTCAATGGTTTTATGGTTTCATAGGTTACATGGTGTCAATGGTTTCATGGTTCGTGGTGTCATAGCTTTCGTGGTGTCAATGGTTTCATGGTGTCATAGGTTTCGTGGTGTCAATGGGTTCGTGGTTTCATAGGTTTCGTGGTGTCAATGGTTTCATGGTTTCATAGGTTTCGTGGTGTCAATGCTTTCATGGTTTCATAGGTTTCGTGGTGTCAATGGTTTCATGGTTTCATAGGTTACGTGGTGTCAATGGTTTCATAGGTTTCGTAGTGTCAATGGTTTCATGGTTTCATAGGTTACGTGGTGTCAATGGTTTCATAGGTTTCGTAGTGTCAATGGTTTCTTGGTTTCATAGGTTTCGTGGTGTCAATGGTTTTATGGTTTCATAGGTTACGTGGTGTCAATAGTTTCATGGTTTCATAGGTTTCGTGGTGTCAATGGTTTCTTGGTTTCATAGGTTACGTGGTGTCAATGGTTTCATGGTTTCATAGGTTACATGGTGTCAATGGTTTCTTGGTTTCATAGGTTTCGTGGTGTCAATGGTTTTATGGTTTCATAGGTTACGTGGTGTCAATGGTTTCATGGTTTCATAGGTTTCGTGGTGTCAATGGTTTCTTGGTTTCATAGGTTTCGTGGTGTCAAGGGTTTCATGGTTTTATCAGTTTTGTGGTTTCGTGGTTTCATAGGTTTCATGGGTTTCTTACTATCATGGGTCTCATTTGTTTTTGTTCATTCGAACAAACATCTTTTTTATGCTGAAAATGAACACATGCACTTGTCAGACGCAAGTAGAGAGGACAAACTTCTATGCTGCGCAAAAAAAAAGAAAGAAAGAAAGTATTCTCCCCAATTTTAGAAGAAATTTACAGGGGTCAGGAGCCCAGGGTTCTGGGCTCCTGACGGAATCTTTAACAAAACTCTTCAAACTCTTTTATCAAAAAAGTGCTTTTATCATCCCAAAAAGCATGCAAACACCGTAATTGTTTTGCACTCTGTAGCCAATAAGAAGGCTAGAATTTCTGATGCCCTACGCGGGTAATAATGTTAAAGCTCCAAGAAAATAGCTGGTCTTGTAAGAAGAGCAATTATAAAAAAAGTATAAAGCCAACCCGAGAACTGATGAGGTTTGCAAGGAAAACCGAAACCATGTCTTGCGTGATCACAAATTGGCAATAACAAAACAGTTGCAAGACCGTTTAGGTAATTTAAAGGTATTACCAAAGCAGTGGTGAACTACGCGCTCCAGGCCCAAAGACTAACATCGTTAGAAAAAAACCTGAAGTTAAAAAATCATCATCATCATCACCATCCGCAGCATTAAATCCAGGTTTTGCCAGCAAGCCTACTTATGTCAAACTTAAATCCTTCAACTGCTCCATGTTTTTAAGTTCCTGTCAGTTTCATAGTTGTAATTACTTTTCTAGCCCTTGCAGCGGCAGTTAGTGATATTGTTGGGTTCTCTGTACTTATACATTAGAAACAGTTTTTTTATTAGTTTTAAAAAAAGTGCTGTCGGTAAAATATAAACTAAAAGTGATGCGCTCTAGTTTTTATCTATGGGGCGTTGCAAGAGTTCATTTGACATGACAGCCTGTCAAGCCCTGGTCCAATCACAGTATCAATAAAAAAAATCAACCAATCAAAGTGCTTGTTTACGTCGTTCGCACGCGCGCTCACCTCTTGTTTCTTTGTTTCTTTTTTTCTCTCCCAACATGTTAGAGATGTAAAAAATTAATCAGAGGATTATAATTTCATATTTAAATGTTTCTTTCTCTCAGCCACGGGCATTATCCTCCAATATACTAGCCGCCGGAAGGGGTTCATTTACTAAATAATCCATGAAACTAACAAACCTAATAAACCATACCATGAAACTACAAAACCTTTGAAACAAAATCTATGAAACCACGAAACCGGTGGAACCACGAAACCATTGACACCACGAAACCTATGAAACCACGAAACCATTGATACCACGAAACCTATGACACTATGAAACCATTGACACCAGGAAACCTATGAAACCATGAAACCATTGACACCATGAAACCTATGAAACCACGAAACACGTGAAACTATAGGACCATTGACACCACGAAACCTATGAAACCACGAAACCCTTGACACCACGAAACCTATGAAAACATGAAACCCCTGACACCACGAAACCATTGATACCACGAAACCTATGACACTATGAAACCATTGACACCACGAAACCTATGAAACCATGAAACCATTGACAACACGAAACCTATGAAACTATGAAACCATTGACACCACGAAACCTATGAAACCATGAAACCATTGACACCACGAAACCTATGAAAGCACAAAACCATTGACAACACGAAACCCATGAAACCACGAACCCATTGACACCACGAAACACATGAAACTATGAAACCACTATATGACATAGACATTGGCATATACTAATTAGCATAAATTCGTGCACCGTAACACCAAGTTGTAACCATCCAGGACATCTTGGAACAACGAGAAACTTGACAAATCTCTATCCAGTGGATATTGCAACTGGTTTCCCTAATTCCTATCCACTGGATAGTGTTTAATCCGGTGTATAGCGCACTTCAGCTTTTGAACAACTGGGACCAGGGCACACACATAACTGACTCTAAATGTCTTACCTTGGGATGTTTACCCCTTTGTTTTTCAGCTCACCCTTCCACGAACATCCGTCACTCGGGCATTTGATCTCCATAGACAAAATTGTCCTCTGATTGCAAGGGCCGCAAAATCGAAGCAAATTCAGTAATAAAATTGCAAACATTTTACATCTCGATACATCCTAAAAATCTTAAAAGAGGCGGACTTTGGGCACAGACAACCCAGGCCCGGTCACGTACGCAGCCTTGAATTAGTGTATGAAAGCGAAACGAAGAATAGAAATTGCGAGATTTAGATTTGTTCCTACAAATGATACCAGAATGATCGAGTTTTAGAAGCAATCGCTTGTATGCGACAGTATCACGAGCTTTAGAAAAGTCTAGTATTAGTTGGTAAGTTTGATGGTCAATTGATTGCCCAAGGTGTTCGATGGTGTTAGTTAGTTGGGTCTCATATTATTTGCCTGAGGCCGTGTTGGTAATCGAAAAAACTTGTTATGAACTTCAAGGTGTGTCATTATATGTGGGAATATGATATGTTCCAAGATCGTACACGATAGAAATGTTATTTAGACTGGGCTATAATCAGCTGGAAATAATTACCCTGGAAGGTCATTCCTATTGACCGCCTTTCACCCTTTTTGCTTTCGGTTCCCATGCCTTGGTAATGCGTTCACCTCAAAATTAGCTATGAACTTTTTGACGTTAATTTCTGCTGGCATCCATAAATGGCATATTTCTTTTAGCAGTAAAGAGGCCCTGTTAAGGGGGTGGGGGTGCTCATTGTCCCCCGTCTGAATTTCACACCCAGCTATGTCGCAATTTTGGAACATTCTTGTATCGCCTGTCGGAATTTCAATGATAATTTTTTAGCTCGTTGCCAGTCTTACAATCCGCATTCACTGCGACGACGCCAACGGAACATACGGTCTCTGTCTTTAGTACTTTTAAGCCCGGGGTTTTAAGACCTTTATAAATGTTTGATATTCATTCAGACTACTTGGAATAGTAATTGAAGTCAATTAGTAAATTATACAAGTGTACAGATATTTTTAAAATGGCTTGGCGTGAATCGAGGCCTAATCTGGCAAAACACTCGAGCTATCATAACGTTTCTAGAATTCTGGTAGTGCAAGAGTCTGATGTTTCTTCTGAGTTAAACCCTGATTTAGTTGTCAAACTGTGCCTTTCCGTAACTATAACAACCCAGGAGGAAGGACATTATCAACCATTCATTATCTGTAAGACATGCGTTTACAATAAGTCTGTGAAAAATTACGGTGGCCCATAAGGGACATCGCTACAAACTTAAATTAACACAAATTACAAAAATATACTACTGCAAACTAAATCAAATACACTACATATAAAATTAAACCAGCACCGCCAATGAAAAAACAAATGTACTCCTACACAATGAAGTGAAACGCTACACACTAAATAAAAAAAATCAACCGCATACTGCAAATGAAAAGAATAACGCAAACCCCAAATCAAGTGAAAAAACTCACTGCAAACAAAAAGCTAAGGCACGCCGCAAATGATAGGGAAATAATCTCTGCGTAACACAAATTACAAAAATATACTACTTCAAACTAAATCAAATTCACGACGAATAAAATTAAACCAGCACCGCCAATGAAAAATCAAATGCACTCCCACACAACAAAGTGAAACGCTACACACCGAATAAAAAAATTAACCGCACACTGCAAATGAAAGCAAAACGCAAGTGAAAAAACTCACTGCAAACAAAAAGCTAAGGCACGCTGCAAATGAAAGGGATATAATCTATGCGTGCGCATTTACCCATGAAGGCCTGAGACCGAGTAGTAAGCTCAAGTTCACGCGCTTTTATTGAAAACAAAAGAAAACAAAATGGCGTCCGTCGAAGTCTTAAGCAGCTCAAGCGAAGACGAATCGGCTGAAACAACTTTAAAGGACGACTTACCTCGAGGTTCTGAGCGAGATGTAATTGTATATTACTTTTACAGAGGTCTTACTTATGGGCATATTACTCTAATGTTGGAAAAGCAACAATATTATCATGAATCAGCAAACTCTCAAGTGAAGGCTGAAAGATTATGGACTTAAGAGACGTGAAACAGTAGATGAGGAGCTCAAGGAAAGCGTCAGGGATCTTATTGTACAAGAAATATGCACTGGTCCTGATAGCCTTAGTGGCTACAGGACTATGTGGCATGTCTTGCGCCTAAGACACCGGATTAGTAGAGTCGGCGATTAGTAGAGTCACTGTTAAGGGAGGTTGATCCGGGGTTGATCCTGGGGGATTGGAACACAGAAAGAGCCGTTGTCTTCAGCGCAAAACGTATGTGTCACCTGGACCCAACTTTTGCTGGCACATGGACGGGTGTGATATTACAGGAAACAACGTTCAAGTTGGTGGATGGACTTTGTGACCTTCACGAGTCTGACATTCTTGATCTGACCAGTGACTTGCACAAAGAGGCAATTTGGTTTTGTTTCGCTGATTTGCTTCTGGACAAGGTGAAGGAATATTGGAACAGTCACCGGATCAGGAAGTCAAAGCATGCCACTGTATCTGGTGTTCTCGACTTGATGTACTTCCTGCATGTCCGAGGATTTTGGACACAGCGACTGCTTGGTTCCAATATCGCCACACAAGCTCACAAAAAGGGAAAATAGGTTAGAAGGGTTCGATGGGGAGGATGAGGAGTCCACCCCAATGCATTAGTTGTTTGAGAGATACTGAGAATTTTGAAGCAAACCATCTCCAATGACCAATGTATGTCACCCAAAGAAACAGGCAGCTAAAAAGTTACTGAATTATAATAAGATATTTGTTGACCCAATATCACTAGTTAACAGCACTATATTCCACTGAAAATAGCTTTTACCAACATTTTTTATGAACTTTTGTCCTTCCAAACTGTTTTACTGCTTACAAGTTACAGAATTTCCACAATATTTTTTTGGGAGCACAATACAATTAATTAATAAATGCTCAGTTTCCCCCATGGTGGGACTTTGCAGCCATACCAGTGTTACTGTTTTAAGTTTTTACAGGCTTGTTTCAAAACAACTAAAACTCCGCAAAACCAAATGGGTGAACATGGGCCTTTTACAGGGTGGCATTGATTAAAGGAGAAAAAATGCCATCATGCGGAGTCCTTACAACCATTTTTTTCTGTCTTGTCACGTTTAGTTCAACCTCGGGTGATGCCTTTCAACAACGTTTCATTTCAACAATAACTGGTATTTTAAGGGTCAAAGTCATCTTTTAAGCTCTTCCAAAGGTCTTTTCATGTGTTATTGCAGTGTCCATGTTAAATTTAAAATCACTGAAAGTGGTCATATGAGCAACAAGTAACTGTAACCAAAGGGCACAAGTAGGAATGGTGGGGAAGCAAATTTGGTGGTCATTGCTGCAATGAATAAACTTTACTGTTATGCCAAAAGTGTTCTTCTCTGAAGGTAAAAAGTGGCCTTGTGGTTTTCCCAGTAAGAAACTGAAAAATATCTTTCACACTCCCAACGCTGTTGGTAGAATCACTCACTGTGTAATAAGATGAAATATACAAAAGCTATTTGTACCAGTTTATACTAGACCTATCATTTCTGATTTAAATTGGCTGATACATGATACTCACAGCTGCCTTCTCTTTCTTCGACATATCGATTGAAATAACCCATTACAGCTGTTTCCTGTAGTCTCTTTGTTGATCCTGACTCTTGAGTATTCAGCTGTTAATGAGTTCATCAAAAATGTAGATGTCACCTGCATACAAACCAAACCGTTTAGTCAGTCCATTAACTTTGGAGATTCAGTTGAGAAATCAATTAGCATGCACTGTTATATAGTAATTATCATAATTGAAACACAGAAATATACATGGTGACTCATTTTAACCAAATACTTGCACATCCATAAACTGAAATGCTTGTCTGTTATGGCAAAATTCTCTCATCTTAGAGAGAAACAAACACAGCAGAAATAATGAAAGGAAGGGATCAAGGCAGGGATGTAGGAAAAGTTTACAAAGATGATAAACGATAAGGCACATATTATCCAGAAAACTCTTGCATTATAATCCTCTCCTGGCACAAAGAGTTTCTCCATGAGTGATGGGTGTTCTTCCATCATGGCCAGGCACCCGTGCAGCTTAAGTCCCTCCCTCATCTGGTCTAGTTGAGCTTTCACCCTCATAATTGTGTTTTGAAGTGTTATAACCCTGAAAACAGGAAAAATGTCATCCCTACATGTAGTTAGTTCTTACGGCTAGATAATTAATAAATACTGCTAGATAATCAGTACTTAGCTTCACATGTCATTTTATTGAATTAAAGCATGTAGTCACACAGGTAGCCCAAGCCCGAAATATGAGCATCGGCATTGTTGTGTAACATTCAAAATATAAGGATTTGTATGGGAAATAAACCTATCGTTTCTGTAACTTACGAAAGTGAGAGGATTTCAATAAAAAACAGCTTACCTTACTTAAAATGTGTGTTACATCTCCCCTGTGTGGTCCATGGGCCGATTTATGGCCGTTTTATGGATTTTTATGGAACGGTTTTCTCTCTAGTAAACCTTTATATAGAGAAAAAACCGTTTACATAAAATCCCATAAAACGGCCTGTCAATGCCAATACCGTATTTACCCGCGTATAATGCAATTGTAATTCCTATTGTTATTAAAGCCACAAACCGAAACATTTTCAGCGCAAAATACAACAAAATATTCTTTATTATAACAGTTTATTACTAGTAAACTTCAAGTTTAAAAAAGAAAATCTCTACTTTTTTTAACAATCTTTGTTACACAGCAATGATGATATCCTAGTGGATCATTCCCCATAATCGATCACGTAAGTGAACAGTGATTGAAATAAAGATACTTGACAACATTGTCTTTAAATACCGATTGTTGTTTATTGATTGTAATTAAAAAGCTGTGATAGCTAGTTTATATTCTTGTCATAACAAGAGTCCTGGAAACAGCCATTTAAATTCACCTCTATTGTTTTTTTTGTTTATGCAAATGAGTAGCGCTTGGGAAACAAAAGGTTAGGTTCTGTGTATAATGCGCAGCGTAATTTTTCAGCCTCAAATGTTGTAAAAAAGTGTGCATTATACACAGGTAAATACGGTAATGATAAATTTGCACATATGATTACAATAACGCTGTTCATGCAAAACTGCTTTCAGCCAGTCACTTCCAATTCAGTCTGGAGCAGTACAGTATTATTAGTAGATCATTAGTGTTGAAAAAGTTGGAAAGGATTTTCAGGTAGCCTATTTAATAAAAGTGTCTATACAGTTTATCGAAAGATTGTAGGGGGGTGGCACCCTCCCTAAAGTCTTGGATACCCACATTTCAGATCCTGGCTTAGAGCCTGATATTTTACCAGAAAAAAATTCCTTTCAAAGCACACCAGTGTCTATCCCCAACTCTCCAAACAACTGCACTCTCAAGAGGCCCAACAAACTTTTTTCCCGTTGTAGCTGCCTGATGCCATCCAGCAAAACACCCTGCCTGTTTACTCTAACTTCAATTCGCTCATGCTGTTTTACTTAAGATATCATCAAGGCTGAGGAAAAAAAGATTGCTCAGAATATTATTCTGATATAAAATTTGCTTAATTTACTCGGATCAGTATCACTTACAAGGTAATTAAGGTCATTAAAAATAATTTATATCTTCATAAGGAGGTTGGTTGGCACTGAAGTTTGATAATGGAAAAAAAGAAGAACATAAGGAAAATAAACCAGAAGAAGTAAGGGAATGTTTAAATTCATAAAAAAATGTATACTTTAAGAAAACCTAGATGCAATGAATAATTGACAAGCAATTTGCAGTGGATGTCTTTCCTCTGCTTCCCAGAGTAAGAGGCCAAGAATACTAGCACATGACACAAAAGCATTACTGATTGAAAGTTTCAACTGATTAACAGAGTTAGGAACTTAGTCAAAAGCCAGGTGGATTCAATAGATTCTGTTTTAGCTGCTACAAAGAATCACAGCTGCAATACATCCATTGTTGCTATTTTTCCTAAAACCACACATTGAATGGCCAAAAAGATAGGAGGAGTATTTTTAACAGTTTCAAATTGAGCAGAGGTGTGTAATAACTATTGCATTAGTTCAGGAGGAAATTGCAATTTGGCATGTCACACACAAACAAATTTGAATGACGTAAATGTAGTTATTGTTTATAAATGGAGTACTGCATAGTGCCATAAATTATCCATACCTCCCCCCAAAGAAGGGATTTTTCTAACCCCCCCCCCCTGGAAATTTTAAAGCTTCATACATTTGCTTAAAGGTTTTGGACTCCGCGCAAATGTACTCTGAACATTCTGCATAATGAATCAAGTAGCTCAAGGAATTTGCACAGGGAATTCGTCAGAGTAATGACTTTAATAGCTCCTACCACTGTATCGCGACAAACATGGTTTTTCCCTCGATGCATAAAGCTGTTGGTTGGCAAAACGATGCTGCCAAGCTGGACCTTTTTCTGGAACTATTTGCACCAGATCCAGCAACCACTTGAATTTCTGAGGTTCTTGGCGAAAGACTTCGCACCAATCGAGATCCCCGTCTGTAAAGACAATATTTCCGTCTGTTGACACATCCACCCCATGAACAATATGGCAATTTGGCGTACCATTTCTAACTATAATTGAGCTTCTAGACGTTGCCAGATTGAATTTGATGATTCCACCATCGCTGCTCGAGTTAGCAACATACACGTTGTGTCCATCAAATGCCAGTCCAAAAGGGTTTGCCGTTTCGAGAAGCTTTATGACCAAGCTGAGAGTGCCTTGCAGAAATGCGCCATTGTTGCTGATGCTTACTTGGTAGACGGAATGGGAATGGCTGTCAGACACGATTAGCAAGTCTGTTGCAGCAGCAACAATTGCTAAAGGTTTCTTGATTTCTTTATCCAATGGAAGCTTATTCAGATCAGATACTGAATAGCTGATTACTCTTCTTTGTTCCTGAACCCACTTTGTCATTGCCTTTACAAGATCGTTCTTTTTAGCAGAAGCGTGAACTTGGATATGACGCGCATCTGAGCCCGTAGGTCGACAACTTTCATCTTGTTGGGATCTATAAACACCAATGACCCAATTGCTTTGTACGCGACTCGCTCATTGCCTGTGTCTGCAACAAATACGATGCCATTGCTATATGCTACGCTATTGGGATGCTTCAGTGACTTTGAAATCTCAATTACATCAACTGGGTAGTGGAGGCGGGCTAGAAAGAGACGCGATTTCTTGTTGTCGGTGATAAACAAGCTACCATGATCACCAACACAGACACCAGTAGGATTTTTAATCACACCTTTGGAGTTCCTTTATACAGGCGAAAGGTCTCCGGGATGATAGTCTGCACAAGGAGTAGTACCTCGCGGATGGTCTCTCGCTGTTGGCTTTGCAATCAGAAGCAAGGATTCTACCGAAATACGACCGCGATTTCTTATGACAATGAGTGTGACTTCTTTACGCATCTGACGTCTGATGTGGTCATCTTCATCGTTATATAACACGTGGAGATTCGAGAGATTAAATCTCTCGCCATTCAGGAACAGAAAGCAATTGGCAAAGGAAGACTTGAGGCATTTTCCTAGATGAACTGCTTCCGGGACTGGTTTTAAAAACTTCACCTGCTCCTTGATCTGGTGGTCTTTTTCTCCATTGGAAAGCTTAAAGATCTGCTCCATTGCTTGTTTGTTGTTTTATTCGCAGTCAGCTGTCCAAAGAAGAACCAAAAGCTTCATGCACTTAGAGCCAACAGATTCCAAACAGGATTGGCATGCTCGAAGTGGAGTGTCGACACTTTGATGTCCCAAGTCACTGCAAGGCTGGCAGACTGTCCCACTCTCAAGACAAGCTGTAAGTAATGAATATGCTAATTGAAATAGGAAATAACTTTTGCAATATCTAAATTCGTTGGTGTTTTTGGTTGCTGTTTTATGACGAAGAGCAACATATTGAATCATTGTTTAAAATGTTGTTCTCATTAGAGGTCATTAGATGCTTCTCTGCTATGTATTATGTAGATATTCGGAAGAGACTGCTTTTAAAAACGAAACCTTTTAACTCTCCTAATAAAATTAAAAAGGTAGGGAGGCTTTTTATTTACGCGAGAGGTGAAGTCTTTCTATCAACTTACCTTCACATCGGTTTTTACACCATTCTCCAGAAGTATCAATTACATTCATGGTGGTTGTTGTATGTTGCATTAGGCATCTGAGACAAATTTGCAACTGGGCAACACGATTGATTATTCGGTTTGCTACGTCTTCGCCGGAGACGCGTTTCCCCA
>JBBMOI010000002.1:28612500-28650000 GCA_038088405.1 Porites divaricata | reverse complement strand
CTCAAAACTCGGGGTGCGTCTTATAACCGAGTATTTTCGCTCAACAAAATATACCTTTCCAAATACTTTCCAAATTTCCCGATTTATTATTGCTAAACTGAAATGTGGATGTAAAAAAAACACCGGTACAGTGCTGCTACGGCAAGCAAGTTCGTAAACAGAGCCGACGTGAATTTCAGCAAAGAGCGATCGTGCTGAAAAGCACGTGCTTGAAATGATTGACATAAGAAACAATCAAACAAATTTCTAACCTCGCTCCCACGAAATGAGGCAAACTTGACTACAAATCGTTCGAAGAAATTGTCACGGCCGCAATTACTTTACTCCGAAAATGATTACGAAAAAAGAACTAACCTTCTTCGTCCATCCCGCCCTTCTTGTGTACAGAAACTTGCATTCTCCTCGGCACCAGTTTAGATCATAGGAATGATGACGAGTGTTGGGCATAATTACTGAAAATTTACGGTACGCTGAACGAATGATCGAAGATTGAGATGAGTTTTGCAACAGATGAATGAAAGATCTGTCAGATGAGTATTGTTTATAAACGTAAAAACGGATCAATTAGTATTCATAACTTAAAACACTGTTTTCTAAGAAGGACGACTTGAGTGAATTAAAAAGTGTGACATTTATGTTATTGTCTATGTGTGACTTTTTTGCTATTGTTTGTAATGTGTGACTTTCTCGCTTTTGTTTTGAGAATGAAAGCACCGTAATTAGTAACTTTTGGAAGTAAATTGTTGTAAGTACAGCGAACGTGGTCAACAAATTTTCCATAATTCTGGGTGCGTCTTATAACAGGGTATTTAGGTGAAATTTTCATTGTCCCAACTTCTCACAATCGTCTTCGAAAGTTTAGGGTGCGTCTTATAACCGAGTGCGCCTTATAAGTGAATAAATACGGTATTCACACAACAGCAAGAGCTTATCTTTGTCGATTTTTGATCCCAACACAGAAAAAAGAATGTTAATAAAGTACTATGCGCTCGATGTAATGTGGTTATAGATTAAGTAGGGAGACTTTTCGGGTTCGCAGGCTATCAGAAGATGAGTTGAAGCCGTATGTAAACAATGCATTCCCAACGTCCTTTGAATAGTTTTGCTCTCTGTATGAACTCGTAAAATTGTGAATTACCGGTACGCGAATTTCGATCTAAACGATGAATGCGATCTGATTGCTTAAAATGTTCTTTGAGAATGAAGAGAAAAAGTTTCTGTATTGAACGAACCTAAATAACTGAGGCTCTCTAGTGATTCATCCGTCACGCAATCTTCACCGCGTATTCATAACTCACGACGGGCCAAATTTGCATAAAGTTGTTTACGAGTAGAAAGCGCTATGGACCTTGTTTTTTAAAAAAACTTTCTATCTGAGTAGAGAGGTTTTCCCGATGTAGTTTTTGGAAAAATTACAGTCCCAAAATAGAGATGCGTGTTCGCAAACAGTAGTTATTGTGGATACGATCCAAATAGAAGTTTCATTCCAGAAGAAACTGTACTACCTGTTGTAAAGTGCGGTCGTTTTGAGATAATCGTCAGTGTAAGCTGTTCATTCGTTTGGTGAACCCGTTCGGAAATTTTGATGAGCCGTTCGAACGGGTAAGTAAGCCATTTGCCCGTTCGTGTTAGCCATTTGAAAAACTTAACAACCCGTTTAGTCGTTCGTGTTAGCCGTTTGAAAAACTTAACAACCCGTTCAGTCGTTCGTGATAGCCGTGTGAGAAACTTAACAACCCGTTCAAACGGGTACGTAAGCCGTTCGCCCGTTCGTGTTAGCCGTTTGAAAAACTTAACAACCCGTTCAGCCGTTCGATGAACCCGTTCGGAAGTCGTGCGTTTCACCCGTTTAACAGAAAGCCGTTAGTGTACGCTTTCGCGTGAGAGGTCACAAATTTACTGTCCCCTTGGCACTGAAAGAAGCGAAAAATTTTAACAAGGCCCACCTGATCTCTTGTCAATCAAATAACTTTGGTCCTGTATAATCAAATGTATTTGTTGCAGGCAATTTTTTTCTTAGGTTAATTTAATTTTTGACTAGGTACAATTTTTGGACTTAGGTAATTTTGCACCACAATTTCATTTGCACCACAAATTTTCATTTGCTATGGGGTAATTGACTCTTTTTTATTTATAACAAGATAGAGGTATTGGGTTTTGCCAAGATGAGGATATAACAATCTGAGAGTGGAAGATTTTCACTACAATTAGTCAGTCAATCAGGGGACTAGGTCTAAGGTAATGGCTGGGGGTTAGGGTTAAGGGTTAAAGCTAAGGATTAGGTTTGGGGCTCAAGGTAAGGGTTATCGTCTCAATCAGCATCTTACCAATCTTGGTGAGATGCTGACATGCTTTGGTGAGATGCTGACATGCTTGGTGAGATGCTGATATTTTTTGGTGAGATGGTGACTTTTTTGAGAGTTTTATATTTGGCGAGTTGCTGGCATTTTTTGGTGTGTTGCTGACTTTTGGTCAGTTGCTGACATTCGAGATCGTTTTAGGTGTAAACTGAAAAATAGTGTTAGATGCTGTGAATTGGCTGAAACATTCTTAAATACATTTTTAATGATTGTTCTTTATAGAAATGTGCTTTTTAGATTTTTTTCAAAACTTTAAATATTTTTGGGACAATTTGAAAGTGAAAATGACGATTTTTGAACATCTTTTCAAACGTTAAACTCATAAAAAATTATTGTTTAACAGTTAAGCAGCATGTAAGGTATCGTTAGAAAGCTAGGAGTATGTATTTGTAAATGATTGGTATCTTTTTGGTCAGGTGACTTTTTTGGGTCGGTTATCTTAGATATTGTTCAAATAATTTAGCTATGTTTGTTTATTGGTTATTTTTTTAATTTCAAAATGTCATAAACAAGTCATGGTTTAATAGTTAAGCATCATATAAGGTATCGTTAGAAAGGTGAGAGTATCTACTTTTTAATGATTGGTATCTTTTTGGTCACGAGGATTTCTTGTCAACAGGTCGCCATCTTTAATATTTTTGCGAAGAGGTTACCCTATGATTCTGGGTCAAAATTACAAATTTGTTCAAACTCTGTTTATGGTGAAAATGTACGTTAAATTTAATGCCAAAGGAGCTTATAGACGGAAAATCTCCATATATGGTCAAAATGACCTTCCCAACACTCGGAAACACCAGTAATCATCATTTCTAGCTTCATGTTGGCCATACATAAACTTGGTAGAAATTTGAACTTTTGCCCAAAATCATAGGTTAACCCCTTTGGAAAAAAATCCAGCATGGCCACCAGCCAAATTGGAAAATTTGTTCAAACTCTGTTTATGGTGAAAATGTACGTTAAATTGTTGTCCGGTGATGTTTCAAAGTAAATATAAGGTCATCTTGACCATATTTGGAGATCTCAAATATGACTGGTCGCCATGTTTTTTTTTTTTTTGTAAAGGGGTCAGCCTATGATTCTGGGGTAAAAGTTTAAATTTGTTGTGAGTCTGTGTATGCTAAAAAGTGACGTTAAAATGACGTCAGGTGAGGTTTCAAAGTGAAAACAAGGTCATCTTTGATCTTTCCCGAGTAGAAACCCATGGTTTTGGGCCCAAAAAAGGGGAAAATGGATTGCTTTTGTGTTCCCATGAACGAGAAATATATTTTTACTCGTTATTTATTTTAATTTTTTTAATCTTTAGTTTTCCAACGTCTATTTTCAAAAAGAGAATCCTCCCTAAATGGAGGAACTCCCACTGTCGCTTGGCGTTAAATAGAGATGGAAGCCATCATTCACTTCCTCTTCCTCATGGGCCTGGCCATGGTTTTGTTCTTCCTCATCCTGTTGCTCCTGTGATTCCTCTTCGTCTTCCTCTTCTCTGTCTCGGTCTCCTCTTCCTCTTCTTCTTCCTCCTCTTCATCCTCTTTATCCTCTGTATCTTCATCCGAAGTTGAATCGGGTGTTGGTTCCCTTTTCCTCCGCTGTAGTCTCCCCTTGCTTTGCATCAACTGTGGCCTCAATACTTTAAGGCACCGAGACCGCAGTGATTGAAACGTGCGGCCTGGTAAAATCTATCAAAAAAACGTCTTTTGGTCAGAGCAATACTTATTTAAAGTGGCTGTGGGTTATTTTTGGGTATGTTGCAAGAAATTGTTACCTGTTGGTTTTCTGCTTCTCGCCACATGGTGTTTCCATTTACTAATTGGAGCTTGTCTTTAGATAAGCGAGTATGATGTCATCCGCTTGTTTTGTATACTGTCGTTGGAATGCCATAATCTCTACAAAAGGAAAAGTGAAAGATGCGATGGTTTCCTGGTCCCCCCCTCACTTTTTTTTGAGAGTATTATTCTGAGACTTTATAGTGCTAATGCCCTACCAAAAGCCATTCAGAGGGTGTCATCAAGTAAACCAACTTGACTCATTGTTGACAGGATGAAACTCTAATAAGGGACACTTGATTGCTCTCGCTGGCACTCCCCAAGGGTTGTTTACCTCAGCTCGTGTTTATCGAGGACGAGAGTTTCAAGTGGCTATCTAGATGTTTTAAATGCAGGTTAAAATATATACAATTTTATGTACATGAATATGTGCAATAAATAATGTATTATTTTAAGATTTTCTATTTACAGTTCTATCTACATGAGTATTCTACATCACTTCAAGTAAGTCGAGTGCAAGGCAATGGCTTGACCCGCCAGTATGTCCCTTGCCCCGATAGCAGGGCCTGGCGATTCTCTTCCGGGCAGACGGGGCGTATGAATGAGAATGTCTATTTACAATTGTCTTTCCCTTTTTTTGGTATTTTTTTTAATAGCACCTCTGAAGACCCTCTTTCTCAGGCACATGTTTCAGCAGGTCACTTTCTAAATGGGTTGCGATCTGTGATTTGTCAAGACGTGTAAGGAATTTCAGAAAGTAATTCTCCAACAACTCTGAATCTTCGTCACTCCAGGCACTCCTGCTTCTCCCTCCGGCACTTTGAGTCTCAAAACTTTCTTGCATCCATGCTTGCAAACGGTTTGCCCTGTCATCTTTCTCTGTGGTCATTTGATGCTTCTTCCTCATAGCCTTCTTGGTCTGCCAGTACCTCAGCTTGTTCATAACTTTTTTCATGAGTGCTTTATTGTTGATGTCCAAATGGGCCAGTGAAGTTGTCTTATGGATCTTATTAGAAACCAAATCCACTGTCAGAGGGAAATTAGAATCAATTTCTTGCTGAAACAGGTCATCCAGCAGCACCTCCTCCACCTCATCCAGGTCTGCAACTCCTTTCTCTTCTGGTTCTTCGTGATCAGCGTCATCTTTCGCGCTTTCCGAGTCGATGTTTGACTTAAGTAGGACATGCCTCACTGCAGGAACAGCGAGATGGTCAGGGCTCATGTAGGACCTGTCAGCAGTCCTCTCTGTGTGCATCATGTGTTGATGGATAAGTCGTTTTTCAGCATCGGAGTTTTTCAGGGTCGTGGTGGAAACCATTTTCCGCATCCTGGTGGCTGTGATACGTAGATCCGGTTTTATTCCAGTTTTCTTCCAAAAATGCGGAATGGTCTTGGATAGAGTTCCCTTTGTAAAATGAACCCCAGTACTTGTAAGGAAAAGGTGTTCATCTGGGTTTTGGAAAATGCTCCTCACCTGCTTGACGTAGATGTCCATTTTTTTGGACAATGACTTAGACATGGAGATGGGGGCTGGTCCCTGGTTGGCTGTTTTATGGTCTGGCGCATATATGGTTCTTGTTCCTGTCTCTGGATCTTCCTCTGCATCTTCATAGTCCTGTAGGAGTATTGTCTCAAATGGCCCTGGTCGTTGACCATTCTGCTTCTCCAGACTGGCGATGATGTAATCTCGTACGTTGCAGTACTGTCTTGTGGTCAGGGTCGTGTAGGGGGCCTTCTCTAACAAATATTTTGCCCTCTTTGCTGGCTCAGTCTCTTCGAGGTCTTTCACATCTTTCGGGCATACTCGGACTTTCATTTCCTTCAGATGCCTCCACCAGTCTTCTTTTTTGTAGTCCATCCTCACAACTGACCGCCAAGCGCCAATGTCTTTCTGGGCTCACTCTAGCGAGGTGCAAACGGTCTTTGGCAATTGAAATGGTGCCTTGTTTTCATACTGCCTGTCCAAGGCGAACCTGAAAAACGTTTCTAAAGATATTCAATAGGAAATAATAGTTCCTGGTCTCCTCTTTCGAGTAAGGGCTTAGCCCACTGCCAAACTCTGAGGCCCTGGTCGTAAGTGAGACAGACAATGTCATCAGCGTCGGGGTCGATCCTGCTGAGCATGCTGAAGATCTGCCTCACATGTTGTTTGACATGTTTCGCAGGTAATGCCTTGCCACCTAACGACTGGAGGTACTTGTAGAATGCAATCAGCCACTTTTGTCTGGTTGTTGCTCCTTCTTCCATCTTGAGGGTTCTGGTCAGCATTGGTCCACTATACTCATTATCAAACAGGTCGTCCTCGTCATCTTCCATGTGGTCAGAGTCGTCCAAATCTTCCAACTCATCCTCCTCCTCCACATCTTCCAACTCATAGTCCTCCTCACCCCTCTCCTCCCCATCGGAGTACTCGTCATCCTCGTTTTCAGCTTCCAAACTGTCATCCTCGTCTACATTTTCAAACTGTTCATCCTCCCCTACTTCTTCACAATGGCCATCTTCCTCTTCCTCAGCATCCTGGCACACCTTTTTGCTTTAGCGCAGGTGCTCCTCCTCGTTATGTGCATCTTTTCCTTGGGTTAGAGGTGCCAGTTGTTATGGTAGCTGCTGCAGTAATTCTTGTCATGGAATCTGCTGCTTCCTGAGGAAGGCTTCTGAGGGCATTTTTCGGCCTCGGAGTTGGCGGGATCACATCCGATTCAGAGGGGCAGTAGGTCTAGTCATCTGATTCTGACTCTTCTGGCAACAGAGGGTCTTCTCCAAGCAGCTTATAGGATCTCGTTGCCGAAGATCCTTTCAGTTTCTTAGCATTTTTAACTGTTTTGATGTATTCTAACTCATCTGTGCCCTCATACGGCAACCCCATTGCTTTCAGGCGCATGTTGTTGAGCGATCCCCTCGCGATCTTGTGTTTATCAGCAAGGTGCTGATCCAAGTATGCGGTCACCCGTTCGCACACCGGACACTTCATGTAGTTTCACCGTCCCTTAACAATTTTCTTTTTTTGTTCATGTACATTTCCACTTTTTCAGTCTTCTCGCCCTTGTCGGCCACTTGAACGATAGTGTTGATTCTATCAGCGACGATCTCTCCTCGTCGGACATTAACTTTTAAGTGTCGACCCAACACACTCTGTTTTTTGAGGCACAGTGGACAAACTCGAACATTGTTGGTTCTTCGTTTGCCACTGGCCGTTTTTTCTGGTTGCGGGGATGGTGGTGGTGTTGCTGCTGGTGCCGCTGGTGCTGCTGTTGCTGCTGTCGTCCTGGCGTGGGTTGCACCATTTCATCTGCTTTATGATTTCCTCTACTTTGTCAGGGTGAATGTCCCCGTATGTGGCCGTGTCTATGGGCTGCTCGTGGGCCAGTACTGACAGTTGTTTTATTCTGGCCAAATATTTTTTCAGCAAATCTGCCATGAAGTGGTTGTCCATGGAATCCTGTGCTTTCCATACTGCAGCTGCAATGCTATACTCCACGTTCATGGTGTCCAAGCTTGGCATGTACCCAGTCATAAAGTCCACGGTGTCGTTGCTTATAGACTGGGGACGGTAGGTATTTTGCCGTCGGGCATAGTCTACAAATTGGTTCCATCTTTTCTTTCTTAACTGGTTTCTTTTGTTTCTCGAAGACATGATTTTATTCTAAGGATAACAAATTGTAAAGGATTCTTGGAGTAGTGTCTTCCATGAGGACTTCTTCTGGCAGGTAGATGTGTGCGTTTGTACCCACCATGTATAACAGGAAATGAGGAAATATCCTTAACAGTATTTGAAGGTGCTTACTAGTCATTGCGCTAGTCGCCTACTTACGAACGTTCAGCACATACTAACAACAATTAAGAGGCAGTGTCTGTAAAAGCGGTCCGGTGCATTCGGGGTCGAAAAATAGTTTGCCCTCAAACTTTGCCCAATAAATCATCTTAGTTCATAAGTAAATGAAACGACTTTCGTTTTGGGAAATATTTCAAAATACAGATTTTAGAGTGCTCAACTGTCAAACTGCCGAATGCCCTAAATTTGCGTCTGGCAAAAGCCAAAATTGGACAAATTACTAAGCTCGCTTCTCCAAATCCACAAAAAGCGAAAAAAAAACTGATTATTATTTCTAGGTTACGTTGTTTATCAACAGTGTGAATAGCATGTGAATTTTGAATTTTGTTGAGCTGTATCTACAGAAAAATTAGTTTACTAGCACCCATGAGAGGCCATTTTCAAATCGCTGCAAAGTACCCTCTCTTTGCTGGCGATTATTTCGTAAGTGCAGACCTGCCTGCTCTGATTTTCTACTTAAATGAACTAAGAAGATGCTAGGAAGTATCGAAATATAAAAATACTTTGCGCTTTTGATCTTCCTTTAACGCAGAGACTTTGAACTTTTGGTGTTTTTGAAGACACGACAGCCAATTATGCAAATTAGCTTGATCAAGAAATTCCATTAGAAAATGTTGTACCCTTGTAATTTTTTGGCTCAATTGTCGGAAATATTTCTAGACTAAGCGGTTTAATAAAATAAAGTATATTTCAGTTTAGAATTACACTATAACTATAATGAGGTTTCAGAAAAGTACTTATGCGAATAGTACCCGCTTGAGGCCGTTCTGAAACATGCCAAAAGATTCCGGCTTCGCTGGCAAATGTTTTGATATTTCAGACCTAAATGCTCTAATTGTCTGGTTGAGAGCAGCTAAGGAGACACTTGTAAGTATAGAAATATAAAAATATTCCGTTTTTTTATTCTTCCTCGAACACAGAGGCTTGGAACTTTTGTTCTTTTGTGAACGTGACCAGCACGTCGTGTTACCAACAAACTGAACAGACAAAAAACCTCTCTTTTCTCATGCGTTTCACACTAATGCTACACAGATAAAAAAAAGCACTTTTTAAACCTCAAAAAGTGCTAAAAAAAAGCGATGACAAGATATAAAACTAATTGTCAGTCAGGTATTTCCCATTCTTGTTTTCATTATTTAGCTTCAAGGAGGTTGCTTACATGCCTCAAATGGATAATGGAGTTTTGATTCTTAGTTTGTCAAGCATTGTAGTATTAAAGATCAAGCAGATCATGCCAAGGTTTTAATTTGTCACGTTGTTTTTGCAAAACGGTTCTCAACAATCAAGATTTTATGTATCCAAATATTTCACCTTGCCCTTCTTTGTTACCTTAAAAGACTGCTGCGACTTTTGCATTGTCGTTTAAATGGTCCCCACTCACTCGAAGTAACAGGAGCAAAGATCCTGACCGGAAGGTGTGGTCCAGACAGAATTTGCAAACGTACTGAAACTGGATTTTACGGCACATAGTACATATTAATAAGTCTATCCATTTATGTTATCCAACCCTGCTTTCCTGTTGACTGTCTCATTCTGTTTTCATGTCATGTCTGTTCCGACATTTAACCGGTGAGAGGCACAAGCTATGGTTGGCGCTTGTGACTTCACAGAATAATCCGGGAAAAACCGTGTGACCAATCAGAAGCCCCTGGTAGTGGGAACCGCTCCCATATGAAATGCGCGGGCTTGTTCTTTGTATCGTTTCGAGGTAGGGGCTGCTGAGTTTGGTTTCAGCTGCATTTAAGGCGTTCCTGCTGATGTCAAATGTCGTTATACATGTTCTGTGTTGAAGTACAATCTCCTTTTGAGGTCAAGTATAGTCATATCCTCGCTCAGAAGGTTAAATTCTCAGCCTCATTCCCAGGGTAATTCGCTTTATTCGAGTGTGTGGAGGATGTTGACGTCACATCCGTATTCGCCGAGGCAGCTCAATTTTAATTCTTTCGACAAGGAAACCCTTCTCTTTCATATGCATCCCCCCCCCCCCCCCCTCTGCCAGGGCCAGAACCGGCGTCACCTGAGTTTATCACCAATTTTAAATTGTCCTATGTTTTTTGATAGACTCAAGAAGGGCATTATTTAGAATATGGTGGTTCCGAGTTAATTTAATTGGCCTCTATGAATGTTCAGTTGTGAAATAATTGTAATCACATGACCTAAGTCACTGCTGTGATTACGTGTTGAGGGTTTGAACAATAAAGAAGGAAGATGTGAACGAACTGCTTAGACAGTTTTGTACCACCAGTATTCTATTTTTCATGGAGGGGCGTTGATAGTTTTGTAAGCTTATGCACCGTTTACTGGGGATAAAGAAAAACTGGAAGTAACTAAAAAACAATCAGTAAATTCCGCTGAGGTTAACTTGTTTATTAGGTTCTCTATTCTCGCATTCACTCAATTACAACGGGGTTGCAAAAGGGGTTACTTTGCCAACTTGTGCCGAAAACCTTATTTTTATACCAAAATTCTGGGCTATGATTGGTTCAATTAACAAAGTTCCGTCATCCAAGGTTTAGTCAGTCCCTTGTCCATCATCACAGTATCAGGGATACCGTAAAATTCCAAAATAAGCCCGGGGCTTATATTTTTCAAAGGCCCTTTTTGAGGGGCTTATCTACGGAGGGAAATTTGCGTTTCAAAATCGATTGGGCTAGCCTTATAGTTGGAAGTAAATTTACCGTTTTTGCTTTGTTTTGCTTTGTATTTGAGGGCAATTTTCCAAGTACAAGTCGACGGAGGGGTTTTTGCATTACGAGTTTGGGGGGCTTATATTTGAAGGGGCTTAAACCTCTGAGGGAGACCAATGTGGGTGTGGCTCAAGCTTAAACTGACCCTTAAAGGAGACCATACTAAAACAAACATTAAAGTATTTTCTTTTTGTAAATTTCTTTATTCACAGCTCTAAGTGACACCTGCATGGACAAATATGGTGCCTTTCTGTCCCAAACACCCTGAGTGAGACCAAAATCTGCGATTTACACCCCTAAGCGAGATGACGAGCATTCCTGTCACATTAATACGGCAGTCCCCCCCCCCTCCCCCGTAAGAACGGTTGAGACACCCATCTTTACTACTGAAACTGATAGGAGTATCTTTGGGACTCACTTTCGCCAATAGCTCATTCTCTCTTGCTTTCGCTCTTTTCCGCATTTGGTGAAAGCGGCTTTGGACGTCGCCTTCTTGTTCAAAATCTCATTTTATTGCAGGGAATATATTTGCACACAACTCAGTGTACACCATATGTCTTTTGAGACAAAAACAACTGAACCCACCGGCCAAATCTAAAGAAGTTCTTCTTGTTGTTGTTGTTTTGTTTGCTTTTTATCCTATAGGGTTTAGGGTAGCTTGTATGGACGCAAGCAATGAAACTTATTTCAAACTACAGTAACTTGCGCGAAAAAAATTAATATATGAAATTTATAACTTATTTCCAAGACCAAGGTTGACTTCATGACGTTGAAGAAGTCACGATGCTTCGATGGACATAACAACTTCCCATTTATGGTATCTCTCAGCATATATCCATGTTGGACGAATGCTTTACATCATGTATTAAATTTAACTCATCATATCCTCATTAAGTTAGCGACAAGACAAGAGGTAAAGGTCAAAACAGACAACCCGTTTTCTTGTTGCGTGACTGAGTGCGTTCACGGTATACCCTGGAAATTACAAGCGATCGCACTTCAAAAACTGTAGATGTCACCCTTCGAAATCACATTAAACACTGCAACAACGAAATTTCTGTTTTACTTGGCAATATTTCCAACAAATAAGGGCAAAACAAGGCGACACTATTTATTTGGGAATCACTTTATCAATCTAATTTGCATAATTGACGGCGGTCGTGTCTTCAAAAACACGAAAAGTTCAAAGTGTCTGCGTTAAAGGAAGATCAAAAGCGCAAAGTATTTTTATATTTCTACACTTTCTAGCATCTAGCATCTCCATAGTTCATTTAAGTAGAAAATCAGAGCAGGCAGGTCTGCACTTACGAGATAATTGCCAGCAAAGATAGGGTACTTTGCTGCGATTTGAAAATGGCCTCTCATGGGTGCTAGTAAACTAATTTTTCTGTAGACACAGTTCAACCAAATTCAAAATTCACATGCTATTCGCACTGTTGATAAACACTGTAACCTAGAAATAATAATCAGTTTTCCCTCGCTTTTTGTGGATTTGGAGAAGCGAGCTTAGTAATTTGTCCAAGTTTTGGCTTTCGCCAGACGCAAATTTAGAGCATTCGGCAGTTTGACAGTTGAGCGTTCTGAAAACTGTATTTTGAAATATTTCTCAAAACGAAAGTCGTTTCATTTACTTATGAACTAAGATGATTTACTGGGCAATGTTTGAGAGCAAACTATTTTTCGACCCCAAATGCACCGGACCGCTTTTACAGACACTGCCTCTTAACTGTTAAGAGCAAATGTTACCATCGGTCAAACATTTCGTGGCAACAGCTCAAAATTCAATTTGGCCCATATTCTCAGGTTAGGTAGACCTTAATGTAAAACAACACGCTGCATAGTTCGTTGGGCTAAATATCGATTAGTTTTCGAGAAAATCAATAATAACCGAATCCTGAGAATTTGTCACGTTTTGAGCTTTCAATTTAGGTTGAAAAAGAATGCTTCGCGTAACAAAAATAACACACTCTAGAGCAATAAAATCTACTAAATCTAGTAGAATGATGCCGAAATATGTGTTAAAAGCAAATTAGAGCAATTATTTTCTATTTACTTTGAAAATATAATTACTTTTCGCGAGCCCTCTTTTATCAACATTAAAACTTGCCAAAAAATAACCTTTAATCTAAGTATGCGGTACTAAATGAAATACGTCGAAAAATATGGATTTCGAAAGCCGAATAATCGTTCTTTTACATATCCAAAGGATTTTTTGGGGAAATGATTTAGCGCGAAGAAATTCAATTTTAAAGTTGGATACAATGCCCCGTTTTAACCGACCTTCCAAGTTATGTAGTAAACACACAGAAATAGAAGCTTTCCAGAGAGCATTCAATCAGAAGCGGAATTGACGTAAAAATTCAACCAACATATTTTAAAATCAAAGACATAGATTGTATTTCTGTTGTCCCTTCGTTTGATACAAATTTTAATCAAACTGCAAGATAATTTGTCAAGATAACGCAGCTGTCATCTTTGTTTACACGCCGGCGTGAAGACCAGAGTCGTGAGATGTTTTGTTGGAAAGTTTTCCCGACCAATTATCTCTGAATTCAAGATCAGAGATCAGATTTAAAAAGTTATTTTCGTTTGCCTTTCGTCGAAAGTCAGTTTCGAACTAATAAGCAAACCAAAGGCAAACAATTTAACGAGCCATCTCAAACTGACACATTGAAAACATGTCTTAAATCCGTGAGAATTTCGCACAAGAATCAAATCTTTTGATCATGAAATTAAAGGGTCGTTTGACCTTCTTTACCAGCATATGAAGACTTCCACATTCTCATAGCGTAATAACAACTTACATTTTCCTTGCGAACGTAGCCAAAACGGAGCTGGACGTTTTCAGCAAGTTGGATTCGCAGAACATGTATTTATAGCAACTCAATGGTTGCGTGACCAATGTCTATTTCTGGAATTGAGAACGGAAGTTCATGTGCACGGACTTTATGTAACTGGAAAATCATGAACCCTTTATATAATGGTGCTGCTAAACATTTCAAATTAACGAGTCTTTTTAGTTTCAATATCAATTTTAACATTTTGTACGCTCAGCTATATTCTACGGCGAGAAACCACGTAAACCATCTTCAAGATAATCTAGCTTCTGAATCATCAAAAGTGTCAAAGATGAAACACAACAAGTTTTTACACTTCTACTAAAAGCTTTACCCCAAATCGAACTAGAAAATGTAAGTGATTAAATGCAGGTGCCACGACCAATTCTCTGCTTTGTACAAGAAAGACGTTGCCACATCTCAAGTTCGGAAAAGCTAACACTTGTCTTTGACCATCACCACCTAATTTCTTTTTTTTTTTTTTAACAATTCAGCCGGTAATGGTCTCCAGCTATGAAAAGGGTAAGAACATTATTGCCTCAGTGGGTTAAACGGGGTCACCCAGACATGACCGGTCACGGATAATAAATTCCTCGATAAACTAATTTTAACAAAGAGTAAGTGGTTTTAACGCGCATTTTCCAAAAAAAAGAAATCCAAATTACTTGGCCACGTGATCGACTACGCCCTCCAGCCTCTAGTGTTCGAGAATTGTAACTAACGATTCCCACCACTTTCTTAACGTGTAGCTCCAGTTTTTCTGTATCAAAGCAAATGCGAAATCTGCTCGGAATGGTTCCCGAATCATTACAATTTGCAGGTGAATTGAAACTGGTGGTTTATTGACTAGTGCCAGTCCTCTTCTAACTAAAGTTTTCGTCAGGACGAGACGCATATGACTTCTTTCCATTCTTTTAACTGTTTTTACAAGAAGAGTATTATTAGCCACTGTAGACCTACAAAGGAAGAACGGTTTGCTCTCTGTCCAGTGGGCGATTCATCTCGAAGGATTTCTCGATAAAATAGAGCGTGGTTGATCATGTGATGCAGTTAATATAATTTTAAAAATGAAATTGGAAGATTCCTTATGATTGTTCTTAAATCGTTAGTCACGGGATAGCTTGAAAAAACTTTACATTAGACCATCCCCCTTTTAAAATTCTGAGTAATCTTTAAATCTACTTGAAGATGTACAAATTCTCCGTTTGTGGGCGTGGCTCTGATTCCTTTTCTCTCCAGACTTAACTAATTTTATAACAACTTGTTACCGTTCCTATAACACTTTTCCTTTTGTTAGCTTTCCCCTGGCTTCTATCGTAAAGGCTACCGGGATAATTTTGACGAGACACTTTACAACCCCAGTCAGTCGTCACTCTTTGAAGAGTGTCTGTAAAAAGTCCTTTTGACGACACACCGTTAGCATCAAACAGAGCCGTCAATTTCAGTTTACCTCAAGTAAGACATTCTCGACATCACTGACTATTTCGTAGGTTAATCTCTACATATTCTGGTCAGTCTTACTAGTTTTATAGCCACACCTGGCCACAACGCCTTCAATAATTTCCAAGTACGGCTGCTTGCTACATCCAGTTCTAAGGCTGAACAGATGTTCTGCGGTGTTCGTATCGAAAACTTCGCCAGCCTAGACTGACCTACGATCTCACAGATGTTGGATGTTTCGTACATGATGGGAGGCTGAAGAGCTAATGCTTTCGTTACTTCGTTGGACATTTTTTCGATTGCTTTTTCCGTTATCAGTTCATTTCTTTCTATACGTTCATTTCTTTGCTGACAAGCGAGAAAAAAATCCTGCTATTTGTAGTTGTGTGAAGTGCACTTGTCGAAGATATTAGAGCAATCACTATGCTTTACTCTTCGCATTGCCTTTGAGACGCTCGACATTCTTAATCAAATTTATTTGAAAAAAGTGATAGCGACGACGTTTTCATTATTTCACAAGGTTTTTCCCAAGGGCAACACCGAAATTTTTTTTGTTTCCTCAGGTAATGATTTTTGTATAGCGATCATATTTGTCACTCTTTTGCCTTTATTCGTTCTTTAACAGGTTTCTGTTTGTCGTTCCTTCTTTTTTAACTCTGATATTTAATTTAAAAAATCGCTAAGATCCACTAGTCACTTGTTCCATGTTCCAATCCCGTTTTTTGTAGTTGTAGATTTCACTTGAATGAAGCGGTATTCCACAACACCCACGTGATAACATATGTTTTTGACTTGAGGTCTCTTGGTTCCGCTTTGGTTTGCTGCTCAGTTCAAAACTAATGTTGCGGCAAAGAAGGCTTACGAAAGGCAATCTAAGACCATTATGAGGAAAATGGAAGCAGTGAATACGCACAACAAAAACCAACCTCCAAAGCATGAAAAACAAACAATGCCACCGTTCCGCTGTCATCTCGTGGGAAATGATTTTGAACGATTGGTTCACGAACGAAACGAGACCTGCAGAAATACAGTTTTCTTCATCATTGATTTGAAGACAAAAAGGTTAGATTCTATCCGTTAAAATAGACCTCGACTTACTGTATTCTGCTTAACTTTTTAGGGGCTTCCGTCAAGTGTAATGTGCGTTGCAGTGTCATGTCACGCGTGGGACAAGTTGAAACACGGAAATTTATCCAATTTTAGAAATCGATTTCTTCGCTCTGAATCATTTCCCCAGAAAACCCTTTGGAACTCTAAAAGAACAACTCTTTGACTTTTAGTCACTAGGTTTTCAACGAATTATATGCAGTACCACAAGCTCAAATAACAGGCTAATTTTAGATAAGATTTCTTCTCGATAAAAATAGGTCGGGCAAATTAAATTAGATTTTAAAAGTGAATAGCGGAGAATTGATAAAAATTGCTTTAACGGTATTTTTTGACATTGGTCAACAATATGTGGTAGATTTCATTGCTCTAGAGTGTTTTATTTTGTAACGCGAGGCGTCGTAAATCGCCCTAAATTTCACATTGCAAAGGCGGCGTTTTCACAAAATTCAGTGATTATCGATTTTCTCGAAAACCAATCGATATTTAGCCAAACGAACTATGCAGTATTTGTTTTACATTAATGTCTACCTACCATGAGATTATGAGCCAAATTGATTTTTGAGCTGTTGCCACGAAATTTTGAAAATGTTTGATTTTTGGTAACATTTGCTCTTAAAGGCTATCACCCAAAACAGGGAAGTTCATTTGCCTCAGAGGTAAGCCCTAAAATATACAATTTACCCGCCTTGTTTAAAGTCAAATGGCCAAAACCAAGAACACTTCCAATATTTCTGCAAAGTGTATTGTATTAAGACCAATGCCATCAAAAATTGTAAGATTTGAACGAGCCACAAAACCACAAACCAATTACTTTTCTTGCTTGCAATCAGTTTTTCCCGCCCGGTGGCTTGTTTCTTGTATTATGATAACTCTCCCAAGAATATTTTTGGTATTCACGGTTTTCCCGCGTTGACTGTAAACTCCTCAGGGAATCCTACATTAGCCGACATACTAGCCTATGCCATATTGGCCAACCTAAGGGCATTCCGTCAGTGCGTACAATAGATTTGAAAAGAACTTACCAAACTAGTAATGACTTTGGTAACAGAGAATATATTCACAATCAATCTACATAAAGGGAAAAGGAAATGTTAGCAAAGTAAAAAGGGAAGTCCTTCTGAAAAATCCCCGTCCCCAAACTAACATTCCATCACAAACGTGACAATTGATTTGAAAATAACTTACCAAACGGGTAATAACAAATGTATAAAGATAGGAAAAGTGGTAATCAATCTGCATAAAGAGAAAAAGAAATGTTAGCAATTTAAAAAGGCTGGTCCTTCGGAAAGCTTCCCCTACTGAAAAATGTAATATTGATTTTAAAAAACTCACCAGAGAGGAAAAACTTTAGCCAGCAGATAAAATCCACACGAGGAGACAAACTACATGAAAAGAAAGGAAATTATTCACAAAATAAACTTACCCTAACCCTGAAAAGCAATTTCAGCGATTGGAAAAAAGGGTATATAGTTCACCAACATTGAAAGGTTTCCCCCGGAAAAAGCACCCCCCTTAGCGTAAAATGATTGTCCTTGAGTGTAACAATCCATCCTGTGAGTTTGGAATCAATCCGTTAAAAGCCCTAAGAGATATTTAAGGTTAAAGTTTGGCCTCGTTTTGACTCAAATACTGATAAAATGGACTGGTAACGTGCTGTTGCGTCCGCCATTTTGAAAAAAATTTAACCGTTAATAACTCTGAGAGGATTAAAGCATTCGCAACCAAATTTTGCATATGTAAAGTTTACACAAGTGGCTATAAGAATCATTCATTTCCCAAGTTTCTAATTTAAATCATAAGCTAAAAATGGCGTGGGAATTTTTACCTCAAATGACGTCATATCTCCTTAGTTCACAACTTTATTATAACAAAATTTGTAGCAAAATGTTCCTTGCACTGTAATATAGCTTACCGTTGCTGTATTTTGACCTCTCCGTTTATAATTAATTAATAATTGTATTAATTAATTAGATTAACAACTTCGCCCCATAAAATGTTATTGGCGACTGCGCACAAGCAACTATGTATCGTGGCAAAAAAATATCACTAGGAGTAGCTCAAGCACTTTGGGAAACCTATCTGATAGTTCAATTGCCTGTATCTAGCCTTTAGAAGGTGCAAAAAGTGACAATTTACGGAGCAAAAAAAGCATGTACTCACCACTTGCAGTCTCGCTAGAGAGGGGCCGAAGTGTCTTAGTCAGAAAAAGGTCATGACCTCTTGTGGTGATATGCTGACCTTTTTTGGTGAGATGCTGACCTTTTTGGGTCCTTTCGGGGTAAAAGTATTAGATAATTTATTGTAAGGGGTTAACAGGTTGATACGTTTCCAATTAATAATTAGTATTCTCTAATTATTAATTTCTTAGTAATAATTAATAATTACGTGATTATTATTTAATAATTGTATTAAAAATTAAGGGGTTATAGTACCATCTAAAAGATCAATCAGTTAAAATGTTTCCAAATTTTGAATTTTTTTTTTAAATTATCAATTCCTTTATTCTATTTCCCTATTAATTATTATTTTTTATTATTTGTTCATTATGAAATGGATGACCAGAAGTGATAATTCCATATAAGGGATAAATAGTTTTGAATGTTTCCAATTATCAGTTAATATTATTTAATTATTAATTAATGATTATTCATTAATCATTAATTATTAGTAATCAATTATTGATTAATTATTAATTAGTTATTACTCATTACTTTTTAATTATTAAGGGGATTATTTTTCATTATTAAAGGGGTAACCAGAAGTGAAAGTAATATTTAAGGGATTAATTGGTTGAAACGTTTCCAATTATTAATTAATGGGTTATTAATAACTGCCTTATTCTTCTTAGTTTTTATTTTTGCACGTAATGAGATTGCCTCTGGCTAAATTTCTAAATAAAGTTCAGTTCTTCAAAGACGACTCAGTTGCTTATTGCAAAAAATATATGTAAATTCTAAATGACGTCAAATGGCCAAAACCTGTGTATTTTGTATATGTACAACAGTAACATTGTTGATGCCTAAAAGTGATGCTATTTGGTCGCATCTGTAGTTCACAGGATGTAAAAAAGAATAGGAGGTAGTGAAAATGGCGAGTTCCTGACAACAACATGGCATCATTCAGGTCTTTAGTGCTAAGAGCTCCCCAAGTATAAGAAGTTAGGACATGAATATTATGTTATATTATTTGAAATGTTGATATGGATGCCTAGAAGAAAAACTGGGCAGATTGTTCAGAATCCAAGCTTATATGTTGAAATCTGAAGCTTGATGAGATGCTGACATTTGTTAAGGTTGTTTCAACCCTTTCTAAAACGCATTCTTGATACGTCATTACTCGCAAAGCTAAAAACTAACGATAAAATCCGAAGAACTCCTAAAAGACCAATATCTAGTGTATTAATTCACAAAATGTGAAGAAAGTAGTAATAAACATGAATTCTTTATGCATTCGTGAAAATGGCATATAAAAAGAAGTGTCAAAATTGTCTGGAAAAAGGTAGGTTTCTACATCGTTAAAAACTTTTTTCCCTTTCATTTGAAACCAAGATCTTGAAATATGTCTTAGACAATAATCAAACAAACGTTTGTTGAAATCTAACACAAATCTCCTGAAAGGCAACAAAGTTAGACACCTTTCTGTCCAAATCGTCAAAAAGTCCAAAATTGGTGATTTCCTGACATGTTTGGCAACTTGGGGTTAGATTACAAAAAAAGTATAAGGAGTTAAGAAAAAATAAGTTCATTTTCGTATTCTGCGTTGAATTTTAGTTCAGGGTAAAAAAAAAAGCATGGGCTAGCTCAGACCCGCCCAACCAAACCTAACCCTAGATACCCAAAGGTATGCTGTAATTTGCTGACAAAAAAAATCCCTAATTTTAGGGTTCTCTAAGCTCTCAATGCCACCCCTTTTTATTTAAACGTCTGAAACTTGCCAAAAAGTAAGCTCTTCTCATCTACTTATTGTGTTATTTCTTTCAACTCTTAACCCCTAAAAACCAAAAAAATCATTAGTCTTAAAAAAATGACTGTCTTTTTCCGTCCAAAATACAGTCACTAGATATGAGTTAGACTCGATTTTTTTTTGAACTTTTAAAAAAAGCACTTTTCTTAATTCAGGGGTTAAGCAGGGGTATTAAGAACATAAACCAATGGTGACACGTAACACCGCTGACCAAAATTTGGGGAAAAAACGGCTTTTCCTAGTGTGATTCTCCCAAGGTTTGGTACTTTGCTGACATTTCAAAGTTTGCTGACATATAACTTGCGCATGCGTAAAGTAAACTAAGTGAAACTTTCCATACAGGTAGATATTATAAATATCTAAAAGTCTGCAAAATGTGGAAACTTAACTACAAAAACTGAATTTTTTACGATTTTTTAAAAAATCGTCAGGTTAAATGTCAGCAACTTTCCGTTGAGGACGCTGTTAGGGTCATCGTCTCAGTCAGCATCTCACCAAAAATTGTCAGCATCTTACCAATCTTGGTGTGTTGCTGACTGCCATTGGTGTGATGCTGACTTTTTTTAGAGAGCTTTATATTTGGCGAGTTGCTGACATTTTTTGGTGTGTTGCTGACTATTTGTTGAGTTTCTGATATTCGAGATCATTTTAGCTGTAAACTGAAAAATAGTGTTAGATGCTGTGAATTGTGGGTGAATCGGCTGAAACATTCTTAAATACATTTTTAATGATTGTTCTTTATAGAAATGTGCTTTTCAGATTTTTTGCAAAACTTTAAATATTTTTTTGGACAATTTGAAAGTGAAAATGACGATTTTTTAACATCTTTTCAAACGTTAAACTCTTATAAAAAATTATTGTTTAACAGTTAAGCAGCATGTAAGGTATCGTTAGAAAGCTAGGAGTATGTATTTTTAAATGATTGGTATCTGTTTGGTCACGTGACTTTTTGGGGTCGGCCATCTTAGATATTGTTCAAATAATTTAGCTATGTTTGTTTTTTGTTTTTTTTTAATTTCAAAATGTCATAAACAAGTCATGGTTTAATAGTTAAGCATCATATAAGGTATCGTTAGAAAGGTGAGAGTATGTACTTTTTAATGATTGGTACCTTTTTGGTCACGTGGATTTCTTGTCAACAGGTCGCCATCTTTAATTTTTTTGCGAAGAGGTTACCCTATGATTCTGGGTCAAAATTACAAATTTGTTCAAACTCTGTTTATGGTGAAAATGTGCGTTAAATTGTTGTCCGGTGATGTTTCAAAGTAAATATAAGGTCATCTTCACCATATTTGGAGATTTCAAATTTGACTGGTCGGCATGTTGGTTTTTTTTTTGTAAAGGGGTCAGCCTATGATTCTGGGGTAAAATTTCAAATTTGTTCTAAGTCTGTGTATGCTCCAAAGTGACGTTAAAATGACGTTAGGTGAGGTTTCAAAGTGAAAACAAGGTCATCTTTACCATATTTGGAAGTGTGAAAATTGGAATATTCGCCATCTTTGATCTTTCCCCAGTAGAAACCCATGGTTTTGGGCCCAAAAAAGGGGAAAATGGATTGCTTTTTCTGTTCCCATGAACGAGAAATATATTTTTACTCGTTATTTATTTTTATTTTTTTAATCTTTAGTTTTCCAACGTCTATTTTCAAAAAGAGAATCCTCCCTAAATGGAGGAACTCCCACTGTCGCTTGGCTGTAAATACAGATGGAAGCCATCATCCACTTCCTCTTCCTCATGGGCCTGGCCATGGTTTTCTTCTTCCTCATCCTGTTGTTCCATCTGCTCCTGTGATTCCTCTTCGTCTTCTTCTTCTTCTTCTTCTGTCTCGGTATCCTCTTCCTCTTCTTCTTCGTCCTCTTCCTCCTCTGTAGGTTTCCTTTTTTTCCACTGTAGTCTCCCCTTGCTTTGCATCAACCGCGGCCTCAATACTTTAAGGTACCGAGACCGCAGTGATTGAAACGTGCGACCTGGTACAATCTATCAACAAGACGTCTTTTGGTCAGAGCAATACTTATTTAAAGTGGGTGTGGGTTATTTTTGGATATGTTACAAAAAATTGTTACCTGTTGGTTTTCTGCTTCTCGCCATATGGCGTTTCCATTTACTAAGTGCAGCTTGTCTTGTAGATACGCGAGTATGATGTCGCCCTCTTCTTTCCTATGTTGTATTCGGAACGCCATGATCGCTACAAAAGGAAAAGTGAAAGATGCGATGATTTCCTGGTCCCCCCCTCACTTTTTTGTGAGAGTATTATTCTGAGACTTGATAATGCTAATTCCCTACCAAAAGCCATTCAGAGGGTGTCATCAAGTAAACCAACTTGCCTCTGTTAGTCAGTCAATCAGGGGACTAGGGTAAGGGCTGGGGGTTAAGGTTAAGGGTTAAAGCTAAGGATTAGGTTTGGGGCTAAAGGTAAGGGTTAGGTTTAGGGTTAGGGTTAGGTTGGGGTAGGGTTAGCGTTCAGATGTACTAGCAGATTGAAGAGGAGAAAAAAGGGAGACATATTTTTAAAAAATAATAATGAATGGTTCGCTGTAACTAAGAAGCTAGAGTTGCACTCGGCTATCGCCTCGTGCAACTCTTACGCATCTTTCGTGCTCTCCAAACTTCCCGCGTGCATCCATGACTCGATATACGCACGCTAAGCATGAACAAATTCTTAAATTTACCTTGTTAAAAAAAATTACCTATTGAAAATTTTTAACTACAACATATACCTAACTATCTTATAATAATGATAGTCTTTTAAAAAAAGAATAATAATTGTCTGCTTCTGTTTTGTCTTTTACTGTCGCTGCTGTTGTTGCTGTTTTCGCTAGTTTGTTTTGTCTTGATTTCTCTTTTGGCTTCACATCAGTTCCTGGTTCAGTATACCTCTGACGTACCTTGATATACATGTAATATTGTCCTGTACATAGGTCCCAGACTCTACAAACATCCTCTACTGCGTGTAAAGCTCAGTGTCATTTCTTCGTTTTATTCAAAAGTAGGTGGTGGTCAACTAGAAACATTTCGCTACATTGACCACCACACACATTTTATAACACGTACTGTAATTATTTTAGTTTGTTATCATCTATTGTAACTATATTTTTCTTTCTGTTATTCTCTGTAAATAGTGTGAAATAAATGAATCATTGAGAACCATTTTATATATTTACTAGTAACAGTTGACACTGCAGCTGCCCCCGCTCTGTATATTGTCGGTCAATAGTATTTCTGCTCGTTGTGTAGGTCTTTGAAATATACTGATTCATAATGAAGGTTTTCCCACATATTCCATACAACAGGTGAGATAAGCACAGGAAACGCATGGTTCCATGCACAGTTTCTGTTCGATTCTCAGTTTCGAGAATTGTTTATTCTAAACCATAAAAAAAGATTTAATTAGAAGTTGATTTTTCGCTATTTCTCATTCACTTTTTACATTCAGTCCATTTTATTTGCCGGAAAGTAAGCCTTACAAATTAAACGGACGTTTGGTCAATTCACGCTCGTGTATTCTAGTCTTATTTTAAACATTATAGCGGAAGGACATCTGTGAGCAGGGAATACTTCAGCACAGAATTTAATTGTCGGCGAATTTCTGTAATCGTCCATCGTTCTTCTAGTGATAAGCTAGCCGTTGCTCACTCGTCTTGCTTGTTTGGGGCTGAGTCTTATTCCGGTCAAAGAGAGAAAAAGAGTGTCTGGCAAGGTTTTTAATCAAAGATTTGTGAACTCGTGTCTGGCAAACTCTCCAATTGTTTATATATACACAGTTATACGCACCTTATAACTTCATCTGCGCTTAACGAGTGTCTCTTGGTCCATAACTTTTAAAACAACTGCTCCAAAGAATGTCACTGATAACACATAACGAAGTATGACTGCACAGTAAATGTCACAAAAATCTGCCTAAGCGGTCCCTTAGTGCAAGAAACACAGCAGGGATATCGTAAGGTGTTTCCTCATTGGTCAAAGAAAACAATAACGTATTGTTTATCATTATTTTCCATTGTTTCACAGTTAGGGTATCTAACCAATTGCTTTTAGGGTTAGGAGAGCTGCTACATGACCCTTTTTTATATACGTTTAGTTGTCAGTCCTTCCTTGATCTTACTGGGACGCACGGGGGTCTTGATCAGTTTCTTGGACAGTTTCTAATTGATAATTGTTGCTGGCAAGCTGTGGAAAGTCTCCGTAGCACCTCATTTAACCTCATTGCCCTGCTTGTGTTGGTGTTGATTTAGGACGGACTTGGTTTTCCTCGAACTAAGGGCGTTTTTACTTTTTGATCCAAATAGGGTACACTAGGACTTCGAAAAGTGTGGAGCCATGCCGAATGCCCTTCTTTCAAATTCTCCCATGAAGAGGCTATTGCAGGTAACACTGGAGAAGGCACAAAGCCACAGCCAGATAATTGAATTTGAACTTAATGGTTTTCATTCTCAAGGCCAGCCAAATCATAGACGGCTGCTTACGTCGGACAGGTTGCTTCTCCTTAAATCTTTTTTCACTTTTTAACGTGAGGCAATGACAAAAACATTTACGTTTCTTGCGCATTAATTCCTTCCTTCCCACTCATCAACGACACGATCAATTAACGGCAATCTTTGATTCAAAGTCCTTTTCGTTCGCCTCCATTAGCTTTCCCCAGCTTTAGTAGCTCGGTAAATTGAACGTGGGTCTTGATCTCTCCGCCACAGAATTGCGGCTCCGCGGAAGGCAAACAACATTTTTGTCTAAAATTCTTGATTCACTGAATTTTCGTCAGTTTGTATTCGCACGAATAAACTCCAATGTAGACACTTGGCTTATTTATCGGTGTTAACATGGAAGGAGGGAGCTGTTTGAGCCTTCATACACTGGGGAAGATGGTTCAAGTTAATCTTTTGACAAATTGTACTCATGCCGGTCCCCCTCCTAATACAGGGTGTCCCAAAAGTTTGTTCCTCTACTTTAGAAGTCTGTATTTCAGTACGATGGGACTTGGTAAGCAAATCATTCCAACAAAAGTTGTCTTTCATTATAATTCACTATTTTCATACTTTTTGTACCATCTTTTCACTCGAATATTCGGTTTTTGTACTTCTGCGCCAAAGGTGCGCATGCGCGTATATTTTGCAGCCACATATCTTTTGTATTTCATAGCCCGAATTGTTCGAACTCCTTCCTTGTTTTTTGTGAATATCACGAAAGATAAACCTCCTTAACGCAAAAACGTTCAGCTGCGTGAGAGCATAAGCCTGTATACTTGGATTTACTGGCTTATCTGTTGCAGAAATTGCTAAAAAACCGGAAAAATCCGAATGTTGGGTGGGAGAATGATCATGGAGAAATGAAGGTTTTGAAGGCTAGAAACTAAGGGGATGACCAAACGCCCTGAATAAAGCAGCTAAAATAGTTTTAAAGAAGACTAGATACAAAATAGGAGGCTCGACAAGGAAGCTCAGTCTCACATGGTTAGCAAGTCAAATAAAAGGGTCATGAAAAGCTGTTTAAAATGTTTGAAATTAGAGGCCCCTGAGATGGCAAAAAAATCCTCTGCTTAGTCTGCCAAATAACGCCCAGCTAGTTTCAAATTTGTAAAGAAATACAAAAGCCTTGCTGTGGAAGGGGGCCGAGATGATTATCGTTTTTGGATGAATGCCCAAAATATATTTTTTTCAGCTGCCTAAACTAAACAAATTTTGTTTGGGGGTTGAACTGGATCCTGCGCACCAGGTGATAAAAAAGCTCAAAATGGATCCAAACGCTGTATCCCACTTCATGCCGCAACGGCTACAGAATTTGATAAAAAAACAAAAAGGCATGCCAGATACTGAAATTCTGAATACATTTACTTGATAGAGAAAGAAACATTTTCAAGAAATTTTATGTAAAAATAAAGTTTTCATCAAAAGTTATAGTCCATGAAATTAGAGGAACGAACTTTTGGGACATCCTGTAATTACTGCATATTCCTTTATTTAAGTCGAGTAAACGTGGCAGATGCAAAAATAAGACATAGGGGGAGGGGGCAAGTTTCCCGCTCTTTTTTCCCTTTCTTCCCTACCTCTTCCATCTACAAGGTTTTTTATCTGACTAACACTTTGAATCGCAAACGAAAACGATCTCCCTGTCCGCGGAGAAGTAACTACTGGAAATGATCTTTAAATTCATGGAACATCCAGTGTATTTTTGGTGGTAAAATTTTACCTTTAGTACTGGTATCGAGATAAAGGATTTCTCTACCCATAGTTAATTGAGTGGAATGGTTATGAAACCCGTCAGACGTCTTTGTTATATGTTTTTGCGGACCAGACGGTGCACAACTTTCAATACCATTCCTAACATTTTGATCGTATTGACCAATAAAAACGTCGCATCAGTTTATTCCATCACAATTTGCCGACTGAAAACAAAGGTTTGTGCACGGTCATGGAACTACGAACATAAAGTTTGAGCATCGCTGTTTTTGTAATTGATGTTTGCCGCCTTTCATAATCAGGCTTCTCTAATAACTACGCTCTACGGTACAAAAGTCAATTTTAAATGGTAGTTCACCATCATTTTTAGGAACAGTCATTTTTGTTTTCAAAATGTAGAACTTGATATTTGCATTTAGTTGGTAGAAACTTTTTGAAATTTATTGCCTTCAGGGTTAGTTTTGTTTCCAGATATGCTACGCCAAAAGTGACAAAATATAAAAAATGCAACTTTATAATTCAAATCCACAAATTCACTTTCAAGATCGATACAATTTATGTCAACTTGCTTTTTAAATGTGGCAAGATTGTGGGATTTAATTTCAATTCCCACGTGTTTCTTGTCATGTATCAAGAGATACGTTTTCTAAATCAAGATGCATGTTTTTTAAATCAAGAAGAGAGACGACAGTTTTTGATCAGTTCTGTTTCCGAGAGGGACTGAAAACGAGCACAAAGGTTGGAATTTAAGATGGCATCTAATCGTTTCTATATTCCAAGTGCAAATTAATTTTTTAATGGTTTGCTCTCTGGACTGTGTGAGCGAAAACGATGGAGGGACACGCAGAATTTCTTGCAAGACACTTTGCGGGTGATGTATGGTCGAGTTACGGAGTCGACCCAGGAGAATCAACTTACTCAGGATCTTTTAATGCAGGTAATAGACTCCAGGTTACAATCACTTGCACTTTCATTATCAAGGCAGTACAGAAGAGTCAAGTACTACGCAGAATTCAAAGCTTTAATTTACTCTCCAAGGGTCAGGTAATGCCAGGAGGCCTAGATACATGATGAGATGTGAAATTAGGCATGAAATCCATGGACTAAGAGAGGCATTGGGTTTCAGTGGGTAGATACTGCAAGGATGCTAGGAATGTCTCGACGGAGGCAAGAATTTGGTTTGCCACTCGGTCAACAGCATAATTTTTCCTCCTTGTCCGACACTTGGACAATATTGTGAGAAGCATTCTTTCAGTTACTCCACTATGAATTCTGCGTAGTACTTAACTGTTCTGTATGAAAGTAACTGTTAAGTATTGCAAGTGTTTGTAACCTGGAGTATATTACCTGCATTAAAAGTTCCAAATCCTGAGTAAGGTGATTCAGCCGACTCCTGGGTCGACTAACTCGACCGTATATCACCCGCAAAGTGCGTTTATATTCCTCTAGACGTCTTGCAAGAAATTCTGCGTGCCCCTCCATCGGTATTTTCGTTCACAAAGTCCCCGCACTGCTACAAAAGGGAAAGCAAACCTTAGAAAAATTCATTTGCACTTGGAATTCTTGGAATATAGGAACGATTAGATGCCATGTTGAATTCCAAACTGTGTGCTCGTTTTCAGTCCCTCTCGGAAACAGAACTGATCAAAAACTGTCGTCTCTCTTCTTGATTTAAAAAACATGCATCTTGATGTAGAAATGCGGGTCGGAAAATCGATTTCCTTTAAACTTTGCCCTTGAATATATCTTAGTCTAAAAGTAATTGAAACCACATTACTTTTTGAAAATATTTCAAAATAATCTTTTTCGGGAGGAAAATCACTTCAGCACCCGACGGCCAAATTTTTGCAGTGACAAAGAGTAAAAATAGCGTATATTACCGAGTTCACCACTTCAAAGTTCTGCACTTTCAACGATTGTTTTCACTTCCTAGGGTTAAATTGGTCCTTAAATGATGTAAAACACACAATTTTGGTTCTTCAAAAGCAACTTATGTCTACTAAATCTTTTTTGGTTTACACCCACTTTGCCGTAGGCGAGAAAGGGCTCAAAAATGCATATTTTCATCCTAGCACTGTGCAAAATCCCCACATCTTCTAAACAAAATGACTTTTCAGACCAACAAAGGGAATGTCCAAAAGCATAGAAACATAAAAATATGTTGTGATTTTAACGATTTATCAGCACAGCCGATCGACGAAATATACCTATTTTCTGTTATGACTGTTTACAATGCACGATGGAAGGTCTTAATCCAAAGCCGCAATAACACAATAATTCATTAGATGTATCAAATATTTTAAACTTTTTGTGACTTTTGACACAATAGAACATCATTTAGGAAAGGAAACCCTTTAAGCTGAACACATTGGACCGATGAGAAATCCAAATTAACCATAAAAGACCAGAAACATTGAAAGCTCAGTAGATTCAGGATTGGAAAATATTTATTTAATCTGAAACTGAAATTACGACATAAACAGTTACAATTATGTTTCTAATTTTTAAAGGAAAATCAATAGCAAATGACTAAATGAAAACAAAATACGATCAAAATGTTTTACGTTCACTGACATCTGTCCAAGCTTTGTAAACTTTTAGGCATCAAAATACAGAACATCAAAAGGCACATTGGATCAAAATTACACTCGTAAACAGAGTCATTTCTTAAAGGTTAACATGCGGTCTTTCGCAATCATATCAAATGTCACATGTCAGTCAACGATGCATTCCCCCCCGCAATGGGGAATCCCCATTCTAATCAGCAAAACCTTCAGCTGGATAGATAACAGAGATCTTTGTAATTGGGCGCGTATATGTTCCTGAGGCCGTTTTCACTTCAACGTTTCGCACCAAACCATCTGTTCCAGGGAAAACTTGAAGAATTCTGCCCGCGTTCCATTTTCCTCTAATTGGGTTTTGATCTGCGACGATGACGAAATCATTGACTTTCACATTTCTGCTTTGGATGTTCCATTTCTTTCGTGGCATGAGCTGAGGAAGAACATCTCGGTACCACCTCTTCCAAAAGGCGTCTACAATCTTCTGACAGAACTCAAACCGATGGCGTGGATTTTCCGTGTGGCGAAATGGACCTTGAGGAACTTTGTTGGTTGCTCTACCAAGTATGATGTCGTTTGGACATAAATAGGCGCCATCATCGGGGTCGTTTGGTATTCTACCGATGGGCCGTTCATTCAATAGATTTGCAACTTCAAGAAGGCAGGTGTAGAGCTCGAAGGGGGTAAGAACAGCTTCGCCAATGGCTTTCTTGAGGGCGGACTTCGTGGACTTGACCAGCGCTTCAGAGCATCCATTCTGATGTGGGGCAAGGGGCATAGTGAATTGCCATTTCATACCCCTGTCGGCGCAATACTCTCTTAGTTTCGTTATGTCCCATCCTTCGATCATAAGACGCAATTCTCTTTCTGCTCCCACCATCTGCGACCCGTTGTCAGACAGCATAACTTTGGGATAACCACGGTAGGAGAAAAATCTTCTTAAAACTTGCAAAAATTCCATAGTGCTTGCGTCAGTGGCGAGTTCGCAATGAACGGCTCTCGTGTTCAGGCATGTAAACAGTACACCGTAGTGTTTGGCCGTCCTGTTTCTGCTGATCTTTACTTTGATAGGGCCAAAGTAGTCACATGAGGTAAACATGAATGGTGGTGTGAATGGTTGAAGGCGACATGTGGGTAACTTTGCCATTAGCTGCGTCTCAGCGTTAGCTTCCATCCTTTTGCAGAAGGTACATTGGCGCTTGATAATCTTGGAGAGCTTGTTTCCCTTGACAATCCAGTATTTTCTTCTCGTCTTGGCAGTTGTAGTTGCAATGCCTGGGTGTCCTGACTGATGTGCATCATGGGTAATTAACATTGATATCCAATGGTCGTATGGCAAGAGGGCAGCGTGCTTTGAATCGTACGACACGAGAGCTGGATCGACACGCCCACCAACTCGAGTGATGCCTTTGTCGTCTACGAATGGGTTTAACGTTTTGAAGTCTCCTTTGGCTATTCTTGTGGAAAGTCCAACTTGAGACTTCTTAATCCAGAATTCTTCTGCTTTTTCGACTTCTTCAGCATCTGGCGGATCTATGGAGACTTTATCGCCTTCTCTATCCCGGTGCGTTTTCTTGCAGATTTTGTTACAGAAGCGGATAACATAGGCGGTAACTTTCAACAATCGTTTCCATGTCGAGAACTTTTTGCAATCAATCACAGGCTCGTTTACAGAAGCAGGGCAGGTGATTTGAACCTTTCTTTTCTCCTTGTTAACTTCCTTGAAATCCAAGGTACCTTGCTCAACAGGCCAGAACTCTTCACCTTGCTGCAGGAACTTGGGGCCGTTAAACCATCTTCCGTTCATATCTTCAACCAAGATTCCTTTCGTTAAGTCATCGGCAACGTTAAGCATTGTAGGGCAATGGAACCAATCTGCGGGCTTTGACTTGCTCTGTATCTCGCCAACTCGACAGGAGACGAATGGTTTGAAGCTTCTACTTTCACTCCTTATCCAAGAAAGTGTGACAAGGCTGTCTGAGAAGTATCGTATTCTCTCAAACTTAAATCGCGATTCTTCCACGATGTTGCTTCCAAGGCGGCTGGCGATGACGGCTGCTTGTAACTCGAGGCGGGGGATAGTGAGTTCCTTTAGGGGAGCAACCCTAGACTTTGCTGCTGCAAATCGCACACCGAACCTTCCATCTTTAAGTTTCCATTGGACATACGCACATGCACCAAACGCTTGTCTTGAGGCATCACTGAAGACAATCAAAGAAGGATCTCCGCACGCGTTGGGAGGTGTGAGGCAACGTTTGAACTTGACATTGTTTAAGGCGATCATTTCTTCAAATAACTTCATCCACTTGTGCTTTATTTCTGGTGGGACCTCATCATCCCAGCCAAGGCCAATTTGCCATAGTTCCTGCATTGCAATCTTCGGCTTCACAAGGACTGCTGCTCCAGCTCCTATTGGATCGAATACACCTGCTAGCTTGCTCAGAATTAGACGTTTTGTCAGTTTCAGGGGGATAAACGTGCCTGGATCTCCCAAAGGAAGGTTCTCTTTAGCCAATTCAAGTTTGATTTTAAACATAAACATGTCTTCCTGAGGAAGCCACACTGTTCCTAAGACCTTTTCTACTTGGCTTTCACCTCCAATTGTAACTTCACTTGGGTTTTCTTTTACGTCACTTTTTTCACTGGAAATCCACTGCTTCACGTGAAAACCGCCAACATCAAGCACTTCATCAATATCTGACATCAATGCTTTGGCTTCCTGAACATTGCTGACTGAATCACAGATGTCGTCTACATAGGCGTTCTTCAAAATAGCTTCAGCGGCCCTGGGTTTCTCTTCTTTCTTCATGTTCGCCGTCTTCCGCATTGCGGTAATAGCCATCGTTGGCGCTGGGCGGTCGCCGAAAGTGAGGACAGTCTTGACGTACGTATCTGGCTCACGGTCAACTTCATAATTTCTCCAGAGGAATCTGTGCACATGCTGATCTTCTTTGGGTATGGCGATCATATGATACATCTTTGCAATGTCTCCACAAATAGCGTAGGGGTTCTCGCGAAATCGTACCACAACGCCAAACAAATTATTTAACAGGTCGGGTCCCTTGAACCAGTAGTCGTTGAGGGTGTGGCCGTTATATGATGCTGAGCTGTTAAATACAATCCTCACTGGCGTACTTTTCTTCTCTGGGCGTATAACTGCATGATGGGAGATGTAGTGTATCGGCCCTTTCCAATCAGTCAGTTCCTTTGGGCACAGCTTCCTTGCAAATTGCATTGTTTCCATCTCCTGGATTTGATTGTTGTAGCTGGAGGCGTTCTCTGGATCTTTAATGAGGCGTCGTTCTAATGACTCTAACTTCTTCCGTACTTGAACGTAATTATTTGGCAGAATAGAAGGACTTCTTTTCCAAGGGTATTTCATTATCCACTTGTTCCTTTGTAACTGACAGGATTCTTCTATCAGCTTAAGCTCTTCCCTTTCCTGCGCTGACAATTTGGCACCTTCACACGTGCATGGCGCTATGGACACACCCATCGATTCCGTCTTCCAAAAATCAGTCATGTCAACTGGTTGGGCAAGGCGAACAATAGACACTTGTTTGATTTGCGGCATTAAATCTTCGGCGTTGGAACCAAATATCACCCAACCAAGTGGGCTCTTCCTTACGACTAATGTTCCCTTTACTTTCGTTTCACCAACGTGGAATCTTGAATAATTTATTCCTATCAGAACATCGATGGGGCCAGTTTGTCGTCTGACGTCGTCAGAACCAAGGCCAAAAAGATTCGCCAATGCAGTCACGTCAACTTCCGTTATTTCATCTGATATTTGAGGAATGCCGACTGCTTGTATAACTTGAACTGCTTTGCCGTCAGATGTGCAGACAGGAAACTTGTAAATCTTTGTTGTCAGCTCCTCTTCAATACCACCGACCTTTGTAATCAGAATTTTAACAGGCTTGCTTTGAAGACTTAAAGATTCAGCGAGACTGCTACGTATCATGGATATTTGAGCACCAGAGTCAAGAAATATGGTGGCTTCTGTGAATACATCTGCGTTGGGGTGTGCTTTAATTGCTCCTGTTACTACCGGAAGTAACGCCAAGCTCTTGTCCTGTAGCGCGGAGACTTGTGCTGAACCAGATGCTTCTCCACTGTATAAGTGCAGGAGTTTATGGTGGGACTTCTTACATGCTGTGCCATCGCTATTCTTTTCACAACAAGTCTTTCTGCGCAGGCAATTTGCGGACGTATGACCTTTACCGCGCTTCAAACATGAAAAACACGCTTTTTGATCCTTGACAACCTCCCACCGTTCGTTGGGCGTCATTGCTTTAAATCGTGGGCATTCATCAACGTAGTGACTTGCTTTACATACATAACACTGCTTCTGAGTTTTGTCACGTTCACTGGAGGAATTCCTATTTCCATCAGCACCCAGTAAATTGACGGACGGACGAGTGGTACTGCCAGTTTTGCGTATCGTTGCTCCAGATCGAAGCCTTGCGGTCATTTCTTCGTCCATCCATTTAAGCAAATTTTTCATTGAAGGCTCCAAGTTTTGTGAGTGAATGTGGCGGGCCCAAATTTTCACGTCATCCTTTGTCATCTTGCGTTCGATCAGTGATATTACATGGGTGTTGTCGATATCTTGGGGGCGCTTCACTTCCTTTAGAATGTTGTACGATCTTCGCACGAGATTAACTAAATCACAGAATCGTTGGTCTTCGCCTGTCTGTACAGCTTTAAATCGCTCGATATCGGATGTAACAACATCTGACACAATCCTAGGATCGCCATAATTCTGGTCTAAATAATTCCACGCGGACTTCAGATCGGTGCTTATTCCTTCCACTAACTTCGCTGGTTCTGGTCCCAAACATGAACGCAGAATAGAAATGGCATCTCTCTCGAATAATATTTTTCAACAGCATGCTGAAAGTCGGCCTTAAAAATGAAATATTTGCGTACATCACCATAAAACATCGGCATTTTGGGCTTTTCATGCTTCATTACAAGGGGCGTTCCTGATGTACTCCTTTGCTTAGCTGCACCACTTTGTTCGTTTTCGTTTTCATTGACAACTTCCACTTCGTGTTCTTGCGATCCGTGAGTTTCTTGCTCGCTAACATTAACAACGCTGGCTGCGTTCACTTCTTTATCTTTGTCCTTATAATAATCATTCACGCATATCGTAAACTCCACAAATCGCAATGTACAATCCTCCATCCATTGTTCGGCTTCGGGGTATTCTTCATCATTCAGATACATTGTATATTCTTCGTGTTTGGCAATGAGATCGTCGTGTGCGGCTTTAACTTCGTCAAATGCGTGCCGAGCTTCCAACGACGGGCGACTAGCATCCAGAAGAACTCTCCCAGCGTTGAGGGATCGGGTAAACGCGGATTTCGCTGCTCGACGCACGTTCTTTGCTTTCTCCATTAATTCCTCACCAGCAATACAGCTTCAGTTTTCAAAGATTTTCAGATGATGGACCGATGAGAAATCCAAATTAACCATAAAAGACCAGAAACATTGAAAGCTCAGTAGATTCAGGATTGGAAAATATTTATTTAATCTGAAACTGAAATTACGACATAAACAGTTACAATTATGTTTCTAATTTTTAAAGGAAAATCAATAGCAAATGACTAAATGAAAACAAAATACGATCAAAATGTTTTACGTTCACTGACATCTGTCCAAGCTTTGTAAACTTTTAGGCATCAAAATACAGAACATCAAACAGAACATCAAAAGGCACATTGGATCAAAATTACACTCGTAAACAGAGTCATTTCTTAAAGGTTAACATGCGGTCTTTCGCAATCATATCAAATGTCACATGTCAGTCAACGATGCACGCATTAATACTAAAAGTGTACCTGTTTACAGTGCTTGATCCGATCGAGTCGTCTTCGCTGTGTACATAAATCTGATTATCACATGAGGGCGCTTGTCACGCATGCCTATATCTGGAATCGTTACGCCGTGAAAACATTTTTCAGGCTAGTCTGACTAAAATTGAAAGGCAGGAAATTGTCTTATCAATAGAGTATTATATTATATTTATTGCTGTTTTCGTTGACAAGCTACAAAATCAAGAATCATGCATGCGTAAGTGCCCAGTGCATTAACAATAGTAACTTTTTAGTTTTCCAGGAACAGCCTCCTGTCCATTCAGGTTAGCATTTATAAAGCAATTGGTTGTCGCTATGAGCTTTCACTTTGTTTTGTTTTATGTGTGTCGTTTATGTTTGTATTTATTATTTTTTTAAAGTATCTTTCATATATCTGGTAGTCCGTGGAATTAAACCGACGAGTACCTGTTTTCAGGTCTTATCAAGCTCTCCGACTCAGGGTGGGGCTGGGGATAGAGCTGGAGTGTGCTTGCTGGCAGAAGGCCCGCTAGACTGTTCACAGTCCTCTATTTTTCCGTAAACTCGTCGGGATCAAGCACATAACAGGTGGCCATCTTGGTGTCAAATGTACCGGGTTTAGCCTGGGGATGACTATGAAATTTTTTTTTTGGCAGCGGACCCAAGAAGGCCGCACATCTGGACGATTTTTCGGAAAGATACGGGACAGTGAACAGTCTAGTTGCCCGCAAGCAAACATCCCCCTTGCTATTATTCTAGAAAAAATACTGTATCTTTGAAATTAGGTTACCCTGCATTTATAAGTGGCATGGTGGTTTACCTCGCTTAGCGCTTTCGATTTTGACTCTATTCCTTCTTTTTCTGATTTGACTAATATCTTGTACACTAGCTAATAATCGCTAGTATTTTTAGCCAGGGCTAGAAGCACAGCTGTCGTTTATATACTCAAAATTGTACCCCAGAAAAAAAAAAATAATTAAAACGGTGTAATGCTAACCGGTGACGGCAACGAGATATGCAAAAAGCAAAAAAAAAAAATCAATAGGGCTTAAAAGCGAAATAAAACCGACTTTGCACGTGCAGCACATTTTTTTGTACATTTCTTTGCCATTGTTTTTCACGACTTCAACGTACCCGAAACTTCCTATTTGCATTTTTTTATGGAGGAAAAATCGTATATGTTCCTAAATCAGGAACTCGATCTTGCCTACATTCCACTTTTTTTTTTTATTTCACTACTGCTCATTTTAACCTTGCTGGCCGCTAACATTTGTCATTTTTCTCACTCGCAGCTTTGAATTTTTCATGTGTTTTTCTTCCGTAATGAACTTCGTCTCCTTTCTTTTTTTTTTTTTGGAATGTCTTTTGCTCTAGCTCTTTCTCTGTTGTCAGCGGCAGTGTACTGGTACGCACGATCACGTGATTACCAAATTTTCTCGCATCTACAGGTTATTTTTTCTTTCGCACGCGCGAGAGCTTTGCTAATACTCATTCTCTATTACAAAAAGTGGTTAATTATTAATAATGCCTTATTTTCAAATTCTTGTACCGTTATTGCCGAAATGCCCATATCAAGCTAGCGATTTTCCTGAAGGGCAGTAAATTCACAGTTAGCCCGCGGAAGAAAAAATAGTAATAGTAGGGTACAAACTCACCGAGGTAGAGCCGTTTTCCTTCTTCTTCTCGCGTCTTTTCCAGCAATCTTTTTCACTACACAAGAGCACTCTACAATCATTTCAGTTATCTTTTGAAGAAGACCAGATTTCGAGGTTCTTGTGCCAAATGGAAACTCAAAAAGCTTGTAACGAGTTTACCTAGTAAGCAAATTGCTTTTGAAGGAGAAAGAGTTGATTTCCGTGAGCCATCTCGCAAAGATTGTACTCATCATACATCAGAGGACGCCTGGCAGCAATTGTTTCCATCACAGCTTCGCTGTCATTTCCTTTCTCCAGGTTCCCCATCGTCTTAGTATGTATAGTCTTTTTTTCAAATGATTTTGTTAGAAACATATTGCGACAAAAATCGTTAAATCTGTACTTTTGAGCCACTCGGCTTTGGTAAACATTCTTGCGCGATCTGCGTTGTGAGTCAAAAGTCAAAAGTCAAAAGTCTCACAAAAGGATAATGGGTTGGACGATCAGGGAGGAGTCTCCCAGTATAACACTTTGTTGTATACCCCACCTCCTTCCGATAGGGCGGAAAGCTAAGTTCGCTAATTAGACATATTGTTGTTGTTGTTTTCTTTTGTTTTTGCAATTCTCGTTGCCGTCGCAGGTTAGCATCACACGATTTTATTTTTTGTTGGAGTACAACTTGAAGTATATCAACGAGAGCTGCGCTTTTAGCCCTGTCTAAATCTCTATATTAGTGAGTTGGAAAGAAATCAGAAGCGCTAAACGAGGTAAACCACCATTCCAGTTCACAGTCCATTATTTTTCCGTAAAATCGTCGGGATCAAGCATATTCTCTAACAGGTGGCCATCTTGATTTCAAATGTATAATAAGTTGGTTTCGAACGTAGAATAATAGCAAGGGGGATGTTTGCTTGCGAGCCACTAGACTATTGTTAACCCGGGGGGGGGGGTACTTTCTTATAAGAGGCTACTGGGGATGTGCCGCTGGATGGGGTCGCATTTTCACGACTGGATTGACTATAATGGGGTCACATTTTCAACAGAGTTACTAGTCAAAGAATGGGGTCGCACATTTTCGGATCTTTTAAAGTAAAACAGTTCTTCATATTTACCGTTAGCAAACGTACCAGAATGTTTGTACGGCAGGCGACAAGTAAAGTGTTCTTCATTCAATCTAAAAAATGGGTCAATACATAAAAATAGGTAGTGACTAATTTGGGATCTTGCAAATTATATATTTACCCAAAAGTGGCTAAGAGGGGGTCTATAATTGGCCACAGAATAGACTATAATGGGGTAGGGGCTC